>OY720449.1:28346246-28983746 GCA_963082715.1 Harpalus rubripes | reverse complement strand
CTATACCGTGAACTCCACATACGTACTAAGTTAACTGTATAAAATAAAGGACTTTCCAACTTTTGAATTAAATACCGATGATGTGTGAATTATTTAATGTAAGTATCTTTCTGTTTAAGATTGTTATAATTTTGACTTAAGAATAGATGCATTTGAATTCAAAGGGAAATCTATGAGCTTAGCTCACGGTTTTAGAAATGGTAAAGGTGTCATAGAAAATGTACGCCAATGTGAAACCAAAGATGAAACTAATTTGATGAACAAAGGGTTGATAGCGAAAAACAACTATGAAAAGGGTTAAATGTTTAACATATATTTAAACAAAGTGGATAAGAAGTTGCAGTTACAATTTTTATTGCAAATAACTTCTTGTTAAAAATAGTAATTACTTATGAAAGATTCACTTTTCACACTTGACAGTCCTAAACACAATAACAACAAACCTCCGACACTTGGATGATTAGGGCAGTTAGTTGCTGTGTGCTGGCAGTCATATACGGACGTGAGTGAAACTGTGAACAGTGGCAATAAAGAAAAGACGAGATGCTTGCAGTAATTATAGGTGAGTGGTAGAACTCGCTATCATTCTATTTATTATACAGGTATAGAGTGGTGTGGATCACCAGATGCTTGATTGATACGTTTTACACTCACTGCTTGTGTATTTGATATGCATGATATATGTGAGATACACATTTGTATTATTAGTTTGTGGCCGCAAACGTATGTAGTAGTTTCCTAATTATACGAAAAGTTGTCTGGGACAACTCTGGGTCCATGGAGCTATATGTTCCGAGGTGTGATAAACAACCCCTGAGAGGCTGAGATACACGAGAACGTCTGGGACGTTAAGGATAAACCTGGGGTTTATCATGATAGGTCTGGGACCTATACACGTCTGATCATAAGCTAAACTCTAATAATGGGTCTGGGACCCATTGACCTCTGGGAGCTCAACATGTCTGGGACATGCGTACTGAGAGGCTGAGATACACAAGAACGTCTAGGACGTAAAAGATAAACCTGGGGTTTATCATGATAGGTCTGGGACCTACACACGTGTGATCGTAAGCTAAACTCTCATAATGGGTCTGGGACCCATTGACCTCTGGGAGGTCGAGCTCAGGGAGCTCAACATGTCTGGTACCTGCGATTGTGGCTACGGTACCGCTAGTGGCTTAGAAATGACTATTCACGAGAGCCGTATTCCAGCAATTCGTCCATGCAGTGGGTGTATACTTTTGCGTATAGGGGTACCGGAATCCACGAGGTGTTAGGCCGCATTTAATATGCGGGGCACCTGCCCAAGTCTGGTACTTGGGAGCAACCTTATTCCTGCCCCCCCCCCTCCTGTCTATCTTACTAGATGATAATGCACGCCTGTGATAATTGTTATAAATTGAAATGACAATGTGTATTTTATCCCACTTAGGGGAACGCGTTGTAGAGGGCCAGTCCGTCGCTGACGCGTGTCGAAGAGGACACCGATAACAGGTCAAAAAGGAATGTGAATTGTATATATTAGAGTAATGCATGTATTATCGCCCATATATTCTAGTTAAATAATAAATGAAAAAGATTAATAAAAAAAATATATCTTTTACTTAGTACCTTTTGAATTTAAATATATTTCATATAGTAACACATCTTCCCTATTGGACTCTCTTACAAAAAAACTTTATAAGAATTACGCTTCTTCGTTTAATTCATTTTATTGCATTGAAATACCACTTTACAGGGATGGATCTTGTTGTGGATTCTTGGAAAACCATACAAATAAATAAATCAAAACCTGAAAGGAACCTGTCAAAGCTTCATATTAGAGAGATATTTCGAGTATGTCAGGCGAACCAATGGGCCCGTCCAACTTTTTTTGAATTTTTTATATGTTATGAAGAATTTAAAAATAGAAATTCCGTATTTTTTGTTTTCTTGAAATTATGCTTAATAACGCCTCAAATAATTATTAAAGTTTTGGCGCGAAAGTTGTGACGTTATCGTCACTCCGTCATAAGTAGAGAGAACCGACATACGTTACCATTAATATGGTAATATACAATAAATGTTGCAAGAATAAAAATACGTATCCATTATAAACTGTGATCAAAAATCTTTAGAGCTAATGGTAATAAATAAACGAGATAGTTATTATACCATTTCAAAATATATATTTGTTTAATTTACTTACATGAATAGATATAGGAGTAGTGTTAAATGATAATTTATGAAAAACTTCCAAAGTACAAATCAGGTAAATAAAATTAATAATTTTTGCTCCTTTTCATAATCAGGTTAATCATTCGCTTTAATTAATGTGACTTTAAGACTTTAATATAATATTGAAGGTTATTATACTCCCCAAGTGCCATTATTATTTATAAATAAAAAAGTATTTACACTATTTTCTATTTATAATTAAATACAACAATGACAGTATTGATAACAATAATCAAAGCATAGTTCATAATAAAAAGTAATCCAACATTTACATACCTATTACTAAATGATTGCAACAAAGACAAGTATCGAGATTACAATAATTAAAACATAAGTTATAATATAATTTTATTTAAAAGTAAATTTTCTTTTGATGTTAATAAAAAATTACTCGGATATTTTAAATATGTGTATGTTAGAGTAAGTGTAAAGCCAATCGCGAACTTATGACCAAATATGCATTCTCCACTGTATAGTGACATTTTCACAGGGTAACTGGACGACTGTAATGACGCTGACGTCACAACATGGCGATCATTTTACGCTAAAAACTTTTATTACATTATTATAGGTATAAAAATACAAAATATATAGCAATTTTCATTTCGTTTTCATTTATTTATATTCAAAATTCATATGCAACATGTAATTTCTAAAAAGTCGAAGACTTGGACTGGCCCATTCAACTCACTCTCGACGACAGACGTATCAAAAAGAAGTTTAGAACTATGACGGTTGTCCTAACTGGCCATTGTGCTTAAAACTGTACCTATCGTCTCTGCAAAGAGGACGAAGGAACTTCGAAACACTTTGTATGAGATTGTACACCTGTAGTAATAAGCAGATTGAACCATTGAATTCTAGCTTAGTAACAGGCTTCATGAGAATTCTGGAAATGCTTTCAGAAAACTACGATAGGCCTATATTACAATAAATCTCATATTACCTCGCGGTGACAAAGTGACTTTGACTTAAAACCTTCGTTCTCTTAAAAAAACAAACTAACTTAACAGCAATAAATTTGCAATTGACATAAATGTTTCTCTTCATATTTAGGAACAATTATTATTTTTATATTTTTTTGAAAAACAAGATGTAAAACTTTTCCTTTGGGAGTAATTAATTTCCCCAATCTGTGTTATAGAGTTTCTCTTGTGTAAGTCCGTTTGCGAAGCTTCTCTTGACAGTTATTTCACTTAGTCGCTTAACCCTAGATACAAGTTAATGCGCTAGTTGTACAATAGTTCCGACTTTGAACGAGTTCCAATAATCTCTTACGGTTCGTAGAGAACCTTATACACTCCACCCGCACGTGGAGTAGATTGTTTCAGACTTGTCTCCCGCACACTTACCTGATACAATTTTCATTAATGAGAAAGTAAACTGTTGAGTGATTAATAACGAACAACACGGCGGAATGATATTGTTTAAATTTACTCGAATTTCAATGAGGATATTTAATTACAGTATTGGTAATTCAATCTAATTAACAAATTTAAAGACTTTCTTTAATTAAAATGAATCTAGACTGTTATTTAAAAACCGGTATCTTAATACAGATTTATATTATGACTGAATATTATAGACGGTGACGGACTAGATATTTTGTAAACGCTAGTTTCGTTTTAACTTTTTACTTGCAATTTTTATAGTAAATAAAGGAAATTCATTTCTGAACATTATACAAAACTGAAAATTAAGTACATTTTTATTCTTAAAGTATGAAAGAAAAATTATCTGCTGTGGTTAGAACAATACCTCTAAGAAATTCCATTCAATTCTACATAAATATCACATTAAAATTTCTTGTTAATGATATTTATTTATAAATCCATTTAATTTAATTTTGACCACATTAAAATGTTCACTTCTTGTAAAAAAGATGCCAATTTGACCAAATATTAAATTGATAATTTATTTTTGTTAGTGCGTAAACAAGATTGAGCTTTATCTGCCGCCTAATTTCAAAAACTCAGTAAATAGAATTGAGTGATTCGAAATGGATCAATTAAAGAGTTTGCAGCAAAAACGAGGTAGCTCCATTTTTTAGCAAAATGGAGGTAGCAATATATTCTGACAATAAATTTTATTTGCAATATTATGAATTACTATTACTTGATATTTATATTTTTGCCTTGATAAATAAAAGGTTATATTCATACTTTCATTAAGCTAACAAATGTCGATATAAAATGTTTTTTTTTTCGTTTATATTCGAACAACGATTTATGGAGCAGGAGCTACCTCCTTCTTGCAGCAAGGTCTTCAATTCAACTCAACAATAATCAACACAATAGGGCCGCTCTGAGATATCTTGAAGTTTCGGCTAGATTTGTAAGTTAAGTTAAATGTTAGATAAGATTAAGTTAATTTGAGTATTGAGAATATGCTGTACAAGGATAAAAACAGAATGATCATTCAAAAGATCAGCATATAATTGCTAGATTATTTTCCGTTGCTAATCCTAAATATGGAGAATATTGTTTTTATTCACTGTTACTTTAATGAATAATACTTTTGGATACATGTATGTAAAGCTAGTCTTTAATCACGAATGGGTCAAGTTAAAGCACGAGTGTAGCAAGGGTTTTCAGACCTGTAATTGAATAAAGATATTTTACGTATGTGTATCGTACAGTATTTGATCTATGATAGAATCTAATAACCCAATACATATAACAAAATTATTTTATTTTTGAATTAGGATCATAATATTAAATGAGAAGTTTACCATTTATGTGATGATATTCACCCATATTTTGAAAATTTATCGTATTTAAAATTTTCTATCACTCTTTGCTCGGCAACCAATTTCTTAACACCCGTTTTACAAACTTAAAACTAACAACTAAACGACAATTTTACGCACTATAGTATTATGTAAAAATACAAATATAAGCAAAAAGCGAAATACATTTCAACATAAATTAATGTAAATGCACATCTGTATGTTTTAACGTCCCTAGTAACTATTTTAATTATCTACATCTTTATAAACGCATAAATATAATTAATTTTTTTATAAAAAATATTTGTATCCAAGATGTTTATATTAAACTTTAACAAAAATAACAAAGACCTCGTCGGTTGCAGATACAACATTAATCATACCGCACAAAATTAATTAAGTACAAGAAAATGTTTATTTTTCCCGAGTTATTCTTATTTTCCTTGCATATTTTGATTTCCCGGTTTTCAATCTTAATTCCTTCCACTTGGTTTAGCTCATTCGTGAAGTCTGGAGCGGTGTATGTAATTTTTAAGAACGCATCTAGCATAAAATGTATGTATATTGTTAGGTTTCTTTCTCTTGAACGAAGCAGGGGGCTATTGTCTGTTTACGTCCTGAATGCGTGGTATATTCTGCAGAATGTTCTGCCATGCATGCCGTACTCACTCGAAAGGAAGTGAATACTACAAATAACACTATATAAAAATTACATTGCACAAGATTTGCAAAATATTTTCAGGAGGAATAAAAATAAAAATATTTTGATGATTTCTTTTTCTGTTAGTTTTGATGATACAGGTTGTTATGGTTCTGACACTAAAAAGCATACAGCTTTTATAATTTTTATGTGGACCAAGGGACTAGGTTTAATTATACTTTAACTTTTACAGGTACGGTGCTACAATGTCATTAAAAACATTGTACAACAGTGAGAAATTTTTCCTTTAACATTTAATGGTACGTATTTTGTCAGAATATTTCCACAAATGCTAATAATTTAAAATGATATAAAGCTTTTATTGTATATTAACTGAATTTATTAGCTCCGTACCTATAGTTTTGTTACAAATTTATTTTAAACAAAGAATATAACGGCGTATCATACTAAAATGTAGTTGCAATTATAAAATTTTCAAGTACTGCTTGTACGTGCATATTATTGTTTTGTACCAATTCGTGTTATTGTAGTACTGCTTCGCCATCTAGCGATGTTTAAACATAGTAATGTAAAATGCCGACGTTATTATGTGGTAACATTACACCGTTGTTTCAGAACGATGCAAATTTTAATTATAATTTAAAATTTATCACGAAGCAGTTATTTACGATATGTGTTAAAGGTGACATTTTATTTTGTGAGAAGGAACACGACGCGAAGTGGAGTGCTCCAAACCTTCAAACAAAATAAAATCACTTTTAACACGTACATCATACTTTATTTTTTCTATAACACTATTTTTTATTTAAATTTGTATTTCTAATAATTTTTGACATATGTCAAATATATTGATTTGTTGTCCCATTCGTCATTACCAACGTAAATAATTCGCTCTTAATACTAGTGTTAAAAGTAGCAATGGTTTGTCACTTTTTAACACTGGTGTCATAGTATATTTATAAAAAATAAATTTAATTACTGCATTCATTCTTTGATACTAGTACATTGAGTAGTAAGTTTCAATTAATATAACCAAAGAGTTGATATATGTGAAAAGCTCTATGCTAGTATAAAAAAATCTATATAAACTCAGAAACTTTCAGTAAACTTTCACATAATTCACATGCAAAACAACTCCAAATTTTATAAATTTTCTATTTACAGGGTTACTTTGCTGTTGGGCGACTTTTTCCTAATTAATTTTTCTAAAGTACATATTTAAAAAGTTATGAAAAATATGATTATTGGTCAATTTTATTGGGAATATCTATTTCCACTACTTCCAAGATTTTAACTTAATTGACATTGGGCTTGTTTGTTTTCGTTAATTTAATGTTTTTTTTAGCCTATAAAATTATTTTGTTCCGACCCAGATAGTTTTGGTAGGTACATTTTATTTTTAAAAATTTAAACTTAACTGTCGTGCCCATAATTTAACACCATGGAAATAATATATTAAAAAACAAATTGCCAAGTTGTAAAATTCTAAAAACTGTTTTCATTTGATTATTGAACACTTAGGTTTTAATAAGTTATTGCACTGTTTTTTAAACTCTTCTCTGTACTTCATTACATAATTACCACTCAATTTACCTGCGCTTTATTATTTACAGTGGTGTCATAATATTTTGGCATCTTTATTAATACTTCCTGTTTGTGGGGTTGGAACCCACATCTTTTTTTAGTAACGTATATATTTGCCCTTTTCTCAATTACTTTTCCCCTCTTCATACATTTTTTCGTAATATCAAAAATAAAATACTAAGCAATATGAAATCATATAAGTTTCCGCTGTCATCTCAGTGACATCCATCAAGAATCTTGACGTGCGTTCTTGTTTAAGCGGCGTGGGTAAATATTGGCATGTGTGCTATGAAATCGATATTTACAACTTCATCCCCTGCATTTTTTCACTTCATCAGTGCATAGGGGCCGTAGGGAAGAAGAATTCCGCAAACAAACAGAGGAGGAAGTCTAAACATGGCGTGGATTCCATTTCCGTGGCAGACGCGACAAACCGCGACACAAAGGAAACTGAACGGCGTTAATCATATGACTTGTATAATTCACAGTTGAATTCCGCAACAGACATAGATACTCATACAAGTTTCCTTATACACCATTTGTGTGGGATATAACGTATAATATGCTTATAAAGCTGCACTCTACTTCATGACTACACTCAGTTAAGGAACAGTGTCCTATAATTTATCAGTAGTATAATAAGGTATATGGTGGATAATTTAAACTTGAAATAAGTAGTCTAGAGAACCGGGTTCTATCTCAACCGATACTAAAAATTATTTTGAATTTTAAATGCCTCAAAAATGATCCCAATGGTGTACTGTCGACGCCAACAAATAGTGGCCGTCTGGTACCGCATTCTACAAACATGTCAACATTATCACACACATCTTGGTAAATAGTGTACAAAGCAGACTGAAACACCCAAAGTAAATGAAATTAATAACTAAAGTGATAGGTTACAGCCAACTAAAATTAAGGTAGCTAACTATTACTCTTTTATGAACCTGTAGCTCAAAAACGGTGCCTTCCCGGAAATGTTTATTAGTAAAAGTTGGTCTATTTTACATCCCCTACGTACCCTATAAATTTGTAGCACGTATTCATTAACACACTGTGATGTCGTCATAGCAATAGTCCTTGTTGATAAAATTCAGTAATTTATAACAAACAATAACAGTATTACTAACTAAGGTGGAAAGAGTTTTATTATTGTCGTGAGCGAAGATAGCACGAGACGTAATGAAACTTTTCACCGTCAAAAACAAGAAACGATAGAAAATTCCTGTGGTGACTATTAATTTTGTTTCAAAATATTTACTATGAAATGTACAAACGGTTTTACTCGAGATACCTTAAAACTCACGAAAAATTAAACGCTATGTACTCGACTTCAGGTTTTACGTTACAAAAAATAATGAAGTTGTTAACCTTGTTTTTCTATAAGGAGCCGCAAAAATTAATCTGATTATTTTTTGACATTTCTTACAACCAATGAAATGTTCCACTTTGTGTCACGTGTCTGCGTTTTAACCAATCTTGTCATTATTATACTGAGAATAAATCTCTAGAGATTATTCCCGAGAATAATCTCTGTAGCTTTTGTTTTTGTTGACATATGTCAGATAGTAATCAACACATAAGTAAAATGAGCAAAAAAGTCAAATTTTGTGCCATTTCTGATCATGAACTAAACCAAAAAAATATAGAAACCACTTCTAGAAATACCATAATTAGTAATTATATCTTTTGATTGTTTATTTTGCATTATCAAACTGTGTTCTAGTTGTCAAAACAGACTTACCAACTGAGCCATGTAAATGAATGAAGCTAGCTAATTTCGACAGTAGATGGCGTTACAATAGCATGACAGCCTGATTCTGTTGTTTGAAACTTGTGTAACAAAAAATAATCTAATTAAATATAATTCGAGAGTTCGATAAATTAGAAAATAATTTTCCAGATTTTTCTCAAACTTCTTGCCATTTGGCAATAGCCACTCAAGCCCTACGGGCTTTCGTGATTATTGCCTGGCAACAAGTTTTCGAAAAATCTGTCAAATTATTTTCAATTTATTCTCACTCTCTTGTTATATTATTACTGACAATATTCCTCTATGAAAGAAAAATATGAGATTATATACATAAGTATGTATGATTGGAACTAATTTATTTATTTTAAAAAAATTAATTAGATATCATTTTGCGAATGAAAGATACAAAAATATAAAGCGTCTCATCTCTTTCACAGTAATATTTTATATTCCCTATATTCTAGTGTTATTGTTTTCCAAATTCCCAAGTGGTGTATTACATATTACCAAATACCTTTGTTCCAAGTACAAAATATATCATCTAGTGTTATCTGTCTAAGAACTTTTCTCGAAAATATGGGTGCGAACTGATATTAGTCTTCCTTCCTGAATTTGGGGCTGATTCCGCATCGCATCTCCCCCAGTTAGAAAGTCATTACTGTGTGGAGGCCCCACATATTTCCAGGAGAATTATTATGTAAACGCGGCGGCCAACAAATCAATTCTACGCGGGCATGAATAATCTCTTGTTTCTCAAAGTCCGGACTCTAGCTAGAACTGGAAGTGAGAAGCAGAAGCCACGATGCCGAATGTACATCAAGAGCGGATGTGGGGATATTTCAGAGATTTCGTTCTGAAGGGTAGTTGTACATTGTGGGTGTTGTTATTTAAATAAGCTGAAACTACTGAAATTTTCTACTTCACGAGAAAATTATTGTGAGAATGTTAAAAAGTATATTTTGATTTATAAACTGCAGACTATAGAAGAATATGAAATACCTATGCGTTTCAAGAAACTTAAAACTTTTAGCTTTAGTAGATAGGCATAGGTAGAAATAACTAATTAAAATTAATTTTAAATTAACAGGATAATTCTTTGTAAATATTCAAATTTGGATAATAACACAAAATTGAGTCAATATACTTATTTTATAATAGAAATACGATTCTACAGATAAAATTTAATTTTTTTTTTTTTTGATCCGCTAGTTTAATATTTGCAAAATCGCAGACATAAGTGGAAGAATAAAGGTGTTCAAATTTGAATTTTCTTTTTGAATTATCTGCCTTTTTTTCATAGATATGTTGTGTGACCATATAGCGTTTCATAACTAAACAGTGCAATGCTTTTACTACACAAATATTAACTGTCACACCTCATATTTGAACACGCTTTTTATCAATATGCGCGTATTTAAAGTTTAGTCTCAAAATGTTGAGAAATATTTATAAATATATAAAAAAGAGTTATGAAATGTTTATATTTTACTCTAAATTGGATATACAGAGTATCCTAGTTAATGCGCCATGTACATGGTGACATTGTTTTTTAACATTTAAATTTAATAATTGTTCGTTTTTGTTGTTGACAAAAACAGAGAAGTTATGTCTTTGGAAAGCTAAAAAATCTCTTGTCAATGGTGTATTTTTCCAACATATCGTATAAATATAAATAAAAAAAATCTGATGTGGCCAGCACATTACCTTCCGTCAGTTAACTGTTACCTGTAAACAGATGTTTATCAGGTTATAGCTACCGGAATCGATTTTCTAACAACGCAAGTAGTAAATAGGGTAGATCCATAACCTAAAAAAAAGTTTGAAAATTTTAAACAGGTTAGAAATTTGATATAGTTAACAAACTTTTAACGCGCGCGCTTCGCTTTGCATCACTACCTTCTTTTTGAGATTAGATTAGATAGATCTGGTAGATATTGTACAATTTTCAAACACGGTAACTTTTTACCACGCCTATGTATTTTCTATAAAATCCATACAGAAAGTTCCTTGCAAAAAATTATAAATTTCTCGTATGTACCTTTCGACAGTTACATGCATTTTATACAAATTCCATACAGAAAGTCCCGAGCAAAAATATCTTATATTTCGAGTAAGATAGACACAAATATACTGTCAATTGAGACTGACTCCTTTCAATCAGAATTTTTTTAATATAGTAGCTGTTTCTAGCATAGCTAGCTAATTTATGAAATTTAATTTCTTATTAATTTTATAACTCTTCATCCATTTAATATGAAGTATGAAATGTAGTCAAATCGTATAGAGAATACAATGTTCTTTAATATTTATAGTAACATTAAATAATATTTAACATCGTTTCTTCTGTTAAAATCTTCAAATGAGGGTACTTCCGGTTGACCAATTATAATCAAAATCTAATCAGCACTTCATATGGATGCAAAGACGAGGAATACGAAAGAATTATAATTTTTGGAATTGTAGTATTAGAGTTATCGTAGACGAAAATTTTGTTACACACACACACACTGACACACATCCACACACACACACACACATACAGACATCATCGTAAAAATAGTAAAATCGTATTCTAGGGACCTTAAAACGTGCTTATTCATTAAAAACTCACCACCGAATTTTTTGACCAAAGACAATACCTTCCTTACCTAAAGGTGACGAAAGGTAAAAATTGAATTCATTGACTTGATATTTTGTTATTTTCCTCGAGATCCCCAAGCACATACAGGAGAGGCTAATTTTAACACATTGTAGGTATAAGGTATGTGGCTTTCTAAATCTGATGCCATTACTCAAACATAAAAATAGAGTTTACAATTAGGTAAGATAACCGTACTTTGAACAAAATTACCTAATCATAACAATGCCAAAGGTGCAACTTCAATTTTAACATAAAATGGCATAAATAAAATCCACATGAGTATCCTTTTTATGTAAGGGTTATAATTTCTCCTATATTTTTCTACTAAACAGTCAAAAAGCAAAACGCTTTATTACAACAACAAAATTGCCGGGTTCTGAGATTACTGAATATTAGTATACAATGTTTTGAAAGCGAAAACCCAGTCAGACATTAACTATATTTATCCTTGCTTGTTTATGTAGATCACATTCATGATAATAATATTGTGTATTATTATCAAGTAGGTATTTTATATTTTTATATAAAGAATTTCCATTATTTTCCACATGTTCGATATTCCTGTATGATAAATTCCCTCATGAAAGGTGCTATAATTCAGAACGATGACAAATACATTCTTTTTCTATGACAGGAGATAAAATGTCGTAAATAGATCTGTAGTTGTGAAAAATAAAAAATAGTATGGATAAATAGTGACACGTGTAGCGCAGAACACATGGTCAAAACAGAGCATTTATCACTGGGTATCGATTGGAACTGTCGGAAAAAGAAAATGCTTACCTTGTACGTGGACAAGTCTTCTACTACACAGGCCAGGATGGCTTCCCTTCCTACCGGAACGGTGATGTTGGTTATAGGCTCGCTGAACTTCGGGTTCTCTGCAAAAAATAAACAGTAATGAGGAAGGCGAAACTAATTTTTTGTAAAACATGTATCAATTATATGTAACTGCCTCAGAAGTAACTAAAATTCAGTAGATACATAGGGAAAAACATTTTTATTTATTTCAAGTATGTAAAATGAAAAATTGGCTTCTTGCATTCTTTTTTAATAGATTTAATTTGTATGTTTAATTTTTAAGCACTCTTGATTTTAAAAGATATCTTTACAAATTATCAGTCAGCAGATTTGACCACAATATAAATAGGTAAGTAGATTGTTGGACTGGAAATCTATGAAGATTGGCTACAATAATATATTAATTCGAGTTTACATGTTGCTATTGAACACTGTACAGTAAAATCGGCACTATCGACAGACGGTCTTTAACCTTTATAACAATAACATCTTAATATTATTATCAGTTATTAGAAATTTAAATTTTACAGCACTTAGTCTTACAAAATTCAAGATTCATGTCTATTTTCAAAGAAAACAAATTCATTATGTTTGAGATTTTTTTGTAGCACGTTTGTAATACTGAATATAACGTCAGAATGAATATCGTGGACGTGAAAGCTCATTTTGGCTTCAATACGTACGTAAATTTTAACGGTATGTATATCGTTTAACCTTATTTGTCCAGAAATAGTGACCGCCGATAACTACTTCATATATGACGTTAAAGCAGATAGAACTTAACTTTTAAAGAAATGTATTACAAAGTATCATTAACATTTATATTTTTCGTTACTGTATGTAGAGATTACAATACTGTATGTAATAATTCTGGTCTGATACTTTTAAAATATTATTTATCAATTATTGTTGAAATACTTCTCTCTTAAATGTGCTACCTCAGCAATTAGAATAAGACTTTCTAATTTGTCTTCCATTTTCTTTGTTTGGCAGATTAATAACGTGTATATGGTATGTGAAAACTTACTCGATGTGCAGAATAACGTTTAATTTACCTATTTGGAATTTTAACGTTCACGCTATCTATTTTAACTTTATGTGAAAATTCTTATTGTGTTGGATTGGGAATCTTAGGTGAAGAAAAAGTCAATATTATTCGTAATTATTCCCTATGCCATTGTGCGAAAGTCGAATATATATGAGTTCAAACTCTATTCATAAGTTTTATAACTTTTAAACTACATGAACTATAATAAAGAAGTCTAATAATGAGAAATTAATTAGTACTTCTATGTTACAAAATTATTTGATTAATGAAAAGTTGGAACTATACTTGAATAATTAAAATGTTAAAGTTCACATTTTTTATAACGATAAAATGTAATTAAACATAATTTTGTCCTTCAAAGTAAATAAAAACATAAAACTCGGTTTTCATTATTTTTAGACTTATTTAAATTGTCAATTTCAATTTATTTCTTTTGCTGCAATTTATACCGTCTCAAGCGGATAATCATAATACAAATAAATTTTATTGGAAACATAATATCTTGAAATGTGTAAATACAAAAAACTACTAGAATTGGTTCATATATATTTCTTGTATTTCGAAAAAATTAAAAGGAAATATTAAGGAAATTAAATTGTATAATTTAAAACCAAAATACGCTGTTCATATTTGGTTTAATATATTTAATAATAGAAACAAAATCGCTGGGTTCAGTCAATTTATTAATAAAAAAATTCAATCCGACGTTTCGGCTGTACTGCGGCCTTCTTCATGGAATGCTACAATTTTTACCTCTCGCTAAGAGAGGTATTGGATTCATGCTAAAAATCGCAAATCCAGATTTTAGTGAATAAGCACGTTTTAAGGTCCCTAGATTCCGATTATAACATTTTTACGATTATATCCGTATGTGTGTGTGTGTGTGTGTGTGTGTGTGTGTGTGTGTGTGTGTGTGTGTGTGTGTGTGTGTGTGTGTGTGTGTGTGTCTGTGTGTGTCTGTGTGTGTTTGTGTGTTTATGTGTGTTTGTGTGTGTTTGTGTGTGTGTGTGTGTGTGTTTATGTGTGTGTGTGTGTGTTTGTGTGTGTGTGTGTTTGTGTGTTTGTGTGTGTGTGTATGTGTTTGTGTGTGTGTGTATGTGTGTGTGTGTGTGTTTGTGTGTGTGTTTGTGTGTGTGTTTGTGCGTGTGTTTGTGTGCGCGTGCGTGTGCGTGCGTGAGTGAGTGAGTGAGTGAGTGAGTGAGTGAGTGAGTCAGTGAGTGTGTGTGAGTGTGTGTGTGAGTGTGTGTGTGAGTGTGTGTGTGTGTGAGTGTGTGTGTGTGTGAGTGTGTGTGTGTGAGTGTGTGTGTGGGTGTGTTTGTGAGTGTTTGTGTGTGTGTGTTTGTGTGTGTGTGTGTGTGTTTGTGTGTGTTTGTGTGTGTTTGTGTGTGCACGTGCGTGCGTGCGTAAGTGAGTGTGAGTGTGTGTGTGTGAGTGTGTGAGTGTGTGAGTGTGTGAGTGTGTGAGTGTGTGTGTGTGAGTGTGTGAGTGAGTGTGTGAGTGAGTGTGTGAGTGAGTGAGTGTGTTGGATCCACGATTTCTCAAATACTATAAGACTAAAGACATTTTTAACTACGGATTCTTCACTCTAACAATAATGGGACGAGTCGAATCAGTTTTGGTAACAATTGGACAATCGGAAGTAGTAGTTACAAGAAAAAAATCATCTAAATATCATTTATCGAAAATTTATGTAAATACTTATATTAAAGAACGTTAAATTCTTTATTCGATAAATATAAATTCATTATTATATCTTCTATAGATTTAGAGATAAAGAAATGCATATAAAATAATTTGATGTAAAAATTCTTAGATCAAACTGCTTCAAGGCAAGAAATTCAAATGTTTGTAATTTACACATAAATGTCACTGTCAAAAATATTTGTATGCCACTGTCAAAAATATTTGTACATCATTATGAAGATTATGAAAATAAATAAAAAGTCAACAACGCAAAAGAATATACCTAAAAAAGAATATAAAAGGAATTTGCGAAAAAATAACGAATAAAAGAAAAAGAAAAGGAAAGTAGAAAAAATAATTCAGGATATTGAATATAAAGAAAATGTATGTATTGTAGAAAATTATATTAAAATAATTATTTTGTAGTGAGACATGAATATATGTATTTGTATTTAAAAATATTTTTCGTTTTATGCGTACAACCAGGTAAAATATCTGGCGACAGGTTATGTGCTGGCCACATCAGATTTTTAAGTACATTTAACAACACATAATACAATAATTAAACAAATACTTACAATAGTCAATGGTAAAAATGGAATTACATACGTGTAGTAAATAAATTTAGTCATCAACATTGTCTTAAGGATAAAAAATATACAAATGAATTGTACATTAGTAAAATCAAAAAAAAGTTTTGTGTATTTAATGCTCAAAATGTAAAAAAACAATGCGGTTCAACAAACTTTAACCTTACGTATCAAGTTTAGACATTGTTGGAATCAGTTTTAGCGGTAACTGCTATTCGGGATATTTTAGAATATTTAAAAACAAAAACACCACGCGCTACATGTGCTGCTGTCTTTGAACTGTTTGAAGTATGGAGTTGAAGGAAGGTCACAACTGTTACCCCGTGATGTTATGATAGATGACACTTAGATTTTTAATATCAATTGTTTTATTTATATTTTTTTTATTTTTATTGATATGTAACATTTCAAGTGTCATTCGTTTATGGAGATTTGATTCTTTTTCTAGAACTTTGACTCCTGTGAAATTGAAGTTGTGTTTTTGCGTTGTACAATGTTCTACTAAAGCATATATTTATTCTGCTCTCCTTGGTGAGTTGAATTTATCTTACTTACATTTCATTCGACGTTAAATCCCAAGTAGGTTGTCATAGATTATTCCAAATATTCCAAGAAATTAAAGTACTAAATATAAATTGTTGAGAAAAATTAATAGGAATATTTCTGAATATACCTAAATTAATCAATTAATTTTCTTTAAAAAATCAATAAAGCTTCATAATTTAATAACTAAAGATTTTATGATTTCAAAAATTAAATTAATTTAATATCTAAATCCTATTTGGAATATGAATATATCCTTAACATGATTTAAAAAAAAAATCAATAGAAGTTACATACAATGAATATTATGTAGGGTAAATAAAATATGACTAATTTTCGATATAAGTTAAAACACTATTATCTTAAGCAGTCGAAATATATATTTCTTAGTAATTGTAATGCTAAATCTCTAGAATAAGTGTCCCCATTTAGTTTAAAATAATCAATCTCTAATCCGTTTTGTTTTTCGTAATGAATTCCCGTCGCTGTAGTAAATATCTGGCGCCGTGTTCGGGAGTATCTAAAATTAGCCGATGTAATATTTAAGCTGATTAAAGCGAGTGGCCAAGTCAGCACTCAACATCTAAATGGAATCTCATTCGCTAATCCAAACGAAGTAAGTGAAATAAGTGGAAATAAGAGGCAGCGACTGTAGAGACTTTAAATAATGCGATTTAAGTCGTTTGTTGCCCCAGCCAGATATGCTCACATTATTATTTATGTTGGATTTAATTTCCTTTTCGGAATAGAATTCTCTCATCTTGAGACAAACAAAAAATAACCACTTGCCACCTATTATCGCGGAGATGAATATTTTTTGTTTGTTCAGCAGTTTCAGGGATGTAATTAGTACAAGATTCCGTAAGAAAAAAATAAAACCATTAAAAATAAAAAGTTTTTTTAAACGCTTCAGGCGTATTTTACTCCTACTGTTTGGAACAGTATACCAATATTTATATGAGTTAAGAAAAGCATTTTTTTGTCGTATTCACCGTTGAAAAGTATAATTTTTCCGAACTCATTACCGAGAAGAAGCCTATCACTTTTTGTTGTCACAAATAACTTTATTGTAAATATTGTCAAATAAAAAAAAATTATATTGATCCAAACAGTAGTAAAAAAAATAAAGTATTACATATTCGACTCTATTCTGTAACTCAATGGTTAATTTTTAACAACTATTTAAAATCAATATCTATTGCATAATTTTTTTAACAAGTTTTTAATAATTAACCACTTTGTAACAATATGCATGACTATCTTATATTAGGTAGGTACGTCCGAGTGTGAGGACACAATCAACTGATTGCCTATATAATGCCGACTTCATTGGAGCATCTATAATTAATGTTGTCAAAAACTGTGAAAAAAGTAGCTGGTTAACTATGATTACAAACCGTGATTAATGGGATAACTACAATTTTCAAGTATAGCTGCGACAACAAGCGGATAAGGCCAACCGGTTAACCGACTAACCCCGAACAACCGGATATTCAAAATTTCAAATATAAATAACAAATTTACAGGTTAAACGACAAACGATAAATACAGCTTATTCAAGCAAAAAATATCAATTAAAAGTTATTATAATTATTACCAAAAATTAGTAAATGGTATTCGCAATAACCAGCTATTCGATTAATCAAAATAATCGCTTCCATAAACCGGTTTGACTGATTTACAATCCAACAGATTTTCTTTTTGTTGTAGACAAAAATAAAATAATGATAGTTATGAGTTAATTTATATCATAAATCGTCAAGGTAAATGAAATGTAAAATGAAAAATAAATAAACCGTCCAATACTTTGTTGTGCCAATCTGCATTTATTTGCAAACTTCCATGTATCGGTATACCTCTAAGGCCATGGTCCAGGCGTAACCTAACAGGTTTCAAATCTATTTCGGAAAGAGCACCATAGGAGTCCCTTACAAACTGAAAACAATTTTCAAGTTTTACGACTAGTGATGCACTACGAGGCGAGAGTATTCTTGCATCTCGTCTCGTCTCGTTGCATTATGCGAGACGAGAACGAGAGCGAGATCGCAGTTTAAAATTCGAGGCGAGATCGATATAACAACTGCGAGAAGCGAGAAATCTCGCGAGAACCTCGGGAGAGTCTCGCAATAAAAAGTATTTGTAACTTTATAGCTTTGATTAATAAATTCAATGAAAAATGCACCGTACGAGGAGTGGTCAATGCTAATTCATGCATAGAACACGTAAATGTGAAAATTATATGAATTCACTATATTTTTTGAGTCTATCTAGAGTCGATTCGATTAGTATCGTGCCCAGAGCGAGGAAATGCAAAAATAAAGACAAAATCGGTATTGCATCCAATAAAACTAGTTTTCTCTAATATTTCATCCCCTAATTCACCCCAGTTAAAACTACGGTTAATAAAACTATTATCGCCTCTGAAAAGTAAAGGATGTTTTATTAAGCGTCAATGGGAGCCTTGGTTGCCGGCGGGTTACCAGTGTAGCAGTTTTTATGACTTAATCTTACTTAAAAATAGTGGCATATATTTAATGAAAAAGTGTAGGTACTTTTAGTTACAAAAAATAATATTTTAATGTTTAATTCGTTTTACTTAAGACAGACAGAATGTGTTAACAGATGTTCGTATTGAAATAGTTTAGAGATCACAATTTGATAATAAATTGGATATTTTAGAGGTAAATTAAATTATTTACTAACTTATAATATTTTGCGGTGACCGTAAATGAATAAACATTATGTTCGTAATGAAATAATTTGATGACCAGAATTTAATGTTTCGTCTCTTTATTATAGTTATACGATTGCAAATACATGGAAGACGGTGCTATTGGTGCGAAATTGTCTCTTGTAGTTAAACAGTTACGTAAATACGTAGTGCGCATGCGCTTATTTTATAGCGAGACTTTCGCGAGACTCTCGTGCAAGAACTAGATGAGACCCAAAAAAATGTGCTTGAACGAGAGCGAGATCGAGATTACAGATCCGAAAACGAGACAAAATCGATATTTTATATTTCACGTCTCGTCTCGTGTGCGTCACTATTTACGACTATCGTATTCAAACTCGGACAGTACGAACCACAATCGGTCGCATAATATACACAGCCAGGTGTTTTCAAAAATAAAATATGTATGAACAGAATCCACAAGTTTAATAGTGTTTGTATTCCTTCTGTAATATTGACCTAAAATGGTGTCAAGAAATAATACGTTCCTCCATTATAAACAAACATAGTTTAATCATTAATTTTATTTTCAATCCCAACAAAGCAAAAAAATTTAATTCAATTTACCTCTGTGAATATAAAAGTCCAACAAAAACAGTGAGAAAATAGAACCTGGAAATTAGGTACAATTGTGATTAATTATCCCTCATTTATGTTTTACCGTTTTATATGGTATAACAACGAAATAAATTGTAGATAAAAAGTCAGACATAAATACATTTTTCATGTAAACCCGGTGGGAAAAGTAGCTGTGATCAGCAACTTAATTATACATGATATATCTGTGTAACCAGCGAATATGCGACATGGTAATTCTATTACCCTCGCTAAACAAGTAATGAAGTGATGCAAGCACACCGATACATTTTTAATGCGTTTAACGGGCTTAAACTCCATGTAGAGGTTGGTAACAAACCTTTAATTATATATTTTAACCCTTTCATAACATTTTTATTTCATACTAGCCACAAAAAGAGAAATTATGACAGCATCAATCAAATGAATGACATATAGGTATTTTCGTTTCATTAGGCACGGACTTCGACAGCAAATTGTTTGTACATTCGTTAGATGAAAATACCTTTTAATAAATTCTTCTTTCTCCAATCCTTTACCGTTTTGATGTTTTCTTTACTTATTGAAAGTCTTATGTTTTATACTTATATTATTGACAGTATTTCTTTCCAAAAAGAACCCTTCCTCTGTATACTTTTCAGAGATAGGATATAGGACTTCTTCGCGTACTTTGCTTTGACTGTTTTTTTATTTCCATATTTTACGTTGTCGCATTTCTTCTTTTTTCACGTCATTCTTGTGTTCTAGATAACTATTTTTGGTTTGCACACTTGCATATTAATGAAATATCTAAGCTACTGCAGTTGTTTTGCTTCTATTTTCTTGTACTTTGATATTCTAATCTTGCTTTAATTATTTTGTTCCTAATTTTATTTATCCTTCATAATCCTTAGGCACTTCACATTTACTGCACTGCATGAACAAAGAATTATTTTTATTGGCTAGCAAATTGTTTCATATGCTAGTAGTGTCTACTTTGTTCTTTTTATTTAAGTTTTGTTATTTATTTGTATCTCTCTCTTAAGTTTTGTCTATTTATCCTGTAATTTCGACTCTCTTGAGCGACACAGATAGTCGCCAATAGTTTGTCTACTTAATTACTATTTTTTTAGTGTTCGTTGTATGTTTGTTTTTAATGGAAACAAATTCCTTTTTTCCGAAAACGACATTAGAGTAAACGATACTACTCCGCAAAGTTAACCAAAATAGTAGCTAAAGTAAAACTTTACAGACTTTATGTCAAAATTTAACTTTAGATAATCATCTGTCAAACTTGAATAACCTAACTTCTATTAAAAATATACTTATTGCAAAGTTTCTTTCACTGGATATTCTGTGTTCACATACTAATCAACTCGATGAAGATTACGTAGTTGTAGTTAGTGGTAAACTGAAATGTCTAAAGAAATACGGGATGTTTTGCGCAGTTAAAGTTGTTGAAAGACCTTAAGACATTTGACAGTACTTTTGTTACCAAAGCCATCTCCATCGTAACAGCCAGCGTTGAATAGACCTTTTCAATTTAACGGCTCTTTTTCTATCGCAGCAAATAGTAAGAAAATGGTGCGAACAACTGCCAGTTGGGTTGTCAAACGAAACGTCAAAAATAACGTAGTTATTAAAATACCTGTATTCTCAGTGAAAATTTGCATCGTTAGACATTTTAGCTTCAATAAAAGCTTGTGTAACTTATTTCGATTTTTTAAAGTTATCTGAGATATGCTCACATTTTACTGCTAATTTTTTTAGAATCAAACGGCATAGATCTCAGTTGTTCTTATTATGCGCAGATCACCATTGCGCATATCTTCTATCTGTTTAAATTAAATAGGTCCATTGATCTAACGTCTTACAAATACATAACATAATGCTATTTATTTATGTTTTTAATTAAGAATTTAACGATTTTGGAAAAAAAACATAATGTATTTCTCAGCACTGAGGTTTTTTTTTTATTACCCATGGTTTATTCACCAAGATATCGCCTCTGAGAATAAATATTATATTCCTAATAAAAATTATACTTTAGTGTCTAGGCATACAAATAACTATTTTATCACTCATTGTCTACATAATTCGAATTTCGGATATTTGGCATTACATTTTGTATCTGTATTTTATAAGTTCACGTTCTTTTAAGAAAGCTTTCACATACATCCTGGCAAAATATAGAATGCCTAAAAAATTCTCTGCTTGTAAGAGATACCTATTAACAAAGCTTTCTTTCTCTTTATAATTCCACCTAGGAATTTCAAGTTATCGACCAATTTTTTAACTTTTGTTTCTTGTTCAATAATGGATATTTCTACATTATAGTATATTATGTTATTAGGAGTAGAAAGCGGTCTTTTTGTGTTGAACCCAGCTATTGCGGCCGAGGCGTCAGCCGAGGCTAGGCAAGCTGGGAAAAACACAAAAAGGGCGTTCTACTCCGAATGACATATACTATCTTTTCTTCAAGTGTTTCAAAGAATTTTTTGACATTTTTTTTTTGGAATTTTTTATCTGTAGTGTTTGCAATTTCAGCCAAAGCTGGCTTTGTACACTACAAAACAAAAACGATACAACTGTCAAATAACAATTTTCAATATAATCTGAGTTGCTGTGACAACTGCCGCCGCCAGCGGTGAACTAACACACTAACATTTTTTTACTAGTACAACAATAACAACATTTTTGTACTAGTAAGACAATGGACATCTTCTATAATGTGTATATAGGAGCATAATATGAATATTATAATACGCTTGAAGAAAAAATTATATATTAACTTTTGCTAGTTTCATTTATCATACTGTCGTATTAGCGTAAAATTCATTTAAAAATTCACATTTGTTCTCTGTAGATAAAATAAAGCGTAAAGTATTAAAAAAAAGAAATCCAGCCTGTGAAAATATTATACAAAAAATAGGAAATTTATAAATTGTAGATCTCTTCTAAGAAATTAATTAAATTACGCTACCTTTTGTTCCATATAAAAATTCTAGACTCAATTATCTATCATTATTTATTCTGATCACGTGTGTAATGTGGTAATTGAGATACAATATTTTATGTCTTTATGCAATATATGAATTTAATAATATGCAAATAGAGCAATTTAAAACTGTAAATCACATTTTATTACCTACATCAATATGTTAGGTAAATGGGCCAGTATATTCGCTTCTGTAATTTATCATTTATTTCCAGTCGTATGAATGAAAATTATGCAATATAACATGTAAAATGAGTACGGTCAAGTGCTTTTCTAGAGTAATGTAAATGAAACAAATCCAATAAATATATTTTACTTCGTGACTCCTTGAGAAGTTATAATGAGACATTCTAAGATTATACCTGCACATTTATGTGTTCATTTGCTTCAAAATTTATATTATAATAAAGTAGTAGTTATTTATGTAATAAAGAAATTTTCAATCGTTTCTACAAAAGAATCACATTGTTTTAATAATAGTTTGCATATTTTATTCTCCTATGTTATACTAACGACAACGTGGAATAAAAAAATTTTGCTTACTCTGCAAAAATGGTCTACTTTGATGTTTCAAAATGCGCAGTTTTTTGTCAACTTCTTCCAGGATCGTACAAAATATAATTTAATATTCTATAGACATTCAGTGAAACTTTTTGTATATATTTTATGAATTAAAAAAAATATTAAAAAATGTTTTTACAAACGGGTTTGTTACAAAGACTGTACATGTACTCGTATATGTACATGTACATGTGCAGGAATACTAGATGCTAGCAACATATCAGATCACGACTGTGTTTATAGTATCTTACACTTTCCTAAAAGTAGTATCATACCAAAGACTATAACGTATAGAGATTTTAAAAATTTTGATCTGCATTGCTTTTATGAGGACTGTGATCAAATAGACTGGAACTTTATTTTCTCTTTAACTAATGTTAAAGACAAATTGGACTACTTAAATAATAATATTATTTCCCTATTTGATCAGCAGCTCCTATAAAGACAGTAAGGATTAATAAAAAATACAGTCCTTGGATTACACCAGTCATAAGGATAATGCAAGCAAAAAGAGATAAAGCATTAATGCAGTATAAACAATTAAAAACAGACGCTAAATTACAACTGTACAAAGAACTTAGAAATTTAACAACATCTGCAATTCGTCGCGAAAAGCAAGCTTTTTTTGAATATAGTATTAATCAAAATATAAATAACTCCAAGGAGCTGTGGAATAATTTAAAACGTGTGGGAGTTAAAAATGAAAATAAAATTGAATTACCAGAAGTTCTATTGGAACCGGATAAATATGGTAAATATACCATGGATAAGGTCAATGATACAAGTATTAACTCACAAACTTTGGACTACTTCAACAACAATTTTTATCAAAATAATAAGACCACAGATTATTTCAATTTTAGTTGTGTGGATAAAGAGGAAGTGATAAAAGTAATTCAATCGCTTAAATCTAATGCAGTAGGTACAGATGGTATTTCCCTTAAAATGTTAAATATAATCATGCCCAAAATTATTGATCACATTACTCACGTAATTAATATTAGTATTGTGGATGGAATTGTCCTAGATATTTGGAAAATGGCAATCGTTAAACCTATCCCTAAAAAAGATACTGTAGCATCATTTGACGACTTACGCCCTATAAGCATTTTACCTACAATGTCAAAGGTCTTAGAGAAAATATGTTGTCAACAAATTACTAACTATATACAAGATAGAAACATTTTACCACATACTCAGTCTGGATTCAGAAAGGGTCACAGTACGAACACATGTCTACTAAATATCGTTGATGATATGATTAGAAATTTTGATAATTCACAAGTGACGCTACTAATTCAAATAGATTTTTCTAAGGCTTTTGACATGGTAGATCATAATTTGTTATTAGCAAAGTTGAAATATTATAGGTTTGGCTGGAGCGCGTTACAGTGGTGTTCGAGTTTAAAATTGCAATGAACTCAAACTCTCATTCAGTTTATTCCAGAATATTCCCATCAACCCGAGGAGTTCCACAAGGATCTATTTTAGGTCCACTGCTCTATTTATTGTATGTGAGTGAT
This sequence comes from Harpalus rubripes, assembly GCA_963082715.1. NCBI lineage: Eukaryota > Metazoa > Arthropoda > Insecta > Coleoptera > Carabidae > Harpalus > Harpalus rubripes. The sequence goes on along the minus strand of OY720449.1, from coordinate 28,959,129 downwards.
TTACCAAACACATTAAAATCTTGCACTGCGCATTCATATGCAGATGACACCCAGATTATAGCGACAATAAATAAAAGCGAAATTCATAATAATTTAAAGCATCTAAACGCTGACCTTTAAAACTTTTCTACTTGGGTAGCAAATAACGGGCTGTCAATTAATGCTAGTAAATCTTCACTACTCGTATATGGCACAAATGAAACGCCTATAGTTGTTCTTAACGGTATAACGTTACCACGGAGTACTGTGGTCAAGACTTTGGGTATGCATTTTGATTAAAATCTTTCGTTTCGAGAACACTTATCAAAGAAATTAATTTCTGCTAAACTTAAGCTCAAAACGCTATACCAATATCGTAATTTAATTTCATCAGAGATAAAGCTTCGTCTTGTCAACTCGTTGATATTTCCTGTGTTAGAATATTGTGCTTGTGTTTACATACCTAACTTGAGTAAAAGTGATAAGCAGAAAATAAACCTTTTTCAAAATAGCTGTTTAAGATATGTTTACGGCGTTCGGAAATTTGACAATATTTCTCAGTACCGTGTTGCAGCTAATTTAAATGTGATTGAAGATCGTTTAAAAATACTATTTCTTTGTCTAATACATAAAATAAAGACTACGGGACGTCCAAAATATTTGTGCGATAAGCTCGTATCAAAAAACAATAATTACAACCTACGTGACAATGAATTGTATTCACTGCCATCATTTAATAAAACGAAATTTAAAAGTTCTTTTTCTTATTTAGCTCCTACATTGTATAACAGTATTCCTAAAAATTTAAAGTCTCTACATTATAGTACTTTTAAAAACCATGTACAAACATTGCTTATGAGTATATCTTGTTAGCTAATGATTTCATTTCCTATTAAATGTCAATTATTATAAATTATAACTGTAACTATGTATACGTTATTGTTGTTTTTCTCTCTCTCTCTCTCTCTCTCTTTCCGTTTCTCGGATTGATTGTTGTATTTATTCGCTTATATTTTTATTGAATTGTATTTTATTGTAAATTGGTTAGGTGGAAGATCAGCCTTGGCTGAACCTCGCCATTGGGTCTTTATCTCAATAAAGTATATATTATTATTATTATTATTATTATTATTATTATTATTATTATTATTATTATTATTATTATTATATATGAACTATAATTTATAATCTGGATAGGAAAAGCCAGTTACATTATATTATTCTCGACTAAAATGTAATTCCAATATTGAAACTAGAATTTAGTAAAAAAAAAAAAAATTATCACAAGATAAAACGCATTACTAGGTTTTTATTTTATTTTAACTACATACTACTATAACTTTAAAATACTTAACAAAAACGATTTATAGCAACGAATACAACAATAATAACAAATATACTCGCAATCAATGTTGTGATCTAAAATAGAACTAGTAGGCGTGTTGAGACAATTGCTTATGTAACATATTAATAAATATTGTATTCAGTGTTAATAAATATTAACTTCGTATTTGATAACTAATTAGGGGTTATTTATAAATCATCAAAAAATGTTTGAACCATCTGACTATCACCAATTCTAACTTAATATCACCCTGTCCACTAATTTCTCAGCTTATACGAGTATAACAACCAATCAAATTCTCGAACATTCTACAATTTTCCGTATGTACACAAATATATAATTACTGATCTAAAATAATGCTAGTGTACGTTCTCGTCGTTTTCAATCTCTCATCGTGTAGTCTGCTCACTTCCATATTCTAATAAAATTCATTGGTGGAATTTACTAGATTTATGTAATTTATCATATTAACGTCGTCTAGAAATATATCATGCCTATTCTAGAACTTATTAGTTAATTTTTTGCAACTGTTTAAAAAACCTAATAAATATTGATTTGTCAACTAAAAATCCAATGTTATGTTTTATATCAACACACTTGATTGATAAATTTTTTTAACCCTCTGTTAAATTAACCACTGTGTTGTAAAATAGGCCCGTTGTTGGAATTGTTGCGGCTTTTTCACTTTTGGAAGGTTCACAAATAAGCACTCCACTGTAATAATATTTATTTACAAGCAAACTTTATTTACAGCAATAAAGTGTAACACTGATTTATATAATTACTGATTTGTCACACGTTAAGGTAAAGTTATTCTTTCGAAGATCAAAAGATACTGCCTAAAACATGAATATAAAAAGTTGGTTTTGAGTTTTGAAGCACCCCCAATACAGAAGGGGACTAATCAGAACACGTAAAACTTATTTGTAGATCTATCGGCTATTGGTGACAACATTTAGAATTGAGTATTTGGTACCGCAATTCGGAGAACCAAAGATTGGACGAAAATTATCTTAGTTTATAGGTAATCATTCACCTGTGACTCCCATCCCTATATAATCCCAGTTCTCTCCCTTGTTTTTCAGAGTTGTTAGAACCTCTGGCATGGTTGACATGTTGAGTAATCTTGACTACTCTGTTTAACTTTCACTTGTTGTATTACTGATGATGAGAACTTAGTTCTCGAAATACGTATTTAGTTCTTGTTAAAATTAATTTTAAGGTTAAGGAGTAATTATAATAGTTTTAGTTAAATTTAACCTTAGACTCCATCTATTATTAATTTTTAGAACCGAAGATAGTTGAAAGACCAGAGGAGACACTGGAAAATCTTAAAACTAACCTTTGCAAATTACTTAACCGAGGGGGGGGGGTGCTATTCGGTTTATTATAAAAGAAGTTTGCCATAAACTTAGGATACGTAGCCTTTGGAAAATCACGTTGCATTTATTGCTCGGAATGTCCAAATCCTCAATTAACTGTCTCGATACTCTCTTTCACATTGTCAATAATTTGTAATTAAACACCCGTTAATTTTTGTGTAAACTATTGCATGTATCAACTGAGTAGTAAAAGTAACGCCTTATTTAACTTGTTGGAAACTTAGAGTAATGTGTTATCTAGCCAAAAAGTTTCTTAAACTAGTATGTAATATAATCGGTTAGTAAAATGTAAAGCAAGAATAAAGTCAGAAAATATTATGTTTTATTGTCGTCTGTATATGACCATAACAACTGCTGTCCTATTACTTACAATCATAATAATTAATACATATTATAGTATAGGTATCTGGAGTATAATGAAAAAAGCAATCATCATTAGAGACACATAATTATCATTAAATTTTAACGGTTGGTAATATCGTTGTTTAAGTCTTACTACGCCAATAAATTCAATTTATTAAGTAGTCATTACCCCGGGAACATTACAGAGTTAATATAATCAAAATTAATGTCACAAGATTATTAAAACGCGGATAGGGAAAGTGCAGCGACGCTATAATTGCTGTAGTCTTCCCTTTGCGTGCACTGGGACAATCACAAACTTTAAATCAAAATCAATGGCGTGTGGTGCAGGATTTGCTGTAAGCTCATAACCTGCGGGTTTTATTCCTTGGGATTAGATCCCGGGAACGGAAGCTGACAGGAGACACGCACGTCGAACCGACAAGGGATTTGCACTTCACTTTCTCGAAGGAGAAGTAAGCCACCAGTGTCTTTTCACGGGGATACTCGATGGAGACAATTATTTATTACGCAAAATTGCACACTCCACAACAGCTTTAGTAAGCGATTATAATTAATTCTATTAACGAGAGCGACTTCAGGTTCTAAGGATTTAATTTTCTAAGTTGGAACAAAATAGGGTGGATTATTTTTTCGTTTTTAATTTTAAAACACAATGGAAAAGTTTATTAAGTACAAAGAATATGTTATTAATACGAGTATTAATAGTACTAATAATGGTTTAAAAATTGTCGTTAGGTTTTAAAATGGGATATAATGATAAAAAATTATTCCCTAAAAGTAAAATGTACATTTTCAGAATATCACACCATAATTATTTGCCAAACAAATAAAAAAAATCCCAGTAAAGGATAAAAATTGTGATTATATTGTAAAGTTTCGTGCCTATAAATTAAAACCCAGTTAAAATGGCAACAATATTTATTAATATTATCACAGTTTTTAATAAAGCGAAAGTGACACTCATGACTAAATAATTATACACTAAACGAAATAATAATTACTAAACTATAACCTATAGCACCAGAGATGCGTATCCTTCGGAACTTGATGTTTATTTACACGCACAAACGCTTTATTTACTTTCTCTATAATTCGTTTTTAAACTGAAGAGGAGCAATATTAAAAGTGTATTTATAGAAAAAAGGGAAATATATATATATATATATATATATATATATATATATATATATATATATATATCTCAAACGTTAATTACTACAACTCATCCACAATATGATACAGTACTATAAGTTTTTACACGAACTCTTTTCATTTTACCACAGACAAAACTTACATCAGAGTAAAGTGTTATTGAAATATTATAACTTAATGTCAGAATGGGAAATTTATTATTGTTTGAGTGTACCAGACAATTAAGAGTAGTTGTGGATACTAGCGAAATTCTATTCTTATTTTAGAAACAGATGGTAGCAATTACTTAGGCCTTGTCTAGATTTTTCAATCATTCTAGATACTTCTCGTCTAGATTATCGAAACTGATTACTGCCATTCTGTCTGAAATTCTCTAGTGTCCCTACTACAGATACTATAGACTCCACTTTGTATCTATTGCTTAACTGCATCGCTTATAGTTGAATTATTAACTGTATTTATCTAAATAGGATTTGTATACAACTGTCGCCGATTAGGCTCTCTTACCAACCACACTCACCGAGTCACAGTTTCTTTTGTCACTGGCGCAGTGCCGGTTAGATTTCAACCAATGCTGTACAAATAAATCCAAGTGAATGTTTTTTTTATTATTTGAGGACAAATCACATATCGCTGGTCAACGGGATTTTTAAATTATTAACTACAGGTTTGCAAAACAAATGTATATCTATATTTTGTTAGTAATTTAATAATTCAACTTTTGTTGTCCTATTCCATGTTTCACTTTCATAAGCTTATTTGATAAGAGCAACGCTTTTGCTTTATAGTTTACTAATTTACACTATCCGTCAATGCATAATACAAAATCATCTGGTTTGTATGTCCGGGTATGGGGAGAATGAGAGATTGAAATAATTCAATAATAGCCATCTATTCTGTTCTAGGCTCTACTGGGGAAGGTAGTGAATAGAGTGCGGTTAATCTGAGTCCGCAATATACTCGGCGACAAATCCAACATGGATTTCCGCACTAGAACTTCTCTGTAGATTCAGTTCCACTACGAATAACAATATGCTAAATGTTCTACTTGCCCGTTACTCTTGATGTATTAATATCAAGTTCCCGAAAGGAGGCAAGATACTTATTGTCAAGTTGAAACAATGTGAAAGTATATGAAACTAAGTTTTACTACTTCACATTACATACTCGTACATAGGAGTATATCATAAAAGATACCTCCATACTTCAACAAAAATTTTACTTTCGTTTCAGTGTTGCATGCTGTATAAAAAATTAAAGGTTGCACTCATTAGTTTTGGCATAAGTTATGCCGCATAACTATAATAATCATTATCAATGACACAAAAACCTTCGTAAAATCAAGTCTTTAAGTATGGTACAAGCATTCTTGTTCCACGACAGATTCGTACTAATGCTCTTAGAGTCCTTAATATGTGCGAGTAGATGAAACAACCCTTGGTAGTTGGTGAGGTTTTAAAGCCTTTACAATCCAATTTACCAAATCTCACATTACGATAATATCTACCACGTCTCAACAAAAACATAATTTGAAAATAATAATAGAAACTTTTTTCGTACTCACACTAGATTTTGATGTCAAGCGCATAACATGGATTCGCACCACTGATATCATGTAACTAAATAAGCGCCGCCATGTTGGAAAAAGTCCGGGCTCTCGGCATCAGTTGTGGCTCGAGTTTAAAATGTTTTCATTGTTATGAAAGTGACAATGTTTGTAAAATGCGTCTTTTGTGGAAAGATAATATGATCCGACAAGCTCTGTTTTCAAATGTAAGCGAATTGTAGATCTATTGGCTGGTAGCATGAGCGTGGTTCTAACAGCCGTTTTAACTAAAACCATGCCAGCGACATGGCACATACTTCAGCGTTATTGGCAAAATCAGTGTTGCCAATATACTGATTAACTCGAAAATGTATTGACAACCATATTCAAGAAATTTGACCTCATTATTTTTAATTGTTTATACAACGAAGAAGGCAAGACAAAAATCGTATTAAACACTTTTAAATAATAATAATAAAAATTTATTAAATATGGCTGTCAGTAAATTTTCGGCTTATTCACTACATTGGCAGCATTGATTTTGTTAATAATTTTGAAGTACTTGCCAAATTGTTAGTATGGTTTTAGTTAAAACCGGTGCTTGTGCTGCCAGCCATTGTGTTTAATCATTGTTTATTTAAGTATATTTTAGTATTTAGGATTATTTCCAATTTTTCTGGAACCGCCTACCAAATTTAACCACCAGCTAAATAAATAAAAATAATACCAATAATTGTTCTTTTTATGCGTTTACATACACAACAATTATTTTATTTGCACTAAATTGTAAAATGATGAGTTTGGGTTGGCTATTTTTTTTTTATAATATAACCTAATAACCTTAATAAACACACAAAACGCCGGTACCCACAGTCTCAATGAATTTATATTAAAGTAACCGGCACCGGGCTACCATTCAGTTTTTTTAAGGTAACAAACCCCAACACTTTTTTTAGAAAAATATATAATGTTAGAAACAGTATGAATCACATACAACAAAAAGAATACTCCAATCCATTCAATCCAAGAGCAACCCTGATACACCGATACTGACGGTCACCCGATCACTGCTCAACAAACACTGCTCCGTCTGCGGTAACACGTCTGGTCTTTAAACTAGTCGTTACATCACAATCAGACTCTAATTAGTTTAAAAGCTATTAATCACAATTTATACGTAACAATATTAATCATCATAGAATTTACAGACTTTTTAGCTTTATTCGCTAACAATAGATATTTAAAATATTCTGTGAAATTGAAGTAGTTAATCCACTAAAAAGTATTTAATTTTCAAAGAGAATTATTTTGGGTTAATATGCCAGTATTACTTTTATTATGTGCAATATTTTAATAGCTATGGCCTGTGCTACGGCCATAAAAGAGGTAAATAGGGGCGACTTAGTGCCGCTTTAACAATCTAGTGTTAAATTGCAAGTAAATTAATTTGATAGTGAAGTATATGTTATACGAAAACTTAACTGCCAAGTAAAATTACCAGCAACAAGAGGTTGATAAACCGACCCTTAATGGCACATGATGTGCAGTTGCCTTTCTGAATATTAATGAGTTCACAATATATGCTTCAGTTTATATTAGTCACATAAGAACTCAAATACGCAGTGAAAAAATACATTGGCAATGGGCACAAAAAATATTATGTTCTTTATTACCAACAAAAAGTTTGGAAAACTCATTTAATTAATACTTCAGTGTTAAAAATCTTTTAGAAAAACTTTTTTCAGTTTTGTTGTGACATAATTGCTTTTGCTTCTTGTGCTTTCTTTGATTATAAATATTTTTGAAGTTTAAGTAGTATATGGTGTGTTTAATTACGGGACGATATTAAAAGAAACCGCAGGGTGAAATTTGTCAGGCGCATTCCAACTCTGATTTACCCTGCACGGCGGCACGAACTCAATTCTGAAGTGATGATTACTCGCAGTATCGGTGGAAATGTAATTAAGGGAGCGTAATTAACCCCTAATACACCCCACCTACCGAGGGATGTTTAATGAGAATTTAACTATTCCATACCTGCAAGACTAAAATTTGAATGCGAGTTGTACTCATTAGTACACTTGTTTTTTACAAATTACACTTTAGTAAAAACTCTGCCTTCCTGATTTCATTATTTATTTAATAATTAAATACTCATTTTTAAAACAAAAATATAAGGATTGTTTATTTTGTTCATTAGTACTAATTTAGTTTATTATATATACATTTTTTTATCTAAATTGTACTTCATTAAATAGTAATATCATTATTTCCTTAATCATTTTTATATACTTTTATTTTCATTAAGATAATAGCTAATACAATAATAACGCTTTCTGAATAAATGGCATATAATTTGTATGATCTAAAAAAATTAAAAGAAAATTAAACTTTGACATTACAAAACACTTTTACAAAATATTATTTTATTACCTACTTAAAGTGACACTTGGTATCTAGAGTTTGTTTGCTTTAAGATTATGCCAAGCACGTCATGAATACGCCATTACTTTGTGGCTGTAGTCAAAATTAGCGCATCCCCTTAGCAATGACCAACTTTGCATAGCAACGCGACGCTAAGTGTTTTCTACTAGCGCCGCCATTCTCTGGTGATGGGCGCATCTAAAATATTCTTGTGCACACAAACGATGACGTCATGGTCATATTCTTACAGTGAACAGACTATATACCGACGAAAAAGTCAAAGGAAAAACATTACAATGTTATATAGAAGGTGTATAAGAACGTACGTGTATTCGGTTTTATAAGTTTTTTCGTAAACTATTCTTGATAAAATTTGTATTCATATAAAATACCAAGATTTTAAATATTGTTTGAACATTTCGAGTACTTACACAACCTACTTTTGTAACACGGCGTACACATTGGCATCTTTATAACTCCATTAATATGTTATATTATTATGGTTTATTATTAATTTTATAAATAACAAAGTTAGGTGTGAGCTTAAATGCCACTTTTTGAACCTATAAAAAGTTAATCAACTTCATCGAAATAGATACTTCGGTTGGTATTTTAACAAGATTGATTATAATATCTAAAAATTAGCTTTACCATGTTACCAAACACTTGCATTTTCATGAAAAATAACCTGACTAATTTTTCAAATTTATTTTGTAAACTTTAATGCATTACCAAAAGCGAATTTAAAAGTTATGTACAGCAACTTCGATACACAGTGGAGTTTCGGGGCCTCCATTTTAGAATATATTTTCTCAAATATTTTTATTAAAGTACCTATATTAAGACTGTATTGTCATATTGCAATTAATTAAATTTGAAAAGAAAATAGTATAGTTTTCTTTCAAAGTTTTTAGCGGAAGTTGATGTAAAATTGAAATTAATGACAATAATTTTTAAGATGTTTTACTGAGGCCCGGTATTTTCACTTCCGAATACAGTTTCGAATAAAGTATTCGTTAAATAAATTTATTCTATATATTTATCTAACGAATATTTCCATTGCGTTTTTTCACACATTTTACACAAACAAAAAGCTACCTGTCGAATAACTTTAACGTTCGTGATTTAGTAGCCTTGCAGAGTGAATTGTGATAGAGAAGAATGGAGTTTGGCGTAACAAGGATGAAATGTGTCAACTACTTTTGAATCCGTAGTTGTCAAAATTTTGTTTGACATCTTTAATGTCAATGTCATCTATATTCTGTATTTTAAGCCCCGGGAGACTGTAATTTAACTGGTGTACCATCTAATGCAGCACTCATATGTGGTAAACGAGATATGCATATTGTAAAATTGTCTTTGTACTTTTTGTATGATTCTATCATTTCAAAGTAAAAGTTTGTCAATGTATTCAACAAAAGTATCCAAAATTCGAAAATATTTGGTAGCGTCAAATGACAGGATCTTAATAATGATTTACTTATTTACTGCTTGAGATCAAATGCGATCCCCAATATGTAATAATAAATTAAATTCATAATCAGAATCGGTGAAAAAATTATTTCACATATGTGGTTATGTCACTGTCTGATGGTGTGTGATCGATTTCTCACGTTATTTATTAACTCATAGTTAAAAATATCATCATAATATTTAATAATTTTGTTAATAAATCTGCACTATGTGGAAATGTAATGAACTTACGAATAAACGGTTATTTGCTACCCAAGTACCGAATAAATTATTCCGCGAATAACAAATGTTATTCTTTCGAATACATTTATTTGCAAGTGAAAAGACAACAAAAATATTTATCCGAAGGATGAATATATCTAAACCTTTATTCGCAAGTGAAAATACCGGCCCTAAGGGATATTGTACATTGAAGTGGTCCGGACCTTTTCCGTTTTAGTTAATTATTCCAGAATTTTTTGATTTAGCCATACACCAACACCACATTTGTTGACATTTGACACCATACCTTTCCAAAATGTCTCTTTTTAAGAAGGATAAAAGTTTGTTTTAAAAATTCATTTGAATTCACATTGACCTTAAAAACTAATTTTTAAGTTCTAATATAATTAGTAAATAAATAAAATAAATATATCATCACGGCATATTACCCATTGCTGGGTGTGCCAATCCGCTTTGTATGCAGATATCGGTAATGATGATGACATATTTGTACCGTGCGGGCGTTTACCAGGCGTCACCTCACGGGCACTCATTGCTGGCGTGGAGAGTGCACCACAGGGGTCAATTTTGTGCCATTTAAAATTCTAAATATTTGGCGTCGGCCGGGATCGAACCCGGTTCCCCAGATTCGCGACCAGACACTCAGGCACGCAGCCACGAGACCCCATCAATAATAATAATATAATTAGTAACGAAAATTATTGAAATTCTGTTTTAAATAATATTTTTTTTTTAAAATGAAGATGATATTAGTTTATAAATTTCGGAATGTTATTTAATAATGACAGAAGCTAGGGTCAAAATAAGCCCGTTATGCACCAAGCAGGTTAAAGAAATAATATTGTGAGGGGTTAGAGACTGTATATGAATATTTACGAGCAATAGCAGTTATTATTTTTAAATTTCATTTTAGAATGCATTATTATCTTTTGATGTATTCGTATGTCATATCAAAGATATAGTAAAATGAATCTACAGTCCTAGTAAATGTGGATCATAATTTTTTATAGCCTTCTATTTTGTTACCAACATCTTTTGTATTCCTTATATAATCTTTAAACAAATATAAATTAAAACTTTTCTTTTATCATCTAGCCTTCATGCTTGTTAAAAGACTATATAATTTTTCTTACTTTGTACTTTGCAGTAAATAGACGAAAAAAAAAAAGATTCTAAAGGAAATGCTGAAAATTCTTGTGTTGCAAATGCGTCTGACGGTTTATTAATTCTTTTATATCCTTGCATGTCAACGAAAAAATTCTTTATAAGTTAATCAAGGCAAAGGAAAAATCATGGTTTTTTTTTAGTTCTTACTGCATTATGATCTTAATTACAGCTTTTGAAAAAGAAGGAAAAACAAATTAACAAGTCTATATGAATATTCATGTTCAGAGTGGCGCAGTTTCTTTTTGCTAATTACCCAAATTTTATTTAAGATTCATTAGAAATGAAATAAATTATCGTTAAACAGCAAGGGAAAAAGCCGGGTGTTGGATTAACGTGTTATACACTCAGTATTTACTTGGTACACAACGAAGGGACAACGGGGAAATAAACAAATAAAGAAGCATTTAGGAATAAGTGGACCCGCATCACATAACCGCAAAAACACACAAACAGGTGGAATTATTTCTGATATAGGTACACAAAGAACAAGATTAACTTTTAATGCAAACCAGGAAAACTTATAAATAGAAAGCAGACTACACAAAAAACTTTGGTTTAGCTTGTAATTTTTCGTTATAATAATATTATTTAATTATTAGCTTGTTACTATCCCAAGTAGACACTGAGCTATAGTGCTTGATCATTACCGTACTACCCTAGACAGATGTCAGAGATTAAAGTATTTAGTTAGAATCGTTGATTTTTAAACTCATGTTAATAAAGATAAAAAAAACATCGTCACGGCATATTACCCATTAGTTAGTGGGTTAATCTGCATTGTATACAGATATCGATACTGATGATATATTTATACCGTACGGGCGCTTACCAGGCGTCACCTTATGGGCACCATTGCTGGCGTAGAGAATACATACAGGTGCAATTTTGTTTCACTTAAAATTCGAAATAATTTTTGGCGTTGGCCGGGATCGATCCAAGTTCACAGATTTGCGACCAGACACCAGGCACACGGGCATGAGACCCCATGGAGATGAAGGTACAAATAATATATTAGTAAGATTCTTGGTATTATTCGATCAATCCCCGAAACCAAACTATATAAAAAATTCTAAAATGTAAATTTAGATTATTTTAGTTTTATACTCCTAATTTTCAGTGAACTTATGGGTAAACGATATATGTATATGCCTCACTATATTTTATGGACGAAGCAAAGTCTAATATTTGATTGTAGCCTAGGAAGTAAATCATGATTTTGGCCGTATTAAACATAATATTATTTTTAAATTAAGAGAACGATTCACTTTGAATTAAAACGATTTTATCATGAACTTTCATTATCTTTATTTATAAAAATATAAATTCTTCAGAACATTTCGAAAGCGAAAATCTGCTGTCGTCATCATGTGATCTGACGCTACTGACTAATTCCTTAACATACGAGCTTTATTTCTGGAATTATGGGGGTGAACATTAGTGACGGGTAGCTGATCGGGTCCAATGGGTGGGTCGAGCGTCCTGGGTGTTTTGGTCTCAATGGTTAGGCTGGCGTCTGCTACGATGTGTTTCCTTCAGATTGGCCAAATTTCTACGCTCGGCTAGCTGAAAAAAATCGACCATTGGACATCAGAATTAAGGAACACAGACGACACACTGAGAGAAGAGACACGTCAAAATCCGGACTTGCAGACCATGCGTGGAACACCATCACCGTATCCAGTGGGAGGGAGCAAGGATTCTTAAGAAAGAAGAACATTGGTACAAGAGGAAGTTCAAAGTAGCCGCCATCATTCAGAAGAACAAAAAAATAGTTTTCAGCCAGCCGAGTGTGGAAATTCGGCCAATCTGGAGGAAACACATCGTAGCAGACTCCAGCCTAACCATTGAGACCCAAACACCCAGGACGCTCGACCCACCCATTGGACCCGATCAGATACACGTCACTAATGTTCAGCCCTATAATTCTAGATATAAAGCTCGTATGTTAAGGAATTAGTCATTAGTGTCAGATCACCTGATGACGACAGTAGATTTTCACTTTCGAAACGTTGTAAAGAATTTATGTTTTTACAAATAAAGATAATGTAAGTTCAAGATAAAATCGTTTTAATTCATAATTTTTTTGATGATTATGTAGTATCTATATTAAATTTGGGAAAATTCTTGACATTGGGTTAGATTACTCGAAATTTTAGTCAAGCAGCATTTATTATCTCTTCAGTACACTTTTGTACCTTTATTTGGATAAGTAATATCTTACAAAAATCAACAACAGAATCATCCTGCACAGAAATTCATAGAAAGCATATACACATCAGTCTGCTCTCCAATTGGACAACAGAATGATTCTATTGTTGAATTTGACAACAAACTAATGTGACTGTGATGAATGTTGAAATATATGTATTTTACGTATAACTACACGAGAGAATGAATATATTTATTTTATGATTATTTTCAATATTTCAAATGTTATTTCTATCATTATTTTCATCAGTAAAGTAAAAGTGTATTACATGGTAGGTAACTGTCAATAAAATCATACTTTTAATGCTAATCAGCAATCAAGATATTTATTCCAGCAAATCGTGGTTGAGAAATATTTCAGGAATTTTTAAGAATAAAAAAATCCTAGTAGCAATTTATCGGCAGTACATTAACTAATCCCGGCGATTTCCGTATAACAAAGGAAAATGCTACTACAATGCAATGATCGCTGTTTTAATTAGAAAAAGTAAATTCAATATTTTCGAACAAATTTTATGTTTCTGATTGACTACCACTCAACCGTGTTTACCCTTAAACTTATAACTTCAATATGAACGATTTATGGTTTCGACGTATCAAACTTGTCACGATTTAGTTGTGTTATTCTTATTAGCTTCTTCCTACAATATTTTTGGAGTCATTAAAACAGGTTATTTTATGTAATAAGTGCAGGGTTACTTTTGTTATATATATATATATATATATATATATATATATATATATATATATATATATATATATATATATTATGTAAGTGTGGGAACTGCGGTGTGGATAAGGTGATAATAATTACTTTAAATCTCAGTCAAAAAACCTTTATTACATTTAAAATTTTTGTGTAAAAAAATACTTATGGCTGGTTGCACCAATTTAGGTAATTTAAACTTTAGATTAATTTCACTCCAAAATAAAATGTCAAATAAGTTATTTTATCCACAACTGTCAAATAATATACCCATAATTCTACCGATTTTTATCAATTAATGACCTTCGTTACTGTTACTAATTGAATAATATTGACAGTTCAATGGAATAATATTATTCAATCGTTATGCCAAATTCAAATCCTACCTTTCAAAGAGTACACAAAAAATTACTTTTAATAAGTAATTCTTTCCACATAAAAAGCCAAAATTACACTAGTTTTGTCATTTTTCATACTTTTATTTTCTTCTTAAGCTTGAATTGTAGCTGAATAGTCGGTTTTAAGATTTTATATGAAATGTCAAATCACTTCATAATTTTGTTACAACTACACCGATGACTAGATTTGTCTATGTAAACAAAAACATTTTTGCATTTGTCAGTAAGAAAATTCTACTTATTTTTCAAAACCAATATGTCACTGATATGTTATTATTTGACAATTGTGGATAAAGTATAGTATTCTATTCGCATGTAATGGTTATTACTCATTCGAATGATTTACATCACTCGCGTTCGCTCGTGATGCAAACTTCGTTCTCATGAGTAATACCATACATTACATGCTCATTGAATAATATACTATTTTATATTAGAAACAAACATTTTATTTGCAGTTCGTTGTTTAACTAGCGTAGATTAAATTTTAAGTGATACCAAGCATAAATAATTTTTATGAAGTTTCTAACGTAATGTGAATCTTACCTTTTAATATGTTACTCGTAATTAAAAGCAGATTGTAATATCGTAACTTTGAAGAAAATTTTATGAAAAATTTTTATGCATTTTTTTACTGTAATATTTTTTTGTTTATTTCGAAACCGCATGGATATAATATTCAGAATTATTTACGAGCATTTATAAAATTATTGTACACAGACATATAGGTATAGTTATAACTTAAATTTAGCTACATTTATATAAATATATTTATATGTTGATAAACAGAAGCGTGATAAAACATATCTATAATGCAACTAAAAAACCTAAATTTAGAATACGGGATAGTTTTGTGACGGTAGTAATAACGACATTGCGTTAAATGTCAAATGTTCCGGGCACATTTAAATATGCATATTAGCATAATTGTGTATTATATTTATTACACAGTGCATAAAGTATAATAATAATAATAATAATAATAATAATAATAATAATTTATTTGGCTAAAGTGATCCAGTACAGATATGTAGCAAGTCAATAAAGTACAAAATACATCAATACAGATTCAAAAAAATTATGCATCATCCATATATTCATTAACACTATAATATGTTCCTTCTATTAAGAATTGTTTCAATCTATATTTAAACAAACTATTTGACTCAATATTTTTTATGGACTGAGGGAGTTTGTTAAATAATTTAATACCCATTGAGGATGGGTTATTGGAAGCTAATTTTAATCTATGTCTCGGAATAATAAAATTCGATTTGTTTCTCGTGTTGTAGTTATGTACATTTTCATGTGTTAGTATTTTACTTGAATTATTGCGTGCAAATAATATTACAGAAAAAATGTACATACAGGGCACAGTTAATATTTTTTCAATTCTGAAAGTATCTCTGCAAGATTCACGGTACTTCAAGTGAAACATATTTCTTATAGCAATTTTTTGAAGCTTAAATATTCGTATTGCAGCTGGCGCGGAACCCCAAAAGATTAAGCCATAGGTAACAATAGAATTGAATTTAGCATAGTAAAACATTCGTACTGTTCGCGTGTCACTAATTTGGGCTAAGCGCTTAATTGCGTAACATAAAACAGTTAATTTTGAGCACCTTTCATTAACATCAATGTCCCAACACAGTTTTTCATGTAACTGTAGTCCCAAAATTTTGTTGCTGTCAACTTGTGGCAGAGATTGAGAGTTGCATTTTATCAACATACTTTCATTTCGTTTACTGGTTCTGAAATTGATCACAACAGATTTAGTAATATTGAGTGTGAGTTGCAAGGACATGAACCACTCAGACAGTTCACTTACTAAGTGAGATATATTGGCTGAATGTTCAATAATGTTCGTAAATGGCATCAAAATAGAAATATCATCAGCGTAAGCCACGAAAGAATGTTGTTGAATAACTTGTTTTATATTATTTATGTATAGTATAAATAATACTGGGCCAAGTATACTACCTTGTGGTACTCCGCACGAGATCGATTGATAATCAGATATATTATTATTGTAAAAGATACACTGTTTTCGATTGAACAGATAAGATTCGAGCCAATTTGAAAAGACACCCCGTAGTCCATAATTACCCACAATTTCTATTAGTTTATTGTGATCAACACAGTCAAAAGCTTTGGATAAATCTAAAAATATTCCAGTCATAGCATTACCTGCGTCTAAACTTTTATAGATATTATCCAATAATTGAAACAGAGCAGTGTTGGTGCTGCAGTTTTTACGGAAACCGAACTGTTCAGCAATCAATGTTTCATTCTTCGTGAGAAAAGATAAAATTCGATTTAATAAAACTTTTTCAAAAATTTTGTGGAAAACTGATACTATGCTTATCGGTCTGTAGTTGGACGCTTGATCTTTATTACCTTTTTTATGTAATGCAACTACTTTAATGTTTTTTAATGCTTCAGGAAAAACTCCATCCGACATTGAACTATTAATGCAGTGTGTTAGTGGCATCATAATTAAATCACAACACTCTTTCAAAAGCTTGCTTGGAATTTCATCTAGTCCTGCGGAAGACGAGCTATTCAAAGACATTATCACCGAAGCTATTTCAGTTTCGGTTGCAGGCTCTAAAAAAATTGTATTGTTAGTTACATTGTCATTAATGCTATGGTTTGAGATACTTTGGTTGTTATTCGCAGTGTCACGCAGTTCAGCAGGAATGTTTACAAAATACTCATTTAGCAGGTTTGCTACTTCTTTGGGCGAACTGGCCACAGCATCACCATGAGACATGAAAGAGACATTTGAATTGTTATTTTTTTCACTTTGATTAAGGTTATTATTAATAATATTCCATATTTTTTTACTATTATTGACAGATTTTTCTATTAAGAACATATTATATTGCTTTTTGCTGCTGAGTAGCAATGTTCTATATTTCTGTTTACTTAATTTATAATTTTCTGATGATATTAACCCAGCTTTATAGAGATTAAATAAATCACGTAAGTCATTTGAAAATTTCCCAACATTATTACTCAACCAGCTATTGTATTTGTTGTGATTTGTCTGATAAACTTTAGGGAAACATAGTTCGAAATAATATTGGAAAGAACTCATAAAATTATTGTACTTAATATTTGCATCGTCAGATATGTATACATTATTCCAATTTTCTTTAGCTAAATAAAACTTAAACATATTCATATTTCTAGGGTTAAAATTACGAGTATAAGTTTTTAAGTTATTTTCTCTAAAGTTCGAATTATCAACTTTAATGATGATATTCTGAGGTGAGTGATCTGAGATAATGTATTGTATTACTTTAGCATTATAAGAGTTTAGATTTAAGTTTGTAAAGATATTGTCAACACACTTTCCTGAACTGGGTCTCGTTGGTTCTTTAATGGTAGCATGTAAATTATAAGACGCCATTAAATCAATAAATAATTTTGTATCAAGACTGTTACTCAAAATATCAACATTAAAATCACCCACAACAAATATATTTACTTGGTTATGATGACATGTGATTAATGATAAACAATTGTTGAGTAATGTTAAAAACTCCCTGAAATTACCATCAGGAGAGTGGTAGACAGTCAGTATTATATAAGTTATGTTATCACTTGATTTAAATTTAATACCGCAACATTCAAATGTTATTTCATTGTTAAATTTCTCAATATAGTTAATACGTTCACCATATAGATTGTTTTTAAGAAATATAACAGGATATTTTAACAACCAGTAGAACATACCCCGCACACGGCAAATTATATATCTGCTGCACTCCAAGCTTTATGCACATATTAACCTAACAATATCACTAAAATAGTGACGAACATGAATGACTAAATAAATTAATCAATGTATAATTACCATCTCTCCTGCCAAAGTAGATAGTCTTAAAAATGTCAATACGAGTATACTGGTTATTAATCATTCTCGGTTGCGACGATTTGACCAATAATCAATTACAAAGGACTGTCTACTATCTACTGTTTGCGAACGAAGGCTAAACTAGAGTTGTAATGGCATTCTCGATATAGTTATTAAAGCTAGTTTCCTTTTGTTAATTGTGACTTCTAAATATTAATAATGACTAGGTCTTTCTGTAATTCCACAGTTAAAAAGCTCTGTATTAAAATGGCATCGAAATAGAATATTTTGAAATATGTTTTAAAAGAAATATACATATAAAACTTACTCTTTTTACATAAAATTTTGTCTTTTATGTAGCAGATTTGTGATATGAGTAAATTTTTGAAAAAAAAAAAACAAAAATAATAAATAATAATTTTAGTGTTGTGTATCTAAAATAAATATAAAAATTCACTTCATTTAGGGTTGGTTTTATAAAACATTTAATCTATTGCTTAATTGGTAACTAAATTAATTTTACCGTACTTTATAAAAAAAAACAGGAAATGAAAATTATTTAACAATTAAGTTTTAACTGTAGACTAAATACTTTGATAATACAGTGCTTTATTGCATTTCTTATAAAAAAAATAATTGCTCAACTTTATCATTTGAAAGTGTAAAATTGCTTTTTGCCTGCATTGAAGTAAAATAGAATACATGCGATTTAACTTACATGCAGAATTACTGAAAAATGTAGGGGCACAATTAAAAACTTGATGATTTTGAGTTAAGCCTATACATATTTTGATTATTCGGAAATAGTCGTTTTAAATGAAATTCGCTGAAAAGATGTCAGTATGCGTTAGCGATCGTATTATTCTCCCCTTTTCTTTGGCACTCCTTTTCGACTTTCGACAACCCAAGCCCAGCTCAATGTGTCATGTGTGTGTTCATCATGACAACAAAAGCACATTTTCACTTGTATCTTGGCTGCTCATCATGCATTGATTATTATTAAGATTGATCCGTTATTGATTGACAATGTTAAGGTATGTATATGTTTCTAATTTATAATACTGTGCTTTCTAGTTAAAGTTATATAAAAAATATCATTTTCATGTTCAATACTACATTATCCACGGGCAGATTAATTTTATTCTCGCCATGAAAATAAAGTTTTACAAAACTTATTTTTATAATTTAGGCATAGGTACCTAAGTCAAAGTCCTCCCAGCAGATTGACACAACTCGCAATAATTAATAAGCTTTCATGCTATTTTACTTCGCTATTATTTTGAAATCAGTTGTTGTTTTGTGTATAGGAATCGATCATTGTCGACGTTGGTTATTCGATGTGTATAATCTATTTAGTAAGACTGATGCGTTAGACAAAGAAATATAGGTAGAAAGTTAGCAGTTCCGTGTGTAACCGCTCGAGTGCATCAGATTTCCAAACAAATTGTGTTGTAGGAACAGAGAAAACAAAAACGTGCGACGCCAAACACTCGGCGGTGTTTGTTTTTGCCAAAGCGCCGCTGTGCCTTACTCATTCCCATTGCCATTGCTATTGCCATGCCCGATGAAGTGGAGTGCTATTATTCCTCGAACGAGAGCCGTAAACATCGCCTGCTTCACTGCTTGCTTTGCTGTCAACGCGCATTCAACAGCTTTTTAATTAACAGCGTCTTCGACTCACTGTATTTTAATTCTCTACCACCAATAGGCTGCCGCCTTCACCTTTTTCGCTAAAGTCTTTTCTCAAATTTCTCATTTGCTCTTTGTTTCTTTCCTTCTAAATTTTTTCTATATCTATGAATTTTGCTTTTTGTGACATAGTTGTCTATTTCCTAAACGAAATAAAATGTGTTGGAATTATTTGAAATAAACATATTTCGAACCCAAATTTTTACAAAATCCTTTCGCCTACTTTAAATATAGCCTTAAACTTTGGACCAAATAACTGGTAATAATAGTTCGACCGGCATTTTAAGGGTCATCTTTTAGTCCAAATTTAGCTTGTAGTAAGACCCACGGCACAATGAAAAACATTAAAAAGAGCTATGCTAAAAGTATAAGTACAACAAAAATTCGAAAAAATATCATGTCATAATTTTTTGCAATTAAAAACGATGGTCGGCTAACTGTAGGCAAAACAAATTTAAATATATATATATATATATATATATATATATATATATATATATATATATATATATATATATATATATATATATATATATATATATATCGCAATACTTTGCCGTAATAAAAAAAATATGACTGCTTTTTGCATTTCACCACAAATATTGATTAAATCTTTTATTTACTTTCAATACAATTAGTAATAGCGTTAATGAATGAAATTTATACGACTAATTTAATTGATTTTACAATTGTTTGTCCGTTCCAATAAGACATTGTGAAACAGACTGCAGTTCGAAGTCACAATTATTGTCGTACGGTTCAGTTTTAATACAATTTACATTTTGCCCTTCATATTCATTTTTTAATGAAGGATATGGGTCAGAATGTCAGAAAGCATTCAGTTAAAATGTAAACGAAGCCAACATATCCTACTACGCGCTATGACAGGTGCGCTTACAGCGCCGGCTAAATAGAAGTAATAATACATATTATTATTCATTTCTCATAAATTATTGAGTTTACATACAGTTTTTAAACGTATATATTAAGAGGATATGAATGAGAAATGATTTAATACCTGGTATACTCGTATGAAGAATGTATGATTTAAAATTTTGAAAAAATGCAAATGGATTACTAGATTTGTTAATTTAATCATCTTAGGATAGGATAGTAGGTGAGCGATAACTATATGTTCGTGAAGTTGGAGACGAAAATATTGTAATTAGGTACAGATGTAGGAAAAGCAGGTTTGCGGCATGCTTAATTTATAAGTTAGTGTCCACTCTGAAGTAAGAAACGGCTCGATTTATAAATGTATACATTTATTTTACATATACGTGAATATATTTAAGATATGCGTCACAAGAAAGGAATTATAAGAAACAGTTGAAAATTTATTCAATTCTTACAATTTTCAACATTTTCAATTGGTACAGTATAAGCTAGTAAAAAGCTTTCTTCTTCTCTTTTCATAATTACCTCAGTAAACAGAAGTCAGAAATGCATTTGTTAGAATGCCATTGTTCTCAAACAATTTGTATGGAATTAAAACTAATACTCGTTGAAAGCATTTTTATTATAAATTCAACAGGAATACGTTTTCAAATAAATTGTATTAGAACAAGTTATACACATAAAATGAGAGACTCTACAAAAGCTGAATTTAATTGGAATCGTGACTTATTTCCTCTGGTTTGACTAAAAAGGCAAAGTTTGCAATTTTCGCATTCAAATCCCCAAGATTGAAGAAATTAATGATTTATCTTTTCATAAAAGAACATTTAATTTAGTTCTTAAGGAGGTTTTATTTATTTTCGTTAAAACTTTGGAAAGTAAATTTAATTGGTTCACTACTACGAGAATTTTTACAATGAACTGGGAATGATTTCCTAACAGCCGAAACTGTTCTGAATAAATTTCCAATTCCCGGCATATAATATGATAAGGATCGGCAGCGCGACGTCGAGAACTAATAACTGTACGCGGCCAGCGACGCAAATGAAGCGGGAGAATCACTTATCTCCCTACACCAGGCTACGGCAACGCTAAGAGACCGACCCTTTATGATTCACTCCCTGATTATTCACAGGGATGTAATAGTGTTACACTACACTCCGAAGGGACGTTCTATTACGGAACTGATTTCAACCAAAAAGTTTAGCAGAATCAGTAAAATAAATATGCCATGACCATTACAACTTTAATGCTTACTCTGGAATTTTGGAAGAAGGTACTAACAATTTAGTAAATTAGAACCGTCCAGAAATTTTTCCTGTTTCTAAAATTAACTTAAATACTTCTATTGTTCTAAGTGATCAACTTAATATTTTATGCTAACATAATTTACCACTTATTATGAACAAAATTATATTAACATACCATTAATTAGAAGTTTTTGTAATAATATAATATATTATTTTAGTTAATTATACAGAGAAACATACTACGAGTACATATAAAATAATTAAAGAAATTAATAAACAGTAAGCAAGACATAAAAAATAAAGAAAACCTTTAAAAATAATAATTAAATCACAATTGAAATATTTTTTCAGTCACATCCAATAACACACAACTTAACAAATAATATTTCAGTTAAATCCAATTATATTTGTAAAACTCGTAGGGTCTGCACATAAATCATTATACATGTCTCATTTTCGTCGTGTTTTTAAAGTTACCTAGGCTAATAGTTACAACAGAGCAAAACTATTCAAAGTCAACGTTTTGAGAAAGTTTAATAGATACCACAAAAATTTTCGATCGTCTTTTGTTTTAGAACTACAGACAAAAACTTGTTTTTCGCTCATTTCAAAAATATATGTCTTATTTATTATGAGAGTTAGAGAAAAATAGTTTCAACGAATATTAGCGTAATTATATTTTTATAAAACTCAATAATCCTCAAGATATAACACAAACCTATGATGAAAATACTCATATTTTTGCTTATTTTATAAGCTTTTCAATGACTTATTACAAGTCTACATTCTTTTGTTTTAAACATGAGTAAAAGATATATTGTTAATTTATTTGGGTAAAAAAATTAAAATTATTAAAAAACAAATGAAAAAACGTTTGTTTTGTCATAGAGTTGCGATTCACCTTAATTATATAGATATAGTTTTTTCGTCTTTTGAAGTTATGCACGAAGAGTATAACGTTTCTGATAAGTATTCAGGTATATGTTTAGTGAATATTTTAAACAATAATACAAAATTCGCGTCTAAAACTATGAGTAGAACACCCGGTTAATGATGATATTCTTAAAGTTAGGAGAAATAAAATCTTCCCATAGACATGACAGTATTAAATTCGTATATATAGTAATAGTTATAGATCTCATTCGGCACCTACCCGTTGAATGATGCATGAATCTGGAATATAAATCACTCGGAATCTTACTGAAGTGAATGAGCTTTCCGGGTGCATTGGCTACACAGACTAGTCCGGTCTCCGGAGCTGTCAGTCGCACACACGTCAAACAATACTGACAATCCCTCGCCGAGAAAAACCCAGGGAAAAACAACCCCCGGACCAGTTCGTTTATTTGTATCATTTAATCCAAGTTCGGCAATGACAAGCCTCCCAATTAAATATATAGGAAGCAAAGAACCTACCCCAGCAAAAAAGATCTTAATGACTTAATAATAATAAAAAAGAATTGGGTTTTTGCCAGTAGCAAAAATCTCATTTACCTTTATATCCTTTTCTTTTATATATTCTTGACATGTTTATGTTTTATTTGAGATGAAATTGAAATATGTTTTTAAATTTGAATTTCGTAATACAATTATTGTTATTTTATTTCAAAGCAATCCTATTACTCCAGAATCCACTGTTTTGTTTCAAAATAAACACGGGCAATAGAAGGCAGGAGATTGTTTACAAACAATTCAAGCAAAATATAACTTCCCCTTTTTCTTATATGTACCACGGAGTACGAGTTCCCGCAACTGCATTGATGATTCTTTGTTTATATGGGAATCTGTATCCCATGAATTTAACAATAAATATAAAATAAACAAAAAAGAAATCCAAGGATTTGATTAAAGATAAATGTTTATTAGGAAAATAAATTCTGGGATGCAGTCATGTAATTATTTATTTATTTCAACGTTTTGATCTTGCCAGGATCATCCTCAGGAAGAATTTTTTTTTAATTACAGATTAGATACAAGGTACTCTGTAATTGTAAAAAATAATTAGTTCCCCCTGAGGATAATCTTGGTAGGATCAAAACGTTGAAGTAAATAAATAATTACATGACAGTATCCCAGAATTTATTATCCTAATTTCCAAATCCAATCTAGAAACTACTTTTCTCCATAAATGTTCATTTTTGATCAAAGACAAATAAATACCAGTTCAAGGTTCAAGTAAAAAAATCGGAGGTGACCAACACATGACCTCCTGTCAATTCCATATTTAAAATAGCAATGAGTTTTAAATAAAGTATCACTTCCGGTTGATCGTTTGTAAACAAAATCTATATCATTGTTCTAATAAATAGAAAAGTCTGTAATACCAGATTTTAGACTATATTTTATTATGTGTTTCCCCGAAAATCTGTTGAGAGCTTCAAATAAAGTATCACTTGTGGTTTATCAATTTTAGCTAAAATCTAATATGTTGCTTCCCTTTATATAAAAGTCTTAAATACTAAATTTGACAAGATTTGGAATATATCTTAATACGTTTTTCACAAAAATCAGTTCAGAGCTTCAAATAAAATATCACTTCCGCTTTATCAATATAAAAGTTTTAAATACTAAATTTGACAAACTTTGCAATATATCCCATTATATTTTTCACGAAAATCTATTCAGAGCTTAAAGGAAAGTATCACTTCCGGTTTATCAATTTTAGAAAAAATCTAACATGTCGTTCTCATTAATATAAAAATCTTAAATACCAAATTTGAAAAGTTTTAGAATATATCATAATACACACGCACACACACACACATGCACACACAAACACACACACAGAGACATCATCGTAAAAATAATAAAAACGTGTTGTAGGGTGCTTATTCACTGAAAACCCACCATTGAATTTTTGGACCGATGACATTACCTCCCTTACCTGCGGTATAACAGGAGGTAAAAAATATAATGCATATTTGTAATAAAAAACTACGTCTCTTTTCAATAGCCACTAGTCATTAGTTCCCTTTTATTTTAGAGAGTTGAGGTTGCACAAATTTTATAATTTTAGTCAGTTACTAAAATTTTATGGCTGACAGTGAAAAAAAATAAAGGCCTAATAAATGTTCGTAATTATTTTTTAAAGAAGTATTTATAATAAAATAGATATGTATATTATAATAAATTAAATAGTTTTACACAATGATTTTCATATGTTTTATTTGAAAATAACTTATTGCTCGTATTGTATTTTCACTTCTGCAAACATTCTTTTACTTTTTCATATAGGCACTGTTTACGTTTTTATATTGTTTTTATTTACTCGTACATGTTATTTCTGAAACCAATCTACCGTTTAAATAAAGAACTGGGTGTATATTTTGGCACTTTGATCTCTTTGAATTTAAATGCTTCAATTAACAATAAAAAGTAGTATGGGACTGTGGTATGGCTGATATTTTAAACTTCTCTCTTTCATTTGGTCGTTGTTTTATGATGAGAATTTTACTCTAAAAACACGTATTTCGGAATTTGTTTTTAATTTTTGTGTAAAGGTAATTTAACTGGTTATTATTAATTGCTAAAATGTCTGTGAATAGTTCTGTAATATTACATTTCGCAATTCTCTTATACATTTACAATCCAATTATTTCACATAATTGTAACTATTGTACCATAAATAAAATTAACTTGTCATTATTAATATTGACTGCACTTGCAGATAATCAACCCTAGAGATTTATTCTTTGTTTGTGAATAATAATACATATTAACGTCCCCTTGGTGCATAATTTAGAATAATCTTTCCCTGGTGTAGAATCACCGCGATTATGGTTGGAAAAGACCGGAGTGCGTGGCGACGGATTCGGTTGGAAAGCTCGGAAAGCTTGAAAAGCTCCCGGGACACAGCGTCGTGGCCGCGGACAGGATAAAGCTCACGACGTACGTCCGTCGCTGGCTATTAGTTGTGTTTGTTCATTCGGTCGATACGGTGAAAGAAAGGGACATGTCAAATGGAATAATTTGTTGAAAGAAGGGTAGAGGAATAAGAGTTTTATTTTATTGCTCGTATAAATTTATAACCAGAAATGAACAAATATATATTTTCTTTTGTCTTGGGTTCAAATTTCAAACTTTTATCATTTATTTTGTATAAATAAAAATTAAGAAAGAAATATTTTCTTATCTTGTATAAGATATGAGCAAATTTTTCCATAATGTGTTTTTCACTTATCAATAAATCGACCGATTTATTTGTCGACTTCTATACCATTCATTTTATCGTCACATGTATAACAGAAAAAAAATCAATCGATATACCTTCGAAAATAATAAGAACAATAAATTGATGAAATAAAACAAGTTTCTTTTTTCCATAAATTTTTTTGAGAATTTTGTTTAAGTAATTAATTTCCCAATATTTGACATTTTAAAGTAAATTTTACCTATTTAAGCGGTTTTTTTTTTAAAAAAAGCTTTTTGTTTTCACATTACTTGGTTTTGATGCGTAACTGTTTATTATTAATTGCTAATAGTAAAAGAAGAATTGAAACTCTTAAACACTTAACATTTGCGTTGATGGTTATGAATATGCAAAAAATAAATAATTTCAGATTGTTCGATAAAACCAAATGCAATTTAATTTTGGTCGGTAATGAATTTATAAAAAGTATATTTTTTAAATAGATAATCCTGCTTTTGATGAACCGTTAAAATTATTAACACCAATACTTAAACAAGGTTACTTATATGTAGGAGATTCTGTTCAAAATAAATTAGTAATTACATTACGATAACAACATCAATTGTAAATGCTCAACTATTTTTAAGATAAATTAATTGATTTGTCCATCACAACATTATTCGATTGGTTAATACGTGCAAAAATGCTGTAAAACATTTAATATGAATAAAATATAAAAGCAGTCGTAAAGGGAACAATCACAAAATTGCAAATTGAATAATTTTTAAGATGGCTCCAATCAGATATGAATCCAGGGCGCCATAACCATAAATGATCACATATCGCACTAAACCACGTAGATGTAAAAATCTATTTCTACTTGTCTTGGTTAGTTCTCGTAACGTGTGGTAGGAATTATTCTTGTTTCATTATCGGTTTGTACTGCTGCAATTAATCTGTGCGACAGAAATTTCTATCTATTATAATCGAGGTTGTAACAGGTATATTTCTACGTAATAAATTTGAAAACTAACACCACATCGATTAAAAACGGACAACTGTTCTGATCGTCGTACTATACGTATAATTGTATAGGTACTAAATTGTATAGGTACTATACTCATATATGAAATAAAACACGTATTAAAAAGCGTGATGTGCATTACAACATTAGCTATTTATTTAAAGAGAGTATGCAATGTATACAAGTATGCTGAATTTTTCATGAAAGATTGTAGTATAGTAAAATTTGTAGCTATACTTTTGTCAACGTGATATGCTTTTAAATTTTAAAAGATTCAAATTTCGAGATAAACTATTAGAATCAGGGCCATAATAGGTTTGAAAAACCGGTCCAATCAGTATTTTAATTCCGAATACGTGAATTTTTCAACGGAACTTGTATTTTAATAACTAAAAAATCTGATGTGGCCAACACAATACCTCCCGCAATTTAATTTTTATTAATTCAAATATACATACTTACATATTTACTTATTCTGAAAACTGTATTAATTTCCAATCCAACTATGGTTCTATTTACTATTTTCTTTTTAAAACGTTACTGTTATTAATTTTCAATGTTTAATTCTTTGACAGTAACATTTATCTGTCAGTTACATACATTTGAGATATGAACTGTGTAACCAAAGAGTTGTGTTTGCTGTTGGTTTAAATTTATCCATAAAATATGAAGAAAAATTATTAATGCAAACCTGTAGAAAATTTAATATTCTTTAATTTTTATAATATCATAAATCTCGAAAAAATAACATTTGAAGGTATTTTTCGGAGATAGAGTATTTTGAGCTTCAAGTAAAGCACCATATTCGGTTATCTGATTTACACCAAAATCTAATGTGTTCTTTCCATATTAGAATAACGTAGAAATGCAAGGTTTCAAAATTTTCTGAATGACAGTATTTGAGTTAGAGTCAAGGACACACACACACACACACACACACACACACACACACACACACACACACACACACACACACACACACACACACACACACACACACACACACACACACACACACACACACACACACACACACACACACACACACACACACACACACACACACACACACGCACGCACGCACGCACGCTCGCACGCACGCACGCACGCACGCACGCACGCACGCACACACACACACACACACACACACACACACACACACACACACACACACACACACATCATCGTGAAAATGTTAAAATTGGATTCTACGGACCTTAAATTTACCAAAATCTCCATACGCAATTTTTAGCACGATCCCTGTACCTCCGTTACCAAGGGTAGCGGAATGTAAAAAGGAGTGCACTTCTTTCACTTTATTTAACTTTTTATTTGTAATACAAGTAACTATTTTTTACAAGTAAATGAATATATCCTGAAAGATTTTACTCAATTAACAGGTTTATTTAACCGGTTAATCTAACTGGTTTAAAAAGCTTAATAAAAAGTAAACCATTATTGATCAAAACGGTTTTAAAAATTATGATCTAACCGGGTTTAATTCCGACCGACATCAAACTACAAACTTGAATTTTCTTTCCTTTTTTACCTCTCGCTAAGAGAGGTATTGTATTCATGCTAAAAATCGCATATCCAGATTTTAATGAATAAGCACGTTTTAAGGTCCCTAGTATCCGATTATAACATTTTTACGATGATGTCCGTATGTGTGTGTGTGTGTGGGGATGTGTGTGTGTGTGTGTGTGGATGTTGGATTCACTATATCTCAAATACTATGAGACTTAAGACATTTTTAACTACGGATTCCTCAATCTAACAATAATGGGAAGAGTCCAGTCAGTTTTGGTAACAATTGGACAATCGGAAGTAGTAGTTACAAGAAAAAAATCGTCTAAATATTATTTATCGAAAATTTGTGTAAATACTTATATTAAAGAACGTTAAATTCTTTATTCGATAAATATAAATTCATTATTATAGCTTCTATAGATATAGAGATAAAGAAAGGCATATAAAATAATTTGATGTAGAAAATCTCAGATCAAACTACTACAAGGCAAGAAATTCAAATGTTTGTAATTGACACATAAATGTCACTGTCAAAAATATTTGTATGCCTCTGTCAACAATATTTGTATATTAGTATGAAGATTATGAAAATAAAAAAAAGTCAACAACGCAAAAGAATATACGTAAAAAAGAATATAAAAGAATTTGCGAAAAAATGACGAATATAAAGAAAAAGAAAAGGAAAGTAGAAAAAGAAAATTTCAGGATATTGAATATAAAGAAAATGTAAGTATTGCACATAATTTATTTTAAATTATCCCATAGATTTTGCAAATATATGTGAGAATTATTTTGTAGTGAGACATGAATATATGTATTTGTATTTAAAAATATTTTTCGTTTAATGCGTACAACCAGGTAAAATATCTGGCGAGAGGTTATTTGTTGGCCACATCAGATTTTTCAAATAGCACAAGAGCGATTTCTGTGGTGTACACTCCAAAGTTGCTTTGAGAACCCGTGGGGTAGCTCTTGCATGGTAAATGTCCTCAATAGTACAAATATATCATTATTATGGAAATTTGAGAATAGAAGGGTATTGGCAAACCGCGAGATGTGTAATAAGTCGCAATAATATATTTTTCGTGCTTCAAAGAAATGGCATTTTTTCTATTAAATGGATTCATAAAGTAGGTATATTTTTAATACATTAAAATCGTGAAAAAGTGTACTTCTTTAAAATGAATGGGTGAAACATTATACGCTATTGCACTGTTTTCAAGATTTTATTGTGGATGTAAAAATTGCATGCAGCTAGAGTAAAAATGTCTTATTTCACTCATAGAATTTAACGCACTCGCGTATGGCTCGAAATGACCAACTTTCCTATTCGTGAAATAAGACTATACTTTTTACCCATGTTGCATAAATAATTATTATTTACACTTTCATGAATTTTTAATTTAATTTAATCAAAATTAATGATCTTTCAAACAGCATAAGTTTTATTTAAATCTTAGGATGTTTCTTAAAAAAAACAAAACTGCAGAATGGTGGATTTCTATGCACGTAAGTGAAGTTAATTATATTTATTATTGGAGTAACGATGATCGACTGGGAAAATGATGCAGGAAAAAGCAAGAAGAAAAATCTCTGAAATGCAGTCAAGATGCCGACGTTTCGATCATACTATCATCATCCTCAGGGTTAAATCAGGTCAGGTGAAACTTTGAAATATTTGTACAAAATATTGTAATAAATAACAATATGTTTTATAATATGGATATTATTAACTGAACAGACAGAATGAAACAAAAATTTTGTGAACCACATATTATAAAACATATTGTTCTTTATTACAATATTATGTAGAAATAGTTCTTAGTTTCACCTGACTTGATTTAACCCGGAGGATGATCATAGTATGATCGAAACGTCGGCATAATCAATATACATAGTATCTTAACTGCATTTCCGAGATTTTTCTTCTTGTTTTTTCCTGTATATTTATTATATTTATTTATACTTGTACGATAATAAGAACGGTAAATAACCTTAACCTAAGTGTTTTGTTTTCATATTTCGTACATTATTATTCACAAACTAAATTTAGCAACTATTGCCTGAGTATCAGGTTGCGAATCTTGGGAACCGGGTCCGATCCCGACCGACGCCAAATATTTCGAATTGTAAATGTCACAAAATTGACCTCTGTGGTGCACTCCCCACGCCAGCAATGAGTGCCCGTGAGGTAACGCCTGATAAACGCCCGCACGGTACAAATATGTCGTCATCATCATTACCGAAATCTGTGTACAAAGAAGATTAGCATACCCAGCAATGGGTAGTATGCTGTGATATATTTATTTTTATCAATTTTTTATCAGCGAAAAATTATTATAAACAAATCAGATAGGTATGCGATTATATAATTTTTGTTTCAGAAAATAATTCCTAGCATGCAAATAAATGAATAAATAAATGATTTAAAGAAATTCAGAAAAAAGATTGCATGTGCAATACAAAGGCAAACATTAGAATGATTAGATGCACAAATAAAGTCTACAAATCTACGGAGTTTGCATGTATTGGGATTGTATATCCATCACGAAGTCTTGCGATACAATAAGTTTGAAAGGAATAGAAAAACGCGAATCATGTTTACATTGAACCTCATTACGGAAATCACCGCTGGTGATGGAAGCGTCAATGTTCTGTAATCATTTTTCAGTATTATGAAGTGACAGGAATTATTTATTTCGCAGCATATCGATTGTATATCTTTTCGCCTGAAAGGAGTTTATTGAAATTATGAATTTTTTATATGCGAACGACGGGGCTTCCTTCAACGAACTGAACAGCTGTCGAATACTATTTGACATGCTTAATTACTTTTTAATATAAATATAGGGTCCATTCAATGCAACGGTCATTAACGGGAAATATTGACGCTGACGGTATAGCAACGATGTTTATATTTTCACTGAAATATCGTACTGCATTTCAATACAACTTAAAAATAATATTACCAATGAACTTGTCGCCATTGCGCTTAGTGCAGCTAATGACGTCATGCTCGGCACTATAGCTACTAAATAAATTACAGCTGACTCGTCCACCATTGTAGAGCCACTTAAATCATTCAATATCAATGTTACAGTATTATTAATCATAGAAATTATCCATAACAACTCTGCTCCAAATTGTGCAAATCGTTTGAGGAATGGTTATAATTTTTACAGGTACTTATGCAATTCATATATTTTTCTCCAACCTCAAAAATCGTAACAAACCGTATTTTTTCTTGTTTTATTATTTTAAATAAGTATAAAATGGCAAATATGAAAGTTATATTTAATTATGAAAAATAGTACATAAACTTATAAGTGCACTTTTATTTCATAAATTTATGCATTGATTTTAACACCAACATGGCGGACGAGTTAGCTATGTATTATCTAGTAGATGTACTCGGCTCTAGTTGTTGGAAGACACGGGTAGTGTATTTTAAATGAAATATGTTACAAAAGTCCAGTCCAAGTTTGTTAGCTGTCACTTTCAAATAGAGAGGTCATGTACAACCGCAAATGTTTATTTAAATATATTCACAAACGTTCGTTTGCAATAATTCTTTTATTATGTATTAACAAAATTATACTTTTACAGCCATTTTACTTACACAGACACTTATTACAACTCAAAATATATAATTTTGGCAGACTGCACCGGCAAGAACTGACGCACTAAGTAAGTAAATTAATATTCTAGAAAATCTTTTACCTTTATTACTGGAAGATGTGCCATTAAATATTAGTCGTGCAATATGGTATCAACACCGTTGGACATCAGCACGTCCATGTCTTCATGTTAGAGCTAGGCACATTTTCCGGGAAGATGGTAGAAGGACCAGTAGTATGGCCACTGCATTCAGCGAACTTGAGTATATTCGATTTTTATCTTTGAGGTTACATGAAACAGATTGTTTATGCAACTGAAGTGCAAACGGTAGAAGAATTACGCTGAAGAATAAAACAGGCTGCCAATATTATTTGGCGATTTCTTCTGCGACGTGCGGTGTATCCCACACAATGGAAATAATATTGAATATTTCATGTAAAAAACAATAAAAATGTATTAAAAAATTTATTTCATAAAATTCGAACTAAAATTTTAGCCACATGAAGTATGAATTAAATATTAACTCGATAACGGTTACTTTTAGGAAGTATGTTTATAGAACTTTTCGACTCTAAATAAGTTCTGGAAATTATGTTTGAAATATTGCTGGTACGCTATTAGATTTAAATTAAAACAATTTATAAATTCAAGCATGGATTAGTGAGGTTAATATCCGAATAGGTAACAGAATTAAAACAGGTATTCGGCTCCATAGTGGTAGGTACGTATCTAATTATTAAAATCGTACATCTGTTTCTACATTATACTTTTTTACATTGTTAAACATAAAGATTTTACCTTGTATTGAGCATGTCGTTATTATTATAAGAAAATATACAGGTGGTTGTTAAAAATAAACGTTCCAAAAATAAGGAACATACAATAAAACAACCATTTAAAAGGAAAATATCCAATATTTTCAAGTGAATTTAGTGACTCTTAATCAAGTTTGCTATGTTTAAAAAGCAAAAAAAAAAATACTACAATCTTGTGAACAAATTTAGTTAACAATTAACACACGTGTTGTGCTAATGCAAAAATGACCGACATACATATGTATTCAAAATACAATATCAAAACTACTGTACAATTCTACAATTTTTCATTTTGTTCTGTTTTCTGTTTAATTTGCTCAGTGTAGATACTGAGCGCGCCGTTTGCAACTTGGATAAAAATCAAGTCAAGTTTAGTTCGAAAATTTTCAAAAAAGTGTTCAGTATGAAACTTGGATTCATTGATTCATAGTCATTGTCATAGTTGTAGTAGTTTTAGTCTTAAGAATTAAAATATGTTTTTAATAGATCTGTTTATGCAACATCGTCATAGTCATAGTCGGTATCATGAAGATAAGCAAAATCACAGAATTCGATTAATTTTAAGCCTATGACAACTTCCAATCTGCCAGAGTTGTGTTTTTTACGAATTTGTTTAGTTTTATACAAAATTTATGCAAATAACGAATTTATGTTAAAAAAAATGTAAAAAACGTCAAAAACGTAAAAAACTCCAACTGCGCTTGCGCGTGACTTACGCAATGTAGCTGTCTGTTGTTAACATTGCTGTACTGTCACTATCAGTGTCAGTTTTATGTTTTAGCAGTCTCATAACAAAAAGGTCGTTAGTATCATAATTATATACAAGATACGAGTAAGATTTAGATTTTACGTTTTTTACATAGGGTTTTTTACATATTAGTTGAGTTCTTTACATGTAAAAAACTAAGTAAATTACTCGATGTAAATAACTTGCACAACTCTGAAATCTGCGCATGCCCGAGAACTGTCAGAATCAGAAAACAACCTCTATTTTAACTGTGATGTTTATTATGAATAAACTAGCAACAACTAATTTTTCTCTACTATTTTTTAACATATATATCTGAATTTATTTATACGGCAAATATAATATTTAAGTAGGTAATTGAGTTTAGAAAGTGATAAATTAATAGTCACAACAATAATGCATAAACGGTCAACTATGTAAGACTGTTAGTATGCCTATGGTTATGATAGTGACCATGTTATTGCTGCATAAACCCGGCTTAAAATCTTGTTTATTTAGAAACTACTTTTTAACCAGAAAAAAATATAATATAAAATATGCTCCAGTTCGAGAATAAAGTCAAATAATTGTAGAATTACCGCTACCGGTAAAAAGTATAAATAATTGTACGATAAATGTAATAAACAGTAATGTCCAGTTGGACAACTAACACTTAAAATTTAAATTTAGTTTTATTTAGTTAATAATTCAATTTGGACTACAATTAAAAGATTATTTAATTAGTACTATCATAAATTTATTTGATTAACTGAATAAAACCAAATTCACATTTAAAGTGTCAGTTGCACCAACTGAACGAAAGGTGAGTTAAACATAATGACAGATAGTATGTATTTATTACTTATCAGGGGTGATTAAGCTATGACTACAATAACAAATTCAGTTGTTTTTTTAAATAATTTCAATGTATTTTAAATAGTAGCCATTGTAATTAGTTATTTATGGTGATTAAAATTAAAATATATATATAGAGAGAGTACTGGCTGTATACATATTCAAACATGAAGTAGTCTACTTATTACAGTAACGTGTGAAGGCTTCCAAAAAGACCGGTACTTTAATGCCAAGCTTAACTATGCTAGGGAATTCTAGAAGGAATAGTCTCACTAGACAAAAAAGTACTTTTTCTAAAAATAATATAATATATAAATTTAAAAGATAATATTTTGTGATACAGCTGTACATATCTATTAATTCGGAAGAGCGTACGATAAAATCGACAGTGTCTAAAAACATTAATATGTGAAAGTTCAAAGGATAGGATAAATATAGAACACGCCAAAAGGAAATTTATTTTTTGCTTATTGCCATTCAGAACATTTCATTTATTAATTAATTTTGATCAATCTTGTCGCCTACCTTTTGAAATATTTAAAGCTCTTACATTTTCTTCATTTTACATTAGCGTCTAAATTTACCTCTCATCGGTATCATTTTCATTTTAGTGGTTGCTAATTAGAGAAACGGTTATTTACTAAGTGTGGCAGGATTATGTTATTATTAATTATTTCATTAATGGTCAGTATCCCAACATCGTCCGGATTATAACCTGATCTTTACACCTCAGATTACACTGACCCTAACTATCTTCCGACGTCCGACAAATTGTAAACACTTTACAGCAGATTAAAGTATAATTAACTTTACTATTTATACTCTATAATACGAGATCACCTTATAGGATGCTGAAAAGAAAATTAAGAGAAAACTACCCAATGCTTTTTTTATGTAAGTGACGTGTGTCATAAAATATTTAGTATCACCATTAGTATTGTTCGTGCCTCATAAAAATAGAGACTATGTCTTTTATGGGGCCTACTTTGTTGGGAGACTTTACCAAGAAAAGGTTTATTTTTTTCAATTAATGACACAAGAAAATTTTCTTGCGGTTTCAATAACGATGTACTCGATCGAGAATTGTTTCTTCGTCATAGAACTCAACAATTTCAGTTAATAATTACCCGTATCTAATTTTAGAGTAACACTTTGTCTTTTAAAATATTATTAGCAAAGACAACGACAAAATTTGCGCTGATAATTACAAGAATGAAAAATGAGATATAAATGTCATTATATCATCTACATATAATTTTATGCAAAGAAGACGTTAAGTTAAATATAGGTGTAGGAAAATATTTTGTAAACAGGATGTTTTTCAATTTCGGGTAAAAACTTTAAGGGCATATATTCGTAGTACTGACCAAAATGACTAGACAAAGTATAATCAGCGTAAGTTTGATCTACAACTGTTTTTGAGACAGAAACCATTTGTGATTAGAATAGAAGAAAAACCGGCAGATAGCGATCGAAAGATATTTTGTCTATGCCAGTAAATAGACTATAATAAAATTTTATATCAAACATTTTTTTCAGAATTTCTCATAGAAGTTATAAAAGCACTTTTAAGATCACTTCTCAAAGGTAAACAAAAATTCTCATTATCGAATTCGTAAGTCAAGATAGAAGAGGTAAACCCCGTAAATACTTCATCCTTCTGAGTTAGTGCCTTCATTAAACGCTTGCTGAATAATTTATTATTACGCTATTACGTATGTTAAAAATAAATAACTATACCTATAGGAAATTACTGTTGTGTCCATTACTGAATATGTCTCTACCAATTTATTTATGGTGATATTAGTAATAACGATAATTTGTAGTGCCAGTTCGCCTTCTCAGGGTTAACCCTTGAGGATCTCTTGGTTACTACATTTACCATAATGGGTCAAATACAGTGGTAGCGTAGCAGTAGGTACCTTTCGGCAGTGATACAGGGTAGGGCAAACCAGTACGTACTACAGAATATCTTCAACGTACCTTCCTCCACCAGAACAATTGAGTGCCAACTCCAACTAAGACCTCGCGTTACAAATTAATATATTTTTACATCTGATTGTTATATTTAAATTTTTTGTGATGCATGTATTGAATGGTAAGATAATTAAGGTTAGCACTTAGTTATACCGTTTCTACCCCTTCAGTATCAAATAAAGAGAAGCAGCCTCAACATATTGTAACTACATAAAACACAATAGTTAAAACAATTACGGTCGCTATTATAGTTTAAGTAACTGTGAGCACCATCTTAATATCATGATTTACAAATTACGACTCCCGTGTCACACTCGCATCTCAGTTTATATATAGTTAAAAGTTAACCGAAAGATATGTAGAACATTCCACAGCTTTCCAGCTATACAATAGAATATTTCAAATAAATCAACTTTTTTTTAGTTACTGTATTAGTTGAATCTTAGCTGCACTAATGATAACAAAAATGAATTCTATAATGAAAATTTAGTTTGTAATCTTAAATTATAATTAAAGTTTGTATCATTTTTACATGTTCTGTGTAATGGCGCAGTAGAATGTCAGAATTTGACATTCTATGATGAATCGCCGCAAGATGACCAAGCATTATATTATATTTAAGCTCATTTGCACAAACCAATATTTTCTTTGAGTAGTACTCATTTTGTTACCTGTAACAATTTCAATGATATTATAATGTAATATCCAAACACAAAAAGCTAGACATGCTTTGATACAAAGATAGGCGTTCACGCGTTGACTTTAATTGTCTACGTCTATGTTTCGACAATGCGTAGACAATAAATTTATACGTAAACAATGTAGACAATAAAATAAAAGATTATGATAGGCCATGGACAGTGAAATATGGTTATGGTTATGTTCGACCCAGAACCCAAAAACTAGTGATATTTACACCATATTAGGGATTTGGGGATTTTATGTCTATTTTATATTTTATAATTCCTCAAGCTTTTTTAAATTAGGGCCGGTATTTCCATCTTCGGATAAAGTTCGGGACAACTATCCGTTAGATAAATGATAAATATCGCATTGAAATAAAAGCATAAATGAAGTAAATTATTTTGAATGTAATATTTTGGTGCGATATTGTTCATTAATCCGACAGATAAGTTATCCAGAACTTTATCCGAAGATGGAAATACCGGCTTTTAATGTAATATAGTTACAGTAAATAAATTTAAAAAATATTATCTACACTATCTATGCTTCTGAATATGTCTACGTCATTATCGACACATAAACTATTACATTATCGACGTGGAGTAGTCTATACGCCCACGCCCATCTCTGCTTAAAAATGATTTTTTTTTACTACTCGCTAGTGGTGTTACTAGTACTTTTTTATAAAATTATAAGAACGTCATTATTTCTTTAATATTTAATTTTTAATCATTGTTTACATGCAGTTTTTATATCGTCATGTATACAGTGTCAAAACGGTTTTGATTTGACTCAAACAAAGCTAAAATTCATGGATTTGACTTAAAAACTACTTTTAAAGCTACTCATGTAATGTAAACATTTAAAGGTCAGTTTCGAATTTGCGCATTCGTATATAACATAAAGTTTCTGCAATATTACTAATACTAAATACTAACCTACAAATAAATTCAACTGACAGTTGTGTGTTTTTACAGCGTAGAGGACAGAAGTAAAAAAAATGGAATAATGGCAATGCGAATTATTTGGAGTAAAGAGTGCCTATCTGCCATACATTGATAATTTCATGTAAATAGTTTTACGTAATTTTGACGGAAAACTAAAACCATTTTCAAAACTGCATGTAAACATAGTATATGTATTAGTTAATAATTTGTAAATATTACCTCAATAATTATCGTTTTTTAATTAAAGTTTGCTGTTTCAAATAATCAATTGTAATATCTCTTACTATAAATAAATAAATATATCATCATGGCTTATTACCCATCGCTGGGTGTGCCAATCTGCTTTGTATCTCTTACTATTATTAGTTTAATTGGAAAATATGTTCTTAATAATTGTTATTACAAAAGTTATTAAACATATATTAAAAATCTTTCCTAATTCAGTTGAAATCACCGTCAGTCACCGGGTCAACAGAGTAGGTAGGTAATTAGAAAATAAACACATCATCCCTTACCTCGTTACATAATTTCTCTTTGAAAGACATGACAAATTAGAATCATGACGAAGACATTCTATTTCTGTGACAGGAACAGGATATAAACGATTAAAATTGATTGTTCCAATCAAGCCAACAAAGGTGTTAATATACTTATATAAAAGCTTAACATAACAATAGTTCGTTACCATGTATGGTACCTACTTAGAGCATGATTTCTTGCCCCATATAAAATAAAGTGTAATTTTCTTGGTATCATTAGTAGTAAAATGTGGCAAGTTCTCGGTGCAACAATTTAGCACGTTCGAAAACTAATTATGAAAATCCGGGCGGGCGTCGCGTCGCGAGTCATATATATGGTACGGTTGGTAGAATCCTGTCTCTCCTTCCGGGTTCCGGGTTGCGTTCGCGCCTCCGGGTTGCGTCCGCGGCTCAGGGCTCCGCAGAGCGCCTTCCCGCCGCCGGAACGAGATCGTGGAAAGTGTAATTGCATTTGCGGTGCTAAACTTTGTTAAGATCAAAGATCCGTGTCCGTTGTTGTGCGCCCGGCCAGGATAAAAGACACAAATTAAATTTCAACTTGTTGTTCGAGGAATCATTTCTTCGATTCCCTCTTAATTAATTTCCTTTTGAGCGCAACTAAAACTGCTGGAATTTGCTTTTTATACGCCACTCATTCACTTCTTTCACTTTGTTTAATTATAGATTGGGCAAAAAAGATATCAAATACATTACAGATTTTAAAAATGTACGCTAGATTATTTAATTTCCTTTATTAAAATTTGACGGTTATTTAATAAGAAGACATAAACAAATTTGTTCGAAATTAACTAAATAAGTAATATACCAATATGAAAACTGTAAATTGGCAAATTTGTATTCTTGTACTGAATAGGGATTTTTAAAGCAACGCCGATTTAAAAATATAAAACTAAAATATTTTTTGAATTATATATACAATTATAAATAGGTGCATTTTTAAATTAAATACATATTTAAGCATAGTATTATGATCATAAAACGATCATGCGACAACTTCATATGCGTCTTTACCTATTAGATAATTTAATTTGTCGCGATTTTGATGAACCTTGCACAATACTATTGTTTAAATAGAAAATTAAATTAATACTCTCCAAAGTCAGAAACGTTTTACATAAACTTTTTAATTTTTCTTTATTAATTTGATTAAAAAAAATAGAAGTCCAATTTGTTTATCAAGGGTAACATAAATAAATCAAAAAATCGTAGATAACTACATAAAAAAAATATATATCTTTGAAATTTATACTCGTTATTTAGTGATGTTACCAGTACTATTTCATATATATATCAATGTAACACAATAGTTCTTGGGATATTATGTAAAAATAAATCATCGAAGTAAGTCACTGTATGAACAATTAAAAAAAATTCTGTTGTAATATTTTTTCTATATTATATTGTAATTACGGAGAATAATCATCCCCTATCGGTAAAACGTTTTTATAAGGTTTCTTAATGATAATAACGTTCGTATTATAGATATTGGGAGAACGAAACAATCTGAACATTTTCCCACGCTTGGTAAAATATGATTATCTTTATTTTTAATTTGATATTTATTTCAGAAAAACCTCGTGTCTAGCTCCGTATTAAAAAACTTTTAATTTTAAATTTTAAAACTTATAATGAGTTTTCCTCGAAAGAGATTTTGATTTTAAGACTAATATAAACATCACTTAATATTAAACAAAATTTTTAATGCATTAAGTATTGCTTCAAAGAGAACTACCTTGACTGCACTCTGTTTGCCATTAATATTGCATCCTCTTATTACTTCCAAACATGTTCCTCTGTTATTAATAGTATAATGGCTGGTGTGCTGCCCCAGAGAGCCCGCAAAGATCAAAGTCTTGCCGATTACATCATACAAGACGTATCGGTGCCCGAGTATTCGATCAATTAGGAATGCTAGCGAGGAGACTGTCGTAGATAATGATAAATATCCCAAGTTCGCGTAAGAATCGGACGGTAGCTCCCAATGGGGCATCATACTGCTCTCCATCATTTAGCTGCGCACTGAATCATGTTCTTAAACCAGGGGGAATGGACGTGGAATTAAGAATGCATAAAGGGTCGCGCTAATTCAGCGAAAGGGAAGTATTAGTGAAAGACTGCACCAGCATTAATATAATTCCATACAAAAAATTCAAAACAAGGAAAATGATTGAGTTTTCTTGGAGTGGAATTATGTTGGTTGAAATGACATAGAATGAAGAGCGAATGAATATATATTTACAGTCGACTTTACCATTAGTCCGTTGATTAATGATCAAATGATTATGGAATCAAGATGAACTGTAGATCAACATTTTTGTTTTAATTCGAAAAGATTTCTAAAACAAGTGATCATGACTAATATATGCATAGGTTTATTTAACTTTTGTGACGTTTAAAGTAATTGTGTTGTAATTTTATTCATGAGGTTTATTGTATACCACGTATAACTCCTATAATGGAAGAAAATAGAAATATGTAAATAGTAATCATTTCTAAATTTGTTATTAATACTAGTATATTCTGATCAATTGACACTATTAAAACTGAAACTGAATTTAGATAAATAAATATTTCCTAACGAGGAATCGACTTCTAATAAGCTGTATGGTTGTATGTCTAAATTTATAGGTATACCTATTTAAATAACTGAATAATTTAAAACACTTTCTTTTTGTAAATAAGTAAAAATATAATTAATTATATGCCAATACTACAAAATATAAAATTTACAAAAATATTAACAATATTTATTTGAACAATATGTATTTGCATTGAACGAAAAACATAATTTTAATGCCTTGTGACCTGAAAAATAGCTTTTGTTTTTAACAAAGTAAATATAATATGTTCCAGCTCGTCACGCTGGCATATTTCTTCAGAATTACTAGGTACCATCGTGGTAGTCCCACGATCTGTTTCAAGAGATATTCATCTTTAACAGTCTCCGTTACTAAGTCAGTTAAAATTATAAATTGAAGTATAATAACAAGTATATGAGCAACGAAAACAAAACAGGAAGTTTATCAGTTCGTAGTGGACAAAATGCTTTTCATTTGTCCACGAGCTTTTATTTATTTTTCTAACACACAGAATGCGCTTGGAATATCTGTGACATTGAAAATTATTGAATTTATACATACAAACATATCCATAGAATACAATGCCATCTATAGTTGAAATTTTTATAAAATGAACATATTTAGTCTGCTTCTAAACGAACCTTTTCCTCGAGGCGTTTAGCATAACATCAAAATCGAAAGTGCCATAAAAAAACGTTTTGGAGTATAAGATGTAAAAAATATGCATTATTTGAAACGGCGAGAATATGGTAATATTTTTTTTAAATTTCAATGACGATATTATTAATATAATAGAAGCACTGTCAATCGTATATTAAACATAAGACATAAACAATTCTTTCAGTGTCAAATAATTCAGATTATATATTTATATACTATTCTCTTCATATTTTTAACTTCTAAGACAATTCA
Source organism: Harpalus rubripes (assembly GCA_963082715.1). Classification (NCBI taxonomy): domain Eukaryota; kingdom Metazoa; phylum Arthropoda; class Insecta; order Coleoptera; family Carabidae; genus Harpalus; species Harpalus rubripes. Next base: position 28,916,727 of record OY720449.1, on the reverse strand, counting down.
TATTTATAAATCCTTGTATAAAAAGTAGTGAATAAATATTTGATATCTACTATTAAGTCAACACAAGAATATTTCTTAAATATTCTGGATTAATATTAACAATTCATATCGTCTTTTTGAAATTCAGTAAGTAAACATGAAGTAAATCCATGCCCAAAAACAAAGAATATTAAAAAATATTTCCTTGTGAAAAAGAAAACAAATCGGCAATAATTATTAAACAAGCAAGTCATGTTTTTTGTCGAAAGAATATCTTCATTTATTATTCGTTATATGTGTTATTTATTTATCGTTAATTTCCAAGTATAGAATTATTATTTTCAATGAATATCGAAATCAGTAACAAAGATTTATTTATGAATGATTTCCATCTGTTTTTATTGTCTTTGAGGCGTACAACAAGGTTTGAATAATTAAGAGACAAGGAATTTCTTTTGTTCGTAAGTATTGCTTAGGATATTTTCCTACCGTAACTTCGTTTCAGAAAAGAATGAATCATTGATTTTGATAAACACATGTTTTGAGCCTTCTGATTGTTCAAAACTCAAAGCTATTCTAGAAAAGTGAAAAAGTTGTCAATTGTCAAATAGTGGTTGTTAAATAAAATCGACAGAAATAACTGATATTTAACTATGTTTCTGTCTTTAGAATTTGATGTTGCGTACAATATAACACTCAAAATTTATAATGTGTGAACAAAGTTTGGTTTAACAACGAATTCAAATTATTTGATTCGTGCCTGTAAAACCGATTGCCTCTAAAGTGTAGCTTACTTAATGTAGATACATATTTTTGTATTTTATTTTTTCTTTGCTGAATCAGTTGATGAAGGATATTTTTGCATAGAATCGAACAATTCCATTGAATTTCAAGTTTTTGCCAAAGAATCTATTCATACAAGTGGTAAAATATATCTACTAATTTTAAAAGATTATTTACTTCTTCATTTTCATCGCATATGGGCCAAATATATTACTTGTAGGAACAAACATTGCTACACTACAATCATATAATGATTGTTTTTTTTACTATATTTAACCATTTTTTATATTCTTTGTATTCTTTTTTCTGAAAATATTTTTATTTTAACTTCTATACTTCTAACAAACCAACTGTAAACTATTAAGGAACCACTATTGAGTGAAACATTAGATATATCTAATGGTGCAAAAGAATATATTTGGATTTTTTATTTCTTTACTTGCTATAAAAGAGTTCTGCCTGCAAGGCGAACATAAAGTTTAATTTCCTGAAGTCGTTTGTCTATTGTGATAACGCTGATATCTTCTGATCAACTATAGATAAAGGTTACTGCACCATACCTCCATTTAAAATTGGTTTTATAATGGTTTTAAATGATAATAATTCTAAACAATTGATCAAATTGTGCACATTTTTCCAAGAAAAAGATTCAGCTAAACAAATTAAAATACACAAATACAGGTATAGGGGTTTATTTTTCGGCCATAGTGTACTTTCATAACAATGTAGTGCACCTTTACCAGGTGTCTGCAACAAAACTTGTTTAGAATTAAAATGTGCACAATACGAAATTTAAATCAATCGCAGTTTTCTTTTAGTATCCGAAAAAAAGGTTAAATCGAATTTGAAATTTACAGCTTATTTCAAAGTGATAGGAAACCATTTATTCTTATGTCTTGTTTGATAGACACATTTACTCGTAATAACCAACGAAACATCTTTTGTTGATTTTAATACCATATTGTGTAGTTTTTAATTCAGAACAAATTTCGTAGTTACATATTTCGAAAAAAAATGGTAACTACAGAAAAATAAAAATAAATAACATCATATTCTCTAAACAAATTTCAAGTCGACATAAGTATAAGCAGAAAATTCCATCAAACATTTTGATTTTTAAAGTGAGGGGAGAAATCTAATTTGAGTAAATCATGTAAAGTTGCGCATTAAAGTTGTAGTAGTATGCTCGTACACTTGTAAATCGTATAACAAAGGGTGTATTATGTTTTCATATCTATATTATGAATCTTTGTAAGTTTGAAGAGGAACATTTTTCATAATATGAGCCTCCTTCATGAATTATTTAACTTTGTCTTTTCTCTTATCTCTACATACTCACTTATATTTAGAGTTATTTATGTTACACCTAGGGCCCAATCATATTACCCCACCCGTCTGCTAAGTAATGAAATACGTTATGCTGCCATCACTTTGAAATGAGATATATTACATTCTGCATTATGCTTCTTATTGTGTGAGAAATATGAAGTTAAAAAATTCCTTCAAAGAAAATCATATCATTAAAATATTATTAATAAATTTTCAGCAAACGATTAACGGAAGCAATTAGGTAAGTATAGATTAATGACATCAGGTTTGAGACTATCTTCAAAATATATAATATGTAATCTTTTTACCTCTCGCTAAGAGAGGTATTGTATTCATGCTAAAAATCGCATATCCAGATTTTAGTGAATAAGCACGTTTTAAGGTCCCTAGAATCCGATTATCACATTTTTACGATGATGTCCGTATGTGTGTGTGTGGATGTGTGTGTGTGTGTGTGTGTGTGTGTGTGTGTGTGTGTGTGTGTGTGTGTGTGTGTGTGGATGTTGGATTCACCATAACTCAAATACTATAAGACTTAAGACATTTTTAACTACGGATTCTTCAATCTAACAATAATGGGAAGAGTCGAGTCAGTTTTGGTAACAATTGGACAACCGGAAGTAGTAGTTACAAGAAAAAAATCATCTAAATATTATTTATCGAAAATTTATGTAAATACTTATATTAAAGAACGTTAAATTCTTTATTCGATAAATATAAATTCATTCTTATATCTTCTATAGATTTAGAGATAAAGAAATGCATACAAAATAATTTGATATAAAAATTCTTAGATCAAACTACTTCAAGGCAAGAAATTCAAATGTTTGTAATTCACACATAAATGTCACTGTCAAAAATATTTGTATGCCACTGTCAAAAATATTTGTACACCATTATAAAGATTATGAAAATAAATAAAAAGTCAACAACGCAAAAGAATATACCTAAAAAAGAATATAAAAGGAATTTGCGAAAAAATGACGAATAAAAGAAAAAGAAGAGGAAAGTAGAAAAAAAATTCAGGATATTGAATATAAAGAAAATGTATGTATTGTACATAATTTATATTAAAATAATTATTTTGCAGTGAGACATGAATAGGTATATGTATTTGTATTTAAAAATATTTTTCGTTTTATGCGTACAACCAGGTAAAATATCTGGCCAGAGGTTATGTGCTGGCCACATCAGATTTTTTATTCTGCCATACTGTCATTATAGAAAAACAAGTACAAGTATAAAAAATAATATGTTTTTTTTTATTTACGATGTGCATTGTAAAATAATGTGATATTTTATATTCTAATTTTACTAATGGAACCATACAGGATATATGAAATATGTTACTTTGTTTACTTTGGATGTTTAGAAACGGTGATATAGTTTTATATACTTTTCTTGCACAATGTTGTTTATTCTATTATACTTATGCATCAGACTTCTAAATATATGTGTTCTTCTGAACATCTTTATCCTCATGATGGAGTATACAGATGCAGACTTTTGCTATAATTAAAGAACATAATTTTAATTATTACTTTTGTATTACGCAAACAAAAATAATTAAACCGAAGTTTAAACGATGCTAATGTTAAAATTTGGCTGCTGATACACTCAGAAATTCTAAATGCGTAAAATCAATTTGATAAGAAGTGGTGAAATGTATTAGTGCAGAAATCAATACTTAAATTTGTAAAATTCAATTCTTTATAAATTGATAATATTAATAGGGTCAATTGGTATATGTAAAAATCAGTATAAATGCCCATGTTTTTATTTTCCGTCATACCTTTAGGTAAGGAAGGTATAGTTTTTGGTCAAAAAATTCAATGGTGAGTTTTTAATTTAAGAGTCCTTAGAATACGATTTCACTATTTTTGCGATGATGTCTATATGTCTGTGTGGATGTTTATGTGCGTGTATGTGTGTGTATTTATGCATGTGTGTGTGTGTGTGACGATTTTTTCTCCGACGATAACTCCAACACTACAATTCTAAAAATTATAACTCTTTCGTATTCCTCTTCGTTACATCCATATGAAGAACTGATTAGATTTTGTTTATAATTGGTCCACCGGAAGTACCCTCATTTGCAGATTTCAACAGTTTTTCTTGAAAAAACGCTGTTAAATATCATTTTTTCACATTTAATGCTGTTATAAATATTAAAGAATATTTTATTCTCTATACGATTTTATTACAATTTATACTTCATATTCAATGGATATTGAGTTAAAAAATTATAACGAAATTAAACTTCAAAATGGGATTGAAGGACAAGAACGTAAAATATATGCTGTAATAATAAAATATAATATATGTCACATTTAATGAACAATGAACAAAAACTAGAAACTAGAACTTTATGTATGACATTTATGAAAAATACATAGAACTAACGAAACGTAATGTGATGGCCACATCAGATTTTTTAACTATATCAATTTAATATAAATTATAAAATGCAGTCAAATCGTATATACAGGGTGTTAATTAAAAAGCGGGCCATAGGCGTTTAACATGGGAAATCAGTTTTTCCTTGCGCAAAACTTCCCATTTAATTTTAAACATAAATATTTCAAATAAATGTTGTAGAGAATTAAATTCTGCACCAGTATCACTAAACAGATTTTATTTTGCATGTTTAGTAACCTGTAAAATCCAATTTGAAATTTTATAAATATTACTCATTTGTAGTGATAGCCATGAAATTTAAACAAAATTACAAAGAAATGCATATCGTTCGAATTGTCAGAATTTCGATTTTGCAAGTTACAAAATAAAAATAAATAAAATCTAAGCAATAATTAAGATGTAGATTATAAAAACAAAATAGTTTGAAGGACTTAGGATAGAATATAATTAGTAATTTTTATTTGAAAATCGAATTTCTGACAGTTCAAATGATATGCATTTCTTTGTAATTTTTTTAAATTCCATGGCTATCACTACAAATGAGCAATATTAATAGAATTTCAATTCGGATTTTACAGGTTACTAAACATGCAAAATAAAATCTGTTTAGTGATGCTGGTGTATAATTTAATTACCTACAATTTTTATTTGCAACACTTTTGTCTAAAATTAATTGGGAACTTTTGCGCAAGGAGAAACTGATTTCCCATGTTAAACGCCTATGGCCCGCTTTGTAATTAACACCCTGTATATATATATATATATATTCTTTAATATTTATAATAACATTAAATGTGAAAAAAAAGTTATTTAACATCGTTTTTCAAGAAAGACTATTAAAATCTTCAAATGAGTACGAAGAACGAAGAATTATAATTTTTGGAATTATAGTATTTTTGTCACATACAGACACACACACACACACACACACACACACACACACACACACACACACACACACACACACACACACACACACACACACACACACACACACACACACACACACACACAGACACACACATGAATACATACATACATACATACATACATACATACATACATACATACATACATACATACATACATACATACATACATACATACATACATACCTACATACATACATACATACATACATACATACATACATACATACATACATACATACATACATACGTACACACATACACATAGACATATCATCGTAACAATAGTAAAATCTTATTCTAGGGACCCTAAAACGTGCTTATTCATTAAGACATATGTCAATATGTCAAGTGCGATTGACATGTTTTGGTTATAATTTTACTGCAAATATGGAATCAATTCCAAGATACTTTCTGTATGGAATTTGTACAAAGTGCATAGAACTGAGGGAAGGTAATGCACTGGAAATATAGAATATTTCGCAAGAAACTGTCTGTATGGAATTTATATAAAATACATAGAACTGACGGAAGGTAATGTGCTGATCAGATTTTTTACAATATTTTGTAATAAAGGGTATACCATATCAAAATGAAAAAATATGAGCTCATTTTATGAAAACACTAAATAATTCTATAGACAGTGCGACTGTATTATTAAATTACCTAAGAAATGGGGTCTCATGGCCGTAAGCTTAAGTGTCTGGTCACGAATCTGAGGACCCGGGTTTGATCCCTACCGACGCCATAAATTACTTCGAATTTTAATTGGGACAAAAGTGACCCCTCTGGTGCACTCTCTATACCAGCTATGAATGCTTGTGAAATGATGTCTGGTAAACGCCCACATGGTACGTATATGTCATCATCATTACCGATATTTGCGTACAAAGCAGTTTGGTACATCCAGCCATGGGAAATATGCCGTGATAATAAATTTATTTATTTTATTTAAGAATATATGAATATGCATGGATATACATTTTTTTCCCCATTTAGTTCAAACCAGAATAAAATGGCAAAAGTGTTTCATATTTAACCCCCATAATTTTATGGTCATAATGGTATACGACAGTTGAGAGCTGTCCCTATAGTAAAAATTGCGCAGTCAAAAATCTTTATCTTCACATACAGGGTGGTAACTCGAACACCCGAAAACACGGATTTAACATGTTAACTCTGACTTGCGTAATATCCTGCTTCTTTCATTATTTTAGGTAAAAAAAGCTTCAAATAAAAGTTGTGGAACACAAAATTAATTTTACTTGCTTTGGAATGGCAGAAAATAGCTATAAAAATGTAGAAAAATACTTGCAAAATAGCAATAGCCATGGATTTGGGACAAAAATTAACAAATGTCTAATGGTTTATCTGTCAAGTTAGGTTAGTCTATTTTTAATATTATTTGTAATTTCTGTTCAAATGAACAATTATTATCAATTTAAATTAATAGATAATTGTTCACTGAAACAGAAATAAGAGATAATACTTAATAAAAATAAATAAGCCTAATATTATAGACAAAGTGTTACATATTTGTAAATTATTATGCCTCAATTCCATGGCTATCACTATTTTTCAGATGATTTTCTACTTTTTCTTAGCTTTTTTCTGCCGTTACAAAGCATGCAAAATTAGTTTTGGTTTGATTCGATTGATGTGCAATTTTACGCTCTACAATTTTTATTTAAAGCTTTCTAAAATAATTAAAGAAGCAAGAAATTACGTACGAAAGTCTGATTTTACATGTTAAATCCCTATGTTCGGGCGTTCGAGTAACCACCCAGTATAAAAGCTTGTATAAAATTGCAACAATATGGTTGTCCATTTATGATTCATTAGTCTTTCAAAAAAAATTCAAGTGCCTGAACATGTAGTAAACATGGTACAGAATTCTCTTTATAAGAAAATGGTATATCCATAGTCCAGTCAAGTTATACAAAGTGCCTTGCAAAAAGTCGGGTAGTTACAATTTTTGGATATATTGTAAGGACCAATGCCAGTTATAAGAAACCAATTTTGCAGAAACGAAAGCCCTGTGCTACCAAAGTTATGAAGAAAAAAATTCAAAATTTTCGGTCTTTTTCTGGTTTTTCCTCATTTTCTCTGTTTCTATAAATCGGAGAATAAAAGTTATTATTATTAATAATGTAGACAACAAAATTTGCTACAACACATATTTTTTTCTATGGACTATACTTATTGAACTACAGAGCAGTGAAATTTTTAGAATTTTTTGGGAAATGACAAAACTCGCACACATCACAGAAATATTGATGTAGCCAGGACGTTAAAGGCGAATATTTGCTTCGACCCTGCATTTTGCGATGCTAGCAAGCCGTTTGGTTCACATGTTACTAGGACCATACCTTAGCGATTAAAAGATGTAGCCACCCGAAAATGCTCCGCAGGCATTGCGAATTGTATATCTGATGGCGCGGTTTTCTTAAAGTCACAGTGGTGCGCAAACCATTGGATCTACAGACCTGATTTTAATTTTATATTATTTGTAATGATAAGGTCTTTTGTCATACATGGCAAAAAATATGGTGGCATACATATAACGTATTCATTTTTTTCTTGAACATAGCAGTTTGTAGTTTTTCGGAGAAAATTTTCGCTTCCATGGCCGATTTCGCGACAACGCTACGTTATACCGGTAAATAACCATTATAAAAATTGTGGCGCGTTCAAAAAACTATCAATACAGAGCTTACCGGCGTATCTGTGGCTATTAAAAGCCTTTCGTCACGGGACAATAATCTACCCATTAAGGAGTGTAGTCATTCGGAAAGGAAATCCAGTGGTTTGCGCACAACTGCGACTTTAAGAAAAACATGCCAATGATGTATACCACCCACAAAATAAAGAGCGCCTGTGCGAACTTTTCAAGTGGCTACACTCCTTATTGGGTCGATTATTGTCCCACCAATACACAAACTAAACGGCTTGCTGCAACTGACGTTGCAATGGTCGCACTCGCGCAAAACGACTCGGCGCACTTACCCGGGCCTTTAGATACTTCTATGTCGAAGGGCCTTTAATAACCACAAATACACTGGTGAGATTTCTATCGATAGCTGTTTGAACCCGAAATCGGCCAAGGAAGCCAACATTTTCTCCAAAAAATCACAATATGCTACGTTAAAAAAGAAAATGGGTACGTTATATGTTCCCCAACTTCTTTTTTGATATGTATGATAAAAGACCTTATCACTAAAATTAATATAAAAATAAAATGGACTCTGAAGATCCAATATTTTTTGCATCACTGCAATTTTAAGAAAACCGCGTCAATGAGGTATACAACCCGCAATAGCTCGTGTCTGCGGGGCATTTCCGGGCGGCTACACCTCTTAATCGCTAGGTATAGTCCTAGTAACATGTGAACCAAACGGTTTGCTTGCATCACAAAATGCAGAGCGGAGGCAAATATTCGCCCTTAACATCCGGACTACATCAATATTTCTGTGATATGTGCGTGTTTTGTCATTTCCCAAAAATTCTGATAAATTATCTGTACTGTAGTTCAATAAGTATAGCCCATAGAAGAAAATCGTATATGTAAAAGTTGTAGCAAATTTTAGCTTCTACAATATTGATAATAACAACTTTTACTCTTCGATGTATACAAACAGAGTAATTGATGAAAAGCCGAAAAAAGGCCGAAAATTTCAAACTTTTTCCCGTATAACTTTGGTAGCACAGGGCTTTTGTTTCTGCAAAATTAGTTTCTTATCACTGGCTATGGACCTTACAACATATCCAAAAATTGAAACTACCCGTTCTTTTGCCAGGATACCAGATTCTATTGTATATATTGACTGTACCAGTACCAGTAATAGATGGAAAGCTGTGATAACACATTTAATTTATATTCTAAATAAAACATTCCTCAAAATTATGCAAGGCAAATTATTTTCGTGCTAAGAAGAAATAATAATATTACAAGCATTTTAAATTGAAAGCAGTTTATTTAATTACATTAAAAAATGAAGTTGTTGAAACAAAAGCTTATTCTTGTATAGTTTATTATTCATGCAAGCTTTTAAATTTACAAAGCTGTGCTTATAAAACTGTATAAAAATTTAAACATCTGGAAAAATATAGAAAATAGTAATTAGAATCAGTTTCATATATCCCTGTCCTGTTCTCTCTATATGAATAATTTACGGATGATGGCAACTAATGCAAATAAAAAGACCTACCCGTTCCAAGTTTTATTCCCAAAGCTAGTCACATTCAATTTAACAGACACTGTGCCTTACGGTGGAATATAAAGTTAACTGTGTGTATAGATAAATCATTAAAGTTATAAGGTAGCTTGAAACATATTTTATTGCAATTGAAAATATTATTCACTTCGGACTTTTGCAAAAGTATCTTGTTAAATTTATTCTTGTTGATAGAAACTTTACGAATATCACAGTCAGTACATCCATATTTTATCTCTTTTATATAGTCATATTATAATAAAAAATATTTAGAATAATGATCAATATTCTTAAAATATAAATTTAATTGTTGAAATAAGTAATAAAATAAAAATAATTTACAAATGGTATTTAATAATTATCGCGACGTTCATTTTTTGAAATAAACACTGAACTATTTTTATTGTTTATATTAAGTTTATTTACGCCTGGTTAATCAATTTGTTAACCATCAACAACAAACATGCTATATGATATAAATGCTAATTTTTTTGTTGTAACTGACAGTTAACAGACCATTTAACCAGAGAAGGAAATACCTGGCTTAGTTTAGTTACCAAAGGCGCGTATCAAACATTCTGGCTCAAAAAATGTTATGTGCTCTAAAATTTTATATGCAATTCTTCGTACTAAAATGAAATGGAAGGGTGGAAAGATTATTATTTAGTTTAAAAAATCTAAATTCTAATGTTACATTCCTATATTCGAGTTATCATGAACCAATTTGTAAATATAGTGAAACCGCACTATATATTATTATTGTTATTTATTTATTATTTTTATTTAGTTACCTACTTACAATAAACAAACAATTAGACTGTTCATGTACAAAGACTGCGTAGGTATTATTCAGTTCCGATGGCCATTGCATAATTTTTTTTATCTATCTCACAAGGACAAAGGGACAGGACTCTGCAGGCGAGACAAACCTAGTACTTGAAACGGAGTCACAGGCCTAACTCGGAGATCTGGCGTGCACATGTGTTCAGTATCAATAGAAAATTTATGATGTTCTAGAACTTTCCAAGGGCCACCCAACCACCCACGCATATCGGTGACGGGGAGGTGAAACCCTTACTCCCGAAACACTTAGATCGGAAAGAGACAAGAGGGATAATTTGGTTTAAATACTGGGATAGGTTCCCTCATCCAGCTGCTATGGCTATGCCAGGCACGTTTGGGAACCTCCACTGCTTTCCCCCATTCAGCTGCTATGGCTATGCCAGGCACGTTTGGGAACCTCCACTACTTCCCCCATCCAGCTTCTATGGCTATTCCAGGCATGTTTGGGAACCTTCACTACTGTCCCCCCTATTTACCTGATTTGGCCCTCCTTCTCACTTACGACAAACTTATCTTAGACAAGTTATAAACTATTTATCTTTCTGTACAGTCACCGGCTATCGCCGAGGGTATGTATATAAAATACCAACAGTATTTGTTTTATATTTGGCACAGCTCACGGTAAACACTCTAATATATTATGATGTATTATTGTCACAACAATATAATGAATTTATATCTACATAACCTAGTATTGGTTGTCAAACAAACGTAATTTTGCGGGTCTCGTTGCTTTGCAGCCACCCAAGCTCAAGATGTGTGCCGTATCAGCACCGAACGCTGGCATGTCCACATTCACTTGGGTATCACTTAACAAATTACACCCCAACGGGTACGGCACAGATACTTGTCGCGTTAGACAGTATGACGACACAGTCGCATACTGTAGACGACTCGGCTATGCCGGGCGGCCTGTACAAATGGTGAGGCCGGTCCAGCGGCAAACCAGGACTGTGTTGCTAACCCCACGCTTTCCATACAAAAAGCGGGCCGTCGGCGACGCTGAGCGTCATGGCAGTTTGGATGAAACTCCGAACTCACCAAACTTACACATTCACCTACACTTACACCATTACGTTTATAATTGACTATCAATATACAGGTCAAATTAAAGCATTATTTTCAATGTTGTTAATGTTAAATTGTTGAGACAACCTTATGTATTATTATTATGTTTAAGTTGTTATAAATTATTTGTTAAAATTGTGTCTCGATGTCTCTCTGTGCGAGGTTTTCACTGTGTTTTCCCTCGCACGTCAGACGAATGCCAGAGTGGACCTTTCCACAGCAGGGTGTTATGTTCAAACCACTACACTCGACTACATTTCTCATATTATTTACTATTTGCTTCAATAATTAAATTTAAATAAATGCACAAAGATAGACACATTTTGTCTGATTTTTGGAGAGAACATTGTTCTTTAATTACGTCAAATACCTATCCCGATTCCTCTACTTTTAACAGCTACTCTATATTACGAACCAGGTAAAGGGTTACTTATTAAATATAAACACAACGTAGGGTAAGTATAACCTTCTATTAGACGAGGCCAGGTATATGTCGCGTTACAATAGTATGCTAATTTAGTTTAGGATTGCTCAAAAAAGAACTGTAGATTCCTGACAATATAATCATTCTTCGGTTAATGTGTGTAAAATCAAAAGATTTAGAAAACTGTTATGTTATATACGTGGTTAATTCGAATATTTCTCTTTGTTTTTAATTTGGAAATCAATTCATCATAGATGAAAACATGCGTATTACCACAATGCTGTTTGCAGTATTTCCATAATTTAAACATCCAAACATTTAACTAACAAATCTCGCATATGTTTGCTTAGGTAGGGAAAAACACACACAGTAGTCGTGTATTTGTGTTCTCATGTTCGTATTGGTATCGTTCCATCAACATTACATTATTCCCCAATTCATATCCGTCAACCGAACAAACGAAAACAATTCGCACTTTCAGCTCTGATGGGATAATGAATGATGTAAAGCAATCGAATGATGATGGCTAACCAGGGATGCTTGCTACGGCTAGTTTATATGACAGCGGTTTTGTCCCTGCATACAACAGATAATGGAGAGTGCCCAGTATGATATAGAATAGACAAGTACACGTGTAGTTCGATATAAAACTAGTCTATTAATTCATTTGCACACTTTTAGTTCATAGTATATCAGATAATTTGACCGTATAACCTCGTTTATACCGTGATATTATTGTGATCCACTAAATCTTTACCACACCAAAACATTTATTGTCGTATGTTTACACCCTACTATTTTTTTTATCAAAGTCAAATTTTGAAGAATCAAACAGTCAGTTTAATTTATCTTGAAATTTTCAGTATCATGAATTGAAATTATGAATATTTTATCAATACCTAAATAGCGAATAGAATATAGGGACGAATGCTTATTTTCTTTAATAATAATTTTAAATCGAAAGCAATATAATCGTTAATATATTTAAATGGAAGGATATAAATATTTTTATATTTTTTGAAAGTAATTTAAGTAAGCTTTACAATGATGGCAAATATTAACATTTTCATCAAGATATTAATTTTTCTAAATTAGTTTGCCACGACAAATGTTTTTTTCTTGTGTGAGGAAATAATTCAACATTTACCTGATGTATAATTTGTTTTTGATTATTTTTAATTGGTAAAGAATTAAGAAAAAATATTTACATTTAATTTTGATTTAATCTTTATTGAATCATAGACAGTTCTAATTATAGAAATTTATATTAATATATGAGATCATATAAGATAAAATATGTGTTACCTGTATATCAATAATTTATTTCTGTAATGTTTTTGAAATAAAAATATCACTTAATTACTCATACAAAAGCCACTATCAGGTTACTGGCCAGATAGTAATTATTTGGTTGAATGAATCAGTCCGGCCGACTTAAACTTTGATAATAATTTGGAATTTTCAATCATGACAAAATAAGCCTTATGATTCTTTCTCAATGACAGCTTTGAAAGTTCGTGAGACGATGCTTAGTAAGCCCCCTAAATAGTACAGATATATTGCCATTACAGAAATCTGTGGAGAAAAGCAAATTGGTACACTCAGAAATGGTTAATATCATATTGATATATTTATTTAGGTTCTTAAACTAAAACCACAATACTAAAATGTATTCACAATGAAGTAAGAGAGATAAAGGCATAGTTTATAAAATCTTTTTTCTCTACGTTACTAATATATTATACGAGTGAATTCCAATGTATGCATTTTTTATTAGGTGACGGTTAAATCGTTATTTGAAAGGGACTAAATCTTCTCGCGGACGAAACCCTTTGCCGTCTCGCGTAGTCGTCGTTGCGTATTCATACGCCGCAGCGTTGAGCGGATGTAATTTGTCGCCGGCCACTCGGGCCTAATTTGTTTGTTTCTGATTAATTTTTGGTTTAATGTCACATTCTCCCAATGAATTGTTCTCTTCTAATTTACATTCTGTTTGGGAAAAAATTATCAGGCACAACATGAATTGGTGGAATCGCTGAATGAAATTATAACGTTGTTTTCACGTATGATCCACGGATTCAATATGGGAATGGAATTAGTATAATTTGTTTAGAATTGAGGGAAATAGTATTACCATTTTAATCGGGAATTTTATAGGGTAGACGGAATTATAACATTATTTACATGGGAAGCATCACCTGTCATTCTATTTCCTTTATTGCTGCGAGTATTATTATTCGAAAATAGTAAAGAGTCAATGACCCTCGTAGTCGTACAACATATTTTTCCTTTTTTGTATACAATAGGTTCCCGACAAGTTTATCGATTAAACTTTAAATAAAATAGAAGAAACCTCTACCTCTATGCAGTTTAAATATCACTATTCCCGTTTTATTTCATGCTTAGTTTGCAAAACATATTCGTGGGAACTTACTTTTTATTTAGAATGAAAAGCGAATGAATGAAAAGCGAAGAACACACAACTATAGAAAGCAAGATGTAGTACTAGTACTTCACCTTTATATTAGTATAAATTCCTTTACATATTGATTTCAGATTTACGCTAGAATGAGCTACAATAATTTGACAACAATTCAAATTTTAGTTGTTTTTTTTATTCACATGTATTGCTTGCGTCGCACTACATTAGTAACTTTACAATATGAATATTTTATTTTGTAAAAAACAAGAACAATTATACATGTATTAACGTATACTAATTTACAAATATTTGCATTACACAATAGTTTTCCTGAAAAATTATTCATTCTACATATTGATTCAATGAATATTTAAATATTCAATTTTATCTCGACCCTTTTCAAATAAAAGTAGTAAAATTTATGCAGTAAGACTTCTAGTTTAAAGTGACTATAACAATTTTGTATATCTGTAATATTTATTATAAATTGCCAATATTATGTCAGTATCGTGTGGCTGAGTGCATCATGTGAGCGGTTGTAATTCAGATATTTTTAATTTTGAAACACCACAAAAGTAATCACTCTCTCTAGCTTAGCTGTTAGAGGCTATAAAAAGGAGTCTGTTAAACTGTCTTAACAGTACAGATATATTGTCATTACTATTACTACCTAGTCTGCTATTAAAAAGCTGATTAGAATGGGTAATAAGCCTAGATGATATAGTTATATATTTTTTTATACACCAGAATTGTACTGGTGGCAATTGTCTGATAATTACGTCTGTACGGCTTAAGCGAGTAGGACTTAACAACATTTGTTTCGAAGCTAGAATTTGAATTTTCTTTTAAATATTAAAAAATAAAAATATAAATTTAAACGTATACATGTACACTTTGCCACTTAAAAAGCTTTCAAACTCACTTATTTATTTTAAATTAATTATCGAACAAAGTGCACTATCACATGCAATTTTCGATATCAGTCCGTGAGATCAAATCTCGGTACGGTACAAAAATTTGTCCTTGACTAATGTTAAATAAATTGGCACGACCAACAACAGCAAAAATCCCTTTCATTTATGTTATTTACTGTTGGTTGCATAATTAACGAGTTTATATTTACAATTATTACCCTTGCAAGTACTAATGATATCTCTGTAAACTCTACAATCGATACCGTTTTTGTATGCTCAGCAAATCATTCGAGAAGTGAAGAACTGACTGCTAACTAAACACTGCTTGCGAGTCTCGGCTCGGCACTGAGCAATTCGATTAGCAATAATCGCAACCCATAACGAGTCCAGCTTGTGTATTATCGAGCGCGCGATCGTTTCAGGGCGCGGGAGGCGTCGTCGGTGACAGGGACGTCGCCGGACGGCACGGCCTGACCTAGCGCACGCGACGCCCGGTTCCCACAATGAAGAGGACAGACTAGGTAAACAATATCGTCTTAGACAAAGTCGAGGTGTATGCTATTACAATTTGTTTCATAAATAGTGCACCAGTTTTTACAGAATAATAAGAATTATATATTGTTTCAGATAAGCAGAAAAAAATTACAATAATAACACATTCAAGTTATATTCAGTATATAAAAAATTACTGATATGTTTTCATAACAGTTTGACGATAATAAAATTGTTATATGATTTACACAAAAATAATACATTGAAATTATGTATATATAAAAGAAATAAAAAAAATATTGTCCAAAACGAACAAAATTTAACTGTTTGATGAAACTAGTAAAGTGAAAAAATATAAAAATATACACTTGATATAAAGAGATAAGAAAAGTAATATGAAATATTATAGTGTCGCCACCCTTATTTTATTACAGTTTTTTCTATGTTTTTCAAGACGTGCGTGTAAATAAATTTTGTTTGACCTGTGTATTGAGCAGAGCAATCATTATATGGTATTTTGTATACTATATTAGATCTTATGTTATTGTTTATCTTTTACTTGAGTTTACCGAATAAAGATCCAACGGTTTTAACTGGTTTAAAACTTATTTCTATATTTAAATATTTCGCATAACATTTCTTTATTGGTATAGCAATACCATATCAAGGAGTGCCCGTGAGGTGACGCCTGGTAAACGCCCGCACGGTACAAATATGTCATCATCATTACCGATATCTGCATACATAGCGGATTGGCACACCCAGTAATGGGGAATATGCCGTGATGGTATATTTATTTTATTTCAAGGAGTGAAATCATTCCTTTGTAGTTTATTTATTTCCTTCTCTGTTTGTATCACCTGATTGTTTATGTCTCCGTTATTATTATTTTCATTATTCATTCTTAATTCTATTTTTTTTAATTGCTTTTTAAAAAGATGATCATATAGGACTTTAATTTTGTCATTTGCAAACTACAAATACGTATTTATTTTTGTTTCAACATTTCGATGGGAGTACTTTTTATTAAACTACATCCTTGTTAGTTTGTGCTAACAATTATGAGGAACTTTTTGTGCGAATTTCGACGCCTTGTGTTCAGCAAGAACTAAAAACCGGACGTCGTCTGCAGATGACTCCATATGTGTCTATTTTATATCCGCTAACACTTGTTACGGTTTATTGGAAAGTTTTTTGTTGGAAATTTTTTATTGCCAGACATTTTTGATGAGGTAGAAACTTTGACCATATGAAGAACTTTTCTATGAAAAATTTATAGATAGTATGAGAGTATATTTCTCTATTTTTCCATTCGAATACGAAGTTTAATTTTCCTCTTGTCTTATGGGATAGAGTAAGTATATTGAAGTATTGTATTATGTTTATACCTCTTGCAAGATATACAACCCTGTTACAGGATGCGGGAATATGCAATTTCATTTGCCTCCAAAAAACCCTTACTACATATCGATCTGTTTGTTCTTAGACATTGCAAAGTGGAGCGAAGTATTAATAACATGTTTTGCATTTCGTTTTAGTTTTTATTGAGCTTATAATATTTATTGATTAAGTTTCTTGGAAAATGTTAGCGACAAAAAAATCAATAAAATAAAATTAACTGGATGTAAAAAACATACAAGTATAAATATTTATGAAGATCGATATGAGACCAGATTTAATAATTTCAGTTCACAAAAGCACATTTACAAATATGAGCCGTGTCCCAAGGCAGTTGGTTCAATTGTTAAAAACTCACTTATTGTTAACTTAAACAATAGAATTCGTAAGAAACTAACTTTGAATTAAATTTTTGGATAAATTAAAAAAAATAACACTATAAACAAAAACATTATTAATTTTTTAACTTAATACATTACCATTATCATCGTATTTTGTTCCTTATTTACTGCAATAATCTTTAGGGTAATCTACGACTAAACAACCAAACTATAAATTCAAATAAAGGTCCTAAAAGTAAACGAATAATAAAAATTTCAGTGAAAAATTATTTAAACCTGCGAAGAGTGAGAATAATAACACCAGAACATTGTTTAGCTGCAACTGTATTTATGTTGGAGCGATATCATGCTTGTCTACAAAATCAAGTATTCCAGGGTATCATTTTAAACAAATTTTGTAAGAAAATATTTGAATATTTCATTTTGTACAATAATATTTAAAAATTTATATTTTATCCTCACCAGTTACATCTTTTCATGCGAATATCAGTAGCGGCTTGTTAGAGTAGGCGGGTTGAGGCAAAAGTAATAACTCAAAATATCATTTTAACAAACATATATATATATATATATATATATATATATATATATATATATATATATATATATATAAATTACAGATAATACATTTATTTCTTTCTACTGGCTACTAGCTTTAACATGCTGTAAAAATTAACATGTTACGATACAGAATACATAAGTACATATTACATTCGAACGTAAATATAACCTGTCTAGCATTTTTATTGTAATGTAACTTAGGTCCTGTATAATAGTCTCGAAGTCGCGCCACATTGTGTTGTGTTTAGACTTTAGATAGTATATCTAGGTAAGTCAACAATATAATCTCTTTTCTAAAATGTTCTGTGATCTGCACATAAACAGGGAAAAACCAGCAGCTTTACATCCCTTGTAACTTTCAATTATAAGGTATTTGACCTTTTTTTCCTGGATACCTTGCCTCACCAAAGTTTTGGTGTACGAGCCGCCACTGGCGAATATCTCTGAAACGAAGCATTTGGGTAATTTTGTTTACATGATTTTGTTCACTGTTATTAAATTAATTATTAAAATTGTTGTGTTATCTTCAACACCTGTATAATACGTGGAAAGGATCATGAGTGGTTTATAATAGAACCAAATCACTGATTCCAGTGAATTTATTAATAAAATAATTCAATTCCTTCAGGGGGCGAATATGTAATCAATTGTTAAAATAGAATTTAATATATGCACTATACAAATTTAGTAAAAAAAAAAGAAATAAATAAATAAATATATCATCACGGCATTTTACCCATTGGCAGGTGCTTTGTACACAGATTTCAGTAATGATGGTGACATATTTGTACAAAATTTAGTAATCAGAATAAAAATATACAGAAATATATAATTGTAGTTAAAATTCGTAGTAAAAATCACAAATGTGTTATAGGGAAAATTTGACGACATGTAAAAAACTACATGACAGCGTAACAAATAATGTGAAAAATAATCCATATGCGCGTTCTACTTCAGAAATGTTGTTGATGCTGTTGCTTCATGAAGCTAAAATGAGGTAAATATAAAGTTACAGACATTTTTATCCTAGTCAACTGGTAGACAATTTCAGAAGGGCGCGGGTAGTTAATATCTTTTGCAATTTGTAATGTAATTCTTGTTCGTTTTTTCGTATTCGCCCAATTATTTTTAATGTTTTCTTTAACGTTAGACATATACAAAATTACAACCTACTGCATAAATGATTAACTGGTCAATATAAATAATTCAGGTCAGTAATTGTAGTAAAGGGGCAATGATCATTTGTACTGCTCAAATCAAGTGAAGTAATTTGTAAGTAATGTGAAATATGTCGATTTCTCAAGCTAACTGATTCAGTCATTAAATTAGCGTGGGCAATTCAACACGGTAAGCTGATTGTATTTGTTTTGGTAATTTGAATCCATTACAAGGATGTAAACTGTAGTGAACGAATTAATGCTATTACCAGTAATTATTTGTCTTTACCTTAAACTCACTTTGATGTTCACAAAGTGCAAAATCAATTATACACGCCAGTAATTGCTTGCTGTTCATCTTATTACAATAATATCTACAATAGCAGTAGCATTACTGCAAGGAAATGCAATTACATTTCATTCTTTTATTAAAAAGAAATAAAAAAGAAAATTATATCAAGACGTCTTTGAATTCATTGCTGGATGTGTTAATCTAGGAAAGCACTAAGCGGTTTAATGTTTGCTAGACAATAGTAAATTTGCCATCATTATTATTTTCCTCGTATAAAAATTTGGGAAGAATTTGAACACACTAGAACATGAATGTTCTGAAAAGATACTTATACGAGTAGGTATTGGCGATTTTAGTGTAATCGTATAGATGCTAGAACTACTAGCAATCAAATTCTTAACTCCACTACCCGGTGTTTGAAAGTTATTTAAATATTAATCTAATCACATGTGATTTTCTGTGAGGGATTTAATTAACTTCGTAGATTTTTATTATTTAAATTATTATTATGTTATTAAACTGTTTATTTTAATTCATAGATTCATATTGCATTTGAATATTTGTTTTAAACAATAGGAAGATAGTAATTGAAGAATATTTAAAATTCTCAAAAAGTAGGGACAAATCCAGAAGTACATATATTAGAAAAAGAGGTTACTTTCGATGGCCTGCCAATAATATTTTATGTAGAAGAATGGCTAGTGATGCTCGCAAACGAGACAAGACGAGATATGTAAATTATCGATCTTCTCTCGTTTTCGGTTCCGCAATCTCGTTCTCTCGTATAATGTATAATGTAATTTAACGTAGATACAAATTTCTCTCGTTCGACATGAAACTAACATATTGATGCTAGAATGAGATTTATTCTTAAACGATTATTAGTGACTGTGTTTACGGAATTGCTATAACGACAACATTCTACCAAATCCTGAAATAGAGAAATTAGTTGTAGAACCACATTCGTCACAAAAGCTATTCAAGCACGCCTTCGTTCACTACACGGCTTGTGTTAGAATTTCTAACTCGCGCTAGAATAAGTTGTAACTTATGTTTTAATACACTATTCTAGTGTTATTTTTTTGTTGTAGTTACAGTCAGAAATAAAGCACTGTCTACATACGCATAACAAATTTTTGTCAGTATAGTCCAACGGATAATAACATTTTAAAATCTCTGAGGCTTTTCTTGAAGAAACTATCAATTTTGAAAACTTGCTTTTGTCTGGAAAAGAACATTAATAACTTAAAACTGTTTACAATCTCATAATAGAAAGTCGTGCGGTAAATCCATTGATTGGGCCAAGCCAATTACATCGGAAATTCACGCTCAAATTATTTAAAAGCAGCATTCCGATAGGGATTTGATTCAGAGATGGAGTATTTTTGTGTTTGTTCGTTTTGAACTGATCGGCGTACAGTTTTAATTGACAAAAATGTTGTTATCGTATCGTTTTCTCGATAAAAAAGCAACGATGAGGTAAATTTTCAAGTTTCAAAGTAGCGAGATGTTGATTTCATTTTCTTTTTTCTTTTTACGGTGTCTCCGAATAAGATAGAAAATTATATATTGACATAAAGCATAAAATAGGTCACATTTATACACTATTTATTCCTCGCATTACAAAACCAATATTTCGATATGCACTAATTTGTTTGTACTTTTATCAATATGTATGCATGTTTATAAAAACAAAAAAAACATGAGCAATTTCACAATTACCACTAAGATCCAGTTTCATAATTACAGTCTGACCAGCGACTCGTAAGCTATGGGAATGAGTATTTCACATAGATAGAACTTTAAGAAAAAATAGATATGTATGTTTTATTTGTGAATACTTTGCTTATGACTGATATTTCGAGTACTTAATTGTTAATATTTAATTTATAAATATTATTAAAAAATTAAAGAACCATGTTCATGTTGCATTCAATAGAATCGCCCTAGAAATCAGTAGGTAGATCAATTCTTAACTCTTACATACTTGGTGAATATATACTATATTACCATTAGAGTTTCAAAAAAAAGTATAATAAATACCTGTATTTTTAAGCGTTAAATTTAGAAATTCTAAAACATTATTTATTAAATTCTGTAATTCAGAAAGATCCTTAGTCTGAGAATGAGTATTTCATTGTTTAAAACAATTCTTGTACAATGCCTATAAAATATCTCAGTAAACAGTGAAAATCTTGGGAGTATGTCTGTTTTGTGGCTGTAGAGAAAATGACATTTCCCTTTTATTTTTGTCCAGCAAATAAAAGGGAGATTTTACACACAAACAGATACACGATTACCATGAATAAGTAAAAGACTTTCACTGTAATCTCTAAATAATGTGGTATCAAGGGACTAGATTTTGTCTGGACCGGGATGTGTATTTTCAGTTTAAAGATATTTTCTTTAAATTTTACCATGCTCCGCTATTTTACATTCAGAACAGAACAGCAGAAATACAAGTAGTTTTCTTCATATGTTCCATTTATTTTAAATGTATTCTATGTACATACCATTAGATTCTAAAATAAAAGAAAATTTCTTGCAATAATTTACAAATATTCGCTTCGCATACTAGATACTTATTACTTTAGAATCTTAGTTTATATTATTTCCATATAAAAGAAATTTTTATATAGGGGCCGTAAAAAAGTATGCGGGTACCTCCACCTCTGATACAGTTCAAACACAAACTATTCTAGATTTGTTGCTAGCTATAGCTTTAAAATTTGTGATGAATTTCTTCTGTTGGTTTCTTTTTCATAACTTACGTAAAAATTATCATTATAATAAATTCAAATTAACATTAAAAACACTTAACAAACTATAATATGTGACATTCTGAGATGAAGGCTTGAATAATATTCTGACTATAAAATGAAATCTAATGTTACAAGTATTTGAAATTTCAAAGGAAGCAATGGTTAATACAGGCAAATATAAAATAAAATGTTTAGTTTTACTGCGCTTTGTAATTATATAAGGGAAAAAATTGAGTACGTTGATTTTTACAAACCAGCAGGTCTACCCATATGCTCGGACGACACTGTATATCATGTAGATAATATTAATCTTTTAAAGCAATTCCACTTTAAATTTGACTTAATTTGATATTATAATGTTTATTGTCAACTTTAACAACAATTAAATAAATTTTAATTGAGATATGTTTTAGAGCATTATAATTAGGAATTCACCAAGCCAAGCTACTTGGCTAGAAATAAAAAAGCTTGGCTTGGCTTGAAACTTTAAGCTTTTTTAATGTTAGGATTGGCTTGGGCTTGATGGAAACAGAGCATGGCTTGTGCTTGATGGAAACAGAGCTTGGCTTGGCTTGAAAACTTCAAGCTTTAAATATTTCAGGCTTGGCTTGATTTTCAAGCTTTTTAAAGCCTTTCCAAGCTATATCAAGCTTTCAAGCTTTATAAATGCTCATGCGCACAGTAGGTATACAGGTCTGAAAAACCAGTAGTAGTTCGGTATCAAGATTTTAATATAAATATTCATTGTGAATTAAATAAAATATATCGATAAATCCGATATATCGATGTGTGGGAATATTGATGTATTAATATATCGATATGTTATGTCGATGTTTCATTGTATCGTAACAATGTATAAATCACGTTTTGTTTTACATAAATTTATTGTGGTACAATTGAAATCATGTAAGTTAAATACGTAAAGATAAACAAAACGATAAAATAAAATTTATGAAAGTTACACCAAGTGTTTTTTTCTTTGTAATTATTAAAATATAAAAATATTGAAATGTATATTATATTCATTTATTTCATTTTTAAGAGTAAACAATCAACATAATTTTAATATCTTTTATTAAATATTTACCCTTCAATTTTTCTTTCATTATTTTCGTTGACTGCATATATATTCAAGTAGGCATATGCATTAGTTGGAATTTATTGTATTTTAATAATTAAAATGAATAGGAACTTAGTTCATTTTTACTCGAAATGACCTCCCAACAAACTGTTAAAGTTTGTTATACTATATGGATTATATTCAGCCTGTATAAATAAAAAAACTCAAGTCTCAAGGTGAAGCCTGGTAAACGCCCGCACGGTAGGAATATGTCATCATCATTACCAATATCTGCATAATATGCCGTGATGATATATTTATATTTATTTATTTTTAAGTCTCCAAACACGCAACAACAGTGTTCAAATAAATACATAAATATTTTAGAATCTTCAATGGGATGAAAATGACTTGAGATTGACCTTTTATACCTACTTCAAATACATCTGGAAATCATAAAACCCTACAGACGGAAATTTCTCCGAAATTTTGTTTGTTCGTCACATAAATACCTACTTGCCTCTTTTTATGAAATTTGTACTTATTTTTGAGTACGGAATCATGTAAGTTAAATACATAAATATAATTACAGTAATCATGTGCAAATTCAAATAATACAAAAGTAAATACCCTCAACGATACGAATATGTTGTTAATACCAAAATTTGTGAATAAAAGCAAATTAAAACCCCCAGAACTAGGTAATAAGCCGTTATTATATATTTATTTGCTTATTTATTAATTCATATTTTTGGAAACAATGAAAACTTGTATCAAGGTAATATTTAAAAGAGAATGCTGTCTTTGTCTGTGCATTGTTATTGTCTATTATAACTGTCACAGACAAGATCTATTTATTAGGGCAACATTAGGGGTTGAGCTAAAAATAGCATTGAAAATCTTTGAATATAAATATACATATGCACAAAAAGAAATTTTCTCGTCTCTATGATTCGGAAATACCATAATATCAAAACAGTACAAAATGCAACTTTAAAATGCAAAAATTATCATCATTTATGTAGTCGGTCACTCAATTTACCTTGTGATGTAGAGTATATTATTATTTCTCATAATTTTTATTTTGCAGCAAAATTATCTATTTGTAGCATTCCAATAATTACGAGTAATAAATATTACGTGTTGAAGCTTGATGCTTGGTATTTAAAATCAAGTTAGTTAAAATTTAAATGAATATTGATTACACTCAATTCGTTTTAACTACAGAGTAGTGGGAAGATAGTTGTAGTTTGATCTTGTATTTTGATTGGATAATATCTTGATATTATCCACTGACACTCAGGCACGTGGCCACGAGACCTCATAGCTTATAATTAATTCTAGTTACTTAAAAATTTAAGTATTCAATTAATTAATTTCTATACGAAATACGTTTAACTTGACAATAATAAGTATTTAAAATAAATTAAATAGTTCTATATGTAATGATTGACATTTGCAATAAATTTTGTATTATCATTTTTCATCATATAATTTATATTAATGTAGGCAAAGGATAAAACAATAAAATTATATTATCATTTATCATTATGTATTTAAAACTTTTTCAACATCTTATAAATTTATTTTGAATACTTGACTGTGTGCGCGTACTACAATGTGCGACTAGTTGGATCAGATTGAGAAAATAAGTGGTCTTTGCATAATAAGAATGATGAAGGGTACAGATTTCTTTTTACAAAGTTTTGAAGCTTACTGGACTGGCAGGTATCGAAGGCTGGTCCTTTTGGAAACTCCAATTCTTAGAAGTTTGCAAAAATCTGCCAAAGCAATGAGAAAGTACGTTACCACCATAAAATTACGGTTTTGTCGACCTCGACATTTCTTAAGAGAAGCTTGAAAAAGCTTGTTTTTAACCAAGCTACTTGACACTAAAAGGCTTGGTTTGGCTTGAAAATTCAAGCTTTTTAAAATGTAAGGCTTGGTTTGGTTGGGCTTGGAGGAACAGGAGCTTGGCTTGGCTTAAAAAGTCAATCTTTTTTGAACGGCAGGCTTGGCTTGATTTTTCAAGATTTTTCAAACCAAGCCAAGCCAAGCTTTCAAGATTCAAGTCAAGCCCGTGAAACCCTAATTATAATAGTTATTTGAGAGTCAAAGTTTAAATTTTAAACGCGAGCACCCGCAAATCAGTTTCTGAACATGTGATACCCAAGATACTTGTGCCCACTTTCTAACATGAAAATACTAGATACATTTTATGTTGGTGATATCAGAAGATTTGAATAATTTCAAAGGTATGGATTACACACAATTTGAAAGTCAGCAAACTTTTTATCGTTTTTTGCTTTGTAAGTTCAAATATAATTACTTACTTTTATCTTAAAATGTGTTTATGTACGTAACAATTAATAATTTAGTATTAAAAGTTGTAAACATTTTGGTTATTGTAGTATTGAAAATATTTATAAAATGACATTTCACTAGAATAATACCAACTTATAATCATAAACGTCTTTATTTTTTTTCTGCGGGCATAGGCCAATAAAAAAAGTGTCAATTAAAGAAATGTAAAACTACTTATACCAGACGGATGCACGAAAATGTTATTAAACGATGGACAGTGTTATAAAAGCTCAAAGCTATAATCATAAGTTCATGGATGCTAAAAGGAAAATAAGAAAGTTTAGTATTATTCGAATGATGCCAACTATTTACACCATAAAAGTAATCACAGTGGTATGCTCTCCATCTTACAAAATTTATAGGAAGAGGTCTGACGGATGTGATGTAAACAGAAAGATAACTTTCTCAGCTTCCTACTAAACTGGCAATGGCCTATTATAATGAAATCATATGAATTTTAGTCGAATAAATATGGTTTATACATCGTAGAAGATTCGAATGAAATAATATCAACAACATTTTCACTGTTTGTCCTGAACTTACTGACATTTAAAAATACAAATCTCAAATAGTAATTACAATTATTACTAAGAACTAAAGTACTACAAGCAAGAAAATAAAGTTTAAAGTTATATTTAAGAAGTGTTTGCCAGGAAACAATAGCGACCGACGGCAGCTGGAACTTCTTCTTTATTAACCCTCCATCTATAGGGTGTGGTGTAAGAGCACGGCAAATTGAAATTGTTAGATAATTTGTTTATTAGCTTTTTAAAAATTTCTACAGCCACAGTACCTTCAGTATCTGAATAGGAATTGTTTTCCTCGCAAAATTCAAATAGTTGCATTTTGTCTTGACAGATTCCACCCGATTAAACGTGTAACAATGTACATAACATGTATGCTTGCATATCTTGGTCACCAATAACTTCAATTTTATTGATATCAGTTTTAAGTTTGTCTCATCAAATGATGAAACTTTTATATGAAACATAGTTTTTATTTTTTATATTTACGGAGTTATTTGACATTTTCTAAAATCGCGTTTTTCAGTTCTTTGGATATATTTCAAACTATTCGGAATTTTAAATTTTTCTCAGCGGAATCTAAATAAGCACTCAAAACTGCACAACATTGCTCATTTAACCGACCTCGCAGTTCTTATAGTTACTTCCTGTATGTATAAGCATAGAATTTTATTTTTTAGTTTTTGTATTTTTACCTTCCGTCACCTTTAGGTAAGGAAGATATTGTCTAGTTAAAAAAATTGGTGGTGAGTTTTTAGTGAATAAGCACGTTTTAAGGTCCCTAGAATACGATTTTACTATTTTTACGATGATGTCTGTATGTGTGTGTGTGTGTATGTATGTATGTATGTGTGCCAGTCTACAATAACTCTAATGCTACAATTCCAAAAATTATAATTCTTTCGTATTCCTCTTCATTACATCCATATGAAAAGCTGATTAGATTCTGGTTATAATTGGTCAACCGGAAGTACCCTCATTTAAATATTTTAAAAGTTTTTCTTGAAAAAACGATGTTAAATCATTTTTTACATTTAATGTTATTATAAATATTAAAGAACATTGTATGCTCTATACGATTTGACTGCATTTTATACTTCATATTAAATGGATATAGAGTTATAAAATTATAAAGAAATTAAATTTCATAAATTAGTTAGCTATGCTAGAAACAGTTAGTATATTAAGAAAATTCTGATTGAAAGATGTCAGTGTCAAGTGCAATTGACATATTCGTAGCATATTTGTCTAATAATTTTACTCGAAATATAGGATATTTTTGCTCGAAACTTTCTGTATGGAATTCGTATAAAGTACATACAACTATCCAAAGGTGATGTACATGCAAGAAATTTAGAATCTTTTGCAAGGAACTCTACCGGTAGATACCGCATCTACTGACTGTGTTCGAAAACACGAGTGGTAAAAAGTTACCGTGTTCGAAAATTGTACAATATCTACCAGATCCATCTACCGGATTCATGAAAAATCTAATCTCAAAAAAGGTAGTGATCCAAAGCGAAGCGCGCGCGTTAAAATTGGAAATGTGTTCAAAGTAGGACTTTGCTCAGTTTGTTAACTACAATAAATTTCTAACCTGTTTCAAATTTTCAATTTTTTTTATAGGTTATGGATCTACCCCTGTTTACCACTTCTGTTCTTAAAATATCGATTCCTGTAGCTATAACCTGATATACAGCTGTTTACCGGTAACAGTTCACCGGTAGAATTTTCGTAAATGCCTCATATAACTGACGGAAGGTAATGTCCTGGCCACATCAGATTTCTTTTAAAATAATTTGTATTTTTTTAAATAAATATTTTATAAAGCAATTTTATTTTATATGAATTAGGCGTTACGCTTTCTTAAATTTTGGAAAGTTACATCTGACACAGAAAAAAAGTGTTTGGAATTAGTCTTGTATTAGGCATTATATAGAAACAGGTTCGTAGAAAACATATTTAAACGAAATTACCACTGGAAGGTATTTTGGTGCTTTTTAGAGGATAATTTATTTTAGTCTCCACAGACCACACCCGATCGACAGTGTTTTAAAAAGGGTACACGAGACACGGCGTGTTAATACTCTCTTTATTTAAATGTATGCCAAATACTCACAAACGGGTCGTCAACGCAAGTGTCAAAATATTGACGTACGAGTATATGTCCTTTTCTATCTACATTATTCCGTTTTCGTAAACTTGTTCCATTTTGGAAGCTTACAAGCTTGACGTTTGAACAGGTTCCCGGAAAATTCATCGCGGTAAATTTGTCGCGGAAAATTCATCGCGGAGAAAATTGATCGCCGGAAAATTAATAGCAAAATAAATTGATCGCTGGTAAATTAATCGCGAAAAAAAATTATCGCGAGGAAAATTGATCGCCGAAATATTGATCGCGAGGAAAATTGATCGCCGGTAAATTTATCGTAAGGAAAATTGATCACGGAGAATATTAATCACCGGTAAATTATTCGCAAGGAAAATTGATCGCCAGAAAATTGGCCGCTTGGAAAATTTATCGCCAAAATAATATAACGGAAGTTCATCGTCAAGAAAATTATAAAATTAATGTATACATAATAAGTTCATCATTAAATGAACACTGAGGAGTTAAAAGGACGGCGGTGGTAAATATTGCATTGTAGTTGTAATATAAATAATTCCCTGAATTTTGCTAAGATATGAATGGGATTTCTTAGACTTTCGTAAACAGTAAAATTATATTATTTTTTTTACCTACAGAATTTTGTAAAGATACGGCTGGGACGGAGAAAATAATAAAATAAAATATAAATAATCAATCTGCTGATTATCAGTTGTAATAGTTTTTATTAAATATTGTAACCTACACAATACCTAACCCCAAATCAATAACCATCTTCTTCTACTATACATGATAGTTATTGTTATTATTATCTCCGTCTAATATTTTTTTGTATCTGCATAAATAAAATTAGTCTAAAACTGATCTAGTTATAAAGTTAAATATTTTAATAGATAGGTAAGTCATTTTAAAGTAAATTATTTGTCTTATAACAAAAAAAATT
Source organism: Harpalus rubripes (assembly GCA_963082715.1). Lineage (NCBI taxonomy): Eukaryota > Metazoa > Arthropoda > Insecta > Coleoptera > Carabidae > Harpalus > Harpalus rubripes. Next base: position 28,887,403 of record OY720449.1, on the reverse strand, counting down.
CTTTAATCCAATTGTTTTGTTATAAACATTATTTTTTGTATGCATAAATATCCTTTTTTTAGTGATCAATTACGAGATCAATACTTCAGCGGTCAATTTTCCTAACGAACAATTTTCCAACTTGCGATCCGCCGGAAAACCAATCACTCCACTTCGCTCCTTGTTGGCTCCCATGCATAAAAATGTTTATCATATGGCAAAGTTTACTACCATTTCCAGCTATTCAATGCTTAAGAACAACAAGAGCATTGCATTAGTACAAAAATTTGCAAACTCCAACGTTTAAGGCATAATGAATAAGCGTAATTGTGAAATGTGCAAACATAACTGTCATCTGTCTTTCTTTATTTTCGAATCTGAATTGTTAACTTTCAGTCTATTTTATAATAATTATGTTTTTTTAATTTTATGATATGGGCCTCGTCTCAGCGGTAATACAGAAAATTATGTAGATATGTCATATTAAAACAAAGAAGAATTACTGCTGCAATGACAGTCTGCTAGAGTTAAGAATAAAACGAAAAAAAAAAAAGATATTTCTGTCGAATTAGTCACTAAATAAAGTAGCTGGAAATGGTATCCTAGTAAATTGTTATAATGCATTAAACCTTATGCACAAATTATTATGCATGAATCATTAAAACATTCGATGAAAATGAGGTTTTATAATTCATCAAGGTAAGACAGATTCATATACATAAATTTATGTACACAATAAGCGACTAATTTTTGTATACATGAATTTATATTTATTAATCTTTAATGCTTTACGCCCAGTTTCACCAAGACGCCTTAAATTTTAAGCTAGATCAAAACCTCGTTAATCTTGTCGAAATTTGAGGTATGTACCTAAATCTGTATTGATCGAGAATTTGACCTTGAAATTTATTTGGATCTTGATCTTGAAATTTTACTCAAGACCAGACGAGATCAAGAAAAACCTCGTCTCAGCGGTAACACTAGAAGCTTTAGTTTCATCATGCCCAAACCAGGCTAAGAGTCTAACATTTTTGAAAGCTTGAAAATTCATAGTAATTCCAGCCTTCAAGTATCAATTAACCTGGTTGAAAATATTGTTCTCAAGCTTTTTATAAAACTTGTTGACAACCAGTCTGACAAAACCGTAATTTTATGGAGGTAACGTACTTTTTCAATGGTTCGGCATATTTATGGGAACTTCTAAGAAATTGATGTTCCGGAAAGTACTAGATTTCATTATTTTCCAGTTTACTTGGTTTAAAAAATTTATAAATACTAAAGTATTTCAGGACAAGAAATGTCGAGAAATGTTTGACACTTGTGTTTAGTTAGTTTACACATTGTCTACGTATAGCAATATGTAGTTATATTTTAGACATCGGACACTACTGACAACAATGTATAGCAGATTGGCACATCTAGCGACGGAAGCGAAGCATTGATCATACATATATCCTAGAGGTTTCAGGTTATTTTTCTGTTGTGTATAGTTTCCGTATACGCATCCGGGCTGTCACCCTCAGTGACCCAGCGAAATCGGATCAGAGGTCATCCTCCCACGCTTTGTTGATCCTCAATTTGATCTTAGCGTCGTAAAGATCCTTATGTCCTTCGGAAATAAGTCCGTACGCAGCAAACAGGTGTCATAAAGTGAGAACGTGTCGACGGCAGAGTTTTCATTGAACGTGTGAACGCGTTTGCTCCAAGACAGCTTTTGTGCGGCTGAGAGTCGAAAACAGAGCGTCTGAAAGCGACGCTGACGCTGCCCAAGGCATCTCAGACAGCCAGATATATCGTCAGTGAAAGAAAAGGCCAGTCTAACGTGAAATATTTAATATCGAGTGAATTTCTGGTATTTTCAAATGCCGTATTTGTAGGGATCAAACGGAGCGTGAAAACTACAAAAAAGAGGGAGAAAGCGTCATACTTTTGCTTGCATTCCACATGTATTACAAACATGCATAAAAAAAAATAACGCACCGTAATTTTACTTTTTTCTTCTTTCTTTCATACCAAACATTCAAATTTAAAAGTTAATAACTTTTATGTTTATATTTATATTCTGTTATTACTATAAGTAACGCTTTATATCGTTTAATTCAATGTAAAATTAATTTTTAACAATTTAGACTGTTGTTGGCAAATCAATTATTAACAAATTTTGCGTTTTTTGATATATAATTTACATAATGAAATTAAAAATGTATACAAAGGTTTTCAACATGAAATTTTATATCAAAAATGGCAATGAAAATGACACCGCTTTCAAATAAATTCCAACTAATACTATACAGGGTGTAATCATGCTTCGGGAAAAAATGAAAGAGCATGACCAAAATGAGTGAAAAATGCTTAATCAACATGGGTCCGATCTTCAACTGTTTCCGAGAAAAAGGCCATTTACTATTAGAAGCTATAATAAACTATAAAAAACAAAATTTTATATGAAACATTTTTCTCTATTTCTAATAGTGACGAAGATATTTGAAAATCAAATATTGATCAAGGTTGCCACAAGATTTTACTGAGTACAATTATTAGATTTTTTTAAAACAAGCATATCTAAGTTGACCTCTTAAAACTAAACAAAATGCCTTATTTAATCGAAGTCGTACCTCATAATTTTCTAGATAGCAGAGGTAAACTCTGTAAAAACTCATTTTTCACTCCCTTATATCTCGCAAACTATTGAAGATCGTACCCATGTTGGTTAAGCCTTTTTTACTCATTTTGGTCGGTAATATGTGTCCTTTCATTTTTTTTTCGACGTATAATTATACTGTATCTCATGGAAACCCAAAGGATGGTCAAAAACCGCTGAGGCACCAGTATTCTATAAAAATACAAAAGAACAGTTTAGTGCGGTGTACCGCCCAACTCTGTATACAAAGCAGTGACCGTATTTAAAATCTTATTTATAAGGAACGAAAATTTGGCTTTCTTTGTCACCTTAAATGAGAGGCGTTTCAAAGGTTTATGGCTATCCTTTGGGTTTTGGTGAGACAGAGTATACAATCTGTATACGTGACAGACTAAATATAAGCTACATCTATTATAAGTCAAAATTTTATAACTAATTATAAGTACTTAATACTATTCAAAACTGTACGTATTACAGATCTATAAAACTGTAAATAATGAACTAAATCGCAATATTATATAAAACAACAAAAGTAGAATCTGTTTTGTTCCTTTTTTTTACAGATTTTCAAATTTGTTGTGTACAGATGTTTTGAACATAATACCATAATACGCCCATAAGACAAATGCATATTATGTGTACAATATAGAAGCTTTTAGTGATCCTTAATACCGAGAGTATTTTTCTGTAAAACTTGGCTGGCTACACTATTAATTTTGATTACAATTGTCATTAATTTTGTTAATTAAAATATCTATATTTCTAAGGATTTTGTTTTATGACATGATATTGTTTTAACACATATAGATTCCTACAAGTATATAGATTCTTTTGCAGTTTACAGTTACCCTGTTGTTTGTCTTGTTTATAAAAATATAGCATTTTGTTAACGGATTACACAATCATTCTCATTTTGCTCACCGGTTGTTCTTGCATTAAGCCACGGACACGGAACTTTATCATTAATTTTGCTAAAAAAAATATATACTTAATTATTATTTTCGTACCAAATTCACCCTGTGAATCGTTTTTCGTATTATTTATAAGTGTCCATGAAGTGTCAGATAAACACTCTCAGTCTCAATGCGTAGTTATAATACATAATCATTACTGAAATCTACCTATAGCAAATTGCCACACGCAGCGCTGTTTAAGAAGCTAAGACAGTATATTTAAATTATAATTATTTAATTTATTATTAAAGCAGCTAATGTTTAAAAAATATATTGATTATGTATTTATATAGTAATCATTTATGTCTTACGTGCCAAGCAAAAATTGAAGTATCAGTCATATTTTTTTGTTTTATCTCTAAATTGATTAATAATTACAAATTTAGTGCAATGAATCTTACTCCAATAGATTTCTCTCCCACATGTCTACAATAAAAATAGACTAAATGAAATATGAAATATTTTCTAACTGCACTCTGGAGAGCCAAGGAAATAAGTTGGCATATCTTCTCTAACTCAAGATTGATTGTTTCCTGTCAATTTTCACTTCCTTAATCCGGAATAGGAATGTATTTTGATACTTATCTTGATTTTGATGAATTTTTGTGCGTCCGATTCCCTGAATTATTAGATAATGGAGAAGATAATGGAAGTAGCATGCCACAAAGTACAAATAGAATTTTAAAAATAATTCTATGGTGAATAGGAAGTTGGAAATCAAAATTTTGTTATTATTATTATTATTATTATTATTATTATTATTATTATTATTATTATTATTATTATTATTATTATTATTATTATTATAAATCTAGTTAATTCTTTATCAAGTAGTAATATAAATAGAGATGGTAATTTTAATTTGGGAGAACTACTGTATATGATATTAAAATATGTATATATGTAATAATTTTAAAATACATAAGGTTATGTAAGTGAATATTTTATAGTTAAGTGCGATTTGGATCTGGACAGCCAGAATTGAAATCGACCGATGTTAGATCTTGAGTTATTTTAATTCGTATTCTAAATAGCAAAAATGTAACCATTAGGGCCAGTTTTACAATCTCCGGTTAAAATTTGAACTGCCAAACAATTTTTTTTTGCAAAAAATCTTGTTTTTTTTTCAAACACCATTTCATGCTCATCATCATCAGGTTTCTCATCAGAAGAAGGAACTTCGTCCCACAAAACTAACAACAACAAAAAGTTGCTAACCTATCAAAAAGTGTTATTCAGCTGCTTTAACAAAATAACAACCAGAGTCAGAATGCTGGGTCTCACAGACTTTATTTGAAATGAATTTGTAAACACCAGACGTACATCGCTTGCTAGATGTGTACTAAAGAAAAAACGATGAACGTACCTGCTCGGCTAGTCAACTCGGGTATTTTTTTTGTCGCCCGTTCCGAAAGGATAATCAAGAGATATAAACAGAAGAGAATATTATATTTACTAGATTTTATATGACTTATTTAAAAATATTGCATTATTTAGCAGATGTTACAATGACAAAACATTCTACTTTATTTACTATAGTGACTCCAGTATATACGGCCGATGAAACAGAGCTTAAACATAACACGTTCATAAAAAAAATAACTAAAATAGTCTCCCCTAAGTCAATAGTACACAAAAACTTCTATTCAGCAAAACTAGCTCCTGTTATATGACACTATCCTACTACATCTTCATTATCACCAACACCCTTGTGAACTATTCGGAGGCATCCCTGTTCTGTTATATTAACAACGTGTAACGGGATCGTAGTCCATTACTTTTAAAGCCAATTCATCCCCTAGCATCCCTGCACGCCGTATGATAACTAGACACGTGGCATACTTGCTTGGTTCTCACGCGATAACATTAACATATGTCACAGGGGATGAAGAGATGAACATATAGGATGACCTGGATCATTTTTAGAGGGAGGATATTATGTTTTAATAAGGGTAGCGCAAACTTTCAGCTTTTCAAGGGAGGAAAATGAGATCGTGCCGCATCACGAAATTTAAATAAATGCCACTTTCAAAAATTTATTATTTTGAAATCTGATTTATTATCAAGCGCGTAATTAAAAGTAGCCTTTATTAATTTATAATTTACAAAGAGCAATAGGTAAACCAAATTCGAATCCAATATAAATTGTCAGGTTATCTTTCCGGACGATGACACCTGAGAGTATTGCATGAAACGCTAAGTACTCACAATATACTGCGTGTTAATGAAAATGTGCTTCAAATGTATAGGTTATGTATGGGAAGCAAACTGGACTAACTTTTACTAATAAACTCGTATCCGGAAACGCACCGTATTCGAGCTACAGGCTCTAAAATGAGAAATTATCTACCTTAATTAATTTGCTATTAATTTTGTTCATTAATAAAATTATTTTATTTATTTTTGTTATACATATTATAATTATTACTCAAAATGACGACCATTAATTTCAATGCAAGCATGTGCAATGCTTGCTTGCTTTCGGAGTTTATTTTGATACATTCGTTCAAAAACGCCAGGATTTCTTTAAATTTCTTGTGCTGTCATACATTAGTACCATATTAGCATAATAGCGAACGTAATGTGTCTGCAATTCAATGCTAAAAGTTAAAATAAACGAAATAATAACTAAAGTGTTTGTGACGTAAAATCAAGGTAAATAATTACTCTTTTAAGAGCCTGTAGCTCAAAAACAATACGTTTTGGATATGAGTTTATTAGTAAAATTTATTTTATTTTACATCCTCTAAATATGTACTCAGTAAATTTGTAACATGTATTCATTAATACCCTGTATAACACAAAACAGTAGAATGTGATGATTTACCTCTTCAGAGGTGCCTGTAAACTAATATCATAATTTATTACAACTAAATCTTACTCTAACAGATTTAAGATACTATATTTTAAGCAGGCAATGTATATGTAGAAATTCATTACGTACTTTATAAATCTAAGTGGAACATTAAACAGGGTGATGTGTTAAATTTCGTAATGTTTCTTTTTTGAAATAGGGTCGGCACCCTTTAAAATAAGGGATGGGGTGTTTATATAGCTAGTGGCCACATTTATACCGTGTGAAAATACAGTCAATTACTGTGCGACAAAAACAGATTGATTGTTTGCATTACATTCCCCTTTATTTATATAATGATACCGTTTCTCTTATAATGATGAATTTCCAGTTCTGCTATATGGAACATGGCCAGAAGCTTTATATTAAAGATTATAGTCATTACTATTATAGGAAAAGTATTTCATATTATTCAATATGAAAAGTCTATTGAATATTTTATAATAATGTAAAATGTGTCATGAAATACAAACATTAATAATAACACACAAAAGATATGCATTTCTTATGCATATACAATACATTTGTTCCGTTCAATATAATCCTATTTATGAAGGTGTTTTAAGAATTTTATATCCCAAATAAAGTTTAGAAATAAAGATGCATGAAAGGAAAGAAGGCAAACTAAAGTTATTTATTATTAAAGTTTACAATTTCAGTCTCGAGTTGCAATATTATTTTACAGTCGGTTTATGCAGCAATGCTAGTATTACATCTCGTATTATATGACCAAACTAAAAATGTGCATATTGGAAAAGTCATAATAAGGAAGGAACAGGGTAATATATTCGCGGCGAATAAAGAGAGGTTCTATTTCGTGTAGCGTGATTCGAAAAGATGAAATGAATAGCATAAAAATGTGCATATATCAAAATATTAACAAAAAATCCACGATATTCAGATATAGGTATATTGCACTAAATACTTCCAAATCTTTTATGAAATCCATCTCTTAGCTATAATAGTCCCATATCTAATTTACTCTTCTTCAATGTATAGTTATTTTCATAAATATGACACCATTTTAACAAACAGACGCTGTGATCTGAAAGTGGCCAACCTAGCCGAAATCGATCATCACAAAGAAATTAAATATTTTTTTTAACAAAAATGTATTTAAATTAATTAATATACCTTCATACACTAAAAATTAAAAAAAAACTATGGGCCAAATGACAGGTGATAGTTCAACCGGCATTTTAAGGCCCATCCTCTACCCATGGTAAAATGAAAAATAACTTCGTAAAAATCCAGTGTGTGCAGCAAATCCTTCCTTGCAAGACATATGGGACAATGCTCACAGAAAAATATACAGAGCTTAGGGATACAATGCCTAATTGAATAAAAGCTGGTATTAATAAATAAAAGAGATGTAATACAATATTAAATGGCGAAATACATGAATAACATATTCAGTTTTTGTAAGTTTAAAATCTTTATTTTAAAGTAATCAAAAGATATTTGTAGAAATTTTTCATCATTTGCGCAGGTTTTATAATTTGTTTGTTGAAAATGTAAACCAGCCAAAATATTATGGGTTTGAGCTGGTATGTAGTACAATGTACTGTATATTTTGAAACCTTGCAAATTTGAGGGAAAAAACACTTTGAATTGATTAGTGTTACATGCATTTTGTAATATCTAAACAACAAATTGTGTTTAACATTCATCAACAAATGGTGTATTTTTATTACCTACCAGTGTTAAAAAGGTACATATTTTTGTATGTACGTATTATTAATAATTAAGACCAATGTGTTTGAGGATAAATATTAAAGCAAGACCTCATAAGCATCGCATTTATAGAAATACATTTTACATAGAGAAAAGACACTTACCGATTAATAGAGAAACTTCGCACCTAAAACATTCATTTAAGAACACACTTTAACATTATATGTTTGTATAGCACTTTACTTTAAATATTAGTTTGGACATTACTTAATACACAGAAATATACGTCCATTCATTAATGTGTATCGCAAGAAACTAAATATTATTTACAACCGCATGATATAAACGTGTTTCAATTGGTTGACATTGGGCTGTGTCCATACAAAATATGATTGACAACATTTGTAAAAAGACATTTTAAATAAATACAATACCATATATTATTTTGTATATCTTAAATTTATATTTGTACATGAGAAAAAATATTTAACTAATAATTTAATATTTATTATAACAATATTCAGTGTAAAAATATTATTATTATAGATAAACTAAACATTGTAGGTAATATTTAAAAAAATTAAATTATTTAGCACTGTATATTTTTTACATTATATTATTAAAACTTTCCAGGTTTACTATTGGTTTTACATGTTTCTGTGTACGAGATATTGATGAAGTTACTGACAACGTATCTTGGACCTTTTTTGTTATGAATATTAAAGACCATAACAAGGTCATGAAACATTGAAAAAAGAATAGTTCATTTTATTTGTAAATGCATTTCTATGTCATAAATTTTTCACCATTTAAGAAGTACATACATATATGTTAAGGCCCATGTTGCTTGGCAATATGGAAATAATGTGAAATTTATAAAAGAAACACAAACAGTAGAGATCGAAAAAAATTTGAGTTACATAAATCTATAGCCTGTATCTTTCAAAATAGCTTTTACTTTTATACAACCGCACTTAGTTTCTATTGAAATGTGATATTATATAATCATTCTATACTCACAGTTTATATCCATCGTGTCATCAAAAATTCAAACATATATTATTTGGTTTATTTATGTTACTTCGTTAATTTCTGCAATCACACAAGGCAATAGTAATAGTAGAAGCCAAGTAGTAAGAATTTTGAGTAAAGTAGATGTATTCAGATTTAAAAACTTGAATATTTTACAAGGTTGGAATTATTACTTTTATAGTCTTTATCAAATCATTTTTAAGTCCAATTTAATATAAATGATTAATGTTCTACTTTATTACTATACTGGAAGATCTCGTAACTGTGTCGGTTATTCACAAAAACCTTGTTTCCCGCTATAAATGTGTAAAATGCGCATATGTCCACCTTGCACTCGTATCGTGATCATACGCATTCATCCGTTGTCCTGCGCATTATTACTTTCGTTTTTAAGTGCGGCGAGTCACGCTAGCAGAATGTAATTCTGCATCGTTCCTTTTTTATTAGCATTTCTAAAATTGTTCTCGACACACGTGGTAGAGCACATTAAATACTAATTATACATAATACACTTCTCTGACTCAGTGTTTGAAGAATAGGATGTTTAAAGGGAGGAGATCCCGTCAAATTAAAAATCAGGTTAAAGGATAATTTTAGGACTAGCATTTTTTACTTAATACGCTTTAATTTGCTAAATATATTGCAGGCTAGTTTTTGAGAAACAATTGTAGATCCCTTATAAAATAAACAAGATATAAGATTTATTCATCAGAAAATACTCTGAACACTGGTAACTAGTTAAAAAAGTGAACAGAATCATTGCATATACCGTTACTATTTTATCTATTTTATTTAGACAAATTTAGTAACATATTTTAATCATATTCACTACCTATAATAAATAATTACTCCTGCAAGCAATGGATCCGAACTACTGTAAATTGTAGATTCTACTCAGAGTTTGTAAGCCTTTAAATTGAATAACATTTCTATTTGCTAATATAGAAAAGCATATCGATGGTAACACAAATGTCAGTATCATTAATTCAATTTCATTCATTTGACTGCAACAAATATCACGGATTTTGTGTTTTCAGGTTAGTAGTAGGCATTTTAACAACGCATAGGCGTATTGTAAAAAAAGACTGATATTACAATTTTCCTACAATATATGCACCCCAGGAATAATTATCTATGTGCCAAGGCCAAAAAGTGATTTTTTTCGACCGAGTCTGATTTTAATAGCCGAGGCCAGAAAGCAGACGAGAACGAAATAACACTTTTTGGCTGTGGTGCACACAAGTTTTTTTTATTCGTCCTTCTTTATAACATTTACAAATTTGTTAAATTTTTACCTCCCGTAATCCTTGGTAAAGGAGGTAAAGGGATCGTGCTAAAAATCGCATATCGAAATTTTGGTAAATCACCACGTTTTAAGGTCCCTAGAATACAATTTTAACATTTTCACGATGATGTATATATATATATATATATATATATATATATATATATATATATATATATATATATATATATATATATATGTGTGTGTGTGTGTGTGTGTGTGTGTGTGTGTGTGTGTGTGTGTGTTTGGGTGTGTGTGTATGGATCCTCCACTCTAACTCAAATACTATCATTTAGAAATTTTTAAAACCTTGTATTTCTACATTATTCTAATATGGGATGAGATAGTCAGATTTTGGTGTATATCAGATAACCGGAAATGGCACTTTACTTGAAGCTCAAAATAGATTTTCTTTGAAAAATACCTTCAAATGTTTTTTTTTCAAGATTTGTGTTATTATAAAAATTACAGATTATTAAATTTTATACAGATTTGCATTAATACTTCTTCTTTATATTTTATGGATAAATTTATAAAAGTATCTATAATTTTAATCCCGGATGCTACGCTTTAAACAATCAAAACTCCTTGGTTACACAGTTTATATGTCAAATATATGTAACTGGCAGATAAATGTCACTGTCAAAGAACTAATCATATCAAATTAATAATAGTAACGTTTTAAAAAGAAGATAGTAAATAGAACCATAGTTATATGGAATGAATCTTAATACAGTTTGCGCAAGAACTAAATATGTAAGTATGTATATTTAAATTAATAAAAATTAAATAACGGGAGGTTTGGTGGTGGTCACATCAGATTTTTATTTATTATTTATTGATATAGTTATTTATAACAACTAAACAATTGTACATATTTGCGACTCCTTCAGAAACGTTTACTTGCTCTTTATTAACACTTGAAATAATATATGGCGCTACCTTAAAACGGATAATAATGAAAGCGGCCGAAAAACGATCATCTTTTCACCGCTTTGCGTAGGAAATAGTATATTATGTTATCAGAAGTAGAAAGCGGTCTTTTTGTGTTGAACCCAGCTGTTGCGGCCAAGGTGCCAGCCGAGGCTAAGCAAGCTGGGTAAAACACAAAAAGGGCGTTCTACTCCGAATGACATATACTATTTTTTCGTCAAGTGTTTCAAAGAATTTTTGGCATGTTTTTTGGAATTTTTTAATTGTAGTGTTTGCAATTTTAGCCAAAGCTGGCTGTGTACACTACAAAACAAAAACGATACAACTACAAATAACAACTTTCAATATAATCTGTGTTGCTGTGACAACTGCCGCCGCCAGCGGTGAACTAAGACACTAACATTTTTTTACTAGTACAACAATAACAACATTTTTGTACTAGTAAGACAATGAACATCTTCTATAGTGTGTGTACAGGATATATAATATGAATATTATGATACGCTTGAAGAGAAAAATATTTTTTTTTGCTAAGGGCAACAAAAAAAAATATTAATTTATGATCGGAGTTTTGAAAATTGTACATCAAGAAAAGAAATGTACTTTTCTCCCTTGATGTATATAATTAGGTACTATTTTGTTTAACCAAATAATATAATTTTTAAATAATGAAGACGAATTCATGGTATCTCTGGGGCTTGAACCCAGAGCCTTCTCATTTCATATCGAAAGCTCTACCAATTGAGCTACAAGATCCCTTCAGTTCCGTGAATCTTTCAGTTGTCATTATGTATAATATTCTTATTGTTTTGTTGAAAATTCGAAATTCTATATAGTTATTTTATTTGCACAAGTTAGCACCAAAATTCTAGGTATTTCTGGAACGTGAGAAAAAATCTCACGTAGGTTAGACATTTCATTCGTTTGCCCTCGGGTGCTAAACTTTCCTTGTGGATATACGACTCCAGGTTCATAATAGCTCGACCGGCTTACATTTTCAACAAATTATACCTACATATACAACCTATGCAAATTTTAAAAAAATTCTATAAAATTCTTTTGCTTACTTTAACCATTAACGACCCGGGTCGGGTCTCAGACCGCAATGGTTTTACAAATTCAAATATCTATCCACTATTAACTACCATAATCTTCATAGGATTTGTAATTGTTCTGTAGGTCATGTTGTTTTAGTTTAGTGTCCGCCAATGAAAAGGAGTCTGTATAAATGTAGAAAAAATATTTGAAAAATTTGAGCGGTCTCCGTGACCGGACCCGAGTGGTTATGAAATGGAGAAAAAACAAAGAGTGGGCTAAATCTATAAATATTTTGAAGATGCAGTTTTGCGGTGGTATGAAAATGATCATAATCATAATATGGTCCAATATCTAATATTCATTTAGTGAAAACAGCAAGCATAGTGAGAATAATAAATAATAAAAATATATAAAAACATTTATTATTACATTTACTTATTTGTACCATTACTGTATGAAATCAATAAGTTTAGAGTGCCCGAAGAAGGTTTGCCGACAATCAAAAATTTTGACTGTGTTTGTACGTTACATTTTTTTAAAAACATACAAATTTGCTTCGAATAACTTATTTTTACAGTTATTTGCAACATTTTTGTCTTCGAAAATCATAATTTTTATACTGTTTTTAAAATGGTTTTAGAAATTTAAATATGGGGCAATATGCATAATGCCTAATTGAATTAAATCTGTTATTACCAATAAAACCGATGTAACCCAATATGAAATACTTGATTAGCATATTCATTTTACGCCAATTTAATATCCATATTATAGTCGAAAGAAATTTGTAGAAATTTCTCACCATTTGCGAAAGTTTATAATTTGTTTGTTAAATGTAAACTGGCCAAATTAATATGTGTCTTAGCTAGTAATATGTCTTTACTTACTCGTACTATAAATAATTATTCGCAGTGCCATGGCTACCGGCGTCGTTTGCTTAACACAACCTAACGTAACACACAAAACTTGGGAACATGAGTTTATACGTTAAGGGTAGGTTACGTTATATTTAGGAAAATGATAAACGAAAATATATAATTGTTGAATTATATGACATAATATGAGTGCAAATAAAAATAATTATCGTGCATATACTCGTAAGCGCAAAAAATTTTTAAAAATAATTTTACCATGGTAGAGACTACTTATTTTATTTACCTTGCACCGACTGCAGATAGGAGAATCGGGTTTGGCGGCCACGGCACTGTCAATAATTATTAATTATTCTCGTGAATAAAGTGTAAATTTAGTAACGAGATTTCAGTTGACAAAGTAAAAAAGGGAATCTACTATAAGCTGCTGAACTATCAAATGGAACTAAAGATCGTCCATGAATAAATGTAATTATTGTCTTATGTTCCATATAGGAACAAACCTTCCAGCCCCGGGATGAGAATTTTCCGTATAACGTATAACGTATGGACAGTAACAGTAAAGATAGTAATCTAAAAAGCCCCAGTCTGTAACTACTCCCAGTAATACCCTTAAGTTGTAATCTTAGTTTGTACACACAAACTTATTTCATTACATTCAGTACGTAAAGAATTTAACTTTGTCTATTTAGGCATGTAATTTCACAGTGCAAGTTCCCGGTACGGTACAATTCTTACGCGAGGCATCCAGGCGAACAGAACGCTGTATTGACCGATATGATGTCTGCCAATAAACCGCAAACACCAAAAAGACCAAATGCAATACCCGATGCACTAGGATTTACTCGGGTTTCCATGCGGAATGCAAGCAAGATATACAGATCCGCCATACGGAAACAAATCATTACAATACAAGATATAAGTTCCGGAAAGACATTTTTTTTGTACATTATAAGAAAAATTATTGTTCTACTAATGATATATTTATTTTAAATAACATATTGTTTGTTACCAGTTAGACAAGTTGGTACTACATAATTTGTCATTTGTACTTATAAAAGTAACACATAATTATTTATAAGTAAGAACGGTTGGTAAAATGATCAGTATAACGGTAAAATATAAATAAACTTTAATAATATTTTTTAAGGGACGATGAGAAATAATTGGAGATACAGCGTGGTAAACAGTGTTTATTAAATAGTAATTTTATTAACTTTTCTATGTTTTGAGTCCAAATAAATCATCATCAGGGATAGTTAAAGTACAGTTAGAAATAAGATTATTACATTACAAAATCTAAAATGTAAGCATGAATATGTTGTCAAAAAATATCAGAGGTCATAAAATACATGCATACATCAGAAACAACTAAAGATAACTATTTAGTTATCTTTCATTTAGAAACGAAAGGTAGGAAAGTTAATTAAATTACTTTTTAATAAACACTGTTTACCACGACTGCATCTCCAATTGTTTCTCATAATCCCTACAATCATACTAACAGTCTTGTAAAACCGATAAATTTTAATATTTTTTAAATTTATATTTTTCATTGTTAAATTTTAACACTTCATATGTGTATTTTGTTGGTATAGGTGCATTAATATTTACTTTAATATCACTATTACCTTTTATTAAAATTTGAAATGCTGTGATTTAGTAGTGACATACATTATTATTGCCAATAAATTAAAAATACATTTCAATAATTGCTATTAGTTGTCACCTATGATATATTTCTATATAGGTAAGTTATTTCAACTTGTCACTCAGTTAAACCGACAAAATATATCAAATATTTGAAATATAATTCTATACTTTTTGTACAAATTTTATTGTTAATTAATTTTTGCACATATTAATTTATGCCTATGAAACTGTAAGATGCTACTTACGTACTTTGATAAAGATATAAGTGTATACCGAAACGTCGGTTTTGTAATAAACACAGTATTATCTACTGCGAAATCGATTAACCTAACTTCCTATGTATATTTCAGCCGGGGTTTTTATTCATATTTATAATTTTTGTTTCATTATTTGAAACTTCGTACGAGTAGTACTTATTTTAAAACTTTACTATTACAATGATATTCCAGAATAACCCCCAAACATAAAAAGGTAGAAATACTTAAATATGTCACCTGATAAGCAATTGATTATCATCTAGTGATGTTACGATGTATTTTACCTACATAACTATACCATTATGACCTGCTGGTTCTTTAGTCTTTATTTTCAACAAATAAAATTCAGTGATATGGCGTATGGTATGAACAAACAAAATATTTATTTATGATATGTGTTAAAATGACATTTCATTTTGTGAGAAGAAAGTTTGGCACACGACGCAAAGCGGAGTGAGTCAAACCTCCGAACAAAATAAAATCACTTTTAACACGTATATCATACACTATTTTTTCTACAAACACAATTTTTACCTCCCGCTTCCCTTGGTAAGGAAGGTATAGGGATCGTGCTAAACATCGCATACCGAGATTTTGGTAAATGACCACGTTTTAAGGTCCCTAGAATCAAATTTTAAGATTTTCAGTCTGTGTGTATGTATGTGTGGATCCTCCACTCTAACTCAAATACTATCATTCAGAAAATTTTGAAACCTTTTATTTCAAACTCTTTCTGTAATGGAAAGAGCCCATTAGATTTTGGTGCAAATCGGATAACCGGAAATAGCACTTTACTAGAAGCTCAAAATAGTTTCCTTCGAAAAATACCTTTAAATGATATTATTTCGAGAATAATGTTATTATAAAAATTAAATATTATTAAAATTTCTACAGATTTGCATTAATACTTTTTCTATATATTCTATGGATAAATTTATAAAATTATCTATAATTTAAATTTCGAAACCCACGCTTTAAACAAACAAAACTCATTGGTTGCGCAGTTTTTCAAATATATGTAACTGACAGATATATGTCACTGTCAAAGAAGTAATAATTTCAAATTAATAATAGTAACGTTTGAAAGATAAAAATGTAATACAACAATAGGAAATCAATGCTGTGTGCAGCATAAGTAAATATGTAGGTATGTATTAAGATTAACATAAATTAACGATTCAAAAATATGTTTAAGCTAATTCATATTTTTGGATTAGTGAATTATATTCTATCCCAGTATTTAAAATCTTCATTTTATTATTATTTATTAGGTAGTTACTTGGATTAGATTAGACTATATTTTAAGAAATAAATTGCCAAAATTAGAATAAAATTCGTTAATCCAAAAATAAGGATTAATTTAATCTTTTTTGTGATTTGGGTGTAAATGGCGGGAGGTATAGTGTGGGCCACACCAAATTTTTAAATTTAAATTTGTATTTCTAATAATTTTTTGACATTCACTTTAACACAAGTGTCAAAAGTAACAATGATCTGTCACTTTTACTGGTGTCATAAAATTAAATTTTTAACGCTAAAAACAAACATTAAAAAGCTCACTTTTAATAGATTTGTAGAAGAAATGTGTTTTTTATTTTTCTATAAAGAATAATGAATAATAAAGCATGTTTAAATTTGAGGTTGCTTTTTGAATTACCCGCCATTTTTTTTGTCGTAGATATCTGTCGTGTGACAGTTGATATTTGTGAAGTAAAAGCATTACATTGTATAGTTATCGAACGCTATACGGTGCAACACCATGAGGAAAGTGTGGATGTATTCAGAGATTCAGCAATATTTTCACTAGTGTAGCATTTTTTTCTGAAGAACGACCACTACGATGGTAAACACGCTGTCCTACATCTTATACTGTACTAATTTCATAAAATTTCTGTAATTATTTAGCTATAGATGGAGTATTGTTTCTTTCAAATACATCACAGCATTATCTAACCGTTTCAGCTAGACTTTCTCTATACGGTTTTATTATAAACATTCGTTGTTGCACCATATAGCGTACCATATACCGTGTGTCTGTCTTAAAGGTGTACATAGGAGATTAACTTAGGAAATCAGGTTTTTGCAATTTCCTGCTCGCCTAATTATTTTAAGCAAAAACGCATAAAATTCTGCATCTAAATCAATAAACAGAATTACCTTTACATGCTTTGTAACGACAGAAATTAATTATGAAAATATCGAAAATTACATTGAAAATATTGACAGCCATGGAATTGAACAAAAAATAAATAAATACTTGACGTTTTATCTGTCACAACGTAAGTTAATGTATTTGACGTTTCTGACAATTTGATAAAACGTCAGGCATTTATTTATTTTTTTGTTCAATTCCATGGCTGTCGATATCTTCAACGTAATTTTCGAAATTTTCATGTTTAATTTCTTTCATTACAAAGCATGTAAAGGAAATTCTATTTATTGATTTAGATGCATAATTTTATGCCCTAACACTTTTATTTGGCGCGTTTTTGCTTAAAATAATTAGGCGAGCAGGAAATTGCAAAAAACTGATTTCCCATGTTAATCTCCTATGTACACCTTTAAGACAGACAGACACACGGTATAAACAGTGTAATGCTTTTACTACAAAAATATCGACTAACAGATATCTACGAGACTAAAAAGGCGGGTAGTTCAAAATCAACCTCAAATTTGAAAACCTATATATAAACAAATTAATTACCTAGGTTTTATTATCTTGTTTTCAATTATTAAAATATTATATTGTAAACTAATTCAACAATAAAATACATTAAGCTTAGAAAAAAGCCATGAAATATATTTATAAAATTATCGTATAGGTTAGTTTAATATGTAAGGTAGGTACCACGTTTTATACATAATCTTGATTGCGAAGCTTTCCATTTAAAGTTTTTTCCATGAATATAAATTTTTAATTTAAGCGAGAAATCTATCCGTGGTAAAAAATCACAGGGATTAAGCATCGAACTCTTGTGATTTAATAACGCCATCGTGTAAGATGACAGGCTGGCGAAGCAAGACTAATTGCACCTCACAAGTTGCGGCTGAAGAATTTATCAGCGTGTCATGTTATTTCAAAAAATTCGTATGTTGCAGCTGTTGGATTTTTTTCTATCCACACCGTGGAAAAGTTCCAAAGTTAAATGGGGTGCCCGCTTCAGTTCGTAACAAATGAGCAAATTACTTCGAGAAGGAATTTAAGAAAACTTGGAATTTATATTCGATCACCACTTACAAATATTGCTACCAACCAACCCAAGCCAGAATTGGAAATATTACACGAGGACATAAATAACATACGCCTAACCTTCCACGCAAACTCAAACGCACGGAGATATATCCCCCATATTACCAATGAAACCTTTTTAAAATTTAATCATTTATAAAACGGACATCTCAATTACGGGAAAACTTTCAATCAAATATCGCGATCGCCTGCCAACAAGAATAATGTCTTAATTCCACTTTTCACAAATTAATAAAGAGTTTGTTTATGATCGATCTAAATGTTTTTAGACTTCATTTATTTGCAGAAAGTTAACATTTGCACACCAATTTACTTTCAGACCGTTGTTTTCAGCAGTTTATTATTTACATTATTGTTAATATTACAAATTATTACTGTTTATATTAAAAACGCGATTCCATTTTCAGGGTTCTAGGATTTTTTTTATTACAAACTCACATGATAGGCCAGTCGTCAGGAAGATTAACATGGTTTTAAATCGGGAAAAAGATTTAACTATTGGAATCGGTTTATTGTAGGCCTCTTACGGACATACTCATTATCACAACCATTTGAAGGTTTTATAAATTATTATAATGATGCAAAACAAAATTTCAAAAACAAAATATTATAATAAAACTACTTAAAATTACTGTTCGAACGATCTACAATCTCTAGCATCGATCTGCCTACTTTCCACCTTCGTTATGCAAAATAAATAACTACCTATTTCATAGAGACAGAATTATTAGCGTGCAGATTAAAATAAAAAGTTAATTTAAAAATAAAGCCAACGTTATTTGATGTAATAAATTATGTTTCAAAGTAATGTATATGGAATTCTACATGTCAAACATAATATAATTAAAATTTTAATTATACGAGGAAAAGTATAAAAAGAAAATTCTACAATATGCCATTAAATTGCATAATGTATGCAAATGAAGCTATAATATCTGTATTATTTAGATTACGTTTGCTGTAAATATAATATCACATGTATATTTCAAATTCGATACACATTATCAGGAAATAATGTTAAACCTACAACGAATAAAGCGAAAAAAATTGTTAGATTTGAGTTTAATATTGATGTTATTTTTACCTTCCGTCACCTTTAGGTAAGGAAGGTATTGTCTTTGGTCAAAAAATTCGGTGGTGAGTTTTTGATGAATAAGCACGTTTTAGGGTCCCTACAATACGATTTTACTATTTTTACGATGATGTCTGTATGTGTGTGTGTGTGTATGTATGTGTGTGTGTGTGTGTGTGTCTGTGTGTGACAAAATTTTCTAATGCGATAACTCTAATACTACAATTCCAAAAATTATAATTCTTTCGTATTCCTCTTCGTTACATCCATGTGAAGAGCTGATTAGATTTTGGTTATAATTGGTCAACCGGAAGTACCCTCATTTGAAGATTTTAACAGTTTTTCTTGCAAAAACGATGTTAAATATCATTTTTCACATTTAATGTTATTATAAATATTAAAGAATTATTTATTCTCTATACGATTTGAATGCATTTTATACTTCATATTAAATGGATATAGAGTTAAAAAATTATAAAGAAATTAAATATCATATATATTAGTCAGCTTTGCTATAACTCTGGAAACAGCTGCGATACATTAAGAAAATTCTGATTGAA
This sequence comes from Harpalus rubripes, assembly GCA_963082715.1. Taxonomy (NCBI): domain Eukaryota; kingdom Metazoa; phylum Arthropoda; class Insecta; order Coleoptera; family Carabidae; genus Harpalus; species Harpalus rubripes. The sequence continues at coordinate 28,867,350 of OY720449.1, read as the reverse complement.
AGGTGTCAGTGTCAGGTGCAGTTGACAGTATGTTTATGTTATAATTTAATGGAAATATAGGATCTTTTGTTAGAAACTTTCTGTATGGAATTAGTACAAAATGCATACAACTGCCTTAAGGTAATGTACAAGAAATATAATATTTTGCAAGGAACCTTCTGTATGACATTTATACAAAATACATAGAACTGACGGAAGGTAATGTGCTGGCCACATCAGATTTTTTTACTTTATGTGAAAACTTTCTAATAGCTTAATATTATGAATATTTAATGTCAATTCTAAATTAGGACTGTTCGCATCATAACACTTATTTTCCTATGATCATTAAAGAAATAGGTTTTTTGTGACATACAGGATGTTTCACACAAAGGCGCCTGAACATGACACAAGGACGCTTTTTACCAAGGAGCGGCACTGGTTTCACGAAAGCGTACCTTATAAACTAAACAAGGAGAACGATTTTTATTGCCCATAGCTTCCCATATTAAAGATATACTTCAAATGAAAGTTGTAGAACATATAATTATGCACATAAATCAGTATACAGAATTATTTTTGTAAGTTTTCGTAAATTTAGTTAATAACGACACATATATCTATATATCGTTGAGAATAATTACCAGGAATCAGCTCAAAGGTCCTCAATGCTATTATAGTAAGCGATCCTAGCAGCCCGTTTCATAAAAAAATACTGTAGTAGTTACTGCAAAACTAGTAGTAAAATTTTATAGTAATTACTATTGTTTGTTTCATAAAACTACCATTGTAAATAAATGTCCACGACAGTAAGAGATATTTTACAGTAAATTTTTACTAAGGTAATTAATAAAGCATTTCATAAAAATTATGCAAATAAAATTATAACAGTATAAGCGACGATTATTTTACTAAAGTGTGGAGGATCGTAACTATACTGCATAAGGTAAAATCATCTGGTCTAGTGAATCAGAAGAAGAAAATGGAGTGGATGAATACAGAACACACATAATATTAACGATTTAGAATGCGTTCACAAGTGTTTGACACAATATTGAAAAATAATGAACAACATCCCACGGAACGTAGTAAAGCACTATCTGCAAAACAACAATTGCAAATAGCTTTGCACTGGTTCGACACTAGTGCCTCACGTACCATGCAATTGGAGACATGTATGGGGTATCAAAAGAAGGTTCTGTTTATCGTATGGTAAAAAATGTTGTTTATACTGTAAATTGGATTTTGTTTTGACAATTTGTTAAATGGCCTGCAAATATTGATGAGGTGGTACATAAATTTTATGAAATGGCAGAAATGCCTTTAGTCTGTGGGGTATTAGATAATACTTTGATTAAAATTGGCGCACCTAGCAATCATGAAGGGCATGGAAATCATTCGATAAATGTAATGTTAGTTTGTGGGCCTGATTATTTCTATTATTGTTGTGTTAATTGGCCAGAAAGTGCCGATGACGCTAAAATACTGAGAATAATAGTTTGTATAACAGAATGGAAGACTGCTGAAGACATGGCTTAATCCAAAAATACCATTGCAAATTCGGTTTGCTCGCGCCCATTGTACAGTGTTTTTTATTTCTTTTGACATTTTGCCGCGCTGTCTAAATTTTTAGGTTAAATTCAGATTACTGTAGTAAAATCACCACCCTAGAGTACTGCAGTAGAAATTTATTTATGAGACGTGATTATTTACTGTAGTAACGATATGTAGCTACTACAGTTAATAACTATTGTAAAAACTACAAGTTTTATGAAACAGGCTACAGGGGTCCTCTTTGCTCTATTTAAACACATGAAATAATTTGTATGTTTCAAGTTTGACATCATTTTCATGTCCTGTATCTGAAAGTGTGGTCGCGAATCTAGAGCCCTGGGTTCGATTCCGACCGACGCCAAAATTATTTCAAAACTCCCGGACGATACGAATATATCATCATGATTACCAAAATCTGTGTAGCATATTGTTACACCCAGCAATCAATGAGTAATATACTGTGATGATAATATTATATACCTACGTATTTTCTTTACATTTGATAAATGTCAAAGACCCCAATAATTATTGTGCCAATTAACATCACTAGGAAGCAAGTACCTTCACAAAATTGTATACGAATACTTAAACGGACTTGAGACATTTCTTTTCTACTCAAATAAAATCTTACGATCCATTTTGAGAACCGGTTACTTTTTATTTTTTCTAATATTGGTGGCTCCATATATTATTGTCAACTTACAGTGTGGAACGCTGAATATGTATAGAATTCAGTGAACAAATTTCTCTGGTAATCCTTAGTGTGTATGGTATGTTACATTAGACTTGAGTGTAATCAAGCCAAGTTACATTTTCAGGCCGACTGGTTTCACAACGGACGGAGTTATAAATTACAAGTGCTTGAAAACTACCAAGCCCCACTCCAGCAAAAATTACACCACATTCCGCCATCTGCATTAAATACTGCAAATGCACATAGAAGCTTTAGATTAGTCTTAATTGCAAGAAATAATGATGATGAACATGAATGATCACAAATAGGTACAACATATAGGGGTTTAAATTTAAAAAGTACGCATGGCTTACATTAGTCCAGTAAATTTAAAAAAATTCGTATTACTGGTACTTGTATATTACAAATTTTAAGTGATAATAATTACTTGCAAACTCAATTACAAAGAATGTATTCTTATACAACCGACGTATCGGTATTATCTGGTACCTTCATCTGGGTAAGTAATATCTTTAAGAAATTTTCTTAAAATCATGTACACAAAATACAAATGTTCTAACATCCAATTTTTAAAACATCGTACAAATATTCGTAAAACGCACATTCGTACACATCCGTTTGCTCACCTTTAGATTAAACGTTAATATGACTGAGGCTGTCAGATATCCATGTTTGTACAAAAGCATATAGGTATAGTCATTGAAATCTACCTAATCCTTGCGGGATCGCTTGGAAAAAATAAAATTCCAAAAAGGCGTGGTTTACGCAATTTCTTTAAATATATTGTAACATTATTGCATTCATATGTATTTATTTAGTTTCCTTCTTGTTGGCATTGTGGTGTCAGTCATGCTTCATACTAACTGTTATTTTATTTGAAAAGCGCATTTGATGAAGGAAAAAGCACAATGAAATGTTCAAAAACTTTTGTTGAATAAATGTATTTAAATGACTGCTAATAATTGAAAGAGAATTTATAGTCAGCACTTGGTGGAATATTTCAATGTTAAAATAATACCAAATTAAATTTAATTAATAAAGTGGATAAATCAAAAGTAAATTCAATTTTATTTTAACTTATTAAGGTTCAATCGTACCATCTCTAGATAAAGTGACAGTTTATTAAACATTATTTGAGAATTAAATTGAAGGTTAGAAGCGAAGCGAACAACAGTTCAAGTTCCAGTTAGCTTTAAACAAAGTTGGTAAGAACAGTTTTGCAGCATAACCGTTGGTTATTTACTGTCACTTTAACTAGAAGTGGTAGGGGCTCTAAAGCCTGCTGGTTATACCGATTCTATATTCCACAATAATTATTTTAAAAAATTGGCTTGAAATTTGTAAATAATTTAATGTAATACGTTAATCCAATCCATCATTAAAAAACCCTTGATTTACATAGCTGTCAAGTTCGGATTTATTTCTATCATGCACGTCCTTTTTGTAAAGAAAATATTTTGATCCATCAATATTTCATAAGCAGAACGAAACAATGTCACATAATGCTAACAGATGAAACAAACAACAAAACACAATTGACATGATATGTGACGCCAAATCAATATATGTCATTTAGCTTTTCACAAAATACATTCGTAGCTATTTTCGTTATTGATTGTGGCGGAGATACATCTTCTATTACGAGATTGAAAACCAAATAATTTATGTACCATCTCGTTCAAATGCGACTGCAGTATTAAAAAGAGGAGAAAAGCATAAATAGAAATATTCCAAATGCATCGCTGCCACATCAAAAAGAAAATAATAGTACTCCACTTTTATGAGTGTAGAATCTAATATTTTTCATATAATAGTTAAGAATATTTGTGAGGTGACGCCTAGTTCGTACCTACTCTGCGATACATATCTATTCTGGCCTATTCTGTAACAAAGTATTTAATTGTTTAGAAATTGGTTAAAACTGGTAGCCAATAGGCATGAATTTGACAAATAAATATCCAATTTCAACATTCACACCAATTCTGTAACAAAGTTACTACTATTAGCAACAATGCTATAACAATAATAATAATTGCAATTTCTATTGGTTACAATTTTTAGCAATATAGCTAAGACTTTGCAACCAGGGTTTCGTATTATGTTTACGCGCATGTAGACTATAATTATATAATTTTATTTTTGCTTAAAGGAACATTTTTTTAAATATTATTAGTTAGTTTACAAGATATACATGAATTAACTTTTTTTTTAAATTTTCATTCGCTTTTCTGTCTCCCATTTTATTACTGATTTTCATTTTATCGGATGTTTTTCGCTAAAGCTCTATTTACATAGTTTATATTCTCTACGCATTGTCTACATTTCACATCATTCTTTACATTACTTACGTTTTCGTTAAGCATGTAAGTAATCTATCATAGATTACGCGTAGACACACAACCCTGTTTGCAACATTCTTATAGAACTGGGTAGTGTGAATATCATACGGCCAGTTTACTAGTAATTTTTCAAACAATCGATTAGCTATTGTTTTTATAAAACAAAATTTGATGTGGAAAAAGAGTAGCAGGGACGTATTATAAATTTTCCGAATAATTTGAATCTGACGGACTTAGTAGGTTTACGAGACCGGAACATGTTAATTTGTACTTTACATGTGTATATTTTTCGGTGGAACATTTTTGTTATTATTGACAGTTAAGTAAAAGACAGTTTAACCAGAAATACTTGGTCTAAGTCTCAGTTAAAAGTCCGCAATATTTTTCAGCAAACGGCTACATATTTTTTTTTAGCATGTGATCAATATATAATACTTGAGATTTACAGTTTAATGTTCGAAATAACTAAATTTTGAATATTCTTGCAAATTTTTGTACTGCCGTGAGAAAGCCGCATGTAGTAAAACTGGCAACAGTGTTGCAAAATTATAATAATAATTTATTATAAACTGTAATATCGTTATTTTCAATAAAATAGGTAACAATTTATTAACAAAATTATAATTATTTTTAATGAAAATTTAGATACACAAATAATGTTATTTAGGAAGATTTATGACTTAACAAAAAGCAGATTAAAAATCGATTGACGAAAATAAATTATTATTCTGTGTTGTGTTTCAATTTTTAAAATATATTTCAATTCTGTAAACTAACAATAGATTTAAATGAATAGTTAATGCAAAAGTATAAACTGTACTTTGCTTATTAATTTCTCTTTCTCTTTGTTTTGCTATAAATTTCCAGGGTGGCTGGTCAGTAAAATAAACTTACCCCATTTTATTGGTTTTACTCTCTATACAGATGTATAATTTAAATTTTCCTTCGTTAAAAACTTTTCGTTTGAGGTATTTAAAATGCTGAAAAGATAAAAACTTTCTGCACAATTATAATTTGTTCGGTACTTTTTAAGCTTTCCCACCCGTTTTCAATTCGAAATTTAATTTTTAATTGAATACTCGACAACAAAAATTTATTGCTCTTTCTTATTTCTCTTAATTTAAGTTTAACAAAGATTATGAAGTCTTGAAAAGTTAAATGAACACTCAGTTGATTTATATTTCATATTATTTTACGTATTTACATTTTATTTTGTGTAAGATAAATTATCACAATATGTGAATATATAGAATATTTTGTCTAGCTTAAAATAGTAACGCAACTGTAACATGCAAGTTTAAAACACCTAACCATTGCTTATAAAAATAGTAACAAGGATAAATTGTAAAGTACCTTATAATAAATGTGACAAGAATATTATAAAATATAGAAAAGTAAAACTGCAGCTCCATTTACAAAAGTTTTTGTACAGGACCTTCAGAATACTTGCTGAGAAATTAATACCATTGTAAAATGTTATTTTATTGTTCTGCATACTTCGTTTCTAAACTAGGAGTAAATCAAAAGTTTTACTAGTAAGATCTAGGCTTCTGATTGGCTAGAACTCGTCTATGTTTTCAACATGGCTGTCTGTAATCTATGGAATGTAAATTACGTCATTACAATTTGTATGTCTACGCAACCATGTAGACTATATTTTATTTTTAAATTTTTTGAAGGCGACAAAAATGTTACCATATTTGTTATTTATAGGTTTTATAGTAATATTTAATTTTGTTAAAATTGTTTTTTTTTCTACTGCCCTCTTTATTTATTTATTTTCTCTATTGTTAACTATAATTGTCAAAATAATCATGAAATGATATTCATTTCGTTGAACATCAAATGCGCATGTGCAATTACAAAGTTTAAGTTCCAATTAGGCATTTTTTTGTCATATTGGCATCTTCTTCTTCTTTAAATTTAAAATAAATAAATATAAATAAATATATCATCACGGCTTATTACCCATTGGTGGGTGAGCCAATCTGCTTTGTACACAGATATCGGTAAAGTTGATATATTTGCACCATGCGGGCGCTTACCAGGCGTCACCTCACGGGCACTCATTGCTGGCGTGGAGAGTGCACCACAGGGGTCAATTTTGTGCCATTTAAAATTGGAAATATTTGGCAATATTTAAATTTGTACCCATATAACTGCAGGGTTCGCATATTTGCATTGTTTACTCAATTTTTATGACACCAACTAAGTCTAATACGTCGCCATATCCTAACGTATTCTCTCCGGAAATTCCCACTACGGTAAAGTAGAAAACGTTGGCAAAACAAGAATTGGCAGAGAAGTGATATAATCTATATAGATATTTGCCCCTAATCTGTAACTCAATCAATAACAGTTATCGATCTATAAATTTTTTGACAAATAGAAACAAATGTATCATCTGTCAGCATTAGTTTTTATTCAGTGACTACTATAATTATTGGCTACAATTTATTAACGATCGATAAAAGTTATCGATTGAGTTACAGAATAGGGGTGATTAACTACTTGGAAGATTCGCTTTATTTCCTATCGCTACAAGGTCGGCCTATTTACTTTCCCGTCTCCACCGCGATCTAAGAAACCTACTTTCTGAAGACCGATTAACATGTATCATATCTTTTTTATGCGGTCGACTAATCGTCTCCTTGGTCGCTCACGTGGTCTTCGTCTTGGAAAGAAGATTCATTGATCTTTTTACCATGGAGTCTTCGTTTCTTCTCATTATATAACCGTACCGTATTAGTGTTATCATTAGTACAGTAAAGCCACGAGAGATCAAGGCACCACGGAAGCATTCTTTATACGGTAAAGAATTACTGGCCTCACTACAAACTTCTACATTTTGCCTTTTAACCAAAAAGGCATTGGACTGTTAGAAAATACCCCAGTCATCTGACGTTACGTCATCCATCCAGCGTTCATCGTGATCATGCGTCGGATATAGTATCGCCGTCACAGCACCCAAGGTATTTGAATTTGATAACCTTGTTTAGATCCTCACCATTATCATTTATGATACTATTTGGTTTCCATATTCCTGGTACTCTGATTAAGTTGTGTTAATATCTTTAACAATGGCGTATAACGTTATTAAAGATGTTCAAATAATTCTTGTTTCATCGTATGAAATTTGCTTTTTTTTCCAAAATTTCATTTAACCCTGCATAATTTCTTATTCATTTTAATCAAATCAAACAATCATTATTGGTTGTTGACGTCAAAATATTATTGTTATCATTGATTTCCACTGAGCGCTTCACTGTTCAAAACAACCTATCTGCTAATAAAATCACTGGCTTTAGAAATTATAACAATCAAATGACATGACAGTCATACATTACGAACACAATGGAACGCAACATTTATACGAGTATGTATAATAAACCACATGTTACATTATTGTCATTAAGAACGCGTTGTTTTCTATACTCTCTTTCTTTTGAATTGTAAAATTATCATAGAATCGGTTACTATAATAAGATACATTAAAATAATACATATCTAAATGAAGGTAGTTATGACGAATTATTGTTTTGCATAAAATGAGTAACCTATTTCATGTTGGCTCATAATCACTATTGTTCATGCTTCATTCCAAATTTTTGAGACTGCATATTAATTAATTCAATATACGCTAGTGATATGTGCGTTTCTGAACAGTTGAGAAATGAGACATTGTTTACTTCACTATCCAGCTAGCTGATAGCTGAAAAAAGGCTCCAGCTAGCTAATTGGCAAACTTCTATTGCTAAAATGTCATTGGCATTTGATAAAATTTTCATTGATAACTATTTTCAAGCAAACTAAACAAATTATAATAAAACTGTAAAAAAATATTAATAAAATTAATGTTTATAACTCAATGATTATTAAATTATTGTGAATAAAATATTATGTATGGATCTCGCGGGAATGTTTACTCCAGCCTCGCGCTCATATTGTGGTCATCGGTCATTTAATCCTGCACTCCGTTCGGCTGTAAAGAAACATTTCTCGGTTCGCTATATACTATACTAGTTACAAACGGCACAAAGTTATTTAATTTAAAAAAAAAATAAAACATTCTTTTTATGAAAATATTTTCTTGTCCTTGGAATTACAAATGAGCAAAGTAAAAAATACATCGGATATAAATAATTAATTTTTCACGAAAATTGTCATCGGAAATACCTAGGTATGTTTTTAAAGTATTAAGTTAATTAACTCTTTCCGATTTAACTATGACGTGGTTTGAAAATAGGTGTAGTTTGATCTTGTTTTCTGATTGGATAATACCCCGATATTATCCAATCAAACAACAATATCAAACTGCTCGTAATTTAACACCACTCTATAGTTACAACGAATAGAGTATGGGTTAAAATATTCCATCCTAACTAACAAACAAACTAGTAAACTAACAAACAAATAAAGTTAAATAAAAGCTTGTAAATATAAAAAAATTACAACATAATTCCCATAACTATGGAAACATTTCTCGTAATAATAATTGTAACAGTATATGGAGTATTAGTAATTGCTAGTAAATTAAAACATTAAACATTACATCGTTCAACGAGAGGACGTACCCGACCACGAATCAATTTTGTATTATTATTTCATTCTAACTATTATTATGTTCTTTGTTTCTATTATATTTGCAATACTTTAATTATACGAATCTAAGAATAATAACAATACAACTCTGGTATGACCTCTCGATGAACGATGTATAGATATAAATATAGCCATTTGTGTATTAAGAGCGCAAAATGGGACATTGTTGAAGAGATTATTGATGCGCGCCACGTCAGATTGGCTTGTGAAGGTGGTAAATGTGTAACTACAGTACTATTAGTCCCTGAATAAACGTTTCTATCAAGAATGTAGACAAGTGACATTTCTCAACATTATATAGTTAGAAATTTTGACAGCGTGCGTTTTTCTACTTTGTCGCGCATGAGCGACAACGTGACATTTTGCGTTGACAAAAGACAGCGCAAATAGCAATTTCGTAAAGAGAAAAAATAAATTGCTTCTATGTCAACATAATATTAATTTCACAACTCGAAGTGTTACAATTTTTCAATATCTCAACTAAAATCTGCGGATTGGCATAATCAACAATTACAACAAAAAGCCATTATGATATATTTTCATTTCTATATATCTTCATTTATATTATTAACATGTAAAGTGGTGAAAAAATTACAGCTGTCCGGCACGTCAATATAAAATTAATAACTATTTTTTACTCTTTACCGTTGTGTTGGACATAGAATACAAATGTCACATAGCTGCACATTAACATAAAAACTACGTACAGGTGCGAATACCTTGAAATAAATTACTAGATGTTGAATGGTAATGCAAATTCATAAAAAAGTATCCATTTGCAGTTTTTGATGAAGTTTTTGCAGGTATATTTAATGTATAACCGAGGGTAAATTAATGGAAGCGATGTATTGGTGGTATTTGCTATAAGGAACTTTGTTCGATTCTATGAACCGATGGCAGCGTGATAGGTTAATCGTGCAGTATTGATGAAGCTCCCGTTCCATCTGTCTAATGTCTATTACATTTTAAATAGTCCAACTGATGACCTGTAATTTGTAATGGGGAAACTCCGGACACTTGAAAAATTCACCATAATTATACGCCATTCGTTTTACACTTTTACAAGCGTTTTTCCACGAAGATAATTTATCTCCAATAAAAAACTAATTTAATTAACCACACCGGTGATAAGGATAAGGAAATTCTTTCTATAAAGTTGTAACTAAAGTAGAGCAGAAAGAATACGAGCAAGTTTATAAAATTTATTTTATATTAGGTATTCCTATCTACGTTATAATTTATTCAAGTATGATCACATAGCGATTTATTTTTACTTTTTGTATTTAAGAATTAGTAAAAAATTATATTTACTGAAGGAAATGCATAGAATCTAATAATTAGACTGACAAACATGTAATATAAGTTCTCGTGGTCGCGTGCCTGAGTGTTTGGTCGCAAATTTGGGGAACAAGGATCGATCGTGACGGACACCAAATATTTCAAATTTTAAAAGGCACAACATTGACCCCTGTGGTGCACTCTTCACTCCACCAATGAGTACCCATGAGGTGACGCCTGGTTAACGTCCACACGGTACAAATTTGTCATCATCATTACAGAATTCTGTTTACAAAGCAAATTAGAACACCAAGCAATGGGTAATATGCTGAATATATAATATTCCTCTGTAGGCAAAACACAAGGTCAGTCATTAATATTCGAGCCTCTTAAATATACTAATTTTTTAAACCAATTCGATACAATTATTGTTTTGAAAATTTATAAACAAAGAGTTTAGATATGTTATAATTTAAAGTCTAATGAGAACTTTCGAGTGTCACAATAAATATAATTTCGACATGTCACTTAAGAATTAAAGCAGAATAAAAATACAAATTACTAAAATTATTTTGATACAAGTATGAACGGTTGGTTAAAATTTTGAGTGCGAGTTGAAATATTATCTACAGGTAATTTAATATAAATATTCAAGCAAATAAAACTACACGATATATTCTACGTCAAGCCTAAAGATACAAGTCAATCTTGATTGACTGATCCGATCGGCCGACAGAAATACAATTTAGGGTAAACCAACAAAGCTTTGATGCTTTGAACAAATCAAATATAAGTTTGTAACCACAATTAATTTATTACCATTATTATTGGTTTGACAGACCATGAGATAGAAAAGTCTGGCCAAATGTGCAGTTTCTAGACAAGTTATAGAAAAAGTTGCTAATTCTAGTTTAGGAGATATCGCCATTTTATAAAAACTAAACCTACGCAATGCCCAATATATAGCGTTTATTAGGTTCACGACAGAATAATTTAGATTAAAACATAATGCTTCTCATATTTTAGAATTTTATCTTAAACATGTTAAAAGTAGTTTCTTTCAAAAATAATACACTTTATTATTCTTTCGTTTCATTTCCTAAAAAATATTAATTTGGTAATGTTTTCAAAATAATCAAGTATTGCATTAATGTAGCATTTATCTTTTCTTAATAAAAAACCTTCTGCGCGAAATTATTTTTTTTAGATGAGTATGGCAAAATTTCTAATAGTCATACTTTTTTTCGCCAGAAGTTGAAGAAAATTCGTTCTGGTTAATTCAATAAACTGAATCTCTAAATTCAAACTTTTACAACTTAATTTCAAATGACAAATAAATAACGGTGGAAATTTTGTGTTCTACGCCCTATCTGAATTTCTAATTCTCAATAATTCTACCGGTACCCTTGTAAGACATTTGGTAGTTCATTTAAAATTTCTTCCGTGCAAAATCGGCGAGAGGCGCTTGTCATTTGCTCATTTGTATTAAAAGATTTGTGAATTTCATTTATATGAGTCTCGTGCTTATTTTTTTAAAAATGCTTAAATTCATAATAAGAATAAATATTACAACGGTTTGAGCAACAGATTTAAATCTGTGGAATAAAGAGCTTAACGCACTGAACTGAACTGAACTAAAATCGCGAATATTCTCTTATGGAATAAAAATCCTTATAAATCCTTGCCGGCCTAACATGGCGTCTATATTTAATGCCAGACCGCCGAATGTGTTGGTTTGTTCTGCAGCTGTGACTACACATTTACAGAATACTGAATTTGTAATTATACACTTTTTACAGCGTTTTCATTAAAAATACGGGTTAATTCTCACTCCGATCAATAAGATAAAAGTTCTGCGTATAATAAAAATTACATTAGCGGGCTTTACGCCCACTGAAAATAGGTGTTAAACGGATTTTATTTTTAAAAAGCGGAAAATATTTTTCTACTAATGTTTTAGTTTTTTTCCTTAACTGCTATATTTGTTTCATGTGTTTGCACATTGTAAAAGCTGTGTATGACATTCTGGAAATTTAAAATACCTACCCTAAAAATTATTTTCTACAATATTACATAGATTTTTGTTAGTAAATATTGATATTCACGTTATTTATGCATCATGAAATTTAATTTGCCAGTAATGACTTCGTTCAAAAAATTGTAATAAAAATTATTAGTTTTTACATTTTATTCAGAATGTAGTGGATACTAAAACTGTTAACTTTTTTTTATTTATTAAAAATTGTCTAATTCAATATTAAATTAAAAGACCAGTTTTTATTAGTGGAACGAGTTTCATTATTTTTCTAGTCTTTTTGTGTATTTACCGATGAAGCGTTACACAATTTTTAGCGCTATTAACTTTATGGCAACGAAATGAAAATAACAACGAAATAGAGTGCTTATATTATGATGAATAAAATTATTTATTGACTGTTATGTCAATACATTTCACAATTATTCATTACGTTTCACTGAGAATTTATTTAAAATTTGATACTTTTGATAAAATAACAATTATTGTTAATATAATGACTAACGTTTATGTACACAAAATTTGTTTCATTTTCATAGCAGTCCTAGTTAAGGAAACATATTGATTGTAGGTAATAAGCACGTTTCAAAGTTCCTAGAATAATCCAAATTATTACATTTTGTTACTTAAATTATTGAATTTAAATTCATGAAAAGATGCCAAAAATTTTAATGAGTAAATTTTTTTAAGATATAAAACATTTTTTTATATTTTTCATTTATAATGAAGTCATTACGAAACTCAATTGCGTATCGAAAGACCCTTTGTTTCGATGCGAAATTTTTTGTTTTAAAAGTTTGGTACTAAATTACATTTACGTATGTTCATAATGTGGAAGTTTAGTCATGTTGGAATGTAATTATTTTGCCACATTACTGCATTACTATACATGCAATATTACTATTAATGCAATAAAAGCAATAAAATATAGCGTATGCAGCATCTTTGGTTCGCCGTAGCTATCCGCTACGCGCGCTATTTTAGAATGAAAACATGAATTCATGTCTTGTATACTTGATATTGAATCGTCAAATTCAATGACGAATCGCAAAAAGCAAATTATTATATTTTAAATTTGTAAACAGAACGGAGAAATTAAATTGTCAAGTGTCAAATGTAAACAAAAAACGGGTGGCCGTGTTTTTCTTCTGTCTCTTTCTATAAAGCACGTTTTGGCACGCATGTCGAGACCTAATTCGCACATAGATGATTTTATATACGCTTTAATGGCGGGAAGAAAATATTGCAAAAGTTAAACATTTTTTCTCCGGTATTTTGAAAATTTTACAAAATATAAAAGTAAAACGCTTTAGATTTAAAAATATTTTAACATATAAAAAATCAAAAATTCGATAACTACTCCATTTGGTATTCATAAGTCAGATTTAACTTGACCTCTTAAATAACTGAATAAATAATGTTACCAACTACAACATTAGACGTACAAATTTCTTTACCTTAACTCGGTTTAATGTAGCAGTTTTTTAATATTTTACTCATGGTATCTATATACAAGATGCAAAATATAAAAAATAGTATAAAGAACTCATTTTATAAGACTCGCCAGGATCGTTTCCTAAATTTTGACGCGTTCGAAAAAACATGTTATATAAAACTCGTTTTTAGTATACTATTTCAGACCTACAGTTTCTTCATGTTAATTTATATTGGTTTTCAGCCTAATACTGTACTTGGTTCATACAGTATTATAATAAGTTTTTTAATTCCGAGGAGCGGTTTAAAAACTACGCGCATAAAAAAGCTTCTGATTAGCTGTCTGTAATTTCGCCCATCTAAATTTGCTACGAGTAAAAACAATTTACCGGCAGTCAATCTCAAGCTTTTTTCTTAGGCGTGTAGTTTCTGAATCGCACTTCCGTATTATAAAACAGAGTAGTATATTAGACTTAAATTTAACGAAAATATTTTGAATAAATATGACTATTCGTAACATCTGTACCGATTTAACTTATCTTGACGTTTGACTTCGAAATCAAGTAGCTAGATCGCTATTTTACGAAACTCCATTCTTAGGATTTTGTAAATGCTGATCTGATAACGCCAAGAAACATAAACATTTATTTAACCTTTAGACAGACATAATATCAAAATTTTAATTAAGTCTCCTTATTTAAATGTCACACAATATTTTTACAAGTTATAAAGCCTTGATCTACTTTATATTCGTAGTAAAGAATGTATGTTATAATTTAATGAATATGCTGGCGATAAACAACGAAATCCGTCATTCGCGGTAATGCCTAGTTGGTACCGGGATTTCCGGCAAACAGTGGAATAGTCCAACAGAACAAATTTTTGTTCAACAGTAAATTCCAGTCCCTCCTTCATCCCAGTTAAAATCACGGTTAATGTATTTATATTAAGTTATATTAAGTACTGATTGGTTACCGGCGGATCGCCAATGTAGCGGTTTTCTGATCATTTTCATTATTTGCTGGCAATCCCTGTACCGACTAGGCTTTACCTACTTGGAATGACGGATTGCTGTGCTGGCTGCCGACATATACATAATAAACAAAAAACTGATTTGATATTGGGTTTTTAAAGGCAGAAACTATGTTCAAACGGGTTCTATCTCATAAAATTAAGCTGATTAGTATTAATTACTATTAGTATGCAGATCTATAGAAAAACAATTTAAAACAAACTTAAATGAGAGTAGTTAATTTCTGTTTTAATTTGCGTCCTGGATTTTTATATCTTTGTGTTAAACCGAAGTGGGTAATAAAATTCTTATTGTAAATAGTAAAATATTTGTTCCCTCTTGTGGTAATTGTGAGAATCGTTTAAGAAATCGTTGTATAATAGGTGGCGTAGTGAAAACCTTAGCAGTTCATTTCCATATCCGTGCGGCTACTGGGTAAGTCTAACCTAAGCTCTGGAGTTAATAGCTCCAAGTGCACTGCAGAGGCAATTACACAGCTTACACTCGTCCATCCACTTGTTCTAGAAATTTAAATTCGTTTTTATTATGAAATAAAGAGCTCCAAGACAAATTGACGGGCGAGATTCAAGTAGGCTCTCGACGTTATTAGATCATAAACTGGGAGTGCTGTTCTCACAAAATTACCTTAGTTAATTAAAAAAATTTCTAATCCTCGTTAGAAACACAAATAAATCACTTAGTTCTCGTCACTTCCTGGATTTTTTTTAAATTAGCCATATATTCAAGTTAATTTGAGCCCTTAATTTGCTGAGGTCGTTATGGCGGAGTGCCGGATGCTGGCAACACGCTGGAATTTGTAATTATGTGAAAAATCCAGTTTTTTTTCCTGGAATTTTTCTTAATGCATATTAAACCCGCCTTCACTATAAATGTCTCTGCAAGGAGTCAACGTAGAATTTATTCTATACGCGTACCCCAATAAGAATAATTTACAAATTTTAAAGAAATATTAAGACAATGTATTCGAGGGAAATCGCGGAATACAAAAGACATGAATAAAGAAGAAGACAGAACGAATTACATTATTAAGAAGCCTATTGAAAAGCAGCACAAATTTTTATTCGACGGCATTGAACGTTCAGTTTATTTTTCCACGGAGTCAATAGAAATTATTTTATACCTGACTTTTATTTAGGAAGCACCTCCGACAAACATGTTTTAATTTTCTTTTGCTTTGCTCTTTTGCTATACATTACATCTGTGCTATTCTTATTGCATACACTAATAATTTCGGTCAGTAATTATCTTTTATAAGAATCCCTAAATATATACAAAATTATTTTATTATTTGTAAAATTATGCGTTTTTCACGTTTAAAATAAATATTAATATTAAAATCTCAGGTCACAGTTATATAAGAAATAGGATAAATTCTTTTTATGATTACCTACTCATATTTTTGTTTGAATATTCGCATAGCATTTCAAATTAAGTAATTATGTACAAAATATGCCTGCTTCTGGGTCGAACCTAATTAAAATATTATATTAATTATTATTATATGTCTATAATGGTTGAGTGGAAGAGACGCCATTGGATAAACCGCGTCATTGACTAAAGTTAATAAAGTTAATATCATCATTATTCAAACAAGTAACCGAATAATTAATTAAATTAATGAGTTCTCTGATGAAATTATATAGTGTACCCTCCTTTTATTGAAAATAGAATTGCGACATCTTCCCTTAAATGTAAGCTCTTCTAATCTGTGTTAGATATGGAGAAAGTATAGATTTAAAAGAACTATAATTAGGACACAACACAATTCCGCAATATTCACCTTCTACAGCACAGAGCACAAAAATAATAATACTTTAATCACAACATCGTTTTAAATACCATAAACATGACATAATATATCCCACTAATACACACATAACATAATCAAATATAATTTAATATAGTAAATAGTGATTTTAATATGTTCGGTAACAAGATTTTTGACGACAAATGTGAGCGTATCTCATATATCTATCTATATGTAGGAACGTAACAATAAATAAATGAAAAAAAATTATAAAAGGAAATAGTACATTAAAAAATAAGTTTCACAAGGCAATCTGTTGTTTATTTAATGTACTATTTTTCTGTTGTGGTACTTTTATAATTTTATTAGATTATTAAAAAATGCGATTTGTCAAAAATATTACTTGGTGTTTATTTATCACGCTAAATGTTTTAAACTCATAAATGAAAATTTATTGTTGACTGACAGCAATTTAAGAAAGCAGTCGTACCACCTCTAGAAAAGAAAAAGCGCAAAAAAGCAGTGAGTTTATAGATATTTTTAACGACGTGTTTTCAGTGCACTTATAGACTCATAAAAAACACCGATATAGAAAAAAATAATTTGTATTAATATTATTTTTTTAATTTTTGTCCGTTAAGCATATGTATTGTATTCCTACTATTATTGCGTGTGTTTGTGTGCAAAGCTTCAAGTCGATCTGATATGTGGAAGTGCGTCAAAATTACATTATAATATTTAACCATAACTAATAAAGTAACTAAAAATCAAGTGAAGTTAAAAGTTTGGATAAAATAGATATAGAAGTGAAATAATTGCGTAGGCTTCCACAGTCTGAGTTATGAGAAATATTCGTTTTCCGGGAATGGACTGTGTCATATTTTGAGTCAGAGCTCAACGTTTCGCCCGCAGTCATATGGGGCATCTTCAGGAGCAAGGGGGATAGTACTGTCTTAAACACGGTTACCCGACGTGTCAACCACGCTAGAGGCCGAGTTTAAGCAACAAGGAGGTAGACTCAGTTTACACGTCGGGTAACCTTGTAAACTGAGTCTCCCTCCTTGTTGCTTAAACTCGGCCTCTAGCATGGTTGACACGTCGATACTATCCTCCTTGCTCTTGAAGATGCCCCATATGACTGCGGGCGAAACGTTGAGCTCTGACTCAAAATATGACACAGTCCATTCCCGGAAAACGAATATTTCTAGATATAGAAGTATTAATATACTTGTAGCAATTCCTAAGTCTCTATGTTAAATTTTAATTCCCATTTATATTAACCTCCTATAACTGTTATGTGTAGCACGGAGAATTACAGTTGTTCGCAATAAAAAGCTCGGTCCTTTTTATAACCACCCCATTTCAATCATCACCCCTTACCTAAAATTTTCCAACAAATAAAACAAAACCATGAAAACAAATTACATTCTCATACAGACAATAAAATTTACTGCTATCGGAGAGCAAAACAGAACACATCGAAATAAAACAGTTTACTGAGCGGGGTCAGTATTTCATCTCTTTGTCTGGTCAGTCGTTTCCTGAGGGGTGTGTTGATGCCCGCGGGACCTCATAAAAGTGATCCAATCATCTCGTGCGACACTGGGAAACCATACACAATGTGGTAGGATCCCACTTTCAATGAAAAAAACGAGGACGTTTTATAGGGAGAAGAATACCTTACGCACGTATGCAAAGTTTGGAATTGATCATGATATTACTATCTAGAATGATTTGTTCAAGAATGTGTGAAGTACGAATTATTATTTTTGCTATGATTTTCACTACTAATACTCGATATTGTATTAATTATTTATTTATAAATTTGAAGTTGACACCAAATGTAATTTTTTCACAGCATGTTTACATCTTATGACGTTTACTTTTCAATCCGGTGTATCTACTGATGATCAAATGATGAAAACTTTGTTGTATGAATAATTAATAAAGTTTTCAAGATCTAGATCTCCTCTTTTCTTGTCGATATTTGAAGTATGTAATCTCGTCTCGATCGAGAAACTGACCTTTAAATTTATTTGGATCTTGATCTCGAAATTTTACTCAAGACAAGGCGAGATCAAGAAAAATCTCGTCTCGGCGGCAACACTACTTTTCATATTTCTTTTTTAGTTCAAAGATTTTTTTACGAAATCTTGTACAGAAAAAAAGTCGGAGCCCGGGAATTACAAAAATAATAGAATATTATGTATCAAAATTTTATCACCATTTTTTGTAAAAAAACTAGTATTTTTTCCGAAGTGAATTCCTGCATTCAGTGAGAAATAATTTCCTTTCCCTGTTTGAAGTATCGGACAAATAAAATTGTACGTTACCATATTTTATAAATACATTATACAAGTATTTTTAAGCTGCTTATTGGCTGTATGATGCATCACATCGCTTAACGACGTGGCTCACTAAGTTATCCTATCAAAATGTGTGGCAGTGATGCAAAAACGTAAAGTCACTTGCTACATTTGTTACTATTTATCAAAATATTTAACTACGTTGTGCTATATGAC
Source organism: Harpalus rubripes (assembly GCA_963082715.1). NCBI lineage: Eukaryota > Metazoa > Arthropoda > Insecta > Coleoptera > Carabidae > Harpalus > Harpalus rubripes. The sequence goes on along the minus strand of OY720449.1, from coordinate 28,848,133 downwards.
ACAGCAGTATATGATGTAAAGGTGACATATTTAAATAACCTTCTGAAAAATAGGTGGTAATTTTATGAAAAGATTCCAAAAACATGTTAGGTCTTAAAGATTAGGTAAAACCGATTCTAATGTTGCGAAAAATCTAATAGATAATGACAATACAATTTTCATAGAATCTCTAATTATATACTTGGTCATTGGTCAATAATTTGGTAGATGATTCGGCTATCCACTCTAAAATAAATCTTCATGTTCCTCGATCTCGAACTAAATTGACATTTGCTTACCAGACTCCAAGGACAAACTACGAACTACGTTCACCTGTCAGACAGATGTGTATTATTTAGAACAAATTTGTAAATGAATTTTTAGAACTAGATATATTTTCTAACAGCATTTCTAGGTTCAAGAAAGTACTGTCTGCTATACTTGCAAGAACTGTTAATTTATAATTTAAATTTAATAATAGTTTATTTATAAATATATATGTATTTTTTTCAACTTTTTCTATTTTTATTATAAGGTTTCACTACTCGCGCGAAATTTAAGTACATTCAGTGAAACAATTCCTCTGTAATTGGGATATTATCCTGTAGAGTGAATTTACAGTAAATAAATAAATAAATAACTAAATAAATAAATAAAATAAATAAATATGTTATATATTGCCAAAAAATGACTTAAAAACGGACATCGTAGAAACTTTTGGAAATTAACAAAGCCAAAAGGATGGCAAAAACATTATAAACGATAAAGCATATCTCATACCTTTTCCGCTTCAAAGTTGCATTTGATCCTTTGAAGACGATTTCACTCTAAGAAGTCTTTCTATAATTGGTTTGTAATTTGTTAACTTACTGTCATTAGTATTTATCTCTATTGTTTGCTGTTGGGTTGTTCATATTGGGGTTTAAATTTGTTTCTTGTCTATTGATGATTGTAGTTTAACTCTTTGTTTGATATTTACTTAAAAATATTTACCTATTTAGAAAATAAACAATATTGTAACAGATTGATTTCCTTGTTGTAACGAATTAAGTAGATTAGAGATGATTTTCTAGTATGTAGATTTCCATTCATTCATTATTATTAAATTCTAGTAATTGCTCGGAATATTATTGTTAGTCTACACATCAACATTGGAACAGTGTAACTTTGTAACTCATGTATGATAGACTTTAAGATATTTTCAATTTACAAAAATTGATGAAATTTACTGATGTAACGTTGCTTTAAATGATGATTTGTTGGAAAACCTGATCTTCTGACATGAGCTTCAGTGTTACTGTCCTACATACTATATTACAAGTAATCAGTTAAAATAATTTTTTTAAACTATCGAAACTAGATGAAAATGAATTACGTGTTTTTTAATCTTTATTTAGAAGAATTTTTAATAGAAAATACACGTTTATATATTTATTGCCATAATAGCCAGGTATTTTAGGAGCAACAAAAAGTGAATTCATTTGTTCTACCTTACTGGGATTAAAAATCAGTTAACCAATTGCAACAAATTGTGACAAAGTACCGTTGCAGTGCTTTGCTGATTAAGTTCCCTTTCACGTTTAGAAGATAACCGCTGTGGTTAGCGTTAAAATGTATAATTCATAGTTTGCGCTCATAGTAAAAAAGTTGGTTTATTGTGGGTATATTACACGTAGAACGACGATCACGTTTTTGCATCACAAATAAAAGACAAGAAGCCGCGTAGTAATGAAGTTCTCCAACTTTCTTAAAGAATTTTCAACTTTTCACGTAGAATCGTCGATAAATTCTTGCTGTATCGCGGAAGTTTACCGATTGTCTTTTCAAAACGGAGGTAATTATCAGGCGTCAAATAATGCAAACAGAAGCATACAAATTTCAACTCCAATTAAACAGAAAAGGGAATTAAATTCAACATGCATTTAGTTTGTTTTCATTTACTCAACTAAACCTAATCAAATTTTTAACGCGTATGTACTTTAACAGCTTCAATTTATTAAGCTTTCAACTTTAAAATAAATATTTTTTTATAAATGAAAATTTATTTGCAATTTGTTTGAAATGAAAATTTATGGTAAACAAAATTAATTTTGATGTTGATTAAATTAGTCGCCAAGAACGGTGAATACATTTAAAATACATTTTTATGTTTTTCATATGGATAAAATAATTTACTTTAAAAATGTTCAAACATAATCAACTAAATAAGATCAATTTGTTTGAAAAGCAGCGTCGCGTATGCGACATACAATGTCAATGTAGCGTAGCGCGTCGGCGTAATATAACGCCCACACAAACCAAACAATAAAGCTAATGTTCATAGCTTTAGGAATAAAATAATTAATACTGAATTTTTATAATACTGCTCATAAAATATGACAAATTAGAAATGTATTTTATTTTTATTTTGTAAATTATATAGCGAAGTTTATCTTTTATGAGTACTTTAAAATATATACAGGGTGTAATCATACTTCGGGAAAAAAATGAAAAGGCATATAGCATACTCACCAAAATGAGTAAAAATAGTTTAATCAACATGGCTCCGATCTTCAATAGTTTCTGAGATATAAGGCAGTGAAAAATGAGTTTTTACGGGGTTTACCTCTGCTATCTCGAAAACTATAAGAGTTACAACTTCAATTAAATAAGACTTTGTTACATTTCAGAGGTCAACATAGATGTGCATTTGTTTTTTTAAAAATCAAATAATTGTACTACGTTAAATATTGTGGCAACGTTGGCCAATATTTCATGTTCAAATATCTTTCTTACTAATAGAAATTGAGAAAAATGTGTCATATTATGAAACATGTTCTTTATATACATTTTTCTATTGAATTAGTTTTTGTAAATTTTACTTGGAAAAAATATGTGTTCATTTATATTGGTAGTGCTTCGCATCATAAAAATTAACTTCATAGATGAAAATTTATTGTTGACTGATAGCAATTTGAGGTTCATTCACTTGTTAGTTTTGAAAACAGTCATACCACCTCCAGATAACGTAAAGCGCCTAAACAATGTGTTTACGGATCTTCTTAACGACGTGTTTTCAGTGGGTTTATACTGTTTATAGACTAATAAAAACACCAAAATATTAGTAGAATTAAAACGTCGAGTATAATACCCAAAATCAATAGAAAATAATTTTTATAACTTGCACAATTTCTATTCTACCTGAATAGAGCCCAGATCCTCATGGTATGTACTTTATTTTAAGAAGAATATATTTCTGTTGCATACAGCTTCTGCTTGTACTGTATTTCAGGTAAGAATAGACTCAGGAGTAAGATAGGGCTTACGATTCCAGCTTTCTGATTGGTCTAAACGCAAACCAAGTTTACAATAGCAATATGTAAGCAGGTATATTATTTATTCCATTTTGACTTTATAATCTATTTAACAATTTTTAAGTAACTATTTATTCACAAAAGAATTAAAAATAATTCAAATTTGACGTTTCGGGCTGTTAGGTATGTCATGCACGAAACAAAACTAATTTATTAGATTTATGTGTGTAAAACAGGCTGGCTTTGCAGCGCCACCAAGTTTATTTTTATCTGAAATACAGTATAGTATTTTTCAAATACATAATGTCATCATCAGATTACTTCCTTGAACTAACGGATCAACACAAAAACCGCGTCTTGGTAGTTTATAAATTGAAATTTCTTATTTTGAAAACAAAACAGAAAAAAACAAAATTTGAAATAAATTGTGAAAATTGTCGGCTATCGGGATTCGAACTCGAGACACCTACCTTGCCGGGATAATGCTCTACCAACTAAGATGAGCACTATCCGGGCAATGTAGGTATCTCGGGTTCGAATCCTGATTGCTGGCAATTTTTCACAATTTATTTCAAATATACAAATTGTTAACTCATTGTTACTATTAAAAACAAAATTGAATATTGATACGTATATGTTGAACAACGATAGACCAATTTTATTTATTTTAATATTTGTTAATTGTCATTACCATAGCAAAAAATCACAACGAAAAATTGTAAATTGTAGAAAATAATCAGTTAATCTACTTATAATAGCAAAAATAAATTATTAACTTCGTAATTTTAATTAAAATTTCGTTAAACATGATTATTATCACAAAATCCATAAATACGCCAAAAATTTCGAATTCGAAATGGAACAAAATTGGCCCCTGTGGTGCACTCTCCACGCCATAAATAAGTGCCCGCGAGGTGACGCCTGGTAAATGCCCGCACGGGAAAAATATGTCATCAACATTACAAAGCAGATTGGCACACCCAGTAATGGGTAATATGCCGTGATGATATATGTATATTTTTATACATATATCAATAAATCGATTACTTACACTAAAGAATAGACGAATGAAAAGTGCCTATGCTTGTTCCCAAATTAGTTTATGGACTAGTAGTGAAACACTATATGTCGGTATTTGTGATTACAAGCTAATAATATGTTCCCAGAGTACAACTTTTATTTACTTTTGTTTATATTTTTATTTGTTTTATAAACAACTTCTATGTTTTTACAATGTTGTGTATTCGTTAGGGTGATAAATTAATCCCTGGATTAACATTAGTTCCATTAAGTTTTGTTTTAGTACACATACCAATCAATATGTATTAATAGATTTATACATTTGAAAGTGAAGGTTATACCCCTATTTAGACAGTCCCTTTAGTCTCTTTCTCAGAAAATAGTTCCACTCTTATAAGACCTCGCTATTTAAAAATTCTTCCTGGTGCAATACATTATGATTATCACAATTTTATTCTTGATGACACAGGGCTCGCCCTGGCTAAATCCTCGGGTAATTGGGTAATGGTGGCAGAGGAGAGAATATTTGAAAAGATAATCTCATTATTCGGCTTGGAGCTGGTACGCTGCACGCAGACAGCCCGTAACAGACCAATTAGGTGTGTTTAGTGGAGTGTGTGCGACGCATGGACCGTGTGTTAGCCCAGCACTCTACAGGGACGGAGCGCAGCAAACCAAACCCGAGCTAGATAATTGATAGAAATCTGTTGAACCTGCATCCAAAGAGCAGGAAATGGAATCTATGAGGAGAATCAGAAAAGAAGAGGGAAGAAATAACAAATGTTTGAGGAAATGATTCCAAATATACCAAGGTAGCTTATAAAAATTTGTTAAAATTGTAGGCAGGTATATAATTTAACGATTGATTGAAACCATAAATGGAACAATGATGAATATAAGAATTTCCGTTCCTTTTATTTTTTGGCTACAGATAAGTAATGCAATGTTTTTGTTTGTGGCAAGATAATTAAAAAAAGATTTCTATGAATAAGAATTATTAAAATATGATGTAATTATTTTCTATTTCGACAATTTCGTGTGTGTTAGCGAACTCTGTGATGGTAATTTTTTACTATTGGATTGATGCTTAAGTTCTTAGCGTTTTTGGTTTCAAGGGCAAGAGTGTCTTAATATCAACATTGTTTTAATGTTGCGCTTAATTTTATAAATTTAATTTAAAAATTTGTGCAAAAATTGTGTTAATTATTGTCAAACAACAATGGAGTGTCAAGAAGAAAGAAAACGAGCGTTTCCGAAATATCCTTATATTTGAGTTTAAAAGAGTTACGGCATTAGATATCGCTAAAATCATTTGTGCCTTTTACGGTCAAAATACCAATGGAGAAAGTATAGCACTTGTTCAAGCAGGGTCATTTTCACATGACTTCCACACTTCCAATCCACAAGATTTCTTCAGACGTAAAATTAAAAATTGCCAGATCGTGCTATCGTCATCGTGAACATTAAATTAAAAAATTATTTTGAATACAATAAATTTGATACGATATCTCTAAAACAACGATTACATTTTAAATGAGTGGTTTTTGACACAAAAAAGTCCAATATTCAATTCAACCCGATTTTTATGTTTGTTCAGTTAAATCCTTCATTAAGAATATATTTAAAGGGCAACAAGTAACAATTTCGAGATTAATTATTATTTGTGCATTACATGCGACGATTCTGACTTGAAACTGCTGTTTTAATAACTCTCTTAAACATATAGGCTTTGCAAGTATAAATATTAATTATTGTTTGTGAAATATTAGTCTTTTTCAAAATATTTAATTTTTCTTTGTTTTGTAAATAACAACTCATTATTTAAAAGTGTTTTCATAGAAAAAGAATACGTCAGTAAACAGCTATAGTATATTTTATTCTCTACGACATGTAGGTATGTATTGATTATTCGTTTTTTCTCTAATTTCAATGAAGTTACCAATAGAAATAAAACAGTAAAATAATTAATTTATATAAATCTTGCTGTCTTTTGTATTCCAAGAGAAACTATTCATGTAGGTATTGCATTAGAAAATAAAATAAAATGTACATGAAACATTATTGGAATATTTTACTGGAAATATATGTGTATGTATTTTCTTTTAAATAATATTATAATATAGAATAAAAGAACAGTAGACAGAAGATCTGCCATCACCAGACTCTAAATTATGATTGCTACATAACAGGTCAAAATATACTGCTGGATAATGGCACAAAATATTCGCAGACGGTCACCCATCCATGTACTAACCATATTCATTCTGGCTTCAGCCCACAGTTTACATACGTCTACGTATTCACTCCAATAAACCTACTTAGCAAATCTAAGCTAGGTATCATGAAAAAGGTTTGAAATTCGCTAACCGCTTCCCGGTTTGTGTAAGTAGGATTGACACCCTGACATCCCTCCTAATAAAACCCTTCGCACTGCACTGTCCATCCCTTCCCAGGTACATCCGGCCCTTGAGTTCCGTAGGGACAGCTGTGGGATTTTTCTCTTTTTAGAGGGATATGTTATGAACCTTGTGGGATTGGATATATTTTAGTGTTATTTGCGTGAATAATGAGATAGGATGGAATAGGGAATAAAATTTACTTGATAAAAGAATTGCTGGCTCAAATGGAATATACGCTGAATAAAAACTACCAGATAAATGTTTTTTTGTTATAACATGAATATTGTATGTTATAATAGAAAAACCAGCTATATCCGTTGCAATTTAACTGTCATTGTCATTAGAATCTGAATTAAAGTACTGAATCATCCAGTTTGGCTTATTTAGTCAATATTCAAACTATTTATTAAATAAAAAAATAAATATATCATCACGGCTTAGTACCCATTGCTGGGTGTTCCAATCTGCTTTGTACATAGATATCGGTAATGATGACAAATTTGCACCGTGCGAGCGCTTACCAGGCGTCACCTAACGGGCACACATTGCTGGCGAAGAGAGTGCATTACAGGGGCCAATTTTGTGCTATTTAAAATTCGAAATATTTGGTGTCGGTCGGGATTGAACCCGGTTCTCCAGATTCGGGACCAGTCACTCAGGCACGCGGCCACTACCCCATAAATGACTATTTATTTGTACGCAGATAGCGGTAATGATGATATATTTGTACCGTATGGATGTTTGCCATTATTGTATTTAAGCATTATTTCTGTTTTTTATTATGGCATAAAATTGACCCCTGTGGTGCACTCTCCACGCCAGCAATGAGTGCCCGTGAGGTGACGCCTGGTAAACGCCCGCACGGTACAAATATGTTATCATCATTACCAAAATCTGCGTACCAAGCAGATTGGCACACCCAGCAATGGGTAATATGCCGTGAGGATATATTTATTTACAGTCGAACTTCAGTAAGTCGAACTTCGATAACTCGTATTTTAGATAACTCGAATCAAACTGGCTGGCAATAGTGCCAAGAGTGAGAATTATGGATAATTTTTACTTGATAACTCGAACTTCGATTACTCGAATATCTTTATAATTCGAACAGAATATTTGGCGCCAGCTTCAATAAGTCGAATTCTGAGGGAAATCCCCTAATTACGTGATTTTGTAACATGATGATGGAGGCAGTTCGGTTTCTGCACTACTGAAGTTCAAACATATGCTTTGATAATTAAAGACATCCAACAAAAATTAAAATTTATCAAACTTGCTTTTTTCCCCCTAATATGACATCTAAGTTGCAACAACTTGATCAAGGTGTCATACAAAATGTAAAATGTCATTATCGACGCAGAATTTTGAAAATAAAGCTATCAAATGTTTTGAAGAAAACAAACAAACTAACATTACATTACTGAACTGTGTTGATGATATAACCAATACATGGAATATTGACGTTAAGCGTGAGACAATTTCTAATTGTTTTAAAAAAGCCGGCTTTGGTCAGTATTCTGAGTGGGACGAAGATGATTAAATTCCTTTGATTTTCATAAGTGAACGTATGAATGAAAAACGTGAGGAAGAAATTCAATTGCAATTGGAATATGAAGTTTGGAAAAATGTCAAAATTACACCAGAAAGTGTCACCTTAAATGATTTTATACATGTGGATGATGATACTGTTATTTCGGAGTTTCCCACAGATGAAGATATTTTTGAGCTCTACAAATCTGAATCCGAATCTGTAGAGCTCGACAATACAGATGATAGCGAAAGTGATGTGATGGAGGATGATTTGCAGCAACCATCTTCAAACGAGTTGGTTGAAAATTCGTTGAGCGTTTTGCGTTCGTATTTAAAAACCAATGAACATACAACCGATTCCCTGTATAATGGTTTAAGTAACATTGAAGGTTTTTTTTATTGAAAATCAAAATAAAAAATTCTCTTGTCAGTCACAAATAACTGACTTTTTTACTCTAAAATAATGTTTATAACTTTGATCTGTATACATATATCAATCTGTATATATCATAAGGTAAGTGATTTTGACTCGAATAAATACATACATACATAAATAAATAATATTTATACATATGCATTTTATTTAATAACCCGAAGTCTTGATAACTCGAACTTTTTTTGTGGCAAGTCATGGTTTGAGTTATCAAAGTTCGACTGTATTTATTTTTATTTATTATTTTTGTTCAAAAATCCTTTTTTAATAAACTAAAGAACATATTCTATTAAATTATCTGCAACCTCGATACATCATGATGTTTCAAACAAATTGCAAAAAAAAATTAAGGATTTATATTATTTGATGTATTAATTATAATTCAAAAGAATTTTTTTCCGAAATTCACAAAAAAGGCATGGTTCTTGAAGTGTATATTTTTAGTGCCAGTGGCCGACTCGAAATTTTTAATAAAAATAGTTACGAATTAAATTATATCATACGAGTATAAGCTCTGTAAGCTCTTTATCTCTTTATCTATATGCTCGGATTAAAGTAAAATTATACAGTAAACATTACAGTCATTTTTGTGTGAAATTAAGCTTTGTTTTTTGTCATAACCAAAAATATTTTTTAAAAAAACTTCATAAAAGGTTCAAGCTGGAATCAATTTTATTCTCTTAATTTGAACCTTTGACAATGCCTACAATTAGTAGCGACCCCGGATTTTGCCGCCATATTGAAAAAAAAAACAAGAAAAGACATTTTTATTTTCGTGAATATCTCGATTTGGATTAACTTTAGAGCAAAATATCAAGTTATTGAAAATAAAGTTAATAAAATTGTCTACAAAAAAGTTCTGACACTTTTTTCTATGAATTGACTGGTTACAGATGTTCAAAGCACGCAGCATATATTTGTTGTTTTTCATACATAGCCTGGTGAAAAATAACCAAAAAGATAAAATTTATTTAAATTTCAATTGAACATTTCTCTATATTATTGTTATGTAAAGATATAAATTTATTACTTGTTTGAATTCAGAAGAAATACGCTATCGAATGGGCCTGAAAAATACATATCATCTCATTTAAAAAAATATATAGTTACCATCCCAATTAAAAAATATAACTTCGTGTTGTAACTTGGGCACCACTGGTTTAAAAACATATTTTCTTTAATTGGATGTTCTCCTTGGTCTTCTATAAGATTGTAATATTGTATCTTTGATAATAAAGAAATTATTTGAGTTCGATTAGCTGTTGCACCTGTATATGGTACGCGCTTTCAATATCTTTAACTGGGTAACCATTCAATTAACAGAAAAAAGTATGAGACTTTTTTTGTAGACAGTTTTATCTACTTTATTTTCAAAAACTCGTTATTTTGCTCTAAAGTTGATCCAAACCGGATTTTAACAAAAATCAATAAAAATGTCTTTCTTCACGTGGTTTTTTTCAATATGGCGGCAAAATCCAGGGACGCTAGAGGTGCAAAATTAGTATGTTTTTTTAAAGGTTCAAATTTAGAGAATAAAATTTATTTCAGCTTGCCACCATTTATTTCTGGAATAAACTCCTTGCCGACCGGCCTATTTTAAGAGAGGGAAATATTATTCACTAAATTAGCTGTAGCCCTGATACAACTATATACATATGGAACTAGATCGTAAAATTATATTTAACTTGTCATTTTAGTTCCCGAATGTTATATGTAGACGTAGACTACATTGTATTGACGCTGCATATTATAGGCTAGCATCACGGCCTACTTATTACCGATACTAACATGTTAAATTGCGGAATTGTCACACCTATTGTATTTATACACTGTATTTCTTGTTAAAATTTTATATATGGATTTACTAAACATGTCGGAAAATAATAAATAGAGGTATTGTTTAGAATTTTTTACTTTTTTGACATGTCTCTAGTTTGAATTTTATTGGAAAGCAATATTTTACGGCCGCAGATACTTCGCACAAAGTTTGAATGAAAACAAAAAGAATGTTTTCAGTTAGCTTTCATACAACAAATTTTCATTCTCAACTGCGGATAACAGTTTATGCTACGGCGCCTATATTTCATTTTAATTTCATATTGAGCTCCAACATTGTATCACTTTTAACATCGATTACGAAACGGGTCAATAACTACTTTGTATTTTCGTACGACTGCATAAATTTAGAGTGAGCAAATAAAAACAACTACTACACATAAATAAAGAACACTGGCTCAAAAACTAAATAAGAAACATATTAATTTCAAAACCGTGACTGCTATCTTTCTCATAAATTAAAACAGTTTTTCATATTTATTCCTATAAGGTGGTACAACACTTTTTCAAAATAAATTATATTAATACAAAGATTGGGATGTTTTATTAACATTAACTAAAAAATTATTACCTCCGTCTGAAATTATGGTAGATATTCATTTTAAAAAATATCAAGATTTAACGGACAATGAATAAAAAAGTGGGCGTCTTGGGACGCCCGATAGACATGATAACTTTGTCCCGATTATTGTTAAAGTCATTTTATCGTTTAAGTATTAGAATAAATTTAATGATTTGCTGGTTTGAAATAAATAAATAATTGTTTCGTTAATAGTTATATCTGATAATTTATTTACGAACGTAAAGTAAATATCTAGCTAAAATAATTAATATTCTTCAATAGTTGCAGTTGATTTACTTTTTTTATCGTCATTATTTAATTCTGCAAAAGTAACAATTGACTTATGGTAACTATAATAAAAGGGGATACTTTCACGCAGTATATTGTCTAAAAATATTGCAAAAACTCCATCAAGAGTAATTGAAATGTGGCGTTTTCAACCAGACAGCTCTTTTTACCTCCCGCTAGCCTTGGTAAGGTAGGCATAGGGATCGTGCTTAAAATCGCATATCGAGATTTTGCTAAATGACCACGTTTTAAGGTCCTTAGAATCCAATTATAACATTATCACGATGATGTATGTGTGTATGTGTATGTGTCGATCCTCCACTCTAACTCAAATACTAGCTTTCAGAAAATTTTGAAACTTTGTATTTCCACCTTATTCTAATATGGGAAGAAGCCATTCGATTTTGGTGTAAACCAGATAACCGGAAATGGTACTTGAAGCTCAAAATAATTACTTTTCGAAAAAAACTTTTAAATGTTTTTTTTTGAGATTGAGTTATTATAAAAATTAAAGATTATTAAAGTATCTACAGATTTGCATTAATACTTTTATGGATAAATTTATATACACAATAGAACAACGGCTACTTACCGTATCAACAAAAGTTGATGCGTTGGAGCTCACAGGTTGTAGCGGTGGAAACGGTCGGGGTTCGATTAATAAGTTTGTGGTTGATAGTAGCCCAACTTACAAAAAGTGACTCAAGCCTGTGCAAAATTTTGAAATACCACAAAGTTATTTTTCGGGCGCCAACACCTTGAAAAAGGTAAGCCTCGAGAGGTGTACTCGCGAAAGGAACACAAAACAAATAAAATGAAATGTTTAATTTTGATAAGTTACACACCCAAAAACCCAAAAATTTTGCATCAAACATCAGATATCACCAAATTTCGTTTTCAATTTTCAGCAATCTTTAAAATATGGAGCCCCCTGGTTATTATGAAGATGTGGTATCTTCAATTGGTGTATCTGTTAATTCACTGTCACTTTTCATCTACACATTTTTGTTGTTAAAAACACTATAAGGTTGTCGCACGTGTAAGCTGACGTGGCGGAGAAGTCTTAAATTCCTTAGAGCAAGAGTGAGAGAAAAGTCTTAAATCCCTTAACGGTTCACCCTTATATAAGAAGTTATCACTTCAAAAATTGAAAATAACCTTTTTGTAATTTGATATAATAATCAAATTACTGATACGTCGTAAAATGATGTTCGAAATGGTTTATGTCCTCATTATAATTCTCTCTGATCTGTAATGCCTAATTCTACGAATTAAAAAATTATATTTGATCACACATCATTATTAAAATGTTAATAAGGGAAATATTGTATATCGAGTAAAATAAAGGTCACCCGCTGTGTTCAAGAAATGGGGGATTTTGATATAACTTTGTTTATTTTGCAAAGAAGGAATTTCAAGATGAAGCAATTAACTGTTAATTAGCGTACAAGTATTTTGTAAAATTTGGTGCAATTGAAGAATTTCTATAAGATTCCACTTATCAAGAAGGCTAATATTCGTCGTGAAGGACTGTTACCAGCTACTTCAGTCTGTTTACAAGAAGCCTTGGAAGAAGCCAGAGCTTTTATCAATTGATATTTATTTATGCTATAAAATTATTTACTGAATTTGCAAATGTAAAACATCCTTGCATTCGGACGTAGCGTTTTTTAAGCAGACAAAACTTTAGATAAATTTACCTACTCTGCGTAAGAGCATTTATAAAGCTTGAAAAGCTTGAAAAAGTTTGAAATAGGTTGAAAAGGTTTGAAAAAGCTTGAAAATCAAACCAAGCCTAAAATATTTAAAGCTTGAAGTTTTCAAGCCAAGCCAAGCTTTGTTTCCATCAAGCCCAAGCCAAGCCTAACAATAAAAAAGCTTGAAGTTTGAAGCCAAGCCAAGCTTTTTTATTTCAAGCCAAGTAGTTTGGCTTGGTGTATCCCTAAATTGGCAACCGAAAACATAGGTTGTTTCAACCACTGTTGACTAATGTAATTTAGTTGATGTCAGTTGATAGGAAACCAACAACCATATCAACAAAAGTTCAAAAACAGTCAACTTTAGTTGCAAGTTGTCCTCAACTCGGGGTTGCAGTCACTCAGTTGAGAAATGTAATATTAAAGATTCTCGCTTTTTCAAACCATTCGAATTACAACTGCATTATTTAGACCGCGCTTTTAAATAGAACTACATACTTCTTTATGCGGTTTAGCTTTTAATATTAAATATGGAAAAATGGAATGGGAACGAAATTAGTCAAAAATCAATTGCTGAATATTTAAGAAAAATATGTTACTCTGTGGATTAAACTAGCACTTACTGCACACACACCAATCTGAAGATTTTTTCCAGTTACTTCAGACAGTGTAACTACATAAATATATCGTTTTTAGGCAAATACCTGAACTAATCTGGTTGTAGGTATAAGTTGACATTTTTTGCAAATTTCTATCAACCAAAGTTGACTAATGTAATATCGGCTTTACAGCACCATTTTTGGTGCAGTCATGTTTCCAGAAAAATGCATAGGTCTCTGTTAATTGACGATGATTTGAAATTTATATTGTTCTTGACTACTACTTCAAATTGCAAATCAATTCAAGATTTGTAGCAATTACAGAATTTTTGTAATGAGAATGATCTTATGTTAAATTTTATTAATTTCATGCATAATAGAACAATTATTATACAGAATGCAGTTTTCTTTTATGAAATTCTTGAAACTATTCAAAACAATATTTCTGATTATCCTTTTTTATTTTTTTTTTAGAACAATTATTATATAGAATGCAGTTTTCTTTTATAAAGTTCTCGAAACTATCCAAAACAATATTTCTGATTATCCTTTTGTATTTTTTTTTTTTATTTTTGTTCAAAACTATATTCTTGGAAATATCATTTTTACAATCTCCTCTTTACAAATCAAAGCAGTGTAAGCAAAGTTAAATCAGCATTGAGTGGCTCGGAGTCCATATGAAGTGGAAATCGATATGGAAGGAATCGCGAACAACACCACAACACGTTGAAACAACCGCGGTTGTTAGAGCGAACGACGGCAACGGCTACGTCTGGCTATTAGTATGCATGAGGCGGCTCCGCTCTGTCGTATGTGCGCTATTGTGAGATATTTGACACAAACTGCGGTGCGATCGCGATTGGAACGCTTATGTGGGGAAGCGAATTGATCCCAGTACTTCGCAAGGGGGAGTTTCCAACTTCGGGCAGGCTTCAAAGCCTCCGGCAAACTAAAAAAGGCACAAGATTGGCTTCTTAAGTTCGACTAACAGAATAACCAACAGAACTATATTAATCTAAAATATATACGAGTAAATATATCATCATGGCTTATTATCTATTTCTGAGAGAGCCACAGCTTTTATTCGCAAATATCAGGCGCAGAAGTCTATTGTGGAATAAATATCACAGAGGTCACTTGTGTGTTACCTCATTTTTAATCTAAATTAATTATTAAATTGGTAATGCTGGCACTTGGACTATTTAATCATTTTTAATTAAACGTATGTTTATTTATACATAAACAGAAAATATTATTTTGATGTCAATACTGTTTCTAATACGATTATACAAGAGTATGTTGCAATTCATTTCAATTGCTCCCGTTAAAAAATCTAATTAATATCTATAGGCAACAATTTTAACAAGTTGTTAAAAATAAACCACTCGCATTGTGCGTATCTGGTATTATTTTATATTTAATTAATTATTTTAATTGATTAATGGAAAATAAAAAATGATGTATTTCACAGACAACAATTTTAATTTTACCTATCAGAAAGGCGTGACAACTGTCAAATTGAAATAAAATATATGATGGAGTACAATTAATTAACTGAATTAAAATTTGATCGAACAAAATTTATGTATTACACACAAATAATCTCTAAACGGCACTTTTTACAACAGTTAAAAGAACTCAGGCTGAGACAATTGCTTTCAATTTTAAATGTATAATCATTACTAATGAAATGCAAAATTTATTATTATTATTATTATTATTATTATTATTATATATACAGAGTGGTTTTCTACTTAATGTCATAAATGTATAGATTACGAAACAGAAAGAATTTTTTAAAAAATTCGAATATTTACGGACAGTATTCATTAAACTAACATTTTCGGTACCACTGATAACGAATTTGCAATCTTTTTAAATTACACAATTATTTCCATTCAAAATGCTATTTAATTTAATTATTAAGACTTACATATTGTACAACTAATTTTTAATGTATTTTTGATAACAGCAGAAAAAAGTTTTAAAAATTTCATTCTGTTTCGTAATCTACATATGTCATACTACTTACCCTTAAATTTATGACATTAAGTTCAAAACCATCCTATACATATATATATATATACAGGGTGGTGGCGGTTAGGGGTGAACATAGGGATTTAACATGGGATTTTAGTTTTTTGCAATTTCCTGCTCTCCTGTTCATTTTACGGCAAAAACTGTAGAGTACAAAATTGTTCAGAATTAAAAATTGCATACAAAAATGTATTTACATTTATTATTGTTTTTGGTTTCTTCATAATTTTAAAAAGAAATTTCAAAATTTCTGTTAATTTGTAGCAATAGCCATGATTTACAACTCAAATGTTTAAACATAATAATGTCATTCAATTTCTGTCAAATTTTCGAAATTTTCTCTAATAAAAAGTTAATTTAATAATGAATGTTTATTCGAATAAGGAACGAGTTTTCATAATAAAAAAATATTATGGTGGAAATAGTTTTAGAAAAATAGGTACGTGATTTGTTTTCCATAAAGTACGAAAATACACCAATTCCTATTATAGCAATAATTTCTAAACTTGTTAAAAACATTGAGAACACACGAGAACACAGCTAGTGTAGCTGTGAACGAAGGTATTGAAGGAAATAATAATAATAGAAGACGTTATAACGAAGTGAATGAAGAAATGGTATTGGCTATGATAAATCAAAATTCTACGTAGTTGATACATTTGGAATTGGTTTATTATTAAATGGTATAGGTACCTGATAAAAAATGCGTATTAAAATTAAAAGTTGTTTGTTTTTAATTAATTTTTAAGTTAGATTAACGCATGGTTGACGTTTATAAATAATTTTTGACAACCAGAAAAAAATAAATTCCATGGCTATTGCTACAAAATAACAGAAATTTTGAAATTTCTTTTTAAAATTGCGAAGAAACCAAAAACATAATAATAAATGTAAATACATTTTAGAATGCAATTTTTAATTTTGAACAATTTTGTACTCTACAGTTTTTGCCGCAAAAAGAACAGGAGAGCAGGAAATTGCAAAAAACTAAAACCCCATGTTAAATCCCTATGTTCACCCCTAACCGCCACCACCCTGTATATATATATATATGCAGGGTGGTGCGCTTAAAACGATCCACCCTTAATATTTTTTTTAATAAATAAATATATCATCACGGCATATTACCCATTGCTGGGTGTGCCAATCTGCTTTGTACGCAGATACCTGTAATGATGATGACATATTTGTACCGTGCGGGCGTTTTTAATTGGTATATTTAATTTTCTTTATATATTTGCAAACTCGGCTTAGAGCTCACAAATCTTGGTATTTGGCAGCATGATAACTCTTCTAATTTAAAGCGATATTTTTTTTTTCAAGCAGGATCTGAAAGCAGTTCTGATAATATTGAGAAATATTTAAGTAAATTGGTTAAATATTATGTTATTTTAGTAATAATCTATATCTTGCTACATAAAAATTGTCAATTAGTTATCAAAGCATACCTGATATGGCTTACCAGGCTAATAATTATTCATAATTCTCTTACGTTTTTGTAATTTATTTCTTCAATAAAAATGCACTTCAAGCATATAGTTATAGTTGAATTAGTAATTTTACGTAGATTCTAAATATATAAAATATATAGGTATCCTATTTTAAATATGAAAGTTAATGTCACTTCCGGTTAAATTGGAAGCACTATACCCACCTGCCAAATATCATGATTTGTTAGCCTCTAAACATAGTTTACAAATATAAAAAGAAAATTAAAAATAATTATAAATAAAAAAAAAGTTATTAAGGATAGATCGTCTTAATACGTTAAAGAACAATAATTACTGTCGCTATCTATGAAAATGAACTACCTACGTCAGACAAAGTCAAAAGAAAAACAGTATTGTCGTCATAGTAATGAAATCAGCAAACACCGTCTTGCTTGGAAGAGTTTAATTTTCCTGAATAGAACTTTGTCTTTATAATACAATAAAAAAGAAATTAAGTCAACATTTCGCCTTAAACAGTGTGTAAATATAATAGAAAGATTAGAAAAACATTTAACGTATTTCGTTTGACGTGTGATATATTTATAAGCTATAAATAAAAACACAAAAGCGCAATACTTTCCTCCAGTGATTTATATGTTTGACATTTATTTTTGAGATCAAATAGAACGTGGAACGAAAGGAATTGAATATATATTTTAAATAGGTGACGTGTGTTACAAAAGAAATACATCGTAAGCCCAAGACTCACATCCAACAGAAAAAAAGTAGTATTTAATACACTCTGTTTGAATATATACGAGTATGTATAAACTTTGTTTATTGCAATTGTATTCTTCTTCTTAATTGGCAATGGTAATTAGTATAAATTTTTCTTACTGTTTGAATATATGTGGTGCATTTACATTCCAGATAAATCTCTCGCAATAAACGAGATTCCAAACAGTTTTCTTGAAATAAAAAAGCGAGAATCTACAATTTATGTCTATTTCCTTATATCTTATGCATCGCTACCTAGCCTGAATTCATAAATTAGTAGAAGTGTGTTGAGTTAGGAATAAGTAGACACTTTAATGGAATACATGTTTTATTACTTAAATATTTAAATTTGGAAGTATTTCAATATAATTAGAAAGAAAAATTCTGTAAATTCAGTTTTGGAATAACTATTCTGTATAAAATGAATTTAATATATGCACCGTAAGTACAAAGTCCTTCATCTCGATCTCTAATACATCCGATATCTGTCGAAGAACACTGGCTGACTCAATTTACGATCGACGCATTAAAATTAATTTGAAAATTATTTTTATATTTTCAAAATTCTGGTTATCATTTTTAAAGTAAGCTTTGTTCGTTTCTGCCTTGGAAACCGTATCGCTAAACATTTAAAAAACCCGATCCTGCGGAAAGTGTTTTTTTCTTCTCCCGTGCGTATAAAGTAGTAGCTTCATATATTGGATTGCAGTACGTGTAGTTTGAGTTTTAATAGCGATGCGTAAATGCATTTAATTTCTAATGGAGTTTATTTTATGCACTCTCCATATAAGACGTTTTTTTAGCTCGCATAATTTTTTTAATAGATTCGTATGATTGTGTTTTGACATTTGACTGTGCAGTACTTTTGTAGAATCAATCGTAGGTAAGTAGTATAGTGTGCAATACATGCATGAAGACTTTTTTACACCCGTGCGAAAAGTGAAAATTACGCACTTGTTCCACTATATACTATTTCACAACACCCATATACTTACAAAAAGGTATTTTATTCACAAAAATCCAGTTGTAAAAGTAAGTAATGTCGACGATGGTTACTGTAATAATGAAAGAAATTGTAGCAATTTTAGACTCATATGCCAAATGTAATCCTACATGTCAAATGTAATATCAATATGTCCGCTGTCTATCACTAGTCATATATAAAGTGAGTAAACAGTTAGGCAGAGGCTGCCACTCAATTAAATTCGCTACCACATAGTAATTGAATAATGTTCAGACATACGTTTCCCTGTTCATAGCCTATCCCGAGTTAGGATTTTTTTCTGAACACACTAGGCATTTACGAAAATTCTACCGGTGAACTGTTACCGGTATATATCAGTAAACAGCTGTTTACTAGGTTACAGCTACCGGAATCGATATTTTAAGAACGCAAGTGGTAAACCGGGTAGATTTCTAACCTATGAAAAAAATTTGAAAGTTCGAAACAGATTTGAAATTTGACGTAGTTAACAAATTGAGCACAATCCTACTTCCGATTTCCACATTGAACACATTTTCATTTTTAACGCGCGCGGTTTGCTTGGTATCACTACCTTTTTTGAGGTTAGATTCTCCATTTACCGCATTTACCGGCTGAATTACTCGATCCACAAATCATGGATCCGGTAGATGGATCTGGTAGATATGGTACAATTTTTGAACACGGTAACTATTAACCACACGTGTTTTCGAACGCAATCGGTAGATGCGGTATCTAGCGGTAAAATTTTCGTAAATGCCTACTGTGTTATTGTTTTTTGACATTTGAAGTATAACCAAGAAATAGTGTTTAAAAGCTGACAATTTTTGTGATTTTGGCGTAAATACGGATGGATAGCGACTATTGATTTGAAAAGGCCTAGGAGACATCTATCAAAAAGATTGAATGGCAATCGAAAGCAAAGACATTCGCCGAAAACTGGCACACTCGGCTAACATCTCGTGTTCTAAACTTTCTGCTCGTTGATAAAAGATGTCTACTCATTTGAATCATAAATAATTAAAAATTAAACGGTGATGGCTAATGAAATTAATGTTGTATGGAATCTTTCCGTCGTCTTCTTTTGCTTGTGGCAAGGGGTATAATTTTCTTTGCTATTGATTATGTTGTGTGCCCTTTGCAGTTTGAGGGCGTACGACCCTGTGTCCAGACTTGAGGCACGCTATATTTAGTAAATAAAAGTTTCATGAGCGTATCGTGTCTCTGATTTTCATCACGTTCGTAGGCGAAACAACGGGCATTAAGAAAAAGAATTGGTTGCGTTGCGTGTCACATTATTCAGGCGAGGTGCAGCGGTCGCCCGGAAGTCCTGGGGAAGCGCTTCCGGCTTTTACCTGAGGAGGACTTCCCAAGACACTCGCCTCCCAGCCCGGATGCCCAGACATCCATAATAAAGCCTTCTGATCGCGTGAAAAAGATACAAATCTGCTCAATATTCCGCAATGTAATGCGTTTCCAAATACAACTATCTATAATACTGTATTGTTCCAGTGACACCAGAGACAATATTTGAGCTAAGAAGCTTTTAGTCTTTTACACAAAAGATTAAGACAGTGTATAAATAAACCCACACTCACGCCATTACGGAACCAATAGATAAACAGTGGAAACTAGTTCTATTTTCTATTATATTACAGTGGTAATTGAAGAATTAACTAACAAAATATAGCTACAAATGCCACATTTAACAATATCTATGAAAATATTCTGCTATATCCACATATCTAACGAATTTATTTAAAAATATTTGGGATAAGTTTTGTGACCGGCTATGATTTAGTTGGCCCAGGTTCGATTCCAACCGACAGCTAACATGAAACTTTAAAATTATTTCCAATTTGGGAATAGCACACGTCTGCTTTGACAGCCATTGAAATGACGCTTGGTGATCAAAATAATAAAAAACATAAAACCAGAATGATTTTACTTAAAAATAACTAATCATGCCCCAAAAACGGGATAATATAGGATTATCAAATAAAAGCGCTTAGATATTAAATTTAAATAGAACTTTTTATTTTATTTTAGCCACTATTAATTGACAAATGCAATTTTGTGAAAAAATAAATAAATGAACTATTATTCACGAAAGATGACTATTCAAGGTCATTTGTTCGAAGAAAGAATACACATCACTTTATAGCAGTAGCTTAGCAACATTTTGTATTAGAAAGAGAAAGATGATTTGACCTATGCCTATTTTATTTATGTGGTGTGACAGATATACGTAAATAGTGGTATTACTTTCTAACACACTATAAATAATAATGACGTATGTCGCAGAGTTACAGATAAATCATTATGTACTACACTGCCCTCTGTGCTAATATTTATCCAGTGCCGTTGACGTTTAAATCAAATTACTATTCCTTGGTTTATAAATTAAGTTTATATTTTTGTATTTTGCAAAAACATAAGTGAAGAACATAAATCTTTCAGAAAGGCATTATTTAGACAAAAACATAATTTCTAAATGAATTACTCTTATTTTTTTTAGTTAAAATGAGTCCATAAATATTTTATTTGCACGCCTATGCATACGAAATGCAATGAAGTTATCTGCAAGTAATATTATATCAGACGGCTCACAAATGACCTTGAATAGTCATCTTTCGTGAATAATAATTTCCGACCGTAGCAACAACTCAAATTTTGTTTTAAAATCTGGCCAAAAACTTTAGTTCCAAAACCGGTAATGAAGGCGCGATTTATTTCTGTTGTCATTTAAATGTCATTTTTAGTGTCAAAAAATCAATTAAGTGGTTATAATTTTTGAAAATATTCAATTCAAGGAGCACCAGGAGATATCACTTATATACCCAGCCATGATACCGTGCAGCGCCAAAAAATGGAATCGGATCATATTAATTTACGGCACTATCGGATAGGTAGAATTCGAAATAACCCTTTATTCAATTTACGCGCGCGTTTTGATTAGAGTTATATACAAGGGTGATATGTTTGGACCATAACTTGTCAGTTGTCAGTGAAGAAATAAATAATCATTTTGAAAAAAATCTTTTCTAATTTCTTTCGATTTTTGTAACTCCCGGAGGTATGATAGTATGAAAATCAACTGCGGACATGTATTGTTGCAATCAATGATATAGTACAAAGTACACACTAGCCGATTTGAAGGCACCCAATCCAAGAAATTCTGAACATCTTCGTAAAATATACTGCAGTGCCATATCTCTCGGATACTAGGACCATCAACTATGTTAAGTTTTCACACACCTTCATTTTTCTATGATAATTCTAATTAATTAAGTTCTTTAAAAACAAAATCTTAAGTTATATGAAAGAATTGATGAAAAGATTCATCCAGGGCCGCTCCGTAGGTAGGTATAAGGCGCCTTTGTGCTATGTTATATTTTAGTGCCCCTTCGCCTCGTAAAATTTGCAAATTAAAGTTTAAACTATACATTTGTTCTTCAAAAATGCTAAATTTAATATATTGATGAAATTTTCTTTCATTCATTCTTGTAATCAATAGATTATAATCAAAATCGTTTGTTGTAATTAACAATTTTCCAACAGATTTCATAATTGTATGTAAATCATAAAGGATTTGATTCTTCGCAATATGCTAGTAGGTATTTAATATTACATTCATTGTGGGATTCATTCTTGTAATCAATATTTTTGAGTTATAATCATTATATTCTTTGTTGTAACCAACATTTCCACAGTTATTATTTCAATATAACAATGTTAGAATAATAACGAACCGATTGGTATTGGTACGACAATTATTTTACTTAAAACTAAAGCATTGAATGCTTACTCCATTTGTATCCTTTTTGATTCAATTATTTCTGTCAAAAATAGTTATAGGTAACGTTGTTATACAATTTAAATATAAACGAATAAAAAATACAACAAATGTAAGAGTAAGTTATATTGGAATTATCTATATTAAATTGAAAGGAGAGTGAGTGCGAGGTGTAAGATAATGCATTGAGGCATGGACGGGAAAAGCTTAAAAAGAGAGTGACTGCCGTGGAAATGAGGTATTTACGTAGTGTATGTGGATATGTAAGACGGGATCCCGTGAGGGATAATTTGGTGTATGAAGAATGTATGGTTAGGAGGAAAGTTGTTAAGAGAGTTGGAATGGGTCAGTTGAGATGGTTTGGTTATGTGGAGTGAATGAAGAGTGAACGGCTTGTACAGCGTATATAGCTTGGTGAAGTTTAGGGTGTTCGATTGCGTGGCCGTCCAGTATGAAAGTAGATGGATGTGATTGACAAGGTGCTAAAAGAGAGAAAGTTGTCAAATGAATGTGGCTGAGGCGAAAGAAGTGTGCTTAGACAGGAAAGCATGGCGAAGGTTGATTGTTTTGTAACTATTATTGTGGTCACTATAATTTGTTAAGAGTGAGAAACATTTGTGTATGATGTCCAGTAAGTAAGAATGTGGTTGAAAAAGTAAGAATAATAATCTTCTTTTGAGTTTGGGCTAACATTTATGTATGTATGTGTGTATGCATGTATGCATACATGCCAAAAGTGTGAATTCGGAACTACAGTTTCTTTTTGACACATATAGTGATGTTTCCCGTCCTCATATTAATAACTTAGGTTACAATAGTATAGTCATAATATGTCATAATATAAAATAAAATTGAAAGGATAACCGCTAGGAAAATCTACACCCTTTTACATATCGACACAAATTTTTTTTCATTTACAGAACATATCGTAGAAATTGCTAAAATTCAAAACATTGCATAGTTCTTTTATTATTCATTTTCAAAGATTACAAAAGAATAGAATCAGAGTCATAATGTCAAAATCACACTTTTCTGCTGTCAATCAAATATTTTTATTAAAGAAATCAACATTTTGAAGAAATTTTAAATATAAATAAATAATTTACAGTTAATTTTAAGTATTTCTTGTAAATTTCAGCCGAATTTTTAACCAAATAAAGTTTTGATGTTTTGGATGAATTGCGCAAAACTCGCAACATGCGTTAGTTTATAAAAACTTGTGCAGACGGTTAATTTATATATTGAACCCCGTAGAAAACGAATTTAGCGTTAATTGGAAAATAATTTAACCCGTTAAGTAGTTCTGAGCAAAAGAAAATTCATCTTTTTGGGGCAAATTATTCCCAATTTTGTCCAACATTTCGATCCTGTTTGTCGCAAATCCGTATTTTGAACCGAAATCATGATATTGAACCATTTTAAACTTCTCCGTTTTGACTGAAACTAAACATGTAAACGTATATTTTAAGGGCTTATAACTCCTGAATTGTTTAAAATATTTTCAAATTAATACTAAAAAATACGGGTTAATATATAAATTGACTCGCGGTTGCTAAGTAAGGGGTATTGGCTAGTTAGCTAGTCGAAAATAAATTGAAAACATTAAGACTATGATATATTTCTATGTACTCATATAGATATATAATAAGTGAACATACAATTTATGACTTTTTTGACAATGTCGAAAAATTCAAATTGGCGGAAAAAAAATTCATTTCAAAACAATTTATATGATTGCGGTAATTTTTCTCCGTTCACACTATAAGCACAAGAACAAGCTATTCAGTTTGAAACTTAATTTTATGGCTTTATCAGTTACAAATAAAATTGGATTTGTCTGGCTTTTGTAAAAATGATGCATTTACACAATGAAGAGTATTCAAAGGAAGAAGGAAATATTGTTGAAAATATAAAATTCAGTATCTATTTATATTTGTTACCGGAATTGAACAATATGCGTATATACTGCCATGTCTTGGAAACTTCAATATATAGAATAATTTGTAAAAATATTCAATTATTTAACACCTGGTGAACGCACTTAAAGATACAGATATATTGTCGTTACCAAAATCTGGAAGTAAAAACAGGCTAACACACCCAGAAATAATTAAATTAAACAATATAAACCACTGAGGGTACTATCAATTAGTTATGAGCTCTTCTGAGATTCAAATAGCGTTTTGTAAACAACCAAAATATATTGTTATTAGTAAAATTTAAAAAAGACAAGTTATCTTACCCAATAAAGGGTAAAAAATAGTGTTATCATCCATTTCATTCAATCCTAGTAAAAACGTAGGACCTGTTTCTTTGACCAATGCATTATTGTGACCTCCGAATCATATAGGCTCAGCAGTATTTTTGGCTGTATAAATTCGCGCGGGAAGCGAACCCACGTCCGCAAGTACTGCCACGCTAGTTACTAGTCACTAGACTCTAGACCACAACTGACTGTAAGAAACATTATGTAATTATTAATATTAATATCAATATTATTATTATTATTATTATTATTATTATTATTATTATTATTTAACTCTTTATGTATGCTATTTTTTATTTGTTTCGTATTTCTTTTCTCATTCACGCAGCCGTTATTTGAAATTGCTTCTATATTATACAAAATTAACATTAATCATTTTCTTCTTCATTGTAGAATGCTGGGAGGAAACATAATTTGTTGACTCGAATAAAGATTTTTAAATAAGTCATATTTAAATTTACATAATGAGTCAATGATTGGTTTCAAGGAAAATAGTGAAATTTTGTCTAAATAAAGACACGTTTCTGGCTTATACTTAAATATATCAAGATATTTCATACAAACTGAAATTTAAATAAAATTACTAGCGACACAGCACGCGAAATAGACATAAGCAACGATATTAGTTTTCTTGTTCGAATAATTAGTTTCGTATCTTACCTTACCTTCAAATTGTTCTATTCCTGGATCTATAATTAGCTTGTTTCTAATGCATTACCCTTATTTCTTTATAATATTTTCAAATTACCAAAGATATTATGTTCCCGTGTGTCATTAAGTATGGAAATATTATTAGGGGTGCGTTATATTGGGGTGTGTTTGAAGAAGGCGTAAATGTTTAGCTGCAATTCCATCAAGATCTCGATATGATCTTAATTAGTTTGAACGTGTACGACAACTCCACACCATATTATCATAATTATAAATTTGAAACTTTCGCAAATCTGACACATAAAATTAAAACTTCCACGGGAACGTTATTAGGAGTTGCCAAGTTGTTAACTATTGTTTTATTGCTCCTAATTTTATGAGAACTCGGATACTTATACCGTAAGTACTACCCCACAAAACAACAATAACAATGCTTCACATATTTACCGTACAAATTCTGAATACCTAATTATGAACTACGGATAGTAAATAGTACAGAAATTATTACCAACCATTGTTCTTTGTTCACCTATCTAGACAAGTTAAAGATAAACTAGAATAACTGACAATTTAAAAAAAAGACGAGATAGTTTTTCTGCATTAAAAAGTTAACTGCTTGCTTGTACTAATATACCTGAAAATATGATGATAATATACGCCTCCCCTATTTCCGTTATGCGTTTTTGTTGGGTTATACTATACTTATTAATATCTAATGCATCTTGCTGGTTATATGTTATTTGTTTCTAGCTAACCAGTCATTAAACCATAATGTATTGCAGTAACGTAAGGGTATCACGCATCCCCAAATTAGGGGTAACAACATGGCATGTTATCGACACATGCTGTGTGGTCAGGGAAACAACCACAATTGTGTTTACAAATCGAGACTAAGTATCCACACAAATAACAAATTTGCCAATTTATTTTCAAAGGAAAGGAAGAAAAATTAGTGAAATTTTTCACTATAACACATTTCAACAGTATTTCATTTATTTTTTCACAAAAATAGCTTTCTTTTTAGATGTGTTCTTCTATTATAGATACATATTATTATCTTTTGATTCTAAATACTTTGTACTTATTCTACCAAAGCAAAAAACATGTTCATGTGTTAAATTTGTTACGCTAGAACTATTTGCATCACGACATATTTTCCCCGTACAACTTGCTCATAGTGCATATTAATGCCTTTACGGAAAAGTACGTAACTTCTATAAAAATATAAAAATTGTTTGTATCAAACTCACTAGTTTAAGTTTTTGCATCTCACTATGGATTTTTCTGACAAAATTAACTATTGTTATAGCTAGAATAGGCAAGAAAACAAATTATAGTATATGATTAGTCAAATTGCACACTAAGTTCACTATCAGCTGTTATTTATCAAATAAAAACGAGAAATAATAGTTACTTTGAGGCACTGAAGTCATACTGTTAACACGGGCCTCGAAACATAAACCATATGAGTAATAAAAAAAGAACTTCAGTGCCGAGGTGAAACTTAAATTTTATATGAAATCGAAACATTGTGACAATAAAAATATTTATTTTTAAAGGTTGTGTTTACTTGACATATCTGTCAGTCAGATACACAGGGCCAGTTAGATAAAACGTTAGCTGATCATGCATTTAACTGCACCTTGGAACCATGGATACATATCAAAAATACATTGAAAAATAAGCCTTATCAAAGGTAACAACGTGATTAAAGTTAACAGTGTTTTATGCAACTGGGCCTCAACGTTGCTAATCTCAGACATTGAAGTTATTGTACAAAACGTTCAAAATTATGGCATGTATTCTGAAATTGCGACTAAACCCGACTAGCTAGTCACCCGACTAAAGTATACACATATTGTAATATTATGATCCTGGGGCGACTAGTTAGTCGCTTGTTTTGTCAGGCGCTCAGTCTACCAGCCTATTGGCCGAAAACGCCAATATTCAAATGGAAATTAAACAAAAATAAAATTATAACCACCGTTTATATGCGTGTATAAAATACATACAAAAAAATTAGGGGAAGATTTTTTAATCTGTAATTTTTTAAATAAGCGCTTTGAACAAATCAATTTACGTATGGTTCAACAGCATATATTTTAGTCTAAAACAAAGAAAAACAATTGTACTATTCTCAGTTAATTCTAAGTCACACTTAGAAATATAAATAGATAACGCAAAACAAAGTGAGAACGAGTGGCATAGTATCGATGAGAGTCGGGTTTTTTGTGGATTGGCGAGGTTCATAATTCTACAATTGTTTTCTTTTACCGAGCCAATGAAAAATTGTTAATATTATCACAGAGATATTATTTAAAAAGTTACAAATTTTTTAAAAAAAGTGTTCCCCAAAATTTTTTGACCAATGTATAAAGTGCTGATTTTAATTTAATTTTTGTTTAATTATCAATTAAAATATTGGTGTAACCAGCCATTTGTGTTTCATCCTTCATCTCAACCTTTTTCATCGGAATTATTTAGTGCGTTCTTCTTGTACATATTTTTTGTCATTTAACTTACAAATTTACTATTGTACATCGTATACCTGCCCAAATTATCTTACATGTACAATAATTATTACTGCATTTGCATGAAATCGTTGATTAATGGATTATTTTAGTGCCGATTTCTGAACTTTAGTGATTTCAAATAAATTTTATATATAACTATGGTTTTTGATTTTTTCTCTGAAATTTTTAATATCCGGGTACTACACATATCTACAGACAAAATTATGTAGTATTGAGAAAGTTTGGTTTCACTAATTCAAATTCTCTATGTACTAATAATTTCCAGAAGTTTCCTTCTAAAATATGTAATCTGACTGATTATTATTCAAACGTGTTTACACCCAATCACAAATAAAACCACAATTTACAATTTGAACTTTAATCATTTCGTGCTTTTGATCTTAGCTGTTAATGACATATTCTCGTTATTAAATTCTTGTTGTGGTATTTGTAAACAAAGTCATTCCTTTAAGAAACAGGAACTAGATGTTTGCAAACTTGAGATTTAAAATTCCAAAATTGAAACTGGGTATGCAAAGTTTCTTCCTCTATTTCCTAGTTAAAAAAAAAACAGATTATAGCTCGAACGTATCAGTGTCATAAAATTGGTTTCATCTACGATATTACGCTATTATTCTAAAGTAGGACTTTTGTTATACATTATATAAAATCTATGTACGTATCTATGTTCTATGCGACGTATGTTATTATTTACTAAAATAGGTATTTACATTCATACGGCGTTGCAATTATACAGAAACACATACTGTAAATTGTAGTGTCTGAGTGTAATATGTCGTATTTCTGTCAATTTAATAGTTGGCAAAGTCAAATATTAAATAGCTAGAAGTAGAACTTGGAAACTGAGTCGAATTCTATATAATTAATGCGACGCGGCGTATTTTCTAAAATGCAATCTGACTCTCTCAAAGGTCTATTTTGTGCTCTATTTATGAACTTTTAATATGAATTAATTACTGAAATAAATGCATGAAAAGAAATATTTAGCTCTATGATAAAATTTATCTTCAAAAATCTGTGAATATCATTTAAAATTTTAAATCATTGCTATATTTATTTTTAATTAATAATTTTAAAACAATCTTTATCGACAGCATCATATGACATCCATATTTTTGTTATTGAAAAATTCAAATTTAAAGTCCGTTTTCACAAGTTGATACGCACGTCATCTTTCGTACGCATGCTGTTCAAATCGGCAGGGGGAGGAGGTTGTTGACGTAATGTCAAAACTGACAGGATTATAATATAGGTAACACATGTTTTGTCAATTGTGCTAATCAAAATTCGAGTTGTATATAATTAGTTAGCAATAAACCAAATGAATAATAAATAATTACGACAATATGGATTAAATGTACCTGATTTTATTGTCTCAAAACAATATGTTGCAATATTTGTCGGCAATGAAATAAATTATCAACGCTAAAATCACCTTAATCACAATATAAATGACAGAATACAGTGAATTTTCATACAATTTAATTATTTGGCATACATGACATTATAAAAATACAAAAAAAATACAAATTTTTATTTTGTATTACACATTATACAGGTGTTATGTAAGTAATGTGCCATAGTTCATGGCAGGCACCGGACAGCTAAATGAATGTGCCAAAATAGTTCCAGGAAGCAAACTGTATAGAGGCGCAACAGTTCTTAAATTTTAAGAAAATGGACTAAGTTACCTTTGAGTTCAAAGCATTTTGCAATATTTTGTACTGTAAAGTCACATACAAGGGTCACATAAGTCAACACACATGTCATTGAACGTACACTTTAACATCATTAATTATTTGGTAATTTAATTTGTAACAGTTTATGGTTTTAGTTATAGTGCCATTAGTTTTAAAGTGTATTAACTGTGTTTATTTTTATATAGAATTGAAATTCAATAAGCTGAGGAACATTCGTTGTGCTCTTTGATATAAAGTGCAGTGCAAAGAAGCAGATAGATGTTTCCAATACCGTTTTATCTTACATATAAACGAATAATAGAATAGAAGTTTATGTCTTAAATGACTAGTAATTTTGTGATTATTC
Organism: Harpalus rubripes; assembly: GCA_963082715.1. Lineage (NCBI taxonomy): Eukaryota > Metazoa > Arthropoda > Insecta > Coleoptera > Carabidae > Harpalus > Harpalus rubripes. The sequence goes on along the minus strand of OY720449.1, from coordinate 28,817,978 downwards.
AAAATATAAGTGTGTAACTATATTCAATTCGCAATTATGTCTTTTATTTTCAAAATTTAAAATTTCATTTTGTGTATACAATGACATGTCACCTATGTCACAGACTACCTAGCCGACCAAGCCATCACAGTATGCGTTAGATTATGGAAGCAATTTGTAGATGTCAGTATTTCATATTTCGAAAAATGCATTGAGTGTCCTATCTGTAGTTGAGGTGATTCGTGGTTCATTGTATGATACAGATAACTAAAAGAAGTTATAATCTGAAATTTATTTTGCTCTATATATCGAGTTGTAAAAGTTATGGGACAAACCAGTTTCTTATTAAGTTAAAATCTAAAAATCAAGATGTTCCAAAAACAATATTTGTCAGGTCATAAATGACGTTAATTTTGTAATCAGTTGAGTAGTAATTTGATATTTAGTAATGCCTGTCACTTTCACTAATCAAAAATACGCCGACATGCACTGGGTTTACGGAGAAGTGCGACAAAACAGTGCTGCTGCTGTTAGACGCTACAGGGAGTTTTACTCATACAATATAGTGAAATTTTTGAATATATGTTATAACTGTTTTTGTCATTAATAACAAATATTTTACCCATACTCCGCCTCTGACATCAAACCTTCAAGAATGACAAGTGTTGTTGGTTTCATTCAAGCTATTGTGATTTTTAAATTATTCTTTATTCAAATAAATTATTCTTATTGGTCCACTTTGAAATTCTTGCAGATTACGATACATTGCAACCTTGTTTATTAAGTGGTAACGTATGGCACATTAATTACAGAACACCCTGTATACTTTATAAAAAGCCGACTTGGACGGGCTTATTAATTGCATACTGCAAAAAGATTATGGTCGTGTAAGATATGTTAAGAGTAAGGTTCAAATTTTTAGCACACATGTAAGTGACGTGATTAAAGCGGGAAAAAATTAAAAACATACGTCGTACTTTGAGTTAAAATGTAAAGTAATACATAGGTATCTTTTTAAGAAACCCACGACAATATAAAAATAAATAAAACCCTATACCATTGCATTTTTATTCGTATTTTGAAAATAATCCCTTAATTGCATATTTTAGAGTAACACAAAATTAATTTGCAATTAGCCCAACAAGTGGAGTAGGTTAGTAGGTATTTATTTACCAGTAATCGCCGTTAATAATTGAAAATGAATGTGGTGTATTTTTCCTCTGTACTGTGACATATGTGAAGTCCACATGATGATTAAATTAGGTGAATTAATACATTTGCTCAGTGCTCGTTTGATTAACATGCAACATGTTCATCGTATTGTGGATTCAGGAGCTTTTTGTTATTATTACAATTATACGCTTGGACATACAAAGCGGATCTAGGTAATTCCTATTTCGTATTGGCACTTGTTCACTAAGCAAGTAAGTTTACTGTTGTGTAGCTAATGTTGTAATTCAACACGAAGTTTAAATTATATTATAAATTTAACACAGTGCAAGTTTTTAATTTTTGAAGAAATTTTTTTATTATAGTGACAATGGAAATTTTCAATGCTTTTAGAATTTAAATTTATTTTTACCTTTTTTTATTACCTCCCGCTACCCTTGATAAGGGAGATATGGGGATCGTGCTAAAATTGCATATCGAGATTTTGGTAAATGACCACGGTTTAAGGTCCCTAGAATCCAACTTTAACATTTTCTCGATGATGTCTGTGTGTCTGGGTGGATGTGTGTATGTGTGTATGGATCCTCCACTCAAATAATATTATTCAGAAAATTTTGAAACCTTGTATTTCGAAGAGTCCATTAGATTTTGGTGAAAATCAAATAACCGGAAATGGCACTTTACTGGAAGCTCAAAATAGTTTTTCTTCGAAAAATACTTAAATGTTATTTTTTCTAGATGAATGTTATAAAAATTTAAGATTATTAAATGTTCTATAGATTTGCATTAATACTTTTTCTACATATTTTATGGATAAATTTATAAAATTATCTATAATATAAATCCCAGACTACGCTTTAAACAAACAAAACGCAGTTATTCAAATGTATGTAACTGACATAAATGTCACTATCAAAGAACTAATCATTTCAAAATAATATTAGTAGCGTTTTAAAAATAAAAAAGTAAATAGAACAATAGAAAAGGAATTCAATCAAGTTTCCAGCATAAGTAAATATATATATATATATATATATATATATATATATATATATATATATATATGTGTCTGTGTGTGTGTGTGTGTGTGTGTGTGTGTGTGTGTGTGTGTGTGTGTGTGTAGGTATGTATTTAGATTAATAAAAATTAACTATTCACAAAAATGTTTAGATAATTCTAATTTTTGAATTAGAGAATTCTATTCTATCCCGGTATTTAAAATTTAATCTTCATTTTATTATAGCTCCGGTGGCTCAATGGTTAGAATAACGCCTCATAAGTCATGAGTGCGCTCGGGGCTCTGGGTTCGCATCCCACTAAGGCAGCGTTTCTTAACCTATGGGTCGCGACCCAAATTTGGGTCGCGAAGGGGTTTGAGTGGGTCGCGTAAACCATTCAAAATTTTATCATTTTGATTACTAAATGCCAATCATATTTTTCTAAAGCGTATAATATAAAATTTCACTAAAATGTTACTTTACGTTAGCAATACAATGCATAATTGTTACTCCTAATAACTCTACCAAGGGATTGAGTTTATTTTATTTACAAAAAGAAAAACCAATCTTGGGTAATAAATAACTGTAAATATTATTACCTTATGCTACTACCTATTTGCATATGCGAATCTGGTTTTTCTGCTCTTGTAATTACTAAAACTAAATTTTAGGAACCGCCGCGATTTGAAGTATTTTCGAAACTTATGCAAACTCAGGGTACACATTAATTAACATTATTTTTGTAAGCTACTTGCACTTTTTATTTTAAATTTTGAAGAAATGCATTATCAATCATGTTCGAAAGTTAAATTGCACAATTATGGGAATGCACCTAACACTTATGTTTCGGACATTGTGACTATCAGACTAAGTTAAAATTGTATCAAATTCATGTACCTACCAATTTGTAACATGTTTTGATTTATTTGAAATAATTGTTGGTCTTATTATGATATTAAATTTATATTATTTTGTTTATAAATAAGTAGGTAGGCATATGTTATGTTCGTACATATTCATTTTCTTATTTTCATAGATTATACTTTGTAATAAGACATGTTTTTTATTTTTTAAATAATTTTCTAGTTGGTCGCGAAAGCAATAAAATAGATAAATTTGGGTCCCGCACTGAAAAGGTTAAGAAACGCTGCACTAAGGCATGGATGTGTGTGAATGTGAACCTACTGTGTAATTAGGATTTAATCCTGTTGAGAGGTTTACGAAAAAGGTAGTTACTTGGATTAGATAAAACTATATTTTAAGAAATAAATTAGAGTAAAATTCGTTAATCTAAAACTAAGGATTAACTTGATCTTTTTTGTTACTCGGGCTGTAAATGGCGGGAGGTATTGTGTGGGCCACACCAGATTTTTTAATTTTTTTGATATGTCGAACGTAGGTACCTATTTTATATCCGAGAAATTTTAATATTAGCATTTTGCAAAGAATCATTTACTTCTGATTTACTAGATTTTGTCATTCTTTTAAAACTACGACAGAATTTAGTTATTTAATATTATTAGTCGAGTCAACAAACGCTCAAAAAGGATGTAGAATGCGTGGAGGATGTCACAATTTTTGACTTCAGGGCTTTGTTTGTAGTCGTTAGGAGCTAAATAACTTAAAGTCGCCGGACATAGGGGCGAGCGGGGTGCAGGAGGGGACCGAGAAGATATATATTTTTGGTTTTTGACTTATATCTTGAAGACGATGCGCCTTATCACAAAAGTCGTTATACAAAATAAAAATTGAAAAAATTTCCTACGTTTCTGCTTTTTAAAGTTTTTTTTAACTTCAACCGTTTATGAGATATTCGCTATCAAAAACTGCAAATTTTCGAAAAAAAATTATAGAGGATTAAATTTCCACCAAAAAAATTTCTATTATCTTTAACCGAACAAGAGTTATGGCAATTTGAATTTTTTGGGTTAATTTTGAGATTCCGCTGGAAAACTGTACATTTGGACTATGGGCCTGGGGTATGCGCTTTGAAAAGTATGCGTCTACGGATTTTTTTTAATGGTCACATGATCTGTAGTCCGTCAGTCACATATGCTCGTTTAATGCATGTTATTAAAGTAAAAATAGGTAATTTACGTCGAATACTATCATGTTTGGTATTAAATTAAAACTCTAGGTACTGCCAATTACTACACTTTTTTAGTTATGTAAATTTATATGCATACAGGGTGATCGGCAGTCCGGCACCAAGAATATTTCGTTTATTTTGAGTTTTTTAAAGATATAAAAAAATGTTAACAAGTAAAGTTAAACTAGACAAAGAGGCTCATAAGCTGATCGTAGTAAGAATTTTATATCGGTTTTGGCGGAAATGAGTACAACTTTTCTTGCTGTATTTTATATGGAATTATATTAATATATATTTTTAAAATAAATACTAGCCATTTTGAAATGGTTAAAGTAAAACTGTTAAATGTTTGTATCGTTTTGAAACTAATATAATGCAAATTCTGACAAAAAAAAAATGCCGATTATCTATGATAGATTAAAAGTTGTACCCGTTTCTGCTAAAACCGGAAATGAAATGACACAAAATGCTTACTACAATCATCTTATGAGCCCCTTTGTGTAGTTTAAATTTGCTTGTTAACATTTTTTTATATTTGTCAAAACACAAAATAAACGAAATATTCTTGGTGCCGGACTTTCGCTGATCACCGTGTCTGCATATCAATTTACATAACTAACACGGTAAAGTAATTGGCAGTACTTAGAGTTTTAATTGGTACCAAACATGATAGTAATCGACATGAATTCACTATTTTTACTTTAACATAATACACTAGAACGAGTATATGTTTAGCGGCCATTTTGAAAGAAACTAACGGGCTACAGAATATGTGAACAAGATAAAAACATTTCTAACGACTTTGTATAACCCGAAGAGAAAATCCGTAGACGCACACTTTCCAAAGCGTATACCCCAGGCCCCTAGACTAAATGTTCATTCTTCCAGCGGAAGCTCAAAATTTATTCAAAAAATTCAAATAGCCATAACTGTTGTTCGGTTGAAGATAACATAGAAAACGTATATATCATTTTAAAGAAAATTTAATCCTCTACAACTTCTTTTCGAGAAATTTTTCTGTAAACCGAAGATATGAGGTGCTAGAGAGAAAAGTTTAACGAAAAACGTTAGGCAAAATATTGTTTTTTCGAAAATTTGCGGTTTTCGATAGCTGATATCTCATAAACGGGTAAAGATACAAAAAAAACTTTAAAAAATGTAGAAAATTTTATCAGCTTTCATTTTATACATAAAAAGGCGAATCGTCATTAAGATATACGCAAAAAACCAAAAATAGATACCTTTTAGTATGTTTACTTCCTAACTACTCCAAACAAAGCCCTGAAGTCAAAAATTGTGACACCCTCCATGCATTCTACAGCCCCTTTATTATCTGGGCTATATTCTTTTGAATAAATGTTGTATATAAGCGATGATAATAGGGGGAAGAGACAGTTTTTCGTCTTAATATTTATAACATTTTACACAACACCCATGCCTTATCCCGGATTTGAACGCTCTCGGACCCTTGGAGCGTGAAGTAAGAGCGCTACCGGTACTCCACTTGAGCCGGCCACAACAGAATTTAGAAATCTTTTCTATTCTTATTGCCTTGATTTGTTATTAAAATATAATAGAAAAAGAAATAAATGAAATATTCTACTAACTAAACAAATATTTTTCTAGCATCGTTATAGTGCAAATAGTAACTGTAAAATTATTGATTACAACAAAGGATATTTTGAGCTAATGCTCAAGAATATTGATTACAAGAATAGATCCAACAAAACATACGATTTATGCAAAATGATTTGTTAGATTTTATCAATAGCGCTTCGACTCACAGTTCAGTACGCATTTGTGTATTTTGTATTTTGCGAATAACACAACCATCGTGTTTTCGCAGCCTGCGTATTCACCAGACATGCTTTTCTTCCCGAAGATGCAGAGGACATTGAAAAGACACCGTATTGCGATCATAAAGGAGACAAAAGCAAGATCGCTGTAGTATCTAAAGACTTACCTACGTCCATTGGTAGCTTCAGACATTTTCTATTAGTACCTACGTAACGTAAGAAAGTAAAAGTGATAACGTAAATGTATACATAAAAGGTTCATACATAAAAGTTATGAATGGTCTACTTTTAAGAAGATTAATATAATAAAGGAATCAATTTAATATCGTATTTGTGTTTGTATTATTCTAATTTATAGATTTTTTTGTGCAAAACTTTTTTTTTTTCTTGTAGGTATTAGTTTTTTTTTTCTTCTTTCCAATTGACTGCTTTCATCTCCATATCTTGATGGCAGTAAAATCTAGTGATTTAGTTCAAGTATTTATCGGACTAATAAATTATTTAGAAGCAAGATTTAGTAGGACGTTATTAGTATTAAATCACTCAAGTACAGAAGCAGCTTAACATGCAAATGCTCTATGCACATGCACATAAAACAGAGCTTTACTTAGAATAAATTTACAGCCTGCACTAGGGACCGTTGAAAAGGTTTATTACTTAATTACATGTGCCAACTCATAACGCATGGTAACGCTTCGATTTGACACTAACAGAGCATATAAACTTCGTTTTATTTTGTTTATAACTACTAGATAAATAATTAACCTACAAAACGATCTAAATAAGTTATTAATAGCTACAATCTTTTGTTTTAATATATTGCTTTCCTCATATAATTCATTTAAAGTTATAGAAAGCAATAAAACTGAATATTTTATTTTATTTTTAACAATGTTTACTTCCTTAATTTGACACGAGATATCGTCAAAAAATTATTTTAAGAAATCAAAGCTTTTCTTCTTGATTCTTATTTTAAAAATGGAAATAAATTAAAAACCGGCGAATAGCATATTTTCTTTTCAAATTTACATTTCAATATCAATTTTGACAACTTGACGTTTAAATAATAATGATCAGACATACGTTTTTTTAACACACTGTATTATTCGGGCTTTCTTCGCCGATCGTCATATATCGGGTGTAGCACGAAAAGCGGGACATAGGTGTTAATATGAGATAACATTTTAACCTTGTGTAAAAGTGATCTATAAATTTTAAACAATAATGCTTTAAATAAATGTTATAAAGAATTAAATTCTCATTGAATTCAACAGGTATTATATTCTGAACGTTTAGCATCCGAAGTCGGATTTAAAATTTGTTTCAATTACTTCTTTATAGTATTAACAATGAGTTAACAGTTTGTATATTTGAAATAAATTGTAAAAAATTGTCAGCCATCGGGATTCGAACCCGAAAAACCTATCTTCCGGGATAGTGCTCTACCAACTAAGCTACTGGCTGCTCTTCTCTCGATAGATGAACAATCTTTCACTTTTAAGGTTGTATTACTGCTGGGGATTTATTAATCGTCACATGATTAGATGTGGGGTTGCCAAGCAACCACTGCCTTTAAACCTCTAATGAACGAGTCATAATTTACTCAAGGTCCTACTAGACCAAATTTTAATATTAGCAATGAGTTAACAGTTTGTATATTTCAAACAAATTGTGAAAAATTGTCAGCCATCGGGATTCGAACCCGATACACCTATCTTGCCGGGATAGTGCTCTACCAACTAGGCTACTGGCTGCTCTTCTCTCGATAGCTGAACAATCTTTCACTTTTAAGGTCGTATCACTGCTGAGGATTTATACGACCTTAAAAGTGAAAGATTGTTCAGCCATTGACAGGAGAGTAGCCAATAGCTTAGTTGATAGAGCACTATCCCGGCAAGATAGGTGTTTCGGGTTCGAATCCCGATGCCTGGCATTTTTTCACTATTTACTTATTTATAGTGTCAGCCTGGCATTGAAATACAGTTACAAATTAATGTAATATCGTTTTACCTGTCAGAAAGAATTCTAAATTATATTAACATCAAAATAATGCTACTAAATAATATGTGAGTTTTTTTGAGTGAATAATTCTCTATTCTCAATAATGATGACACAAGCAGAGCGTCTTTGACATGTAAAACGTTATTAGATATGTGTCAATTCCGTGGCTAACTATATAAAAACGAATTCGGATTATTGGAATGGATGCAGAAATTAATTCTTTGCAACTGTAATAAATTAATAAAAAAAAGAAAATGTGAAGAAAAATACAAAAAATAAGAAAAAAGTCACTAAGATATTAAATTTCTCACAATATTCGCATATAAATTAATGTTTCTTGAGGTGCAGGCAATAGCAAGAAGAAAAGTTGGTGTTTTTAAGAACATGTGGAAAACGCATGGCCAGAACTATTTATAAAATAACTTTACCGCGTTTATATATTTACCATCTCTGTATCTATGTGTTTAATAATAAGGAATAATTTAAGTCTCATTGGGAAGTACATAATAGAAATACTCGAAACAAAAATCATTTCATAGTGCCAAATAAACGATTAATGATTGCTAGAAACTCTCCTGAATGAAAAGGAGTACAATATTATAATTGCTAACCTTCTGAAATAAAGTTATCGGTAACAACAAAAAAAATTTAATCGAAACCAGCTTTCACTCTACATATGACTATGTAGACCACTGCAAAAATTTGTAATTTTAATCATACTATGTTTTATATGACATTTTCCATAATTTTGTATAAAAAATCAGAGGAAATAAATATTATTATTATCATTAACATTGGGAGTATAGGAATAAGGCCATGATAACGCTTACAAATTCCACGTTTATGAGAGACCATGCATTTCGGCCTGTTGTCCACTTTCATACCGAGAATTAGCAGTTTTTTGTTTTTGTCCACCCCAGCCTAGAAAGTAAAGATGTTGACCCATCCGCTAGATCAGTGTTTCTCAACTTTTTTGTAGTTGGGAGACACTTTTAAAATGTCTAAAATTTTGCGACATAAGTAAAAATAATAATAGTGTAGTTTAAAATTATTCTGGATACTACATAAAATAATACACTTTTTATTATTTGTGTTAAGTTAGTATAATAATCGTTAATTCTAACAAAATTATATTTTTTATATGAAGAAAAATGTACAGGAATATGAATTTAATGAACGCAACTGTTGATTATTAGAATTAGAACAAAGTTTTTTTTATACGTGAATTTATCGATGTCAGGCTTACTCTTAGTTCCTCTTTTACTGATTTTAATTGTTCTCTCTTTTATTGCTTCATTTCACTCAATATCGAAAATCCTGCTTGACTCAAGTAGAAAGTCGAGAATTGTAACAAAAATCTTATTGCTTTTTCAGATATGTTCAGAAAGTTATTTTTACCTCCCGTCATACCGTAGGTAAGGGAGGTAATGTAATCGTGCCAAAAAATCGATGGTGAGTTTTCAGTAAATAAGCACGAATTAGGGTCTCCACAACACGTTTTTACTATTTGTGTGTGTGTGTGTGTGTGTGTGTGTGTGTGTGTGTGTTGTGTGTGTGTGTGTATGTGTGTGTGTGACGATTTTTTCGTCCACGATCTCTCTTATAACAAACTTCCAAATATATACTTTTTCCGTATTTAAGCTTCCTGCATTCCTATAACGAGTTGATTAGATTTTGTGTAAAATTGGATAAATGGGAGTGATACTTGAAACCCATAATAGTTCTTAATGAAAAACTATATTAAAATATAATCCAAAACTTTTCAATTTTAGTATTTAAGACTTTTATATCATGGGAAACAACATATTAGATTTTGGCTAAAATTAATCAACCAGAAGTGATTTTGAAATTTTATTATGATATACTCCAAAACTTGTCAAATTTAGTATTTAAGACTTTTATATGAAGGGGAACTACATATTAGATTTAAGTTGCAATTGATAAACCGGAAGTGATACTTTATTTGAAGCTCTAAACAGATTTTCGTGAAAAATATATTGATAAAATCAAAAACTTTTCAAATTTGGCATTTAAGACTTTTATATTAATAAGAATGACGTTAGATTTTTTCTAAAATTGATAAATCAGAAGTGATACTTTACTTGAAGCTCTGAACAGATTTTTGTGAAAAATATATTATATGTTCCAAAACTTGTCAAATTTAGTATTTTTGACTTTTATATAACAGCAAGCAACATATTAGATTTTAGCTAAACTTGATAAACCGGAAGTGATACTTTATTTGAAGCTCTGAACAGATTTTCGTTAAAAATAATTTAATACAATCCAAAACTTTTCAAATTTGGTACGACATATTAGATGTTTTCTAAAATTGATAAACCGGAAGTACTACTCTACAGGAAGCTATAAACAGATTTTTTGAAAAACATTTCAAATTTGGTATTCAAAACACGTGTATAATTTAAAACATTAGATTTTGACTATACCTATATGATAAAACGGCGGTGGTACTTAATTTAGAGCTCTTAACAGATTTTTGAGAAAAAACAATAAAATATAATTCAAAATTTGCTATTATAGACTTTTTACTTCCTTGTACAAAGTAAAGGAAGTATTGTATTCGCGAAAAATTTCGGTTTTCAGATTTCAACGGAAATATCCATTTTGACCATCCCTGAATCCATTCTGACTAATTTCGTCGTGACGTCTGTACGTACGTACGTACGTACGTACGTTTGTATCTCGCATAACTCAAAAACGGTAAGCTGTAGAAAGTTGAAATTTTGTATTTACGACTTCTATAACATCTAGTTGTGCACCTCCCTTTTTGGTCATTACATAATTTCCAGAAATGGTACTTTATTTGAAGCCTATAATAGATCTGAATGAAAAACTATATTAAAATATAATCCAAAACTTTTCAAATTTCGTATATAAGACTTTTATATCAATTGGAATAACATAGCAGATTTTGGTTAAAACAGGCTAACCGGAAGTGATATATTACCTGAAGTTGTTAACAGTTTTTCATGAATAAAATGGTTTCATTTTGATTTTAGAAATAAATGCTTCAAATAAGAGTTTTAGAGAATTAAATTCTGCGTCTAGCACATCAAGTATTATTAAATTACCCCTTTGTATAAGCGAGATATGTATATGTAAAACTTATATACTTTTTGGTTTTTGTAATGAAACTTGCTATGGATTAGGACAAAAAATAACAAAAAATAAAAAATAGATGTCAAATTACGTCAAATACGTGCAATTTTATAATTGAGTCTATACTTCATATTATTCTTACGTACAAGGAAGTCGTGTGGTGTCCACATCAGATTTTTTATTTTTTGGAATATCAAATTAGATTTTGTTTTCGAATGATCAACCAGAAGTGATACTTTACTTAAAGTTCATTGCTATTTCAAACATGGAATTGACGGGAGGTCATGTTTTGGCCACATCAGATTTTTTATTTTGATCTTAAATTGTCCAGCATTATTATTGAACTGAATTTCCAGCGATAGATTGGTTTGAGTGATTTCCGCCATCTATTCATCCTCTTGCACAGGTTTAGTTGCAAATTGTAAAGACGGTAATTTTTTGTTGCAAATTAGTGCGTTACCCACAAATAAATTCTAGTGTCAAGTGGCGGAAAATATTTTTGATATAGAAAGAAATATCTCTAAACCTTACTAATACGATTAACACTTTAATAATAATACCCGTGCTATAGAAATATCATCACTTACAAACATATAGCGCTTGACTAGTAGCGAGAAACGGCTGAATTTAAATAGATATTATTTTATTTTTTATAAAAAATAGAAATTATTTTAAAAAATAGATATTTTTTGGCAACACACGTTAAGTGTGATTGTGACACATAGTTTGAGAAACACTGCGCTAGATGGGAATAGTGTGGTATCCTCGATCGAGAAAAAAAAGATGAGCATAAGCGGCGTGTATTATCAAATTCTCGTTATGAAGGAATAATTAGTTGGGTCCGGTAAGACGTAGCGGTAGGTCTGTCATCCGCGTAAATAGTTAAGTGTGTTTAAGTATTGTTAGTCATGTTCAGTTTAGTTTAATAAGGGTTCAGTGTAAATATGTTGAAATTATATAAATGTAAATAAAAGTAGATAAGTGAAATCCGTGTCTCAAGTGTAGTACAAGTGTTAGTAGGGCCCGAAGAATAACATACGACACCAGCGGAATTTAAAGGAACAAAAATAATGATGGCTTGTAAGACCTGTCAAATATGAAAACTTTGCAAACCATCGATTTCTTTTAAAGGAAATGAAATTCTTAGACTTTGACATAATTTTGTTTGAAACTGAATGTTAAACTAATTAAAGAAAATAGGAAATGAAAATAATGTGCATGAAAAAGTTCTGCGTTTTTATAGAGCATTCATGTACGAAATGAAAATTTGAGAAATAACATTCCATAATTTTTGGTAAGGAAGAAAAATTAATCAGCTGAAAGTATGGGGAAGAAATTTATATACAAGTGTCTACTTTTTTAAGGACCATAGGAGACACAATGGTAAAATTTTCATACGGCTGTAAATTCTACCGTAATAATTTTAGAACTAAAGTGTAAATATAAAAAATGTTCGGAATTAAATACTGCATCAAATGAGCTTAAATTTAAGGATATAATAGGTTCTTGCCATGAGATAAACGTAATAGTTATTTATTATATGAGTGTGGAATGTATCATATTAGTCACGAAAGAAAAAGTTTAGCCACGTAGTCCGCAGGGCGAGTGGCTAATTTTCTATATTTACTAATATATATTCCACACGAGAGTAATACAACGTTTTATCAAACACTTTTTCAAAAACTTCTTATATCATTTATAAGTTTTCATTCGTTTGATACTGACAAGTATGTAGTATTTTTAATTAAAAAGTAGCCATTGAATGGTTGTTAAGGTTTTGTTATATTGTTATTGAAAAAAAATTGTTGTAAAAATTGTCTGTCATTGGAAATTATTTGGAAGATAAATACATTAAAATGAGTGAAAATGAGGACCTTCCTTTAAACGTATTCATGTAGAAGCAGAAGCAGAATGTTTGAATTTAATTCCGAAGCAAATAACTACTAACTCGTTTTACGTTTTCGTTTCATTAGCCGTACACGACAGCTATCATTGTGTAAGGATAAGTAACCTATTTTAGTATAAATATTAATATTAACTTAAATAAATAAATTTCATAATGTTAAATTATTTCAATAATAAATCAATTTTGTAAAATTGATTTTTATTTATATAAAAAAAAAACACAAAAACTAGTAATAATTTCTCCGTGACTTCTAAAATATTCTCCCACGGAGTGACTAATGTTGTACATTAGTTATTTCAAATAACCATAGTCACAAGTGTATTGAGTCGATGTTGGATAAAATAAAATATCCATCTTTAACCTTTTTACAGGGTGCTATGCAAGACAAAATATGCAATTTAAATAGTTTTATTATTTGACTTTGATAGATAAAAGTTTATTAATTGATAATTAATTGTTAATAGGGTTCTATTAAAGTTTTTTTGCGATGGTAAATGTATCCTTGGTTACTGATAAATAATTTAATGAATTCAATAATTATAAAAACTTTATGAAAGATGTCATATGCCAAACACAAACAATACAACTGTTTAAAATTGTAAATAGCTAAAAATTATTACTTTTATTTTGTCTCTCTTTCGCAAACGAAACGCATGCAAACAATAATTTTGAACATTTAGATGCATTTTATTATTCTGAGCAATTTTGTATTTACACATTTGTTCTAAAATTAATAGGGCAGAATTTACAGACATATGAAAATTTTACCATTGTATTTCCTATGGTCCACAAAAAAAGTAGACACCCGGTATATCGAAGAACTCTAACGTGTCACATTTCACAAAGATTGATTATAATATAATTTGTGTTGGTAAATAAAACTTACAGTTTCATTATTACTATTACTATTATTAATACAAAAAAGAATTCAAAGTTCCAAGTCGAGTTACTCCACATGTAGTAATTAATCCTAAATTTATGACTTGTAGCTCTTCAACTATCTTATCTTGATGAAGAAAATAACTTAAAAATCGTGTTGAATTAAATTATGAACATTTTCATGTGTCAGAAAGCACTCAATCAAAATGTAAAAAAATCTGACAGGTCGAAATAGATGTCATGATACGCACCGTTCACAGCGCCACCAACGAATTTTGCGGGTTCCAATATATCATTAAATATATTGTTAACACATGGTTTTGGGGTGCGTAGAATATTTTAAGTATTGTCCGGCTGTGGTTCTGGCAATCTGAATAATCATTGTTAGAGTCTGACCAAGTAAATTTTTTATCGCGTAAAAGTTATGAGAGTCCGTCAAGTACAGTAGTAGTTACCAGAAAGAAAAAACTGGAAATGTGTAATTTTATACAGACATAAAAGAACTACACTTTATACGTATAAAAATCTTAACAAAACGAACTACAACTAAAGTAAAATATTAATTGCATTTTACGACGGATGTATTTTAAAAAAGAAAGTTCAAAAGGGTCATTTCATAATTACGTGTTACATAAATACCATAACTTGTAAATATAATTATTGGTTTCCTATGTGTGAAATATAATTTTATATTTCTATACATATGAAGAACAATCTGTAGTTTTAGTAAACTATTTAACCAAGAAAGAAAATAAACACAATATACAATAAACACGTTTGTAAAATGTTAATTAATTTATATTTTTTTTATATATAAATTCTTTGTTATATTTTTATTATTAGGTATTATTTTCAATCTTCAATCTAAGTTTATCAATTTAATGCAATAAAGAATCAAGTAAAATATTATTAAATTAAATACTTAAAAGAATGGAACCTAGCAACAGTCACATTGATTTGATCTTCAAAAATTTGTTATTTGCCTTCCAAATTATTATTCGTGCATCAAAATTTCAGCCCGGAATTATTCATAATCGTACACTAAAAAATATTGCTTGGTAGCTTTTTTAAATTAAAAATATTATTTGACACTGACAGCTGAGACTTTTGAGTTATGAAATACACATTGTGTGCGAAACTTTTTCAAAATTTTTCTTAACCCCCAAGCGGGCGCGCCAATAAATATTTCTGGATCGGGAGCGCGTTGCAAATATGCTACCAATAGTAAAAGTACGGTACCACGTATTATAATAATTTTCTTTTTTAGATACTTCAATTACAACACCATTGTTTATAAGTTCTTTTTATTGTTATTTAACAATTATTACACATTGTTCATACAGGGTGTTTGGCGTAAGTCCGGCACCAAGAATATTACGTTTATTTGAGAGATACAAGCAAACTTAAACTGGACTACGGGGCTCCTTAGATGATAATAATAGGAATTTTGTATCACTTTCGGTTTTAGTGAAAATAAGTACAACTAGCTAGTAAGATACTGAAACGTACACCGTACGAAATTGACTCTATGAACCCGAACATTCTTCTGATTGATACTGGTAGCACATTTGCATCAGCGCGCCTGCTCGATAGTTAATACCAAAATGTACCGCACAAAGCTTACACCTGCAAAATTTGGGCCATCAAATAAAGTTAGGTTAAGCATAAAAATAACAATTATTATTTTTATAGTCATCTATGATATGAATAAACATTTTTTTAATGCTTAATAAATATATTTGTGCTAACAGCACAGTATTAATTTATTTCTGGTGCTCAAATACCTAATCTTCTGGTAGTGGATATTTAAAGTTGTCAGAGAAGTAATTTAATTTTATGTTTATTTATATTATTCCCACAAATTAAATAATAAATATTTTTATATTATGCGTTATGATTTGACATTTTGTCAACATAATCAGATGCTTAATAGTAAATAATTTTACTCGTAGTTCTGAAAACCTGTATTCGAAAAATATCGCAGTCAATTATCCATCACACAAAAGAAATCCTTTTGTTGCATGCACGAAAACAGCTACAAAATAAATGGTCATTACCGAAATTCAGCAATAAATAAAAACCCCTTTGGGTATATTTATTAATAAGAGTAAATAAATAATTACAAACGTTTTATATACATATATGAGCTCGCAATATAAATAATTAAAACCTACTGTTAATACAATTTAAAAATAGCTGATCCAATTATAAACTTTTGTAAAGTTGGCAAACTCATATTTGTAATGCAAATATACAAGTTATGTTAATTGTAATATTGCTTTGTCAACTATACTTTGTGTGACTAATTAAAATAAATAAACATGTACGTGTATTACTAACAGAAAATATATGATATTGTGTCAAATAAAAAAATTGTGTCAATAAAATCTGGAGTCCGAATGAGATGTATGAAATATTTATTTTAAGGTAACGTATGTAGTTTATTCTTGGCCTACATGTATACGCTATTGATCAAGAAAATAAATATTATTTTTACTCTAACACACACAAAATTCGTGTACTTAACAAGAATGTAATCAAATATTATTCTTCTCTTAAATATTTGATATGATTTGTCAGAATTAAAAACAATTGCCAACAATCAAATTTAATTATAATAACATTTATGTAATTTTTAATAAATTTGCATATTTTGTCTATTAAAATAATCTACTACTTTGCATTTCTAAAGCAAATGTAAAAATGCAAATAAACAAATAATAATTTTACTTGCATTTATACTTATATTTGCATAAATATATTAGGGAAAACATTTAAATACAAACGATTTAACCTACTTTACTACTTAAACATGACCCTCCACTTAGTGCACACACTTTATATAATATTAACATAAACATTACGTGTATGTCAACCGAGCATAAGAAAAATGAGAAATATTATAAAAATATATCGTTAACGTAAATGTCCATATTTTTATATGCCGTACGATAAACATCATGGTTTCATAATTACATTAACGAAGAATATAATATGTCAAAAATTAATATATTATACTTGTACATGTATTGCTGCCATCAATTTTATAAATATCTTTATCGCATATGTGTTAGTACAATATTATTGTTATTGAGAAAAATTGTACGAGAATGTTTTTTCATAGCTATTGAAAAACAAGTTTGTACTTGTTTTGTCTTTTGTTACAAATAATATAAAAATTATACCAAATATAAATAAATATGTATCAGTTATATATTTATATTTGTCAATAATCAATGTCCACCATAACATAAATATTAATTGAAAGCTACAAGGAAAAAACCAGATCTCACTTTCGTTTCAAAAGGAAAAAGTCTATTTTTAATTTGCGTTCTTCCTAAAAAATACAAAAACGTTTTTTAAATAAATACAATACTAGTATTTAGAGCCATAAACATCTCAGGTTAAAATTTTAACTGTAAGTTAATTAAACAAAACTGGAACTATTTTAACTGTGATATGACAAATGTTTCAGTACTGTTACTATATATAATCCGGTTTAATATTGTTCATTTATATGGAATATTTTAAGTGGCCCTTAGCATATCAAAAACAATATATGGTATTCTTGATCAGCAAAACCATGGTTTCTGCCCAGTACGCTTTGAATAAAGATTATAGGAGGTTCTAAAAAATGTGCCATCGAGGGTAATTGAACGATAAATAAATTTTTAAAATGTAATGATATATTTTGTTTTTCCCGTGTGCCCTTCAATTGTTTTAGGTACTCATACAGGTACGATAGATTTTTTTCCTAATTTGGAACATATAATGAAATGCGTTTTTTTTTTCGAGACCGAAGCAACAGAATTTCTTACAAAATTTGGTTCCAATTTGAAGATGAATATATCAAAATACAATACAGCTTCAGAATTCATTTCAAGAAGAAACCATACAGTTTTTATCAATTTAATTTTGTTACAATGAAAATATATTTATTTTGAACTGAAGATTTATTAATTAAATGAACCGTCGGTACTTTATAATAAAAATAAAATTTAACACATATATGTACACAAATTTAACCACATAACGCTGCAACAATTTCATTAAAATTGTATGGGTATTTAATATTCAACACACTGTAAAAAAATGTTGATATTTAATTCAATTTTCAGCATTTTGAGATATTAGAGAACGTAAAATGTATGTGCTTGTTAAAATAACAAAGATATTTAAAAACGATTTTAAAAAATATTTGGCCAATAAAATAAAAATCTGTTGAATATTTTTAACAAAATTTTAATCACTAATTCTTTTTAACCGCAATTTTAAATGTATTTACGTCTTACAAAGTAACTTCTATTCAAAAACTCCAAAAACTATCACAACCAAACTGAAAACTATCCAACAAGTTTCCAACTACTTAATAAATTTTTCTTCTCACCGATATAATCCGTGTTGGCTTGTTGCGGAGCCTGGATCGTCGCGAGGACGACGCAAAGGACGCACCACCGGGCACTAGCCATGTTGGCGTCAGTCGAGCGACGCGGGCCGCATCCCGACTGTCGGAACAGCGTCGCGACGGTGAATTTCAACCCCGAGCGACACACACAGCGCAGACGCTGAAAGCGAAAAGATAGTAGGGGTATCACAAAAGAGGGCTGATAGAGAAATAGGAAAGGAATGGGGATGAATAGACAGTTAGGTGGTTACCGAAATGGGAAAATAGTAAAATGGAAAAAATAGCTAACATGTTTACCGTAGTATTGTTCAGAACCCAATCTGAATGAAGTTTTATGCCTTTTAAACCTTATTTATTTATTTAAAGCGCTTTCTTTTCACCACATGGATTAGTTTCGCAGTAGCTCCTATCTACCCTTTATACAATCAATGTCATTTTGTCATTTAATTATATTATGTGGAAGAAATTGAGGGAAATACAGAAAATGTATGCTTATAGTGAAATTTCGGATAAAACAAAGAATATTTTTAATATGTTTTGACACTGTTGGCCCTATTCTGTAATTCAGTAGTTTATTTTAAGCATTTTGTTAAAGACTTTTACCTATAAGGGTGTTGACATAACAAAAAAATGTTGGATATAATTTATAACCAGTTGTTAAAAATTAACGATTTTGTTACAGACTAGCAGGGCCAGGCCAATGCCTTGTGGCGCCTGAGGCAAGTTTCAAAACGGCGCCTGTTATTTTTTTAAAAAAGAACTCTTATTGTTATTGATTAACAATAGAAGCAAAAACGAAAATTGTATTGAGCAAAAAAAAAAATTAACTTCATCTACTTATTATTTTCATGTGACCCATCCCAATATTTTGAAATACCATATTCAAATTAATATGGCAACCAGCGCCGCTCGGTGGGTATAAAGCGCCTTTGTGTTATGTTATATTTTAGCGCCCCTTCCCCCTAATGATGTAAATTTGCAAATTAAAGTTTAAACTATACTTTTTGTTCTTCAAAAATGCTAGATTTAATATATTGATGAAATTTTCCTACATTCATTCATTCAATCAATATGTTATAATCTAAATCGTTTGTTGTAATCAACAATTTTACAACAGATTTAAGGATTTATGTGCATTTGATTCTTCGCAAAATGATAGTAGGTATTTAAATATAGGATTCATTGTGGGATCCATTCTTGTAATCAATATTCTTGAGTTATAATCAATATATTCATTGTTGTAATCAACATTTTCATATTTATTATTTCAGTATAACAATGCTAGAATAATAACGAACCGAACTAGAGCTCTATTGCAAACAAATTAAAAAATATATTTCACTTCTATCACGTTAATTTATAAGTTTTATAGCAATTTTGTCTTTACGAATAAGAGCATTTTATAAAAATTTACTGTTATTTACTTTACTGTCTTGAAACAGCGCCCTTCAAAGTCTAGGCGCCTTTGGGCAGGGCACAACCTGCCCACCCGCACGGAGCGGCCCTGATGGCAACGGGTGTAACAGAAAAATTATGGCTTAATTAACATGAAATTTCTATGTATTCCAAAATATATTTAATATTTAAATATAAAAAGTCATTGAACATCAAGAATGCAGAAAAAAAGAACAAATGTTATAAGTGCATTCAATTATTAAGAATTTTTATTTATGAACTTGGTACTAATTTGTTATTCATTATTAATCAGTTGACACAAAGTGCCGTCTTTGTGATTGGGCAGCTGTTGAAGGGCGCTCGTGCAATTTTCAAGCAGCTTTAATTCACAAGTGAAGGTACATAGAGCCTTTAAAACAGCCTGGCTGTCTGATATGTTGATTGTTGCTCCTTTGAGATTTGTTTTTAGATTTATTTGAGCATAAAGATATATTGCGTAGATCTCTGCTTAAACTGGTGTATATGGATTCTTATATTTGTTAACCTGGACCAAATACACCCACCCCAAAAGACCTGGACAGTACTTAAGTATATTTATTCAAAAGTACTAAAACAAATACTAACGCAGTACTTAGTACTTGTACTTAAGTACTTTGAAAAAACTGCCTTAAACACTTGATTTTCAAGTACTGCATCTAAAATACTTATATTTAATACTTAAAAAGCTACTTAAAATAAAAAGTTCTTTCAGGGTACTTGAATACTTTGTAAGTAGAAATTTAAGTACCTACCTATCTTCAAGGTAAATCGTTTTTTCATTAAACAAATTACATCAAAGTAACAAAAATACTATGGCCCGTATTCTCACCTCTTTGAAGTAGCGCTACTTCCGAAAAATGAAAAATCGCTACTTCAACTGTCAAGTGTCAACTTTAATGTTAAAAGTTAAAGAAATAAAAATAAATTAAATTGTATTTATTTCAAATATTATAGGTTTTAGTTACAAAAATATGAAACCTATTCTTGTCTATAACCCAGATAGCACAAATCTTCTCAGAATATTCTGAGAAAGTCCTATATATGTCTTCTATATTCCAAATATCTCAGGAATGTCCTAAGAATATTACGAATATATTGGTATATTACTGTAATATTCAAGCTAGAATATTCTATGATTATTTATTTTAATATGATCAGGATATTCTTATATTATTCCGGAATATATGGGAATATTTCAAGTATATATCATTGAGAATATTCTCCGCATAATATATTGAAATCAACGTTGGAGGGCGTATTTATTTTGGAGCTATTTTTGCGTTCTTAATGCGAAATAGGCTTAATATTTATATATAATTATTGTGTTACATTTCACATTATTTACGTTAATAGTGTTTTATCTATCACCATGCTGACTTGTTCTTCAGTTTCGGTTTGAAATAGTGGTGCTAAACTAAGTAAAGTTGTCAGATTTACAATAATTTGTGTGCGTTTTTAAACAATACCCAACTATAAAAATTGTATTTTTCATTTTCACGGTAATTTTATAAAAGTGTAACTACAACAAATAATTATTCTACTATTTCTTTCATGTTTACTTCCTCATATTTGCATTTTTTCTACAGTACGGTTTATTTGTATCATTCGTCGTTGCTAAGGCTACAATACATGCATACTCACTCCTAAACGTTAGTAACTTTTGTTTATTAATCAGCTCAAATTAGAAGGGTTTCAATAATTTGGGATAAGAAACAAGTACATAAGTACCTACATTATATTTACATATTATATGCTGTATAAACTGCATCACTATTTGGCATTTATATTATTTGCTGATTAGATTTTTGAAAACAATACCCAAACATATAAATTTTAGTATTTATTATCACGGTAATTTTAAAAATATTTGTGTAACTACTATAAATAATTATTCTACTATTTATTTAATGTTTATTTCATCATATTTGAATTGGTTCGATTTGTTTGTATCGTTCGTCGTTGCTATAGTAACATCCATTGTTTGTAGTCTGTAGCTTCTGCATCTCATTCTCATATCTCATCTGTAGCCCGCCCGAGCCAGTGTTTGTTGATTACTCAGCACAAATCACAAATTTAGACACTAAGACTCTGGATACTCAGTAATAATTTGGGATAAAAAAAAACAAGTAAGTACATTGCGTTTATATATATACTGTTAAACTGCATAACTGTTTTTATAATTTGTTGATTAGGTATTCTATACCATGTCCAAATATAGAAAAAAAACTGTTTATGTCTGCAAGATGGCATAGGATTGAATGAACAAGAGAAACTGAAGTAAGTAATTTTACTATATTTATAGCCTTTGGCAACTTTATTATGACAATAATTGAATGCACTAATTTTTATATCCTTATTTTAGACTAGCGACCATCTTGGCTTCACCCGAGAGCAAAAACTTAATGCCCATCAAAATTAGCGACATAATCTTGAGAAAGTAATTTTTCAAGAAGGTGAAGTATACTTTCTGTAATTATATATAAATTCGTATTAACATATTTTTCAATTTTAGATATAAATATACGTGTGTAGATCGTGACACTACTACTTCAATATGTGTGTATATTTATTAACCACAAAAACATTGAACTTAGATGTCTACCTCTGGGAGTTCCATGGAAAAGTAAAAAAATACACTTTTTTATATAAGTGCACGAAACACGCATGTAATTTTTATTTTTAATGAATATATGTATATCTATAAATGTGTAGACTATTCATTATCTCCCATATAATATCCTAGAATATTCCAGTGAATATATTATGTAGGAATGAGGAATATGATTGTTTATTTCCCAGAATATACATGAAATATTCCATAGGATATTGTGCGGATCATCAGGGAATATTTTTTTTCGAGACATCAACATATTCCTGGTATATTCTCTATATATTCCAGAACATAAATAGGTAATTCCTGGAATATTTAAATATTCTTAGAAAATATTCATAGCATATTCATGTTATATTTTTGTGCTATCTGGGAAATAAAATTTAAAAAATCGAAATAGCGCTACTTCGGAAGTAGCGCTACTCCAAGAGGTGAGAATACGAGCCTATATTATTACAAAATGAAATATGTATGTAAATAATTTATAATTCTGTCAGTGATATAAAAAAAATTCATTCAGCAGAATCTCATTTTAAGGACCTTGCAAAAAAGCAAATTTAAATTTCTATTTTAATTAACTGTCATACTTTGCACCTCTTTTAATATATGTTAAGGTTTTTTAAAATCTGATTGTTGGTTATGTTATATTGGGTGCGTTCAGCATGCCAGCAGCGCTGCTGGCGATATGCACCGCTGAGCGCCGATGTTAACCGAATACAACTGTTGAATCAATCCAATTCGTCAATTCATTGTGTTCGGCATAGTTTGGTGCGCTGAGAGTTGCTGAACGCGGCCAATGATAGATTATTCTTCTATTAAAACATTATAATCATTAGATTATTGCTTTTTTAGGAAGTACTTGAAATGTACTTGGAAAATATTGAGTACTCTTAACAAGAACTTGTACTTAAGACATAAATATTTTAATTATTTCAGTACTTTGTACTCAAGTTTAAGTATCTGGGCTCTAGTACTTGTACTTAGGACTTAACTACTTAAATAGAGGTACTTGCCCAGTTCTGCACCCCAGTTTCTTCTGACTCTAGTTTTAGACCATCTGTCAAAGAGGACAGGAAATTAACTGGCTTGTCTAAGAGTTGAATACAAATTACTACTGTTAATGTGAAAAATAAAGAAGACGTAGACACGTTAATATGCTTTAATTGGAACACAAGAACACAGAAATTATGATATATGATTCACTTTCTTTCCAGTAAATAATTCGTATGGCGTTTTACCTTCAATAGTACTCGATCCTGTTCGATTAAGGATATATACAGTAGTATTTACTGCTTCTGCCCAGAGAACTTTAGATAAATTTTTAGAAACAAGCATTGTCCGAGCAAGTTCAACAACAGTACGGTTGGTTCTTTCTGCACAACCATTCTGTTGTGGCGTGTAAGGATTTACAACAGAAAATATAATACCATTTTCTTTCAGTAGATTCCTAACGCCTCTGTTGTTGAATTCTAAGCCACCATCGCTTTGAAGTATCTTCATGGGACGTCCACATTGTGTTTTCACCATTTTTATTACTTCATTTATTTTCTCCATCGTTTGAGTCTTTTCCTTCAGAAAATAAACTATTCGAAGTCTTGTATAGTCACACGTGAAGCACATGAAGTAGCGTGCTCCACCCAACGAGGTATACTCCATGGGCCCGCATAGGTCAACATGAAAGATCTCACCTGGCTCATTCGCACGTTGTTGCCGTTGTTGGAAACTGTTACGATGCTGTTTCCCCTCAATACACGCTCCACAAAATAAATCATTGTCAATGAAGTCGACATTGTTTTGCTTCAAAATTTGCTTGATATGACGAAAGTTTTGATGTCCCAACTTCTCATGCCAAATTTGAAGAGTATTTTTCGTTGTTACATTGACTTCTTTAATAACCGGTTCGGTGGGCTCTTTAATTTTAATTAACATTTTAAATAATTGTCCAGCTCGATAGCCACGAGCTTTGATTATACCATTTTTCATAAATTCACATCTGTCTTTAAACGAACGAAAATTCATACCTTTGTCAAGAGCAGATGTTACCGAAAATAGGTTTCTTCTAGCTGCTGGCACATAGAGGACGTTCTCAAGTCTGTAAGATATCCATTTGCCGTCAACCAATGCTTCAAACTTGATTGTACCTCTTCCAAGGGCATCCATTGTCGACTTGTCACCGATGAAGATCTTGACAGGTGTCATAAAATTGTCAAACGACGAAAACCATTCACTTCTGTGAGTAATATGATCAGTGGCACCGGAGTCCACAATCCATGCGTCGTTTTCTAGCTGGGCTGACAATACTTCGCACACAAAAGCTTCATCTTCAGTGTTATCTGTCAATTTTGATTTTTGACAGTTGCGCTTGATATGCCCTTTTTCACCGCATTTGTAGCACTTGAAGTTCTTTGTCTTCCCTCCAGAAGATTCAGTGTTCTTAGTTTTCCTCTTCTGTTGGCTATAAGTACTGGTACTACTATGATCAGTCTTGCTGTATCTTTTTTGTTTACCAGCCATCAGCGCTACTGATTCTTCTTCATTAGCCCGTTGTTTACGCCTAGCTTCCTCGGACGTAAGCAATCCAATCAAATTTTGAAATGTCTGATGACTTTCTGGCCTAGCCCACCATGCTTGCCGAAGGCTCTCGTACTCCTCTGGTAACGTATCTAATAGTTTTACAGTTAACGATGAACCATCAGGTTTTACGTTAAGCTGCTGCATTCGTAGAATCAAATTTTCAAATTTTGCGATGTGTGACACCATAGAATCCCTTGAATTCATTCGGTAATTAAAGAATTCTGCCTGCACAGTATGAGCTGCTTGTTTCGTTTGTTGCTCAAAAATGTCGTGCAATTTTTGCCACATATCCCTCGCAGTTTCGCATGTTACCAATAACGCAATTATATTAGTTTCCAAAGTACGAACAATAATTTGGCTGGCAGCACGGTCTGCTTTATCCCAGGTTTTAAAATCAAGTAGATATTGCGCTTGTTGCGCAGCAGTATTAGGTTTTACCGGTTTTTCTATTTCACCGATGCATACTTCATACGCTCCTTCGCTCCCGCGCAACAAATTACGAATAGAGAATTTCCAAGTGCTCCAATTTTCAGCACCTCGTAAACGTTCGATCCCATGGACTTCCATGCTTACTATCTTCAAGTTTCTTAGGAATATATCTTAGAAACCTACACCTATAATTTAATGTATTTCTAATCCTCTTCCTTGAAGAACAACGGCATTTATTCCAAATACAAAGAACTACCAACTACGCTCTGCTACCATGTTAATGTGAAGAATAAAGAAGACGTAGACACGTTAATATGCTTTAATTGGAACACAAGAACACAGAAATTATATAAATATATATGACAGATTAAACTCGGACAACTTGATACATCATATATCATAACAAACAATATATTATCAATGGTGACTTAATGAATATAAAGTTTTTATTTTAACAACTACAATTAGATTCTTTATAATAGAATAATATAATACGCAAATATATATCTCATATATAACTCGTTCTAAATAACTATTATTAAAATATCAAATGTGAAAGTAAATTAAATATCAAACGTTTATTGAAATAAGTATTTCCCACCGTCATACAAATGTCGTGAAAAACACTTTAAAACATATAAATTACATTTAGGTCTTTTTGAATTTAAATGCTTCAATTGTTTTCAATAATTAGTAATTCTTATCTTAAACATCTACTTTTATTCAGGAATTAGGAACTTTCAGAAAGTTGTGTCATCACGTTTTGCTGTAATGACCGGGCCGTGGGTGGTTTAGTTCTTCCCACTTTTGTAGACGAATGCCAAATTTTTAATCAATATTTGCAGTTAGAGTGCTCAATACAACCTACAATGTCTACTTTATTAAAAAAATAAAAGGATGTTCCGACATATATAGAGACAAAAAGTAATTTGAAGCACTCGTGTATGGTAAATGATTCTACAATTTAAAATTACCAATTTTTCGTTTGCTAAAGAAAGGAAATTATAATTTTTTTGTTCTGTCACATTTTAAATTTTTATTAAATTTCAAATGAGGTAAATTATGTACCTGCGTATTTTCCCATCGCCTACATTAAACTCATTGAATTAAATATTGTAGGAAATTCTCAAATGAAATTTCATTTTAATACGAGTATGCTAGCAGACTGCTCATATTTTCAACAAGCCATGCCAATAAATGTTTTGAAATCAATTGGTGGAAATATTAAAAAATTTATAGCTATTTTTGCAAATAACTGTTGAATACTTACAGTACATTTGTTGAATTGGTCGGAATATTACACGCATGAAATATTGGAAACAACTAGACCGAATATAAGAAACTTTTTGCTTGAGAGAACTTTTTGAGACAAATTATTCACAAAAACCAATAGTTTTTTTTTCTGAATTTTTTCTTCCAACCTTTGATGTAGACATGTTTCACATCTCATGTAACTTATTTAATATACAGCCACTACGAAATATATTACAAAGTAGCGGGTCAAAAAAGACTTGTACAATACTTCACGGCAAAATAAGAAATAGAACGAATCTCGCAAATTCCGACGATAGATGTAATCTTCGTAGCCATATTAATAACAAGTGACAATCACAATTTTGGCTTGGAAATGGCTATAGGCATAATTTGCTTGCTTATTCAGCCTTATTTTAAACTAAATGATTTTTGCAGTCCTGCAGAGATTTGAATACATGGAACCGAATGAATCAGAGATATATTTGTAGCAAAAGACAATGAATCAAAAATTATTTGAGAACGAATAATTGGACGATTCAGAGTACAATTAGATCACATCCATTGTACCTTAATTTCAAAAAACTAATAATTTAGGTTTCGGCCCTATTTTTAATTATTTTATCGTATACAATCGTCATATAAAAAATAATATTTCTAACAATCAGATAAACTTATATATGAAATAATTTATTGGGCGAGGTCGAAGTTGAAATTAGCGCTAGTAGGATGGGGTCACCGATGTCGGTTCTATAGTCCATTCACGTTAGCGAGCGAACCTGGAACCAAGTCGTTTCATTGGTACGGCTCAAATATTATCCCAATCCAACAAATAGAACGGCATGAAATTCTCTAGCGGTGCAAAGCACTGTTGAAGATGGTGTAGTATTGTCTTGTTTCCCCTTCGTGAGCTTGTGACAATGTAGTGGACCAGTAAATCTTCATGATTGTTAAAGGTTTTCTGATCACCTAGTGCTATAATCATACGTAATATAACAAGTGATGTAATTATCATCGATGGTATTATCGAGTGAAACCAGATTTCACGTATTAAAACATGATTAGTTTTACAATTGTCTTACTATTTTCATCGTTGTTGATATCATAAACGATTACCGCACATTTTTATATCCAAAATTAACTGTCAATGTTGTAAATAAAGAAAACAAATCCCCTAGTAACGAATATAAATAAGGTGATAATTTCTTTGTTTTTTATCATCGCTATAATAGACATATAACTAGGGAGATTCTATATGTTGATTGGCGGAAAACATAGCACGTGACTAATAAATTATATTCTCATAAAAATTGACTCTGCCCAGCAATAAAACTATAAATATCGCAATTAAGATAAACCGTCATATCCCTCACTGCTTGATATTATAATTAATTGCGCCGCTCTGTTGAAATGAAGACATGCTCTTTATAAGATAAATGCTATTTTTGTTTGATATAATTTCTTATGAAAATGAAAACTGTAGTAACAAATATTATTTCAAACAAAAATGGCATTTATGTAAAGGAACATTAAGATTATTTGAGTATATAGAGTACCCGGAGCAGGTAAAAGTGTATGTCTTCGTTCCAATAGAGCAGTGCAAATAATGGCCCGTTGGCGTTCAATATTATAATGCAAGCAATGATCGATGTGCTGTTTTGTCATAATTTTAATATTATTAGTGAAGAAGGGGAACCCAAGTGTGACGTGGAAGATCAAGGAAAGGGGAGATTTCTTATAAAAAACCAAAAATTCTTAATCACGCTGTTCTTTAATAAATAAAGTGACCGGTTTCGGCTACTGAGTAGCCATCTTCAGACAACCGGAGAACAATGAATCTACAGGTTACACATTACGGCTGAGAAGTGAAATATTATAAATTGGAACAATAATAGTATAAATATAAAATAATGAAAAGGAAAAAATTTATTTAGCATGTGCTTAAGTCAAAATGTCTGCTGAACTCTCATTTTAAGTTTAAGTACACATTTTAATTTTGTTATGGTGGAGGATCCCATTGAGTAGGTAAGTAGGCCTCGGGTTAAATACCGGGTAAAATCCCTACTACACAAAACAATTCTGACAGTGAGAGATGAGTCAATATCGGATATTGGTAAAAGGGGTCATTTCGCCCTCGATCTCGCGTAATATTAAAAAGGCTGACTTCTGATTGGTTAGCGGTAGGAAGTTTAGATACGTTGCTGCTTGAATTACATAAACGATTAATAGCTCTAGCCGGACACGGTCAATTGGGCGATGGACAACTGGGCTATAAAATAATAAATGTGTAGAATTACACAATTCTGCGTAAGGCTAGGTTATTTTTTCATTTACAAAAAAAAAACGTATACCTGCTTAACATGCAAATTTTTAAATTTTTGTCACCCAAATGAGCATCGCCCAAATATTACGGCGCCCAGTTGTCCGTTGCCCAGCTGTCGCGTACCGATATTTCATGAGACACAATGGATTGAAACAGCTTGAATTCAAGAAGTCAACTAATTGTAGAACCACCAGATTAAAGCATAAAATCGTGCTAGTTTACCAAACGGACCCGATGCGATCGTGTACAAAAGTTTTTAACCGGGGAATACGTCGACTCGTGTAGTATTTGAGTGTCTTACTAATTACAACTCGGTTTGGTAGGATAGATTATTGCTTAGAATCTAGAGTTAATACACAATAGGATACAAAAAAGAAAAATGTAAATGTCAGGGGTTACCAAAGTGGTAAGTACCGATCCCTTGTATTCCGTAGCAATACTCAGTAAATTGATGAAAGTTAAAGGGTCGGTGAGAAATAAATTGGTGTAAATATTTCATTGAAAATAACAATACCTTATATTTTTTTCATTAATTTTTGTTAAAAGAACATATATCTTAATCTGTCATTTATATATTACAATTATTTTTCTTGGATGCCCATTGAAAACATCTCATAGGTAAGACACGTAAATTTTTTGTCGAAACAAAAGTAAACTAAAGTATTATCTAACAGATTTATTGCAGACTCAAGCTTACAAATCATAAACCTAAAGTAGACGGCCTACTAAAAAAGCAGCATCCTACCTTTCGAACTGAAAATATATTTTAGTTCCATAGGTATAAAAAAATGTTAATCAATTAAATATAAACAGGGTGTTTCTCGGATACGGAACACACCGATTATTTTTTTTTTTATTGGAAATACAAGAAAATAATTCAAATAAAAGTTGTAGTAGATGAAGGGCGACATTAACATATTGAAGAAAATAATAAGCGTTATATTTTTTTAAATAGGATAGTATATATTTTTTAGGCCCATTCGATAGAAAATTTTTTTCTGAATTCAAAATTGTATACATTTTATACCCTTACATTATAAAAATATTGAGAAAAATGGTATTGAAATTTAATAAATTTTATTTTTATAGTTCTTTTTTTCAGTAGGCTACGCATAAAAAAATTGAACTTAAATTAAAACGAAACAAATATTTTTTTATATCTTTATAAATAGCAAAAATAGGAATTATGCACTACATAATTCAAATTAACATATAGCAGTTTTGTTTTTCATACATAGACTACTGAAAAATAACTATAAAAATAAAATTTATTTAAATTTCAACTGCATTTTTCTCAATATTTTTGTAATGTAAGTATATAAATTGTATACATGGTTGAATTCAGAAACACTATTCAATGGGCCTAAAAGTTATATACCATCCCATTTTAAAAATATATAACTTTATGTTGTAGTTTGAGAACCAATGGTAAAAAAAATATTTTCTTTAATAAGTATATATTCTTTGTACAATCATGCAAAATATTAATTACTCGTAAATGTCCGCAAACTCAAAGTGAGTGCGGGAAATAATATACTATGCATAGTCACTCGAGTAGCAGATAATTTTTAAAAATGTATAATACATTTATAATTATTTGTCTTTTTTTATTCGCAATACGTGCGGGAAACAAGATTCTAAAACTTTTGTTTCAGAATTTTTCGCGCTTGTTACAAAAAACTATTATTATACATTGAAAAAGTATATAACATGAAAATTATCACTGAGTATATTCGAACTTTTATGGTATCATTATATAGGTCGTCTATGTAAAAAGTTGGCAATCTAATAGAAAAATTTGCAGTTGTACTGTAAATTGTAAATTAATAGTTAGTACAAATAGAAAAAAAAGAGAATTAGAGTTTACCCAAAAAAATTACAAAATTAATACCGAATAATTAGGTTTGTTCGTTGCGCGATACTGCGTTTTACCGCAAAATCGGCAATAATTCTTGTCGTTAAATTTTGCGATTTACCCTCTATCTCCCGGGTAATAATTAAGGTTACTAAAAAATACCGTTCTTTATACGGTAAATAATTTTGAAGTTTATCAAGATATTTCGGGCTCTATTATAATTATAAAGGGTATAGCGGCAGACGCAGGATATATCGGAACTAACAAACCTATTGATGAATAATCTTAATTCTGAATAATGAATAAAAATATCGGTCTATGATTCTGCTTTTAATGTGTCAAAAGGTTGCGAAAAGTACTAGAAAGCAGAACCTTTTAATCTTTGTGATTTTTTTTCTCGTGTTTAGTGAAGGCGATGTTTGCTATTTCCATGTAATATATTAAAGTCCGTCTTTTAATTCGCACCAGCATTGAAACTTGGATTCCAACACATCAAAGCCTAAATCTAAAACAGTTTTCTGCTGATTGGCGGCAGTTTCCATCCAGTGAGCACATACAGATATACGCTAAATGAAATGAGGTCTGTTTGACTAGTGAACATTATAACGATTTAATTGCAAAATAGCACAGATTATTCATTGGCCTCGAATACAATCATTAGTGCATATTGTGTAAATATATATTATATATTAAGTTATTTAGCTATTGATGATGTTTGTAACACTAATGCTCATAGGGCTATCTGTTACGCATTTTGAGTTAAAACCTTCAACAAAAAAGTAATTATTTGTCATGCATGTGAGTAAATACTGTAACATTTTTATTTATTTGGCTGAAGTGTAAATATTAGACAATTATTATTAATTAAAATTGAGTGTTCATTAAATTATAATTAAATATTACTATTACTAATATTAAACAATTATTAAAATATCACTATATTTATATCACTATATACTTATATCACGTTCAATTGTCCGCCTACCGACCTCCACAGCGTCTATATACTCAACTGACTCAACAGCGTCTGTATATTCAACTTCTCGGACAGAAGTCACCTCTTTCACCTCAATGTCTGACTATTTATGTAATCTGTCTAACTTCCACAGCCTCAGTATCACCGACTCTCCGTATGCCACAATTCTTCAACATCACTGCTGAGTATTCACTTCCACTTGTCGTTACTGTCCCCGTATACCTAGCTTCCCAATACTCTTCAACACTACCGAGTATTCTCTTTAACAGCTATTCCAGTATACCAGTAACTTCTTGACTCGCCGTTACTGTCCTTGCACACTATAGCTTCCCAATACTCGTCAACACTACCGAGTATTCACATCCACAGCGATTCCAATATACCAGTAACTTCTCGAGTACCTACTCGACACCAACTGCATACGCTCACTAGGATACTGCTGTGCTTTTCACTAACACTTTACTCTCTAACACTCCATGTGTCTCTATGACTCTGTATGTCACTAACTGTATCTCTCGAGCATAGCTACGACCCTTATATACAGCTGCCATTATTTTCTAGAACAGCTCTAGAATATTCGAACACGTAATAACAATGAACACAAAAGGTTCAGGCGACCGAACGTAATTAAACACGTCGCGACCAGTTTGTTTACATCGCCCGGCTGCTAGCGCTATTACGTCACCGCTATAAATAGACACTCGCTTACAGTAGCGGCGATGGCGGCCGTTCCACGTTACAGTACATTTTATCTAAGAGTGAAAAATTTTAACTCAGTTTACACCTTGTGAGCTAATTTAAAGGAGAATAAAATTTCCTTACTTTCAAATGGAATACAATTATTTTCCAATACCTACTTTAACTTTTTTGTTTAATATTAAGAGTCCACTGTGCAGACACAGGCGCAAAAAATTGTCGTCAATTTGAGAACTTACGTAACCATTTGGCTGTCATTGTAAATCTGGGCAACAGCACTCTTCCAAAAATATAATACCACCATTCACATTCACTTGATTCGTTCTCTAGGTATCACCCGTTCCAGAAGCATCAGCTTATAATCATTGGGGCAGTACAACCTCTCTGAGTATGGCATGAGCTCCATCTCACAATCATAGGGATATCACACTTTCTGAGTATGACATCAGCACCATCTCACAAACACTGGGGTATCATACCCACTCTGAGTATAGGATTAACACCAGCACCAACCAGGGGCGTCACTAGGTACTTTTAACAGGGAGGGTGCAACAGGGCGCACTTTCAGAACGAAATAATTTTTGACAGTCTGATTCTGCATTTAAATTTTTTCATGTTTAAAACATAAAAATATTTCTTTTGGAAGATTTTCAGATGTAATGAAGCGAACACAAATACTTATCTGTTCTTCTGCAGTGATGTCCCGAGGATCATCTACTATTATTGCAAAATAATCACAATTATTAATTTCCGGAGTTATTTTGCGTATTACACATTTTGCACTACTCGCTATAACATGATTTTGTGACGTAGTGAACAATAATGTGCATTTTGAGGTACAATGTACTTTTGGAGAAAAGGATCAAATTTTTTAATAACTAGAGTCTATAAAATTGGCCTTATTTGTTGAATTTTTTGTTCATTACGTGCTTGCAATGGAATAGCCTTAAATAATTTCGTCTCTTTTATAGCCTGAATGGTACATCATTTTGATTTCTTATAGTACCTTTCTTAAGAGGAAAGGTTACTCTAGTACAGGGGTAGCGAAAATTCAATTAATTGTTTCGAACTATTAACATTTTAAAAAACTCAACACACGACACGCATACTTCCGATATTAACCTGAATTAAAAAAATATATTATTGAAATCTATTAGTATTTGTCTTTGATTTTAATGACAAAACGAGAAAAGTCCAGTATTAATAGATTTCAATAATTTTTATTTTAAAATGCAGGTTAGTATCGGAAGGATGCTTGTCGTGTGTTGAATTTTTTAATGCGTTAATAGTCCTAATACAGGAATAATTAATTTGAATTTTCGCTTCATATTTTAGAGCATCGGTAACCTTTCCTCTTCGGCTAAAGTCGTAGGTACATAATCGTCTCGCTGCTTATTGCAGATAAATAAGTGTATAATAAAATAGTAAAAAAAATCAGATTGATTTTTAATAATTTATTTAAATAAAAATACGGAAAGGGGGCGCAAAATTAAACAGGGAGGGCGCAAGCCCCTTCAGAAATGGTCTATCGACGCCACTGGCACCAACTCCCAAACACTGAGGTATTACGTACTCTCTGAGTTTTATTAATTATTTGACGAATTTATTAAATAACCAAATACAAGTACAACCCACACATTAATTTTGAATCATGCTCACACTATTGATAAAATATTGTATCATAGTGTTAGCATTGTATTTGTATGTAAGAGCGAATGGAAGGTTGCGCTTGCGTTCATATATGTACATTTTGTTGCGTCTAAAATGTCACAATAAGAACATAAAAAGTATTGTATCGTGTACATCATCTAATTCAAATGCCTCATGTCACTGTACGGTTATTGTATCGTCATTGTATCGCTAATGTAAATCAGTATGTCAAGCCTGTTTCAGGGTAACCAGTGCTATTTACTATTAAATCATTTATTATTGTCGAAAGACTAATTTTTTAATCTATTTTAAATAATAATTTGAAGACTTTTAGACAGCATAGATGTAGTAGAGATAGATTAATGATTTTCTACTTGAGTCTCCTTTCTGAAAAATGGGGCTACTTTAAAGGCATCTAGATAAATTCTCTCAATAAAACATTTAAGGCCAGTTGCATAAAACCTTAGCTGATCATATGTTTAACTGCATATTGTACTCATTGATAATTATCAAAAATACAAAGAAAAATAAGCCCTGTCAAAGTTAACAACAAGATTAAAGTTAAGAAGGTATAAGGTTTAATGCAACTGGGCATTATTGAAAAAAATTGTGAAGGGTTCAGCATTGCAAAGATTGGCATATCAAGCAGAAAATATATTATTGAAGTTATATTGAAAGTGTTAGGTGAATGTAATCATGTTAGGTACAGTTAATAAGTTTATTTTGACTTTAATTTAATTTTAAAATAATATTTATATTTCATTTAACATATGTATTTACTAGTCACGTCATTGATATTATTTGAGCTTATTTTGTCAAAATGTATGAAAAAACGTTATCCGTTTAGTTAAAATTTTCCCATCTCCAAAAAGCATTTGTAAAAAATTACCTGCTTTTTATTAATAATTGATAAAGTAACTTTTTCATTTGATTTTAACGTAAAACCTTAAACACCAGCCGAAAAAGGAACGGGGATTCTATAAGCCTCAACATACACAGACACAGGTATACGCAGAGCCTTTAATAACTTTCAATTCCAATTTGTTTTCCATCCTTTTATTTTACGGTTGCGCGAGCAGAATCCGTCGATACAACAACATAAAATATTGAAGGAAAGCTAAAGCCTTCAAGAGTATTCAAAATTATATTTTAATCCGTTTATGGTTATTTTTATCCTACGAATCAATGCTGATATAATTCTTTCATTGAGAATATATTTTTTAATATTTACAATTTCATAAAGTCATAAAGCATTGTATTTATTGTATTTAAAATGTTTCCTTCATAAAAAAAATTAAAAATAAGTATGTAAAAACTATATTAATGTTTTAAATATTGAATGTTTTGTCATAAATGCAAAAAAATAAAACAAGATTAAATATTGATATAACTTCTATGATTTATAAATATTTGCATACCAAAATAGATATTCCAGCAAAATTGGCCCATGTTTCATATTACTGAGTTTTGTATATTTTATTACATTTTTCGAAAATAAAAGAAATAATAATTTTAATATAAATGAACATACTCGTTTGCAATCAACAATTTTTATTTTTTGTTGTCCCTAGGCATTTATTATGTATTTTATTTCATATCACATATATAACTCAAAATAACTATGTATTAATACTTGATATATTAAAGAAGACAAAATCGAAAGAATGTATCATAAACGTCTAGTTAAATTTAAATTAGTTTAATAAAATGAACAAATTCTTATAATAATTAAATCGTTGCTGTCAAAAATTCTTGCTGAATTTGTTCATTTCATCAAATTTACTGTAATATGTAATAAACGACTGCTGTTGTTGATGGGATGAAATAATAGGATTGCAGTCCTAATTTTTATTGTTTAACCTGAAGCTGTAAGTGACAGCGAAACGTTAGCCTCAGACTAAACAATAAATATTTGGACTGCAATCCTGCCTATTATTACATCCCATTATTATTAACCAGTAATTTAAAGCAGGTACAGTAGTGTAACCTAGTCGGTTGGAAACAGGATCCCTTGGATTAGATATAGAAAATCTCCTATTTTGATAGAAATTTAAAAAGTCCCTATTTTTTGTTTTGTAGAGATAATTAATTCGGCAAATTAGCGGCTTAATTTTGTACATGTAAACAATGGTGTGTAAATTTCGGGTCCAACACTGGTGTGTGTATAATATTATTATATAAAGGTACAAAAGAATAGATAACATAATACAAACAATGGGCTCGTCCAAGTATTTATTTTATTAGAAGTTTACTTAAAACTAGCAATTCAAATACTTAACTCAGTTATTATTACAGTTTTGGCGCGATGTTGTGACGTCAGCGTAACACGGCGTAAGTAGAGAAAATAGGCAACCATTAAAATGAAAATACTAATACATACATATACGATAATATATATCTGCGTAGTTTTCTTTCACAATTAGGAGGTACAAATGCAGTTTTCAATCTTGATTTATTCAGATCTCCAATCAGGGAGAAAAGTAAAATGTGTAATTTTGGCTATTTTCGTAATCAAGTTTATTATTGCCTTCAATGAATGTTGTACTCCAAGAATTTCTATCTAATAGTATAAGTAGGTACCTAAAGAATTTTTTATAATCGCACCAATCGTTATTTTCATAATTATTATAATAATATTTATGCTACGAGCTTTTTGAGGATTGATTACCTATAACTATTAAAATATGGATGATAATAAAATTTAATCAAACATTTACATTCGTATTGTCGGATTACAAGACAGACAAGAACTGATTAAAATAATAAAACATAAATTATATTTAATATTAATTAATAATTCAACTTTCTTTTGATGTAAAGAAAATATTACAACTAAATATGTATGTTTATATTTGGAATTAGAGTATCTCTATAGCCAATCGTGTATTTATAAGAAAAATATGCATAGTTCAGTGATATTGCCACATCTTAATAACGCTGAAGTGAAAACATGTAACAATTTTTCACTAAAAATTGTAATAGTCTTATTATCCACATAGAAATACAGACAGTATGGCAATTTTTATTTTGTTTTACATAATATTATTTCTAAAAAGTCGTAGATTTGGATTGGCTTATTCCTTTATGTTCATTGATATGTTCATTACAAAACTATAATTTATTCTAGATTCTACACTTCTAGGATCAATGGTTAATTAAAAACTAAAGTATGTGCTCTTCAAGGAACACATCTATTTTACTTGCAATGAATCGGTGTTCATTGAATTTTCTGTGCAATATAAAAATTAAAATTCATTGTAGAAGATAGACAATCCTGTGCAAATGATACGTATAACTTCCCTATCTGAATTATGAAGACGAGCAGCAATCTGAACAAAAACCACGAAACTTTTTCTTGACGTAAAAATAGTCAGACGGTCTGTCTTATTGAACAAGCGCTGCTGGTTTCAATGTTAATGAAGAAAACTTAATTCTTACGAGGGAATTCATACCAAAAGTAATTAGTAAGAATTTAGAAGTTTCTTCTATTTTAGTTGAAAGAAGTCGCCTACAATTCCTCTTGTATAATTATTTTAGATTCGCGAAGTTCGTTATTTCCGGCTGGTTTTTTTTTTTCGGTTACACCGCCACTAATTAATTTAATATTCATTTGCTGCGGTGTGATAGTTTAGAGCATAATAAATATATGTTAATAAAGGTCTTATTTTCGCTAATGAAATGGAATTAAATTGGTTTCGATTCTGCTGAATAATTTACGTTGAATTTGTTTTCAATTTGAGGACTAATTAAATTCAATATATTCCTATGTTATAACACATTGTTTGTCCGTGTACCGATGCACTAAAACATAACCAATCACATGATGGAAAATTAGAAGTGAACGCTTTTAGGAATATGCAACACTGTGTGTTTATAAATTTTACTTGTAAGTATATAATAACTAATGGACAAATTTGAATAAATGTATAAGAGTAAAATAAAAAATAAATTTTGTTAACCGTTAGAGACAAATTTTCCCCACGGTCAATGGTCCTGCGACCAAAGACGATTTTTTTTGCTACAACATTTCTGGACACCTTTAATAGAGATTCACGGGCTTGGCTTGAAGCTTGAAAGCTTGGCTTGGTTAGAAAAAGCTTGAAAAACAAGCCAAGCCAAGCTTCTGTTCCACCAAGCCCAAGCCAAACCAAGCCTAACATTTAAAAAAGCTTGAATTTTCGAGCCAAACCAAGCCTTCGACCGTCAAGTAGCTTGGTTGAAAGCAAGCTTTTTCAAGCTTTTCTTAAGAAATGTTGTCGAGGCCGACAAACCGTAATTTTATGGTGGTAACGTACTTTCTCATTGCTTCGGCACATTTTTGCGAACTTCTAAGAATTGGTTTCCAAAAGGATTAGCTTTCATTACCTGCCAGTCTAGTAAGGTTCAAAAATTTGCAAAGACCACTTATTTTCTCAATCTGAACCAACTTGTCGCACATTGTAGTACGCGCACACAATCAAGTATACAAAATAAATTTATAAAATGTTCAAAAAGTTTTAAATACATAAGATAAATGATAATATAATTTTATTGTTTTATTTTTTATCTACATTAATATACAATGTATGATGAAAAATGATAATACAAAATTTAATGCAAATGTCAATCATTACACATAGATCTATTTAATTTTTTAAAATATTTATTATTGTCAAGTTAAACGTATTTTGTACGGAAATTAATAAATTAAATTTTTAAGTAACTGAGGTCTCGTGGCCACGTGTCTGAGTGTCAGTTCGCGAATCTGGGAAACCGGGTTATATCTCGACCGATGCCAAATATTTCGAATTTTAAATGGCACAAAATTAACCCATGTAGTGCACTCTCCACGCCAGCAATGAGTGACCGTGAGCTGACGCCTGGTAAGCGCCCGTACGGTGCAAATATTTCATCATTACCAATATATGTATACAAAGCAAATTGGCACACCCAGCAATGAGTAATAAGCCGTGATGATTATTTATTTTATTTTTTAATTATAAGCTTAAAGCTTTAAGAAATTAGATTTGATTTTCAAATAATCAAGATTCATTTATATTTTAACTAACATGATTTTAAATACCAAGCATTAAGCTTCAACACAATATTTATTACTCGTATTTATTGGAATGCTACAAATAGATAATTTTGCTGCAGAATAAAAATTATAAGAAATAATAATATACTCTACACCGCAAGGTAAATTGAGTGACAAACAACATAAATGATGATAATTATTGCATTTTAAAGTTGCATTTTGTACAATGTTTTGTTATTCTGGTAGTTCCGAATCATAGAGACGAGACAATTACTGTTTGTGGATATGTATATTTATATTTAAAGATTTTCAATGCTATTTTTAGCTCAAGCCCTAATGTAGCCCTAATAAACCGATCTTGTCTGTGACAGGTATAATGGACAATAACAATGTACCGACAAAGAGAACATTCTCTTTCAAATATTACCTTGATACAAGTTTTCATTGTTTCTAAAAATATGAATTAATAAATAAGCAAATAAATATATAATCTCGTCTTACCTAATTCTGGAGGTTTTTAATTTGCTGTTATTCACAAATTTCGGTAATAACGACATATTCGTATCGTTGAGGGTATTTACTTTTGTATAATTTGAATTTACACATGATTACTATAATTATATTTATGTACTAACTTATATGATTCTGTACTCAAAAATCAGTAGAAATTTCATAGGAAGAGGCGTGTAGGTATTTATGTCACGAACAAACAAAATTTGAAGTACCTAGGTATAAAAGTTCAGTCTCAGGTCATTTTAATCCC
Source organism: Harpalus rubripes (assembly GCA_963082715.1). Classification (NCBI taxonomy): domain Eukaryota; kingdom Metazoa; phylum Arthropoda; class Insecta; order Coleoptera; family Carabidae; genus Harpalus; species Harpalus rubripes. The sequence goes on along the minus strand of OY720449.1, from coordinate 28,778,056 downwards.
ATTCCAAAATATTTATGTATTTATTTGAACACTGTTGTTGCGTGTTTAGAGCCTTGAGTTTTTTTTTATTTATACAGGTGAATATGAACTATATGGTATGACAAATTTTAACTGTTTGTTGGGAGGTCATTTCGAGTAAAAATAAATAAACAAAAATAATAAAAGAAACATAAAAATTGAAGGGTAAATATTTAATAAAGGATAACAAATTTATATTGATTGTTTGCTCTGTTTATCTTTACGTATAAGAAGATATTTTTCAATTGTACCACAATAAATTTATGTAAAAAAAACGTGATACAATGAAACATCGACAGAATATATCGATATATTCATACATCAATATTCCAATACATCGATATATCGGATTTATCGGTATATCGATATATTTAATTTAATTCACATCGAATATTTATATTAAAATCTTGATATCGAACAACTACTACTGGTTTTGAAGACCCAAGACCCAAATACCTACCTATTGTGCGCATGAATATTTATAAAGCTTGAAAGCTTAAAAAACTTGAAATAGCTTGAAAAGGCTTGAAAAAGCTTGATAAAGCTTGAAAATCAAGCCAAGCCTAAAATATTTAAAGCTTGAAGTTTTCAAGGCAAGCCAAGCTCTGTTTCCATCAAGCCCAAGCCAAGCCAAGCCTAACATTAAAAAAGCTTGAAGTTTCAAGCCAAACCAAGCTTTTTTATTTCAAGCCAAGTAGCTTGGCTTAATGAATCCCTATTTATAACTCATAAATGCTGTACGATTAAGATTTTGACTAATTGTAACAATTAGTCAAAATCTCTTTAATGCTGTTGTGGAAAAAGTAAGGGGTCAAATATAGATATTATAAGAAGAAATATTAAATCAAATAGAAATTGAGAACAACAGTCTATTACTTATTATATTTAAATTTAAACAAAATCAACAAAAACAAATATACCTTATTTCGAACGTTTATTACATGTAAATAAAAATACAGGTATTGGAGTTAAAATGTATAGACAAAAAAGAACTATTAACATAGATAAAAATTAGAAATGACGTACCTAATTAAAACGAAATTAAAAATAAGTTAAATTACACATGAAAAACTAACGGTTTGGTCATCCTAAAAGAATGCAAAATATTAAATGACATATTCTTTTCTAAAACAAAATTATGACATAAAATATGATGTGGCTAGCACATTACCTTCCGTCAGTTATATGAGGCATTTACGAAAATTCTACATGTAAACTGTTACCGGTAAACATCTATTTATCAGGTTACAACTATCGGAATCGATATTTTAAGAACGCAAGTGGTAAACAGGGTAGATCCATAACCTATAAAAAAAATTAAACAGGTTAGAAATTTGACTTAGTTAACAAACTGAGCAGAGTCTTACTTTGAACACATTTCCACTTTTGACGCGCGCGCTTCGCTTTACATCGCTACGTTTTTAGAGATTAGATTCTTCATGAATGCGGTAGATGGATCTGGTAGATATTGAACAATTTCCGAACACGGTAACTTTTTACCACTCGTGTTTTCGAACACAGTCGGCAGAATTTTCGTAAATGCCTATGTATTTTCTATAAAATCCATACAGAAAGTTCCTTGAAAAAGATTCTAAATTTCTTGTATGTACATTACCTTTCGACAGGTGTATGTATTTTATACAAATTCCATACAGAAAGTTTCGAGCAAAAAGATCCTTTATTTCGAGTAAAATTATGATACAAATATTTTACGAATGTCAATTGACACTGACATCTTTCAATCAGAATTTTCTTAATATAGTACCTGTTTCTAACATAGTTAGCTAATTTATGAAATGTAATTTTTTTATAATTTTATAACTCTATATCCATTTAATGTGAAGTATAAAATGCAGTCAAATCGTATAGAGAATACAATGTTCTTTAATATTTATAATAACATTAAATGTGAAAAAATAATATTTAACATCGTTTTTTCAAGAAAAACTTAAAATATTCAAATGAGGGTACTTCCGGTTGACCAATTATAACCAAAATCTAATCAGCTCTTCATATGGATGCAACGAATAGGAATACGAAAGAATTATAATTTTTGGAATTGTAGTATAAGAGTTATCGTAGACGCAAATTTTATTACACACACACTCGCCCACACCATCGTAAAAATAGTAAAATCGTATTCTAAGGACCTTAAAACGTGCTTATTCATTAAAAACTCACCATTTTTTAACCAAAGACAATACCTTCCTTACCTAAAGGTGACGGAAGGTAAAAAGGCATAGACTTGCATAAAATTTAGTACAAGTATATAAATGATATACTCGTACATATTTCAAAAGAAAAACAGCATTGGGAAATAGAGAAAGATTTTAGTTCATAATTATATGTAACTTCAGATATTATACAGTAAGGACCACAGTGGTCAGTGTTATACCATTTAAATATTGGAAATCATTTTCAAATTTGATGTTAATCGGATTGGACCCAGAGCCCTCCGAATGACAACATTAATTTAATTTTTAAATGTAATGTAAATTTAATTTTTAAAAATAATTGTTAAAATATCACTTACATCATTCTTAAACAACACCGCATCCCATCCGCAGCAAAAGTGTCCCTGTAACAAACAACAATATATTAATTCCTCTTGCTAAATGTCAACCCACGTCAACCGCCGAAAAATTGGGTACTCATAACACTCGCTCCACGCAGTAAAAATTGATTTTCGTTGTGAGAAACAAGAGCCGGCATAAATACCCACGTGGATCTAAGAATAGTTCGCGAATAAGTCGTTAGCAGTGTAGAGCGCACCTTGCTTTGCGTGATCGGTGAAACTTAGCTCCACATACATAAACATGTAGTGGAGCATTCTCCACACAGGAATGTGTAAGTCCTATCGTCTTCATTATAATAATGTTGTTGCTTGTTTAATGTGCAGATCGATGCCTTTAGATTTTAACCTACTTTATCTAATGCGTGCGTTTCTAATTCCGCAAGACTTATTCTTATTCCTTTGATAGGTATGACAATATTATTTGGAATACTTTGATGTTTGTTATGCTATGCTTCCATACACCTGAATGTAAATGTCATATTATTCTTCTCTATGAAGAAGATCAAAGAAATTTGCAATTTTGATATATATTTTATCAAAGTAATAATAAAATTCTAAACGAATTTCTTCAATAATTTTATTGACAATATACTTAAATGCACGTATCCAATTAAGATAAATAATGATTATAGTGCTTTTTGCGTGGTTTATAAATCTGGGTTAATATACAATATATATCTTAAATTAATTTACTTTAATAATTTTAAATAAAATAAAATTAAAAATATGTCTAAGTAATATATTTGTAAAGTAAAATATTCTATAAGGTAGATCTATTTTTTTAATTTTTAGCCCATTTCTGGAACTCAAAAATTTGACTGAAGTTTTAACAAATAAAAACTGCAAGCAAATTTTTAAGAGGCATTAAAAGTGTGTACAAACAAGTAAAAGTAAATGCAATAGTGCAGATGGACAGTACTATCTATCTACTCGTAGGTCGAAGCTATTTGAGATGGATTAAAAAAAACACCAAGGATAATTAAAAAACACGAACAGAATACACCACACTTAGAGCCGGTATGTTTTATCTCTGGTTAAATTTTCGGTTAACTTAACTGTCGATTATTACAATTTTTGCTAAATATAATATCTAATGCTTAGTTTTTTTTCAAGCGACAGTTAACAGACTTTGTATCTGGTGATGAAATTACCGAGCAATTGACCGATCATCAGTTTAAGCACCCTAATGTACCAAGAAAATATAGTACTAATATCAGAGTCACATACCGAAGCATTCCACGCGGTCGAAATCCCATACTATCGAAATGTTCCCCCACTACTTTGTCCGTGTTGCAGAAATTTAGATATTCTCACGCCACCGAATCCCACTCGAACGAAATGTTATAAGATACGAATCCCTCACCGCGCTCTTTATCGATCGTATTGCATTCTAATAATATGTGCTTCGCGATAGTTCCGAGAAAAAGATAATATACTAAAAAGACATCTAATAACATAATATTTATAAGACCATAATATACAACGAACTATCGAATGAATGTGGGGATTCACAGGGAAAGTTAGTTCCACAAAAGTCATGAGACGTAAATTAGAAAGAATATGAAAGTTTTGCGAGTGGCGGTGTTGAAAAAAGTGATTTATCGAATTTGTTGTGTTGTCTGATATTTATTCATAAACCACGATTTTGATATGTTTGAATACTGTTGCCTGGTAACTTTTTAGCCCCTCTGGCAACAAAAACTAAACTGGGCTCGCTCTTGAGGACGAATTAACAAATTTATGATTCGAAAATAACATAGGTAATATAATATGTTTAAAATTTATTTTTAATATATTTGACATGGTCCACTGGCGTAGATTGTCTGAATGCAATACGATCGATAAACAGAGCGGTGCGGGAAATTCTACGAGGTATTTGTATCGTATAATATTTCGAGCGGTTGGGATTTCGGTGGCGCCGGGTGTCTAATTCGTCCGCGCGGAACGCACTGCTAATATCAGACTCAGATACTAAATTAATAATGAATGAACAAGTAAAAATCTGGACAAAAGAAATAGAAAGATGAGAATGGAAATTAACAGAGCTGGGCAAATTAGTTGCAAAATGTAATTGCATTACTATTACATTATTTTAAAAAAAAAACCTCAGAATTACACATTACATTTTTAAATTATGACAAAAGTAATGTAATTACCATTACAATTAATTTGTATTGACATTACACATTACATATAGATGGAATTTGATTTAATTGTTTACAACATTTATTTTATATATGTAATTAAAGAATTAAAACAAATAAATAAACTGTTTGAAAAAATAACAGCTAGTTACTTCAATATGATGATAGTAATGTGTACCTATCTCTATAAATTAAAAATACAATGATGCTGATGTTACTTGCCAAGTAATATCATCAAATAATATCATCCGATTTATTTAATTATTATTCAAAAATATTTGTTGTATTTATAATAGACGTTTAATTAGATATAAAAACTGGTAAACACAACAGTCAGAAAACAAAATAGATACATGGAGGAATGTCGGTGACTTTGATGGACAGTACTTCTACTGTTTTTGTTTGTACAAAATCGTTTACGATCGGATAAGTCAAACAAGTTATTTCGTATATAGGATATGCGCATGCGCACTTTTAGTAATTGTGACAATTACAAATTATTGTGAAAAAGTAATGCAATACATTAAAAATTACTAAAATGTAAATAAATAAAAATAGCATTATAAAATTAGTTATTAAAATAAAATGTCATGAAATTACATAATTCCATTACATGTAATGCATTACTGCCCACCTCTGAGTAAAATTAAGTAACTATTACAAATAACAAAACGTTTCAAGAAGACAATAAAACGGTAGAAACAAATGAAATAAAACCACATATACTATGTACCTACAAAGAGTTACAGCCTTTGTTTTATAACCCAAAATGGAAAAATAGGTCTACAAATAAACAACAGACTAAAGAAGGCAAGTAACATTTACTATAATATAAACTGTACGATATTGGATAGAAAAGATATGTACATAATAAAACAAAAATAAAGGTATACATCATGCATCATGTAGGTGTAGGTACATTAGCAATTTCTGGAATATGCAAAATAAACATGAGGGAAAAATAAACGCAACCTTAGGAAGATTGCAGAAAAAAATTCAGACAGGAAAAAACCTGAAATTATAATGATGATAACAAATTAAAAGAAACAACACATACTCGAAGCAACTATGCTGTCCTGGATACGTAATGAAAATGGATCAGAACGGCCTAGTAAAGGAGAATAATAGAAGATGGAAGTATGAAAAAAAGAAGAAGAGGAAGAATGAAGAAAACGTAAGAAAGAAGAATAGCAGAACTCTGATATAAAAGAGGTAAAAAATTGAAATTGAACGAAATTAAAAAGACGGAAAATAATAAAAAGAAGTTGAAGGAAAGGATTAAAAATTAACCTAGACAAAAGGAAACTGTACACCAGTCTACGAATATCAGGAATAGGAAGAAGAAAATGGTACTACGTGGCTGGGTGCGCTACGTGACTATTTAGCGTTCTGATGGCCCGGGTTCAAATCCAACAGACGTTAAAGTAAAATTATATCAAGTCCCTTTAACAGAATATGTATATATATATATATATATATATATATATATATATATATATATATATATATATAATAATAATAATAATAATAATAATAATAATAATAATAATAATAATAATAATAATAATAATAATTATAAAAGTGTATGTATTGTTCTTAATTATATTGTATTGGTGTTAAGTATATAAATCAATGAATGTAACACTGGCTTCCAATCACATTTTGTAAAAGATTGTATGTTATAAACAAAATATAGATTTCTATTTCTATTATATATATATATATATATATATATATATATATATATATATATATATATATATATATATATATATAGGCAAATACAAGCAAAATATTCCAATAAAATTAGATTGTACATCCATAAATATGTAACGATATATTTATTTATTTATATGTCTAAATACAAAATCAGTTTCAGATTCTAATACCACCAAACAATTTTTAGTCTGTATTATATTGATATTGCAACTTTTTATTTTATGACAAGGTTTGATACTCTCTAAATCAATTCCTATAAAGTTCGGCTTATGAATCACGATATATCCTTCAATATGACTAATAAAACTGAGATAAAGTTTCATATTTGTAAAAAAGTATACGTGCAATAAAAAGTTCCAAAAGTCAAACAATATTACTTGGCTCTCTGCTAGTTCTATCTCAAGAACACTACAAACATAGGATCTTATATTAGCAAAATCAGACATATATATATATATATATATATATATATATATATATATATATATATATATATATATTCAAATTAATTTGGAAACAGGGCTGTTGCAAGAATTTTTATATGCCTTCTAAGTATAAAATTTTTAAAAATATTCTGTAAAAAATAGTCTCAAATTTGAAAATATCACGAAATATTCATTATACACTTTGTGTCGCTGATAAAAAGTAGGCGTACAAAAAAAAAGAAGAAAAAAGAGTATATAAACTGTCATATAAAAATAAATAAAAAATATATTAAATACTGACTTTCTTTAATAAATCGCATCGAGCCGGATCTATAACTATTATATTTATAGGTAAATACAGTCAATTACCAGTACATAAGTGGTCCTTCGAGCCGGATCTATAACTATTATATTTATAGGTAAATACAGTCAATTACCAGTACATAAGTGGTCCTTCGAGTTTAAAGCAACAGAGCTGTGGAAAAACGTCTATATTATGTCGAAAGTAAACTCAGCAAAATCCCTTCCTGAAGACGCAGTCGCTACCAGATGTAGTGAACGAGTTAATAAAGGAGTACCTCCGCGGCGATTTGGTGATGAAGAAAAGGAAAAATTTGAACCTACAATGCCAAATAAGCCAAAGTCAACGAAGTCTAATAACACAGGAGTAACGAGAATGAGTGAAAGCACAGTTAATCGTAGAAGATTAGAAGCGAAGTTAAAAGCTGAAAAAGAAATAAGTGAATTAGAATCCGCGGAAGCTGAACGCAAAAAGAAGATTATACAATTGCAACTAGAAGTAGAAAATGCAAGAATCGAAGAAGAAATTAATGAAATAGAAGAAAATGAGCCTCTCGACAGTGTACAAGGTATAATTGAAGATGAACAAATCAAAATAGCTACAAAAGAATGGGTCGAAAATATAGATAATAATTTAGAACATTCAACGAACAATAAATTTAAAACCGAAGAAGAGATCCCTGTGCCTTCTGACGTTACCGCTGCATTAGTGAATGCAGTAAACGCACTTGCAACACAACAAAAACAACCACATATCGACATAAATAGATTTATGGCGAGACAAGTGAATAATATTAATTTACCATGTTTTTTGGGAAATCCAGAAGACTGGCCCGCATTTATTTCTGAATTTAAAGAAAGTACAGAAACTTGTGGACTCACCGCACGAGAAAACACAGTTAGACTAAGAAAATGTTTAAAGGGAGAAGCATTGAATGCAGTGAAAGGACTTTTGATTAATCCTGAAGGTGTTGATGAAGTAATTAAAGCATTAGAGTCACGTTTTGGAAGGCCTGAGCAAATCTTGAGAAACTTATTACAAGAAATAAGAAGCATGCCAATTATCAAAGAGAATAATGTAGAACCTATGATGAAACTTGCTAGTTCGGCAAAACAACTAGTTGTAAATTTAGAATTATTAAATTTACATGATCAGTTACCAAATATGCAAACAATAGAAGAAATTATTTTGAAGCTTCCTTGCAGTTGGCAAATCCAATGGGCAAGATTTTGTAACAGAGAAACTGGTAAAACATTTAATCTCAAAGATTTGTCAGATTGGTTGTCAGAAGAATAATTAAGAATTTATGTTTTGTTTGTTTGCAATTGGGGTATATGACAAGTGGTTGTTGGAAATCGGACAAAAAATGTGGTGTAAATGGTTGCGACAGGTATCATAATAAGATACTTCATCGTCTTGAAAATGAATTCGAAAACGAAAATGATAAAACTGAATTAATACATGCTGAAGAAAATGTACAAAAAAAGGTGAACCTTACTACTTCTCACAATCCATTATACGCCAGAAATTGTAAGAAAATATTATTAAAAGTAGCACCTATAGTTCTAAAAGGACAAAAAGAAGAAATTCATACATATGCGTTACTTGACGAAGCCTCATCTGTTACTCTAATTCATAAGAAAATAGCAGAAAAACTTGGATTAACTGGACCTTCTTCTGTGTTAAGAATTCAATGGACTAATAATGAAAATACACAAGAATTAATTTCTAAAACTGTAAAATGTAGAATAAGGGGAGAGAAGTGTGATAAAGAATACAATTTATTCAATTTGAGAACTGCAGACAATTTAGATTTGCCTACACAAACTGTCAATGTCAAACGGTTTGGTGAACAATGCTCACTTGAAGAATGAAAATATTGTTTCGTATGAAGATGCAAAACCATTAGTTCTTATTGGACAAGACCATTGGGAGCTCATCGTAAGTAGACGAATAATCCAAGGTCCAAAGAATGCACCAGCACTGTCACGAACAAACTTAGGGTGGATAGTGCATGGAAGAATTGTTAAAAAAAGTCAACAAGATGATAGAGTATTGTTTATAAAACATACAGAAAACGATTTATTGCATAATTTAATGAAAGAAACATTCAGTATAGAAAATTTCGGAGTTGTATCGCCAAGTAAGCAGAGACAATCAAAAGAGGACGAAAAAGCAGTTGAAATTATGAAACGAACATCCAGAAAAATAAATGATAGATGGGAAATAGGCCTTCTTTGGAAAGAAGAAAATAACGATTTACCAGAAAGTAAGACAAATGCTTTCAGCAGGTTGAGATGTATGGAAAGAAAAATGGATCGGGATTCCAAATTAAGATTTGTCTTTGATGCTGCAGCTAAAAGTAATGGCATTTCATTAAATGATACGTTATTAAAAGGTCCTGATTTAATGACAACTCTAATCAGCACACTGTTTAATTTTCGGCAAAAAGAAATTGCCTTTGCTGCTGATATAAAAGAAATGTTTCATCAGGTGGTAATAAGAAAGGAAGACCAGGATGGACAAAGATTTTTATGGCGTGGAATGGACAGACAGCATGATCCCGATGTATACGTCATGCAAGCGATGATATTCGGTTCCGTGTCATCTCCCTATTGTGCACAATACGTGAAGAATATGAATGCAGAAGAATACGCGAAAATTTGGCCAAGAGCTTATGAAGGGATAAGATATTATCATTATGTAGATGATTACTTAGATTCTACTAATACTGAGGACGAAGCTATTGAATTAATCAAACAAGTATTAGAAATTCATAAAAATGGCGGATTTGAGTTAAGAAATTGGATTTGTAACTCAGAAAAAGTAATAGAAAGTATACCTGAACACCTACGTACAGAAGTAAAAAAGTTTGATAATAAAACTTCAGAAACATGCCTTGACAAAATATTGGGACTATACTGGAACTCAAAAGACGATGTTCTTCAGTTTTCAACTAATTTTCATCGCATAGATCAAGAATTAATCAATGGGAAGAAACTTCCAACAAAACGAGAGATTTTAAAAATTCTAATGTCTTTGTATGATCCTCTGGGTTTAATTATTCATTATACTATACAAGGAAGAATAATGGTTCAAAAGGTGTGGAGGAGTAATTGTGAATGGGATGATATAATTGATGAATCATTAGGAAAAAAGTGGTTCAAATGGTTAAAAAATATTCATGCAATTAAAAATTTGAAAATAGAACGACCTTATTGTAAAAATATTATACAAGCAAGAAATATTCAACTACATGTATTTTCAGATGCTAGCCAGCAGGCATTTGCAGCAGTTGCTTATATAAGAATAAAAACAAAGAACGAAGTAACTGTAAAACTTGTAATGTCAAAAGCTCGTGTTACTCCTTTGAAAGGTCTTACAATTCCACGTGCTGAATTACAAGGGGCTGTATTAGCTAGTCGATTAGCAAAAATAATAATAAAAGAACACACTAATAAATTTGAGTCAATAACCTTTTGGACAGATGCTCAAACTGTTTTAAAATGGTTAAAATCAGAAGCAAGACACCCTACTTTCATCGCACATAGAATTGGAGAAATTTTAGAAGCAACAGAATGCCGACAGTGGAGATGGGTTCCCTCAAAGGAGAACGTAGCTGATGAAGCTACGCGTGATGATAAAGAACCAGATTTATCTGCCGAGAGTAGATGGTTAAATGGACCAAGTTTTTTAAAGCTTGAAGAAGATTTTTGGCCGGAAACGAAAGAAGAATTTGAAGATGAAAATGAGAAAATTGAAGAAACGGAAGCAATTTTGAATATAAATGAACAAACATCGATTATTGATGTATCGCGTTTTTCTAGATACGAACGTCTATGGCGCTGTATGGCTTGGATATTTCGGAGTCTGAAAAAGTTTAAAAAATTACCAGTAAAACAAGTTACATTATCAGTTGAAGAATTAATTGAGGCTGAAAGAAAATTATTCAAAATTATTCAAAAAGAAAGTTACCCAACAGAATACAATGATCTTATCAAAGGTAAAGTAATAAAATTTAATTCTAAAATAATAAGTTTATCACCATTCATGGAAGATGATTTAGTAAGAATGAGAGGAAGAACTAAAGGTTCTGAAGATATATTAGCCGAAACGAAAAATCCTATAATTTTGGATTCGGCTCACCCACTAACACAACTTTTAGTAGAATACTACCATCGAAAATTCGGACATATTGGACAAGAAACTGTATTAAGCGAAGTACAAAAGAAATTTTGGATCCCAAAGGCAAGACGTTTGATTAAAAAGATAAAAATGAATTGTAATCATTGCAAAATAAAATATTCCAAACCAAGGGCACCAGTGATGGGTGATTTACCGAAATGCAGACTTACAAGTCATGTAAAACCATTTACGTTTACGGGAATTGATTATTTTGGACCCTTAGAAGTCACGGTTGCAAGAAAAAGACAAAAACGATACGGAGTTTTATTCACATGCCTGACAATTAGAGCAGTACATATTGAAATTGCAACTGATCTGACAACAAATTCAACGATAAATTCAATTCGCCGATTTATAGCTAGAAGAGGAACTCCGAAAAAAATTTACAGTGATAATGGTACTAATTTACGTGGTGCATGTGCAGAATTAAAACAATCATTAAAAGAACTAAACCAAACTCAAATTCTTGATATGATGACCATACAAGGAATAAAATGGAACTTTAATCCCCCATTAGCGTCACATATGGGGGGAAGCTGGGAAAGAATGGTGCAAAGTGTGAAGAAAGCTCTTATGACCATTCTTAAATGTAAAGCTCCTAAAGAAGAAGTGTTACATACATTACTTTGCGAAGCAGAAGATATAGTTAATTCGCGGCCCATTACTCGTGTTTCAGAAGATCCAGAAGATTTCAATGCTTTAACACCAAATCATCTTCTGAAAGGAGTAGCTGCAGAAGTAGCACCAGGAATATTTACGAAATCAGATCAATATTTAAATTCATGGCGGACAGCGCAAAATCTAGCCGACGAATTTTGGAGACGATGGATTAGAGAGTATCTACCATCATTAAGTCAAAGAAGTAAATGGTTTAAAGATAATAAGAACGTTCAAGTTAATGACATGGTTCTACTATTAGAAGAAAATATGTTTAGAAACGAATGGAAGAAGGGAATTATTACAAAAGTATTCACAGGAGAAGATAATCGAACTCGAGTGGTAGATGTAAAAACAATTAATGGTATTTACAGAAGACCGGTAGTGAAAATCTGCCATATCGGAGCCTTAAATGGGTTTTGGCCTCCTGGAGCCAAAACCGGGGGAGAGAATGTCGCTGATAAAAAGTAGGCGTACAAAAAAAAAGAAGAAAAAAGAGTGTATATAAACTGTCATATAAAAATAAATAAAAAATATATTAAATACTGACTTTCTTTAATAAATCGCATCGAGCCGGATCTATAACTACTATATTTATAGGTAAATACAGTCAATTACCAGTACACTTTGCAATTAATTGTTGAAATTTGTGTAATATTTTGAAAAAGTTACTTGATCTGAAACAGACTGTGATGGCAAAGTTCATGCAGCTTAACATGTGACAAACTAACGCCTACTTTAATTTATATAAATACCGTAAGTAATGACCAGCTGTTTTCCTATTGGCTGTGAATGACATGCTGTTGTGTATTTTGACGTCACACGTGGAGGGTTGTTTTTCATGACTGTTTCTTGTGCCAATATGACTATGAGCCAATGTTTTTATTAAATTATTTACGACAATAACAAATTAGTTATTATTATTTTTGTTAATACTATGAAAAATATGGCATAAAGTTTTATTTAAAATACTTTTAAAAAAATGTGAAACCGGCTCATTAAATATTACACAAAACATATACGAAAAATATGTAACTTTCTAGCAAAACACATTTTATATTTATAATATAATCATCCGCCTCAAAAATACCACAAACACAGTATCTTGTATTAACAAAATCCGATTATTATATACTTATTCAAATACATGTATTATGATAATACTCGTATAGCAAAAAAACTGTAAATTTCTAGCAAAACATGGTTGATTTGATCATAATACTCCATTTCAAAAATATCACCAACCCAGTTATCTTATATTAATGAAGTCAGATTATTATATACGGTATTTCCTTTAAAGCATCCAGTGCTTCTTTCGGCGAACTATTGTTATATACAGAATATTATCAAAAATAAAGGGCTAATTTAGTTATAACAAACAGAAAAATTAGCCAGTGACTCTCAAACGGTAGAACAAAATTTTATTTTTTAAATGGTACAGTTTAGTAATAGATACTAATAAATTAGATCCTTATTCTAGGTCATTTTTATGTATAAAAATTTTTTTGCTAGTCATTAGTTCGCCCAAAAAAGGACTGGTTGTTTTAAAGGAAACACCCTACATATTTAGAACTATTACAAACGCAGTTATGATAAAATTACACATTACATACTTCATACATACATTATATAGATTAAATCAAAATGTGCAAATTTATTGCAAAACTCAGTTAGAATTCTTAATCGTGTACTAATGATTTTATTACAAAAAAGAGCTAGCTTTTAATCTTTATTTAGATCTATTGAAAACCATACGTTGGACAAATGGGCGCTTGTGAATACAGGCTATTATTTTATTAAGTAAAATGCACCTTTATAACTTAAAAATTGCATTTAAACTTTTTTTGAATTTAAATACGTCCTACAGTAATTATTAAACACAGAATAATTATTTGGTAATCGAGTGAAGCTTAAATTAAAATAATTATTCTTCTAGTTACGTGCACTTTTATTGTAGTCTTTTGTTATATTCGCATAAATGTAAGATCAAGTAACTTGAACTTACGATGGTTTGAAAATATTTTATTTATCTGTAACTTCTTTAATAAAGATAGTAAGTTTTATTCTAATACGTATAAATTTAATCCTCCCTTGATAAAATATGAAAACTAACCCTGAATTTGCAATAATTACGCAAACTCTGACTCTTATTCAGCAATCAGTAGTACGGTATTGTGTTACTGCGCATGTGTCTAACAGTCACAACTAGCAGCAATGACAGGCTCAACGCGTGTTTTACTAGCGTAATCAGGTGTACAACCAAACGTAATCAATAGTATAATCAAGTAATCATTTGTAATCTTGTGATCATTTTAATATTAAGTATTCATTGTAATGGTCCGTATTATGAGCGCTCTTTTATAATATGGTGCGCACTCCTCGTAAGAAGATATTGAAATCGTGCTAGAATCGCATATCCCGACTTTAGTGAATAAGCACATTTCAAAGGTTACTAGAATCCGATTTTAACGTTTTTACGATGATGTAATATAAGGGTGCGCGTGTGCATCTGTATGTGTTTTTGAGTGTGTGAGCGCATATATGAGTGTGCGTATGCGCAATAAAATATGGTTACCAAGAAAACGTAGGTAACCACTCTGATTAAAAAAAAATCTTATATACCTATTGTGTGGTAGTGTGAGCTAAATTTTAAAACTTACCCTTTGACGTTTAACGAAAAAGTATAACTAACATTACAGAAGGCTTTTTTTGGGATGTACAATAATTTATATGTCTTATTGCATTATTACTTTACATGTATACCGTTGAGAAATACCACCTATCCAGTCAATAAATCTCAAACATTTAGAAGAGTAAAAGAATTCATCGTCATAAAGAAATGTTAAATACAATATTTATGCAACATAAAATGGAAATGGCAAGAGGATTTGTGCTGGCAAGAAGAGATTTTTCTCAATAAAAGATATTGAAATAAAATGTACATGACCATTATCCGAAAAAATATATTTGAAAATACTCCGTAAATAATTATACTTCATTTCACATAAGAAAATAAAAGATGGCGCTGGAGAGCCGATCGTTTTACATGCATTTAATATATGTACTTATTATTTAAATTCGTAAAACCAAACTTTGTCATCATTACCGATATCTGTGTACAAAACAGATTGGCACACCCAGCAATGGATAATAAGCCGTGATGATATATTTATTTATTTTATTTAAACTTTGTCAATACTTAATACTTTTACTGTTTAAAACTAACATGTTTTAAATGAGAAGAATTGGAAAATATCAACTCCTTGAGGTAGCAACCCGCTGCACATGGGAATAGAACGGTTAACCCGCCCTGACTCTACTTAAATAAGTCAATAAATAAATGGAAATAACTGTTTCTGTTACTTGGAAAAATTAGTTATATAGTTTTTACGTGTTTAAGTTTAATTTTAGTATTGTTGGAAATAGCTGTAGTATCTTAAACTATTTATTAATACTAATATTATTGCATCTGGCTTCACGCGAGTGCGCGCGCAACCCCACGCCAAGTGCAGCTGCTGTAGCACTGACCGGCATCGATCGAGGCAGAATGTGTCTGGCTTGCAACCGGTAAACACGTATCGCGTCGTCGTCCGCGAAAGTGGTTTGTCCACCATTTTGCATAAAACTTTCTGATTTTCATATGGTCAGTAAAGTAATTGGTTGTTTAATTATCGTACGCGTAGCTTGATTAGCCTAACACGACTAATTCAAGGAGTATCGTTCGGTTTTCATTTAATTTGGTATTTTTTAGTCCGCGAATACTTTCCGGCGCCAATTTCTGCAGCTAATAGACACATCTCAGGAATCAATTGTAAAATCGAACTGTACAATTTGATTTCTCACGGGAATTCGTGTTGTTAGGGATTTGATTCATATTTCCTTGGGTGAAATTATTATTATTTCTTTGTAAACCTGTTTACACACGTCCACCTTCGAGTGACGTCATTCACAGCGCATCTGCTGTTATTGTCGACTAGGTACATTCAATGCAACAAGTTTTGCAGTCTAGTTGGTTGTTATTAAGTTCATTTAGAGTTCTTAATATTGTTTAACTACATTTGTTTGTTCATACACTTATGAAATGATTTAGTTAATTTATACAAATATCGTATTTGTTTATCTTTGGTTTATTATTGTTTATGTCACTTGTATTCAATACGCTATCACATATTTCTCAGAATTGGTTTTCAGTTGTTTGTTATTTTGTTGCAATTATATTTAGCACGTTTGTTAGTTCGTAAACTAACTGGTCCTTCGTTCGTTTTAATTAGTACATTTCACAAATTAGTATTATCCCGTTTATTGGCCAAGTCCAGTGATGTGAACCAGCTATCGAAGGTTGTAATTATTTTGGTTTACATATAGTTTTGTTTTATTCATTGAATTTAACATCAAACACATTGTTGGTGTTTCTAGACCGGATTCGCTGATCTAGAGACATCGCATTTGGGCTTGCGAGCAGGATCAAAACATTTTGGTTCTTCTAGACCGGATTCGCTGGTTTAGGGTTTGAACATTTGGTCCTTCGAGCCATTAGGTCCTTATTACTTAGTCCTTCGCACCGGAGGGACGCAACATTTACTTACAAAATTGTACCGTACCTGCATATTACAAAGTACAAAGGCGAAATCAAAAACATGGTTAAATATCAATTAATTTTGTCAATTTTATTTGATAATGATAAATGATAACTGATAATGCTATTTTTTACGTGAAATGAACTTAGTAAATTTAAGAACCACCCGTAATCGATGCAATATTTCGAAAATATGTAATATTATGTAATCTATAGTGTAATATATGTAATAAATGTAATTTAGTAATATAATTACGAATTGTATAATATTACGTAATATGAAATCAGGTGTACATAATTTTTATTAGTGAATCACTACTCGGACAGGCTAAAACAAAGCTATTATAATGTGCACTGACAGGATGTCCGCATTTTAGAGCTCCGTGTGCATGTAAGAGGGCTTTTGGCTTTTAATTTGGAACTAGCAGGAAAATTTTGTCCGCGACCGTTCAATGGTAGTCCGTGTAAAAAACTTTTATTTATTACCATAAGTATAGGAATAGACCTATTCAATTTAACGGCTATCTCTTTCTATCGTTGCAAATAGTAAGAAAATGGCGCGAAAATATTGCAGTCATTAAAATACCTGTAGTCGGTGAAAATTTGCATCGTTAGACATTTTAACTTCAATAAAAGCTTTTGTAACTTATTCCGATATGATTTTTTAAAGTTATCTGATATATTTATCACATTTTACGTCAAAATTTATTAGAAACAAACGCCATAGGTCTCGTTTGTTCTTATTATGCGCAGATCGCCATTGCGCATATCTTATATCTCTTTAAATTGAAAATGCCTATTAAGATTGTTCCCACAAAAATATCCGCCTAAAAGAGATGTCGATTAACAGAGCTTTCACTGTATTTTGATTTATTTTGTTTACATATACCGTTGTATGAGATAAAATAGGCTGATAGGTGTACTATTGTTACCTACTTTCTCATACAGAAATAATATAGGCCTACAATATTATTTGTTTGGCATTAGATCCCATTGAATATACATGCTTTAATTATTAATTTCCGTTAAACTAATTCCAATAAACAAATATCTTCTCCCTTTTTTATGGCTGTTCTGTTTCTACGTACTTTAGTATTATCTCTCTTTCGATTTCGATAGAGAAGGTCTGAAGGTCTTAGTTCTTAGCACTTCATTCTGTTGAACCGAATGCAGATCTGATTAAGGGAACGCACTGCATTCACGGAGGAATTTGCATCGAATTGCAGGAATTCACGACTGACGAGGGTTTTATTCCAAGCAGGGAAAGTTGCAGAGGTACATACGAAGTCAATATAGGATGAATTGTAAAGATTGCAATTAGAGTAGAAGAAAATTAAAAAAAATATTTGGCTTGACAAAAAAATGTCTTCCGCGTGGATTTGTGGCAAGAAATCAATTGTTCTAACAGCCTGGGTTAAATCTGACAAGGTTCAAGTTGGAAGTTATTTTTAAGTGACCCCTGTAGTGCTCTTTCTGCAACAGTTCTGATACAAGATGTGCGATATTAAAATCTACGAATTAAAGCAAACTGCAATTTTTGAAGAGAGATATCTATTTTCAGAATAATATTTTATAAGCATACACACTTATTGAAACTGTAAAAAAATGATTTCTGCAATTGCCAAAAAATGTTGACAGTTCTTCATTAATAAAAATTTGATGTGGCTAGCACATAACCTCTCGCCAGATATTTTACCTGGTTGTACGCATAAAACGAAAAATATTTTTAAATACAAATACATATATTCATGTCTCACAACAAAATAATTCTCACATATATTTGCAAAATCTATGGGATATTTTAATATAAATTATGTACAATACATACATTTTCTTTATATTCAATATCCTGAAATTTTCTTTTTCTACTTACCTTTTCTTTATATTCGTCATTTTTTCGCAAATTCCTTTTATATTCTTTTTCACGTATATTCTTTTGCGTTGTTGACTTTTTTTATTTTCATAATCTTTATAATAATTTACAAATATTTTTGACAGTGTCATACAAATATTTTTGACAGTGACATTTATGTGTCATTTACAAACATTTGAATTTCTTGCCTTGAAGTAGTTTGATGTAAGAATTTCTACATCAAATTATTTTATATGCATTTCTTTATCTCTAAATCTATAGAAGATATAATAATGAATTTATGTTTATCGAATAAAGAATTTAACGTTTTTTAATATAAGTATTTACATAAATTTTCTATTAATAATATTTAGATGATTTTTTTCTTGTAACTATTACTTCCGGTTGTCCAAAACTTAATCAACTCTTCCCATTATTGTTAGATTGAGGAATTCGTAGTTAAAAATGTCTTAAGTCTTATAGTATTTGAGAAATCGTGAATCCAACATCCACACACACATACGGACATCATCGTAAAAATGTGATAATCGGATTCTAGGGACCTTAAACGTGTTTATTCACTAAAATCTGGATATGCGATTTTTAGCATGAATACAATACCTCTCTTCGCGAGAGGTAAAAATGAGCGAAGTAGGTGATTTTTTTACAAATGGGACCAAAGTGGGAGCCTTGAGAAACGCCGGAAGTTTTGTCAGAGCTACGAGTGATGTAACCACCCACTACTACTGATTAGGGTAAGTAATTTTCCCTGCAACGATTGTTTTACTTACACATTATTTAAAAGTTGCTAGGATTTCAAAGTCCACTTACGAATCCGGCAGAAAATACAAAAATAATATTACTATTATAAGTCTGTTACTTATTGGTTGAACAATAGCGGAGACAAACAGTTTGTGATTATAATTACTAAAATTCATTCTGATAAAAAATTGAGAAAGTAAGCAATCCTTATCTGGATTTTGAGCGATTGAAACTGTGACTTTTTATTTATTTAGCCTTACTCAATTGTGTTTTATATCTTTAAAAGAGAACCTTCCTGTCATCATCATCTCTCACTAATTCCATCTTTTCACTCCCCCGTTTCGTTATCTTAATGAAGTCTGCGTTCTATTGAAGAAAGAAAAGAAATTTGTCTTTATCTTTATGCGCGCATGCAATCTCGTTTGCTTACCGCTCTGCATTGGGCAATTCTCCTGCCTGATATTGTCTGGGCAAATAGTTATTACCAGCTGATAACACACCAATCGATACCAGGAAGAATAAATCGAATAATTTGTTGAAAGTGTTGACGTACCTCACAATGAATTTATAGTTTATTATTCGTTACTGTTGGTTTAGAAAATCCATTAGATTAATTTATTGATAAGACTTTTGTTGCTTATCAGAGGATCTAAAATACTTTTAAATTATTACAGCTGCAGAGGATTTCACACTGCACCTGAAATATTGAAGTTTATTTTGTGTCGCAATTTTGGAATACACATGAAGACTACAGGAAAAAATCAGATTTGTTATTTTAGTTCCAATTTTTTTTATCAATAAATTCTACACTCAGACTTCCCTCTTTTAAGTATAAGATCTTAAAACTAGGAAAAACAGCTTAGTCTTGGGTAATCTCTCACTCTCATATTTTAGCGTGCAAGAAAAAAAAAGCATGATTTTTGCTGATAAAAAGTACGTTGTCGTTGCCTGAATGTATGGTCGCGAATCTGGGGAACCGGGTTCGATCCCGACCGACGCCAAATATTTCGAATTTTATATAGCACAAAATTGACTCCTGTGGTGCACTTTCTACGCCAGCAATGAGTACCCGTGAGGTGACGCCTGGTAAATCCCCGCACGGTACAAATATTTCATCATCATTACCGATATCTGCGTACAAAGTAGATTGGCACACCCAGAAACGGGTAATACGCCGTGATGATATATTTATTTATTTATTTGCAAATACCTTTTCATCAGTGATCCCTATAACTTTTATTGAGATCACTGCTTTTCATACTGTTTTCGATATAATTATTAGAGCGCTGAATTAGGCGACCGAGGTGTACCGACATCAGCTATGAGCACGAGGCTGGAATAAGAATTCCCGCGATGTATTTATACTATTTTATTTGCAATTTATTAGTAATCATTAAGTTTTACGTATTAATTTTATTCATATTTTTTGACGGTTTTATTATAATTTGTTTAGTATGCTTTATCATACAGATCTAAGGCAGTCTTGTTAGGTAACATGCGCAATGTTTATTGATTTATTTATAGGCCAATTCTCAACAAATCTGTAAGTCTTACAGGTGTGTAAATCTGCAAAAAACTGAGAAAAACGTATCTATTTTTGTTGATTGATATAAAATTATACATAGGGGTGGCAGCTTTCGTTGCGATTTTTTTCATTCTTTACAAATTTATAGATTTATGTGACTTTCGGATTTGTTCAGAATACAGGCATTAATTTGTTAAAATGCAATTACGTTGAAGCGATTGGATAGTAACATTTAGCCAGTTGATTTTTACCTTCCGTCATCTTTAGGTAAGAAAGGTATTGTGTTTGGCCAAAAAAATCGGTAGTGAGTTTTTGATGAATAGGCACGTTTTAGGGTTCCTAGAATACGATTTTACTATTTTTTACGTTGTCTGTATGTATGTGTGTATGTGTGTGTGTGTGTGTGTGTGTGTGTGTGTGTGTGTGTGTGCGTGTGTGTGTGTGTGTGTGTGTGTGTGCGCGTGTGTGTGTGTGCGCGCGCGTGCGTGTGTGTGTGTGTGACAATATTTTCTAATGCAATAACTCTATCTTTCGTATTCCTCTTCATTACATCCATGTGAAGACCTGATTAGATTTTGGTTATAATTGGTCAACCGGAAGTACCCTCATTTGAAGATTTTAATAGTTTTTCTTGAAAAAAGGATGTTAAATATCATTTTTTCACATTTAATGTATATAAATATTAAAGAATATTTTATTCTCTATACGATTTGTACGCATTTTATACTTCATATTAAATGGATATAGAGTTAAAAAATTATATAGAAATTAAATACCATATATTAGCCAGTTATGCTATAACTCTGAAAACAGTTGTTATATTAAGAAAGTTCTGATTGAAAGGTGTCAGTATCAAATGCAGTTGACAGTATGTTTGTTATAATTTTACTGGAAATATAGGATCTTTCGCTAGAAACTTTCTGTATGACATTTGTACAAAATACATAGAACTGACGGAAGGTAATGTGCTAGTCACATCAGATTTTTTTCCTTGTTTTTAAATTAGAACACCATATTCTTATACACTTATTGATATAAGAATGAGCTTCATTCTTACACAATTTTTTATAACATTTTGTTTTCGAGATTGGTACGACTGTATTAAATACAAATATCTAGGAAACTACAGAGAAAAAAAAACGCAAATCACTGTCACCAACCTTCCGAAAGTTGTGTGTCAACAATTTTTATAAATATATAATATAAATGAAAGCCAAAATATATAAACACGAGTTACAGAAGGCTATTTAGGGCCAGTTGTACAATACACAGTTAGTATCTACGGTTACGTAACATACAGTTAACATAACCACTGGTTAAAAAACACAATTAGTTGTACCATTTCTATTTTTCTAAAGGTTACCTAGCAGTCTGCCAATTAACACTGCATCAGTTTTTCCAAATTATACTATATAAAACAAAACATAAATTTTATTTTATTGCAATTTTGACATATACGTCAGTTTTCATAAAAATTAAAATTACAAAATGTCAAAAACTAAGCGTAATAGAACAACTAATTTTATGCAAGATGATTGTTTAAAATTAGTGGATTTTGTCGCCCATTATAAAGATATAATAGAGAATAAAAAAAACTGATGCGATCACAACACAAGATAAGGTAAATAAATTATTATATAAAGTGCATGAAGTATTGGTTATTGGATAAAAGAAGTAAACAGAAATGCAGTGAATGTATAAAATTTTATTTAATCAAAAGCCGATGTTTCGCTTCCTGCTCAATATTTTAAAATAATTGTTTAACGAGTGTAATAAATTATTAAAAAATATAAGTCTTTCTGTACCAGCGAAGTCCCCAGCGCATCATGTCGCCACATCCCAAAAATCTCAATGTCAATAGCAGTTGGTTCATGAGCGTAATACAAAAATTTCTATATATTATATGTAAATGTATAATTTAATGGTAAATTATAAAAGAATTTTAATTGCGTACCTATCTGTTTTATGAGACAAATTGTGATAAATTTGACCTAATAACAGCTGCACTGTTGGTTTCGTGTAAAAAAAATCAGTGTCGTCAAGTTCGTTAAAATGGTCAGGCCTCTGTGTAATTCTCTTGGCTTTCCTACTTCTTAAAAACATATTTTCTAATAATTCACCTTCAGAATCAGATTCAACTACTAAACGTAGCCGAAAAGCCATTACAAATAGTTATACAAACGTCAAATGTCAAGCGTTAACACTTTGTTAATTCAGTAACCCCTTATTTCATCAAAAGTTAAAAATATTTTGGTTAAGAGCCATGGTTACGCTTAACCTGTTATCGTACAACACATTTTTTGACTAACCAGCTGTTAATTACTAACCCTTGCCTTAACCCTTGATTGTACAACTGGCCCTAAAACACTTATTCGTTCGCCCACCATCCGGAACGCGGCTTGTGTATAATGTCAAACTCATGCTAGAATAGGTTGATTTCTTTAACTTATGCTTTAATATACTAGTACACTAAAAAATAAAGTAAACAATGACACACTTCTAAACTGATTTGAAGGTTGGAACGCACATATTACTGATTACGAATAAAATACTTTATTATATAGTTTGGAAGAAAGACATAATGTATAATTGCTCACAGTTTTTTCCTTGTTACTCTTCATATCAGGATTCAAATTAGTATTGTCACAATTAATTATTTATATAGTGAATACTTTTCTATTCATGTCATTATAATTAATATATGATGTGTTGATATTCTTGATGTTTTTTTCTCAATATGATTGATGCAGTCTACAAAAGATATTTTTATATAATCAATAAATATTTTTATAGAAAGCAGTTTGTGAATTGATACTCCCACACAAAACATGACCATTTATGCAGTTTAAATTCCTTGAATGGAACGGATTTGCAGGCTTCAAAGGATTTCTAAGAAATATAAGTATAATAATGTACTAAGAAAATATATTTTTAAAAAAATTTGAGGTCACAAAGCTTTGCAATAAACATCGCAATATCAGCTTCGCAAAAGAACAAAATCTATAATTAGTGGCATTTTATAGGCACTCGCTATAAAAGGAAAATAAAATGGCTAATAAACATGCATTTTACAGCTAGAAATAAACAGAAGGTAATAATTTCGATAATGCCCGGAATTCTAGCGTTCATTTTCATATTTTTTTAGTCGTTAAATGTAAAGCTAGGATAGAGTTTATGTTTCATGAAATACTTTTATCATCGTTTTCATTATCACTCTTTTTATTCTTATTCGTACCAAATTTATAGAAATGTAAGAACTCTTCGTGTAGAATCTCTCTGATAATATGAATAATTGTAGCGTTTTAATCATTGCATCTCTAACAACAAATATGTTCAGACAGGTTCCCTGGGAAAACAGTATGTCAGATATTCTAAAGAGGAAATCGAAACATTGCAAGGCCGGCGAATGAATTTTAAATTTATAGGTATATATGTGCAAGAAGAAATCTCAAATATTAAATGCAAATAAAATATACATATATACACATATAAAAAGAAACTATAAATTATTAAAATAATTATATTATGATAAATGGTAACTATTTTTATAATAAAAACATTATTTTATTTAAACACATTTTTTATGGGATCTCGTGGCCGCGTGCCTGAGTGTCTGGTCGCGAATCTGGAAATCCGGGTTCGATCCCGACCGACGCCAAATATTTCGAATTTTAAATGACAAAATTCACCTCTGTGGTGCGCTCTCCACGCCAGCATTGAGTGCCCGCGAGGTGACACCTGGTAGACGCCCGCACCGTACAAATATATCATCATTACTGATATCTGCGAACAAAACAGATTGGCACACACAGCAATGAGTAATATTCCGTGATGATATTTTTATTTACTTAATAATTATGAGAAAAATATTTTATAAAGGTATGCCCGGAAACTTCTCGTTACAGAGTTATATCCTTTATCAAGCACATTTTTATTAATTACTCTAGCACTAGTTACTCGGACTAAAAATTTTAAGCTTGATATGAGGGTACTACTTATTTAGATGCATATTTATACTTTTGTTTCCGTATCTCAACCAGAGGCGTCTCATATGGAAAAGCCAAGAACGTTTTTTAACGTTATTTTTACCTATTAATATTAACATATTTTCATTGTTACGTATAAAATATTACATACAATACAAACATATACTTGTGTAGTAGTTTTTGAGATACTTTAATCTTTATAAAAAATGTATACGGATCTCCCTTACTTAGCTAATTACCTAATGTATAAAAGACATCAGTCTAATTCTGTAAAAAAAATTACTAAAGATGTTACTACGTAGCAACGTTACTATGATATTATAAGTTACATTGGTTTGTAGCAAAAGCCTAGCTCCTTGTTTTAAAAAGATTTTTTAAAAAATGTCAAATTTCAAGTATGTGTTTAAAGAACGATTTTTTTAAAATCTGTTATAACCAACACATGACCTCCCGTCAATTACATGTTGGAAATAGCAATGAGATTTAAGTAAGGTATCACTTCCGGTTGATCGTTTGTAAACAAAATCTAATTTGTTGTTCCAATAAATAGAAAAGTCCGTAATACCAAATTTTGGATCATATTTTATTATGCTTTTCCTCGAAAATGTGTTAAGAGCTTCAAATTAAGTATCACTTCTAGTTTATCATATAGGTATAGTCAAAATCTACTGTTGTTTTAAATTATACGCGAGTTTTACATATCAAATTTGAGAAGTTTTGGATCATGTACTACCGGTTTATCAATTTTAGAAAACATCTAATACATTGTTCTTATTAATATAAAAGTCTTAAAAACCAAATTTAAAAGTTTTTGGATTGTATCAACTTATTTTTCACGAAAATCTATCCAGAGCTACAAATAAAGTATCACTTCCGGTTTATCAATTTTAGCCAAATTTTAATATGTTTCTCGCCTTTTTATAAAAGTCGTAAATACTAAATTTGACAAGTTTTGGAATATATCATAATACATTTTCAAAAATGTTCACAGCTTCAAATAACATGTCAGTCTCATTGATATAAAAGTCTTAAATATCAAATTTAACAAAAATCTGTTGAGAGCTTCAAGTAAAGTACCACTTCCGAATTATCAATTTTAGCTAAAATCTAATATGTTATTCCCCTTCATGTAACAGTTTTAAATACTAAATTTGACAAGTTTTGGAGTATATCATAATATATTTTTCACGAAAACCTGTTCAGAGCTTCAAGTAAAGTATTACTTCTGGTTAAATAATTTTTGCAAATATGTTGTTTCCCCTGATATATATATATATATATATATATATATATATATATATATATATATATATATATATATATATATATATATATATATATATACTAAAATTGAAAAGTTTTGGATTTATACGTTGCTATATAGTTTTTCATTAAAAACTGTTATGGGCAAGTATAACTTCCGGTTATCCAATTTTACCCAAAATCTAATAACTCTTTATATGAATGCTGGAAGCTTAAATACGAAAAACAGAAATACTTGGATGTTTGTTATAAAAGTTATCGTGAAAGAAAACACACACACACGCACGCACGCACACGCACACACACACACAAACACACACATAAACACACACACACACACAAACACACACACATACACACATTAACACATACACACATACACATACACACATACACACATACACACATACACACATACACACATACACACATACACACATACACAAATACACACATACACATACACACATACACACATACACACATACACACATACACACACACATACACACATACACACACATACACACATACACACATTCGCTGAAAACTCACTATCGAATTTTTGGACCAATAACATTACCTTCCTTACCTACGGTATGACGGGAGGTAGAAATATATGTTTGAATAGAAACTAAATATATTCTGCTTTAAACTCTTATTTCGATAAATTTGTGTGTTATTATTTATTATTATCATTTGCTCTGAATAAGAACTACCAACAAGTTACTATTTAAAGAATTTTGGATTACAAAATACCAAATAGTGAAAAGTACCTTAGACTAGCTTCGTTTGTTGTAAGAGTAACTCACAAACTCACATGTTCCTATTGGTATAGTAATTCAGTTACAGAATTTGCTTGAATATTAATAAAAGTAACACCAATGAACTTGTAACCGTAGATACCTAGACTTCGAAATGTGCAGGTATATGTATGTCATGTATGTAGTGAAGCTAGAGCGATCGAGTTTCATATTAATATGGACTACCATCCAGAAATTTAAGTGACAATGATAGTACAATACCAAGTAGCAGAGAAAGAGGAATATATGCCAAAAATATCTATAAAATGAATAGGATCGTTGTGGGATAAAGAAATGTCATCCGCTAACAATCACCTTGTGTAAAGCAGTGTCGTTCGTCTAGAGGGGTTCGTGTTTGAATGCCAGCCCGCTAAAGGCTATTACACATGATAATGCCCCATAAATAATGTACTGAACCCCACAATGAAAATGTTAATATCTAATTTTTATTAGCGGGGTCGGGTACTCTAGCCTGCATACGTATCACCGACATTATGTGCCAATTACTGCTCTACGCCACGGCGTAATTGACGTTTTCATTCTGTGTGAAATTGTATGTTCCACCGTCTACCTCCCCCACAAATTCTATACGATTGAATTTTCTATTCGTTTTAAATATCATTTGAGTGGAAATAATACCCTTGCGGACCTATTACAAACACGAAGATTATTTTTTTCGAGCCGGAGCCCAACAACAAATATTTTATTTTAGAATTGAGCCCATAACTCACCGCGAAAATGAAGGAGGATTACTCGTATGTAAATACAAGATTTTTTTTTAAGTTACCAGTCGAAATGAAAAATAAAATTGTTGTTCATAATTTGCAAAATTATAATTTAATATAATACGCCTACATTTTATAAAAGCATATATATCATTTGAAATATTTTTAATTTAATATTGGGAATTCAATGAGATATATTAAATTTTACAAATTCCACATTAAATGAAAATAAGTATTATACATATGGAACATATGAATCCGGGTATTACAAAAATGTAATATAAACAAATGTATCACCACACAGACATCATGTATATAACTTCACTGTTGAAATTAACAGGCATATAATTTCAATAATATCAATCGCTTTTGTCATATTTGAAATAACAAAACATTAAAATAAATATCTGATGTGGACACCACACGACTTCCTTGTACGCAAGACCAATGTGAAGTATAGGCCCAATTAAAAAATTGCACGTATTTGACGTAATTTGACATTAACATCTATTTTTTAATTTTTTTGTTATTTTTTGTCCTAATCCATAGCACTTCATTACAAAAACCAAAAAGTATATAAGTTTTAAAATTACATATCTCACTTATACAAAGAGCTAATTTAATAATACTTAATGTGCTAGAAGCATTTATTTCTAAAATCAAAATGAAACCATTTTATTCAAGAAAAACTGTTAACAACTTCAGGTAATATATCACTTCCGGTTAGCCTGTTTTAACCAAAATTTATTATGTTATTTCAATTGACATAAAAGTCTTTTATACCAAATTTGAAAAGTTTTGGATTATATTTTAAAATAGTTTTTCATTAAAATTTATTATAGGCTTTAAATAAAGTACCATTTCTGGAAATTATGTAATGACCAAAAAGGGAGGTGCACAACTAGATGTTATAGCAGTCCGAAATACAAAATTTCAACTTTCTACGGCTTAACGTTTTTGAGTTATGTGAGATACGTACGTACGTACAGACGTCACGACGAAATTAGTCAAAATGGATTCAGCGATGGTCAAAATAGATATTTCCGTTGAAATCTGAAAACCGAAATTTTTCGCGATTACAATACTTTTTTACCTCTCGCTAAGAGAGGTATTGTATTCATGCTAAAAATCGTATATCCAGATTTTAGTGAATAAGCACGTTTTAAGGTCCCTAGAATCCGATTATAACATTTTTACGATGATGTCCGTATGTGTGTGTGTGTGTGTGTGTGTGTGTGTGTGTGTGTGTGTGTGTGTGTGTGTGTGTGTGTGTGTGTGTGTGTGTGGATGTGTGTGTGTGTGTGTGTGTGTGTGTGTGGATGTTGGATTCACTATATCTCAAATACTATAAGACTTAAGACATTTTTAACTACGGATTCCTCAATCTAACAATAATGGGAAGAGTCCAGTCAGTTTTGGTTACAATTGGACAACCGGAAGTAGTAGTTACAAGAAAAAAATTATCTAAATATTATTTATCGAAAATTTATGTAAGTACTTATATTAAAGAACGTTAAATTCTTTATTCGACAAATATAAATTCATTATTATATTTTTTATAGATTTAGAGATAAAGAAAGGCATATAAAATAATTTGATGTAAAAAATCTCAGATCAAACTACTACAAGGCAAGATATTCAAATGTTTGTAATTGACACACAAATGCCACTGTCAAAAATATTTGTATGCCTCTGTCAAAAATATTTGTACATTATTATTAAGATTATGAAATATACGTAAAAACGAATATAAAAGGAATTTGCGAAAAAATGACGAATATAAAGAAAAAGATAAGGAAAGTAGAAAAAGAAAATTTCAGGATATTGAATATAAAGAAAATGTATGTATTGTACATAATTTATATTAAAATAATTATTTTGTAGTGAGACTTGAATATATGTATTTGTATTTAAAAATATTTTTCGTTTTATGCGTACAACCAGGTAAAATATCTGGCGAGAGGTTATGTGTTGGACACATCAGATTTTTTACTTTGAATAAGGAAGTAAAAAATGACAAATAATTATTAAATACCACTGTACTCCGTTTACTGAAACGAGAGAATGTGGAACTAATTCTTGAACAAAAACAATTCTATTGATTCAGCTGCAAAATGATCCTTTTTTGACCAATAGAATGACTTGTCTCTGTTTAAGATTTAGTTCCATATCTGGTATTAAACTTTCTAAAAAAAAATTATTAGGTCGCTAGAAATATCAATCGGTAAAGAACTTAACTTTCATTTTTTAATCGTTTTTTATAAAACAATATCTTTATTCGCAACTAATGATTCAGATTTATCTTCGAAGAATCGTTCCCTGAAACCAAATTCGTTATACTCGTACATCGGGTACAGCCTATAAGAGTAGATAAAATGTTAAGAACTAGCCGTCCAGGTCGACAGCATGAATAATGTTATTATAAAAATTAAAAGAATATTTTCTTCAAATTAATTTTGATAGACACCCCAACACGGGACCGTGTTCTAAAACTTAAAATCCTGTAGAGGCGTAGCTTTAACATTTGGAACCAATCACGATGAGGCGTGGTTTACTATTAGAAACGTTCGGGCAATGAATAGAAAATCCGAACGCTGGACTGTTGTTGAACACCTTTCCTAGCTTGTATATATCTCTGAAAACAACAAAAATAACCTAACCTAACGCCGAAAACTTGGCTCTAGTTTTCCAAACGTGAATTTTGTTTATTAGGTTAAATAATGTTGTATTTAAAGAAATTGCAAAAATAACGCCTATTCGGGATTCATATTTTTCCAAACGATCCCGCGTTGTGGACTATAGACACTTTCATAACATATTTACAATTTAACAAATCGTGTTCCTGGTAACGAATCGTTAAGTAACCAACTAATTAGGTACCTATTATGAATACGGGCATTAGTATTGTGTTAGATCACGAAATAATTATTGAGTAAAGTGTCAATCGCATACGAGATCTATTTTTTTAACCAAATATTTAAATTAAGTTTATTCTGTAACCAAAGTAGTAGATTCAAAAATTATAGTACCAAAAATGCAATATTTTACGCTTTGTATTGACCGCACACGTTAAATAAAAAAAAAAAAACCAGAGGATGAACGTGAAACTTCACAAAGACACTAATGATAGTTCACATAACCTCACAAAAAATAATTATGCGAGTACCGGTGCCCTCTCTGTGTTAGACCTCGAAATTATTAATACACAAGCGTATGTTACGTATTCACCGAGTTATGGATGTATAAAAATAAATTTATAAAATTATTCATTTTTATAAATATATTTGCCTACGCATTCAATGAAAACAGTTGGGGTATTAAGAATATTAAAAAATGCATAAATTTTAATTAATATAGCGATAAAAAAATAAATGATAAAAAATTACAAAAACAATATGTATGAAAAAAATTTATTCATATACGAGTATTTGTTGGCGTAACAATGTTATTTGATTAATAGCCTATTTGGAAGAAAGGTTACCCCTGTAGATATTAAAATATTCAGCGAAAATTCAAATAAATTATTTCTGTACTAGAACTATGTATTAATATTTTAAAAATATCAACAAAGGACATACATAATCCGATATTAACTACATTTTTAAAAAAATATTAAAATCTATTTGTATTTAATTTTGATTTTGATGGCAAAACGAGAAATGCTCCTGAATTTTGGTTTTGCTAATAAATCAAAGTCCAGTATTAATAGATTTCATAATTTTCTTTAAATAGAGGTTATTATCGGAGTTTGTATGTCCAGTGTTGAATTTGTTAAAATATTAATCGTTCTACTACAGGAACAATTTATTTGAATTTTCGCTTTATATTTTAGCACGGAAGTAATATTTCCTCTTAATATCTCTAACAGACCCACCGAGCTGTAGTATTTGAATATTGCCGTACTGATCTCTAATTTGGGACGTCACTCCTACGAGTAAAGTTCAGAGTTATACCGCCATGGTGATCCAATCCGGTTTGAAAGCGAAGAAGCAATTAAACATAGAAATGAGACAGTTTTTCTTGTTTGTCTGAACTCATGCTCATGTTAACGAGGATAACATGAGGGAAATGCACCCAGTGGCGGCTCTTGACATTTGTCGAAGGAGAGGCTCACCTCATGGAAAGGGAGAACCCAGTTAATATTGTTCAAAAAATACACTTAAACAATATAAATAACCTACTGTACATGTACACTGTACCACAGTCACGTTGAGTGTTCCCGAAGAGCAATGGAAAGCAGCCTCCTGTGCTAATTTATTACGCTGGTATAATGTGGCTTATTTCACGTATTGGGTATGCAACACGAGTGTAAATTGTTCCTTTAATCCTGCGTCCGTGGAATTGTGTAACATTCTTAGACAGGTGGGATGTGAAAAACCCCAATCTATTTTTTAATTTTAAATATGTATTTCTCGACTGGATCAAAGTAATACTAGGAAAACTTGGAGAAAAACAGTTTGAACGTTTTAATCAGACTGTTTTTCTCTAAGTTTTCCCACTACTATTTTTTAATGTTTAAAAATGTATTTTGAGCATTTTAAAATAATGTTAATGAATTTTATTTATTTTATTTGTGAAACAAAAATTGTATAATTTGCAAAAGAGGATCATCGTGTTATATTTTTGCATTATAATAAAAAATGACTTTTATTGGTTAAAACTAAACACAAGTTGCTTCGAAAAAGTTTTTTTGTGCATGAAACATTAAAATAAAAATTAAATAGTTTGAGAATACTAAAGATAAAACATTAGAAAATTGTAATAGCAACAAAAATATATATTGGACGAAAAAAGTTATTTGTCATCAACTTCTGTCACTTCTACACACGTTTCCCAGTACATTTTCGAGTGTTCCAGGTATATAAACTGATTACATGCTACACAAAATTATTTTGTTTTACAATCATGTACACAAGGATAATCTTCACAACTTCCTTGTTGACCATTCAGTTAGTTTTTTAGTTGCGGATGCTGATGCTGATACCTCGCCTCTAATTTTGCTAATTTCTCGCTCGTAGTCTACTATTTCCTATTTTGCTATTTTCTCAAATACTATGATGATAGACAACAATAAAAATTAAAACAAACTTTTATTATGTGGGGTACCCCAGTCGAATTCAAACGCCTACGAAACAAACACACGCTGAATAATTACTGATTTTAAATGTTAATACTGCAGAGACAACTAAAATGAGAAGCTACCGAGTTCATCCCACTCCAGAGCGCAAATTTCCAAAAGTTAAATGCAATTTTCGACGCTTAGAATTTGCCACACCCCATGTGTCGAATGCAAGGTTAAGAACTATGCGTTTAAGGTGCAGAAGATCTTAGCTTCCCTTGTGTACACAAAGGTCTAAAAAATGTTTAATGCAGAAAAATTATTCCTTAAATCTATTTATACCAACATAACTAATATAAAATTAATGAAAATTGATAGAAGAATAAACATGAAAGAAAATGTTTTGAAAAAGTTTCTATCCCGATAAGTTATAAGAAAGATTAGCCTCCCAAACCTCCGTGTTTTATCATTGCCGTACTGCCGGTTGGATTTCAGCCACTGCTACATTTATTTAAGATGCATACTTGTGTAAGTGGCCAATGCATAGCATCCGAGTGTTATAAATAACCGGTTGGTTATCATACCTTATTACAAATATAATATAACAATAAAATGTTACCTTACGCATATTGATACCCAAAAGTTAGAGCAATTATGTCATTATGTATTATATTTTAGGAGTTTTTGTTGACTGTACAAATAAAAGCTTCCTCCTGCGCGGGCAGATGTTAAATTAGAATTACATTAGGTATTTTTTACAAAAATGTACCTCTCGCAACGTTGATTTTGATCCCCTCAAGTATTGGTTTGACAAAAGACGATTTGATTTTTTTTCTCTCTTAACCTTTTTTGAAATCACAATCTCTCCGCTCTTTCGTAAATTTTGTGTGAATTATGGTTTGAAAATCCATGTGCGAACACCACTTGCGGTTAATCTATGAAGATAATTTTGCATTCGGTGTGCAGTCCAAGACAAACGTCCAGTGGACACTGTAGTGACATAAACTATGACATATGGGATGTAATCATGATTTGTAATTGGATTTGGCCGTGTTCGCTCGATTCATCTGCATTGCACAGCTTGGACGTATGTAACACGTGGTAGAGAAAGATGCAAATGTCGGACTTTCTTCCCTCACCTTACTGTCGCTAATTAATTAATCGATTTGTATTTTAACATAAGGTTAAAGTTAGTATAAGTACAAATAATTAATTATTAATTAGTAAATAGAGCATATATGTCAAACATCTGATCCAAGTTTGAATACCTTTGAAGATTTTTATCGCTTATAACAGGTCTTTGTTTCATTATCCACAAGTAATGCGCGTGATCATGAGGAAATGTTTGGCAAATGCTTTCTATGTAAAACAAAATTCAACATTAATGTATGGAAAAAAAAATTGGTACACCTAGTACAAGTAACAAAAATAATGTGATCAAAATTATTCTACAAAATTAAGGACCGGTATTATAAACGTCAAGTTGAATGTAGGTCCATAGTAAATTTAATTAAATCAACATAAAAACATGGATATTGATTCGAATTTGTTTATTTTATTAAATTTAATATGTAAGTAAATTTAATTGGATGTTCATAATACCGACCCTAACTATTTATTTCTACTAACTCTTATTTTTACAACATGTACCTAGCACGTAGCATACCTTACTGCTGTAAGGTTTTCTAAAATCTAATATTAACAACCCGCAAACAATTCCCAAGCTCAAGCCCACAATCCAATATTTTCATGAAATTGAGCCAGATCTCTGCCAATAAGTCATTGGTAATATCATCGAAAGGGTTCGAATATGCGAAAGGAATTTTATTTAAAAATTGAAACCATAAAACACATTATTAGCAGATATTAATTCATTTTGTTCAAATAAGTATTATAACTTACGAGTACAACGTCTGCAAGTTTTATTGCATAGTGGGGCATAAACTCTGGAGTGGGTACTATAAACCCAGGATTTTATCTATTACATCATAGACCGCGAAAATGTAAACTAAATTGATTTATGAAAAGTAGTAAAATTAAATTAAAAATTCAATTAAATTATATTTTCTACTCAATAAAATTGAATCCTCTCTTCTACATCAATTATCAATTACCTCTGTGAAAAAAATTAAATTAATGAGGTTTGTAGTAATTATCTATACACAATTTATGAATCAATCATTCACAGAAAATTGTCATAACCAGTGATATTTTCATATAGTAGGCTATGTAAATGATAAAAACATGTGTGTTGAGTTGTCAGTTGAACATATAATTGAATGTATCTGTATATGACGGTAATGCATTTGGTGTTTTCCCGTTGAGGTAGCTGTGGATGCGGATTCACTAATGTACTAATATAATTAGCGGTCAGCCCTGCCAGAGGACGAGGTGTCCTCTGGGAATTCAGCGCGGGAGATTTCAGCCCTGCTGTTTCGTCCCCAACAAGAACGAAAGTGTTTTAACGCACATAGTCGCAGTTGGTTTTTTGCTCTAAAAAAAGTTACTTGTTTATGAATTTTCAGTGTTATAATTTTAATTGCCACATGAAGTTATATTTTTAGCTGTGTTTTCCTAATATATTTATTTAGTTTGTACTGTTTAATTTAAAGCAACGCCATATACTTTAGGAATTTCATTTTCCAGGTTGGAATAGATTGAAGCATGACAAGACTTTGTGTTAGTTATACTATTTGTGCAATTTTATGTCTTCTTTGACTTGAAAGAGAAAGGAGAAAATTATATAAACGAATTTTTCATGTTAATAGGTTAAAGTTTAATACATATTTATTATATATTATATATTAATTCGTTCTCCTAATGTAAAGTTAGATTATATCGTTAAAAAGAGAATATTTTTTCCCAGAAATTTGTTTTGCCAATAAATCTTACATGTATAAAGCAATTTGTTTAATTGATCACGGTATGTCATACTAGTATAATAATTATTTGTTATTTATTGGCGACGTACTAAATATATATTTTATTAATAAGCAAAATACTTAAGGCAAAATATATTAGCCGAGTATGCAAATATCCGCGCCTATCTTCTAAGCTTTTTTAAATTAAAATATGTTTGACATTTGAGTTAACATATAACATAAATTTGTTTAATTTATATAAGTTTTTATTTATTTACCGGTTTCAGGATATTTATCCATTGTTTACATGTACAAAAGTAGGCTGGTAACTAAGTAATAACTGTATCTGTAAGGTAAACTTATTACTATACCGACGTATCAACAAAAGTATAACAAATGAAAAATAAAATTAAAATATAACGCTCTTCATTAATACATACAGATAACGTTAGTGTATCGTTCTTAATACGATTTACTTTATTATAAAATAATAAATATGAGAAATTTAGCACATAATTTTAATATTTGTCATATTGACTTCATTATCATATTTCAAATTAATTGTTCTGTTAACCATAGCATTCTAAAAGTAGCATCAATTAGAGAATTTAAAATTAAATATTTAGCAATATTCACCCGTATTTTGTAAGGAAGTTGTTAAGTCTTAGCAACGTTGCTATAAATTTTAACCAAAAACAAATGTAAAGCCTGCCATATTCATTTTTTATTCAGTATTCGCAATTATTGTTGGTTATTTGCTATAAAAGCGTTGCTAAGAAATAGGGCGGAATGTCTTCATTTTCTGAAACCGATAAACTATTGAACAAACCACTGCCTTAGAAGTCTTAAAATCCTCGCTCTACGAGCTCGGACTTCAAACCGACATCTACGGCAGTTATAATACTCATAACAATCCTAGGTATGTTAATAGTATAACATACACTTATTATTAGTTTTAGTATATATGGATTTACATATAGGTATATTTTTAGGTCTCTAGTTATTAACAAATATTTTCTATTGGCCGTTTACTAATGGGTTTTAATATTTACAATCGTTTATTAATAATTAATTTGGTTTTTTATTAAAAAGGATTTTATTAGGTACCTATTAGCACTAGTAATCATACGTTAGATACCACTGCTAAACAATTAATGTTAAAATTGTAAGTAGGATAGGATCAGCAGAAAAATATTGTATCTAACACGTATGTTAATCAAGAATGGATGATCACAACAATTACATATTTCGATTATTAATTATCTTTGATAACATATTTGATAGTTAAATAACTTGTAACTATCAAGTGTGTAAATAAGGTCGATTAATAACTAAAACATTTTAACGCGCGAGCATCCGAACGCGTCGATTGTTTATTACTAAGAAATCACTCATTGATAATAGTCATTTATTTTCTGTACTTTAATGAAACCCATAAATAAAAGGACAAGAGAAATAATGATTTTATCCATTCTAATTTGTAAGTGGCATTTAAAATTTATATTTTATTTATTTATATTAACACAAATATGAGGGTTAATTTTAATGACAACATTTCAATAGATTAATTTAGAAATACGTATTAAAAATCTGATGTGGCCAGCACATTACCTTCCGTCACTTCTATGTATTTTGTATAAATTTCATACGGAAAATTCCTTGCTAAATTAAATATTCTATTTCTTGTACATTACCTTCCGGCAGTTGCATGTATTTTATGCAAATTTCATACAGAAAATTATTATTTTGTGACGTTTTCTATATACAGTGTAATGTACCTGCAGAAATAAAAGATTTATTATTATTATTACTTCTTGTACATTACCTTAAAGCAGTTATATGTATTTTATACAAATTCCATACAGAAAGCAAAAGATCCTATACCTATTTCCAGTAAAATTATAAGACAAACACACTATGTCAATTTCACTTGACACTGACATCTTTCAATCAAAATTTTCTTAATATAGTAGCTGTTTCCACAGCTATGGCTACTTTATGAAATTTAATTTCTTTATAATTTTTACCTTCCGTCACCTTTAGGTAAGGAAGGTATTGTCTTTGTTCAAAAAATTCGGTTTTTGATGAATAAGCACGTTTTAGGGTCCCTAGAATACGATTTTACTATTTTTACGATGATGTCTGTATGTGTGTGTGTGTGTGTATGTATGTGTGTGTGTGTGTGTGTGTGTGTGTGTGTGTGTGTGTGTGTGTGTCTGTGTGTGACAAAATTTTCTAATGCGATAACTCTAATACTACAATACCAAAAATTATAATTCTTTCGTATTCCTCTTCGTTACAGCCATGTGAAGAGCTGATTAGATTTTGGTTATAATTGGTCAACCGGAAGTACCCTCATTTGAAGATTTTAACAGTTTTTCTTGAAAAAACGATGTTAAATATCATTTTTTCACATTTAATGTTATTATAAATATTAAAGAATTATTTATTCTCTATACAATTTGAATGCATTTTATGCTTCATATTAAATGGACATAGTTAAAAAATTATAAAGACATTAAATATCATGTATATTAGTCAGCTTTGCTATAACTCTGGAAACAGCTGCTACATTAAGA
The DNA here is from genome assembly GCA_963082715.1 of Harpalus rubripes. Lineage (NCBI taxonomy): Eukaryota > Metazoa > Arthropoda > Insecta > Coleoptera > Carabidae > Harpalus > Harpalus rubripes. The sequence goes on along the minus strand of OY720449.1, from coordinate 28,740,041 downwards.
AAATAGAAAATTCTGATTGAAAGGTGTCAGTGTCAAGTGTAGTTGACAGTATGTTTATGTTATAATTTTACCGGAAATATAGGATCTTTTGTTAGAAAGTTTCTGTTTGGTATAAAATACATACAACTGCTTTAAGGTAATGTACAAGAAATATAATCTTTTTCAAGGAACTTTCTGAATGACATTTTTACAAAATAGATAGAACTGACGGAAGGTAATGTGCTGGCCACATCAGATTTTTTAACTCTATATCTATTTAATATTAGGTAGAAAATGCAATCAAATCGTATAGAAAATAAAATATTCTTTAATATTAAATGTGAAAAAATGATATTTAACATAGTTTTTTCAAGAAAAACTGTTAAAATCTTCAAATGAGGGTACTTCCGGTTGTCCAATTCTAACCAAAATCTAATCAGCTCTTCGCATGGATGTAACGAAGAGAAATACGAAAGAATTATAATTTTTAGAATTGTAGTATGCAAGTTATCGTAGACGAAAATTTTGTTACACACACACACACGCACACACACACACACACACACACACACACACACACACACACATACATACATACAAACATACATACATACATACATACATACATACATACATACCTACATACATACATACATACATACACACACACACACACATACAGACATCATCGTAAAAATAGTAAAATCGTATTCTAGGGACCCTAAAACGTGCTTATTCATCAAAAACTCACCACCGAATTTTTTGACCAAGGACAATACCTTCCTTACCTAAAGGTGACGGAAGGTAAAAAGTAACAAACTTCTATCCTTCTTTGGCTTGTATACAACTATCGCTGTTTACCCTTTCCAACCGGACTTACCGAGCCGCGGTTTTTTTATCACTATTGTACTGCCGGTTTGGATTTCAGCCATTGCTACATTTATTTAAGATGTATTAGTGGCCAATTTATAGCATTCCAGTGTGATGAAAACAAGTAGCTGTAGTTTATATTTTACAACAAACCGCACGTTGCTGATCGCCGGGAATTGAACGCAAGGAACACGGTTCGGATGACGTCACTACCGACATTAGCAAACTTTGCGCAATTATTTAAAAAAATACATAATAAATACATAATTATTCTGATAAAATTAAATTCAATCATCATTTTATTTCTGTATATTTATTTTATTTTAGTGTTTGCAAATCTCCCTTTGGTAATAAATTTCATGGCAGTTTATATCAGTGGAATCTTTTTCCAAAGGGCTGGTTTCGCATTGTAGTCTTGTGTTGGTTCACCCCGTTTTGGTTAGGGCCAACCTGCTCTACATCAGATTCGAGTACCCTTGTGAGTAGAGAGCCATCATCACTAGAAGGCCCTCAACCTAGTCGGTGATTTCTGTCCCAATGCAAATTTAAACTGGAATACGTTAATGATTATGACATTGCATTGCACTTGAGCAATTTATTTCATTTTAATTAGAACGCTGCAAATGGTGCATTCTCTCTCGTGTCTCTTCAGTGTTTCATTTTCGTTCGCAATTCATCACCAGCAGTAGATTTGATTTTTAATAAGTTCTGCCGTTCCGCGTTATGCTTTCAAAAGCGGCTTTCAACTAATGAGATTAGTTTTTGATTTTCAACCCAATGTAAAAAAAAAACTTACAATAAGATACTACATTCATTTCAATCAACAAGGAACATATTAGTTTATTTTCAAACATTCAAACATATCAGAGAACATATATTTCATTTTTAATAATCTCATATTCCCGCCATATTTATATCTCTTTTTTTAATAAGTCCTTTATGTCAGAACATAGTCGGAACTCTTAATTTATTTATTTTTGCAAAACTCACTTTAGTCGCTTACGTTTAAATGATAGCAGCATATTATTTCCCAACAAACTTAACCTTGTCCCATATCACACTAATGAGCAAATTTTATGAAAACTCTTGACAAATTTGGTTTCATGCAGAGGCAATATTAGTTGTCTGTTGCAGTTTGCTGTTTGTGTTAGAAATATGATTGTTGTCATGAAGTTTTACTGGTAAATTTTTATTATTAAATTTGTTGAAATTAATTTCAGTTTTAATGCATAAATATCTTTCAAAAAATTTTAAGTTTTGTTTTGTCTTGTTTTTTCTTAATATCAGAATAAAGACAATATTTTCATAACACCCAAATTATATTTAGATACATGAAACTGACCGAAAAATTTATTTATATTTTTACCTCTCGCTAAGAGAGGTATTGTATTCATGCTAAAAATCGCATATCTAGATTTTAGTGAATAAGCACGTTTTAAGGTCCCTAGAATCTGATTATAACATTTTTACGATGATGTCCGTATGTGTGTGTGGATGTGTGTGTGGATGTTGGATTCACGATTTCTCAAATACTATAAGACTTAAGATATTTTTAACTACGGATTCCTCAATCTAACAATAATGGGAAGAGTTTATTAAGTTTTGGTAACAATTGGACAACCGAAAGTAGTAGTTACAAGAAAAAAATCATCTAAATATTATTTATCGAAAATTTATGTAAAAACGTATATGAAAGAACGTTAAATTCTTTATTCGATAAATATAAATTCATTATTATATCTTCTATAGATTTAGAAATAAAGAAATGCATATAAAATAATTTGATGTAAAAAATCTCAGATCAAACTACTACAAGACAAGAAATTCAAAAGTTTGTAATTGACACATAAATGTCACTGTCAAAAATATTTGTATACCACTTTCAAACAAATTTGTTCATTATTATAAAGATTACGAATTCGGAAATGACGAATATAAAGAAAACGAAAAGGAAAGTAGAAAAAGAAAATTTCTTGATATTGAATATAAAGAAAATGCATGTATTGTACATAATTTATATTAAGATATCCCATAGATTTTGCAAATATATGTGAGAATTATTTTGTAGTGAGACATGGGGCTGTGCGATCAGGGGATTTTGTGATCGATGATCGATCCTTATTTTTGATCGATAAAGATCGATCGATCGATCTTGATCAATCAGAAAAGATCGATCTTGATTGATTAGATCGATCACGATTGATCAGATGAATTACGATTGATCAGATGGATCTCAGTTGATCAGATCGATTTTGATCGATCGTGTTTATTCAGGTCAATTTTGACTGATCAAATTATTTTAGGTCCAAAAAAAAAGATGTTAATTCGAAAACAAAAAAAAAACAATTATCAAATTTACATATTTATTAAACAAATGTACCTGAAAACCTAAATATACGTTTAAGATAAAAAAAAAGTACTTCAATATGAATTAGAAGGCCCAAAAAATCTAAAGGGATACCATATATTTATAATTTACATTCAAAAAATATAATCCATGTTCAATGACAACAAAAATTAATTGTTCGGCATGTTCCCCTGTTAAGCAATTATACAATAGCAATCAACATAAACATCAAATAAATAAGCAACAGAGCAACACTAACATACGAATACTGCAGTGTACAACTGCAGACCAGACAGCACGCAGACAGCAAAACTACACGTTTCAACATGAATTGCCATGCGACCCCTCCCCATTCCCACTGCGCCATTCCCATTGCGATCGGTCTGATCAATCGGGATCGATCTGATCAATTAGCCGATCGGATCGATCCAGCGATCAGATCAATCAATCGATCGGATCGAACAAACGATCTGATCGATTATTTATTTTTTGTAATCATTTCGATCGATCGATCGATCTTTCGATCATATAGATCTGATCGAACATTTTTCGCAGCCCTAGACATGAGTATATGTATTTGTATTTAAAAATATTTTTCGTTTTATTCAGGTAAAATATCTGGCGAGAAGTTATGTGCTGGCCCCATCAGATTTTTTCTTTAAGTTTACCTTAAAAATTAAGAGTCAGCTGTGCAACAGGATATTAAACCCTGTATTGAGATTTTTTTAGAAAATTTCTCAAATAATTTCAAATATTTCGTAGCATTACAATATTTGTTGACGGAGTAAGAGTAGGTATCCGAGAAACGAAGTCAAGATATTTTTTCCTGGAAATCGTAGTTGCAGGAATTTCCGGGAATTTCCCCGGGAAAAAACAAAATTCCTTGCGGGAATTTTTTAGTAGCACATCACTACCCGTAACACATTTGAAATTTTCTTGTAGAAATTAATGTCTTATTTCGTTGTCAAGGATATCTAAAGCACGGCTGTTGTTACCTTAATTAATTATTGACGTAACATGTGTATAAAAAAGAAATGTAGTAACTACTTAATTTTATTTCTTGATAAATGATGTATAAAACATGACGAAAAATCGCATATGCACCTCGAGTCGTACAGTGCAATTTTTGGAATGTTTTCAGCACCTCGGCCCTACGGGACTGCATTATCGACCGAAAAAACTGCACCAACGACTCTTGGTATTTACATAATAACTATTATTAACATCATGTAATTTTTTAAATTTATAAACTATTCTTCAATATTGTATATATACCTAACTAAACAATATTTTAGTTTTATTGAAACATATTTGAGGCTAAAATTTATATAGGTACAATAAAAAAAAAATTAAATCAGCGTTGCTTTGGAAGTCTTCATTCTTATTCAAGAATATCTTTATATGTGTGTCATGAAAAATAATATATTAATATTGTACGTAAGTGATATTTTCTTACACTTAAGCTACTGTCCTACTTTCAGTACGTCTATTGTCAATTTCTCATCCTTGACCTTGGTTTTATCGAAGAATCCTTTCTTTCTTGTCTGATTTCGCATTTTCTGTCGCGTCTTATGAAGAAATATTTTATTGAAACTACGTGAGTAATCAATACGAGAACTTGAAATTCAAAGAATTGGTAATTGTGTATGTGGAAAAATACATTAGCATCTATTTTCAATCGATACAAAGAAGCTTGCAGCAGATTGCAAGTTTTGATGATAATGTTCTCCAATTAAAATGTGTAGTCAATGACAGAGAATTAGTGCAGCTGCAAATTAATTATTTTGCAGATGGCACCACACGGAAACCAGAGAGTCGATTCAAACCACAATCTATAGTTTATAATGATTTACAGTCTGTTAGTTTAACCGCAGAAGCTGCGGCATAAAATCCAAGCACTGAATTAAAGCCCGAGTTTGCAGGTTATCAAAAACGACCATGTATGAAGGAACAATAAAATGATAACAATAAAGCCCACAGTATATTTGCATATCTTTTATAAAAAGACAGATTCTAAATAGTTTATTATGAGAATTTCTCACTTTTGTTAACGTTAAGAAATGGTTAATGCATTTCCACTCCAGACAATTTATTGCAGCCCAAATCAAATACACAATAATTGCGAAGGGGGTGTAGAACATTGTCTATCTAGCCAGTAAAATAAATAAGACATATAATTTCACAAAAGAAGTTTCGTATAACGTATATTTGTAAAGATTTGGCAAGAATTATTAATACAAAAGGTGATGTGGCCAGCACATTATCGCAAGACATATTATTTTAATTATTTAAATAAATATGTATTTAATAATGCTGAAACATGTGTTTATGTACAGTACAATTAATGAAAGATGCCCGATCAAGGTCATCTGTATCATGAACGAATTAACAAATTGACATACATTTATCTCCCTCATTACAAGCGTGTGCGATAAGAATGGATATAAGACGCTTGTCTTTAAAAAATTCTTATTATTTCGACTAAGTTAGGACAATCCTTTTTAAAACGATGCACGTTGTTGACAATACTTTCCCTGTAATGTAAGTTTATTTATTAATTCAAATATATTACCTTGATTCATAGCCGTACGAATAACATTGTTTTCTGCCATTGTCACTCACACTGACAATGTGTCAGTATCTTCTTCTTCATATACATGGTTTTACATTTGCTAATACATTTACCAGTTGATTTAGTTTTGAATTTTGAATGCCTTAACTGTAACACATATTCTTATAATAATAAAATAATAGTAGTATCTTATATACGCTCATAAAAACTAAATAAACAGTACTGAATTTAACAGAGCTAAAATCTTGTTTCATACAAATCGTAGATGACCTTGATGGTACATTTTTAAATAATTTTACTGTATATAAGTATTGTTATAATTTTCAGTCTTTTGTCAATATTTTCTTCTACAAGATATAACTATATTAATTGAAGTTTATTTTGTGATGTTCTTTTCTTAATAAGTTTTATTGTTTACATATTTTACTAATTCATATTTCGAATATTTTTTCTAAAATTTTAGTAGAATTATTCCTAAGTAAGAAAATATGCCAAAAAATATTTTATAGGAGTACAACAATCCTTTAAATCAGGTAAGAATCCTTTAATTATATTTTTGTCTATGTACAAAAATCACTTTTGTCGGTAATGAGCAAATTATTGTTGTCAGAGTTGAACTATCTGACAAATTTAGTTTCCTGGTAGGATGGATTTCTTTTTGTTTTTGAAGCCTGCTGTCTTTTCCAGAAATACCGGGATAGAATCATAAAAAGATTTCAAAAATTAATTTTTATTATTGTTTCAATCAAATATCATATCGGTCATTGAGGTATAATACAATTTTACTTTTTCTTTCTCTGACGCAAACGTAATACTGGGAAAATAATTTTATTATTGTAACATTTAGAAAAGATAAAACGGCTATTTAAAGTATATACAGTTCAAGCTTACATTAATGTAAAATTACTGGATATTTCAAATAAACATAATTTAACAAATTTAGTTACCTAAATTGAAACTAAGGTGCATTTGTAACAAAAAAAATAAATTTGAATTAAATTGCATTGTTTTTAAACGATCTCTACATTTCAAATTACTATAATGAGACAACGAAATGGGTCATTGTTTAAATATTACCTACTTTTATGTTATTTTTTTACAAAAAATACAAAAAATTAAAAATTAGTAAAACACCATTATGAGATTTAATTTTGTATTTTGAAAGTATTTGAATTTTAAAGCAGTTATAGTATCATTTTTTTGCTCTACATTTATTCAACAAAAACTTTTTTTATTAATATTTTTATTCATTATCTGTAATTAATAGCTATACAGTTGTACATAATGTGTCTAATTTTTTTTGTACACGTACATATGCCGATACATTTACACAACCATTTGTTCATAAAATTAGATTTATTTTTGATCTTTTGCATTATATTTAAAACACGTCTGGAATTTTATAACATTTATATAATATTTAAAATTATCAATTTATGAATCATAGAATTTTTATCGAAAAATAATGCCACAGGTTCTAAATTTAATTATTTTGTTTTGTTTTATGTAAGAAAAATTTACTATTCTATAATATTCGATCTCTAGCTTTTACATTACGCTTTTCAAATTGTTTTCATCTACCGTCACCTTTAGGTAAGCAAGGTATTGTCTTTGGTCAAAAAATTCGGTAGTGAGTTTTTAATGAATAAGCACGTTTTAAGGTCCCTAGAATACAATTTTACTATTTTTACGATGTTGTCTGTATGTATGTGTATGTGTGTGTGTATGTGTGTGTGTGTGTGTGTGTGTGTCAGTGTGTGTCAGTGTGTGTCAGTGTGTGTGTGTGTGTGTGTGTGTGTGTGTGTGTGTGTGTGTGTGTATGTGTGTGTGTAACAAAATTTTCGTCTACGGTAACTCTAATACTACAATTCCAAAAATTATAATTCTTTCGTATTCCTTTTCGTTGCATCCATATGAAGAGCTGATTAGATTTTGGATATAATTGGTCAAACGGAAGTACCCTCATTTGAAGATTTTAACAGTATTTCTTGAAAAAACGATGTGAAATATAATTTTTTCACATTTGATGTTATTATAAATATTAAAGAACATTGTATTCTCTATACGATTTGAGTGCATTTTATACTTCATATTAAATGGATAGAGAGTTAATACATACATACAACGGTAGAAAGGTAATGGACATACAAGAAATTTAAAATAAAAGATTTTTAACTTTTTGTATGGATTTTATAGAAAATACATACGCATTTACGAAAATTCTACCGGTAGATACCGCATCTACCGACTGTGTTCGAAAACACGAGTGGTAAAAAGTTACCGTGTTCGAAAATTGTTCAATATCTACCAGATCCATCTACCGGATTCATGAAGAATCTAATCTCAAAAAAGGTAGTGATGCAAAGCGAAGCGCGCGCGTTAAAAGTGGAAATGTGTTCAAAGTAGGACTCTGCTCAGTTTGTTAACTAAGTCAAATTTCTAAACTGTTTCCAATTTTTTCATAGGTTATGAATCTACCCTGTTTACCACTTGTGTTCTTAAATACCGATTCTGGGAGCTATAAACTTATACTGTTTACCGGTAACAGTTCACCGGTAGAAGTTTCGTAAATACCTCATATAACTGACGGAAGGTAATGTGCTGGCCACATCAGATTTTTTTCATTGTATTTAATCTTGTTCAAAAATTCATATTAGCGAATTAATCCAAAATATTTCTGTATTAAAGCTCTCATCTGCTACATAATGAACTGATTATTAACATCTGTTTTTTACAAGACTATAATCTGACATATTTCATGAAAACATATAGAAGTAAATCGGCAAATAAAGTGAAACTCCTGCCTTATTCTCGTACAAATTGCTACACTTTGCTGTAACATGATAGAGTCTCCTGCTTTTGATAGAAAGAAGGACGTCTGGCATGTAACAAGTTGATCTTTCCCAGAGCGAAACAAATCCTGCTGCGTGTAATCCTTGGCTTGTCGACACGGATCCAAGCCGGAGACTGGGGCATGCCTGGAGCAGGAGGTTCAGGGTCTAGGGCAGGATCACACGAGACGGCGTGATTAATGTGACGCGGACATGGCCCATGGCACAAGGCCTCGCACTACACTAATCGAATCAAGAGTCAGACTCTGTGCTTAACACAATTCTGCACACGTAGAGAAAGTGAATTCTTTTCTGGTCACACAAAAGACTAGGAGTATAATCAGTCTGTTGTTGTAATGATATAAATTAAGTAATAATTATATTGTATAAATATATTTTTTGTTGCCACGCAATAAAGATATCTATGCATAATTGCTTATCACTTTTAATCTTAGGTACACTGTAATAAATTGTAATGGATCTAAAAACGTTCAAATGTAAAATTATATTAAAAGTAAAATTAAAAATAAATAATTCCAAAATTGTTAACTTCATATCTTCAAAGGTCGGTGAGCAAGCTCTGTTGATTATAATATGCCACAAATTTACTGTTTATTGTTTGAACTTTGTTGATAGACGTACAATATAGTAAAAAAAAACTGATGTGGCCAGCATATTACCTTCCGTCAGTTATATGAGGTATTTACAAAACTTCTACCGGTGAACTGTTACCGGTAAACAGTATCAGTTTATAGCTACCAGAATCGGTATTTTTAGAACGCAAGTGGTAAACAGGGTAGATCCATAACCTATGAAAAAATTTGAAACAGGTAAGAAATTTGACGTAATTAACAAACTGAGCAGAGTCCTACTTTGAACACATTTCCACTTTTAACGCGCGCGCTTCGCTTTGCATCACTACCTTTTTTTGAGATTAGATTCTTCATGAATTCGGCAGACGGATCTGGTAGATATTGAACAATTTTCGAACATGGTAACTTTTTACCACTCTTGTTTTCGAACATAGTCGGTAGATGCGGTATCTACCGGTAGAATTTTCGTAAATGCGTATGTATTTTCTATAAAATTCATGCAGAAAGTTCTTTGCAAAAGATTTTTAATTTCTTGTATACCTTTCTACAGTTGAATGTGTTTTATACAAACTCCATATAGAAAGTTTCGAGAAAAAAGATCCTATATTTCGAGTAAAATTATAATACAAATATACTACGAATATGTCAATTGCACTTGACACTGACATCTTTCAATCAGAATTTTCTTAACATAGTAGATGTTTCTACCATAGCTGGCTAATTTATTAAATTGAATTTCTTTATAACTTTATAACTCTCTATCCATTTAATATGAAATATAAAATGCAGTCAAATCGTGTAGAGAATACAATGTTCTTTAATTTTTATAATAACATTAAATGTGAAAAAATTATATTTAACATGATTTTTTTCAAATGAGGGTACTTCCGATTGACCAAATATAACCAAAATCAAATCAGCTCTTCATATGGATGCAACGAAAAGGAATACGAAAGAATTATAATTTTTGGAATTGTAGTATTAGAGTTACCATAGACGAAAATTTTGTTACACACACACACACACACACACACACACACACACACACACACACACACACACACACATGCATACACACACACACACACACACACACTGACACACACACACATACACACACACACATACACACATACACACACACACACACACACACACACACACACACACACACATACACTCACATGCACACACATACAGACATCATCGTAAAAATAGTAAAATCGTATTCTAGGGATCTTAAAACGTGCTTATTCATTAAAAACTCACCACCGAATTTTTTGACCAAAGACAATACCTTCCTTACTTAAAGGGGATGGAAGGTAAAAATTAATGAAATGTATAAATTTTATGTAGAATTTGTAAAAGATATCAATTTAAGTAAATAATACTATTTTGGCAATATTGAATTTCATCGTGACAAAATAAATAGACTCGACCGTTTTCAGAAAATTAAAGTAGCGCTTCTTAACAATTGTTTCTTTTTTTTGTCTGCCAAACTGCTAAATTAAAATATAATAACTTCATCGTTTAAATGCAAAATATTATTGTAAACGTTTGTAAAACTGGTGGTATATGTATGAAGATAAATTTTTCTCTGGTTTTTACCTTTAAGCAATATTCACTCTACATAATATCTACTTTTGTTTCTCATTCACAGTTCTGTCTAACAGTTATCAGTATAAATTTATTTTGGGGTCGTAAGCTTTTTCCAACAAATTTTTTTTATTAAAGAAACACCGTTCCAGAAATTTAGAAGCAAAATGTACAGACCAAAATGAGTGAAAATTAAAATGAGTCCTCAAATGTAATAATAAATAATTTTATAATGTTATTAAATATAAAGTAAAATACATATAATATCAGAGAGGTGCTATTTTCTTCCTATTTTAAACGATATTGGATGTTGGATATTGTCGTGATTTAATGTTGTTATTCCAAAATCATAAATTGATAAAGGTCATTTTTATGAAACCGGCATTTATTAAAAATCACTATAATTTACTATTTCTTAACCTCTTTAATAACAATGTATCCCATTTCAATCAATTGTATGCATTCCAATGTTGGTTGTCGCTGAAATATTTTTAAATTAAATTAAATATATGACACTCCATAAATTTTAAATAAATGTTTAATTTAATTGAAACTTATCAAGTGTCTTGTTGTTTAATTAATTTATAAGTAACATTTCAATAAATTTGATGCAGGACGCAGTTTTAAAATATCTCTTTCTTTTTCCTCATAATTAGAAACACATTTATAAAAATCCTGAAAAGAGAAGACAGAGAATATAATTGCAGTTCTCAAAGGAGAAGGGAGAACTTGTGAGTGTACCAAAAACTAATATGCATCAAACAAATAAAAAAAAAAAACAATTTTTCTATCTAACCTAACCCCAATAGGTTCATAATATTTTTCTGTTATATTTCTTATACTTACGTACAATTTTCTCGTATTTGTCCAGTGTCGTGTCCGGGATCATGTCACCAATCGATCTCACATATTTTCTACTTGGCACACGCCATTTAGCAAACTTGCATCTAGCACGTAACTTTCCCGAAATAACTCGAAGCCAAACGAACAATTCTAATAAAACTTCTTACTAGAATAATTCTGCGATTACTAGCACGACGCCACGAAAGAAACAATAACTAGTTAGCCGATTTTACTTTTTTAAATAATATGGAACATGAAAAGAAATACCGAGATATTTATATTAGAAAACCCCGCTAGTGTTTCGTGAGAAAACTAAATAGAAGATATTGAGCATGATTTCCGGTTTCTGTGGCAGTAGAAATATTTATTTCAAATAATTAAAATATAAAAATATTAACCATATGCTCACACTTAGGCGAAATATCTTGTCAATTTTTTTTCGCTATAAATGTGCGCAGTGCAATTAATTGTAATGATTTTGATAATGATGATGATGTTAGAATGAATGAATATTCGAGAAAAATTGTTCATTATACATTCACCTTATATAAAATTGTTTTAACTTAACACTTCTCAGAATAGAAGAAATATTATAATAGCTGTGCTTAAGGTAAATAGGTGTACTCATATTGCTAACCTAACCATAACTTAACCTAACCTGATCACAACACTCATGTTTGCTAATCATAATACAAATGTAATTTTACCTACTCAATTAATAAACCTAATTTAATCTAATCTAAACTTAACCTCGCGTGCCTGAGTATCTGGTCGCGAATCTGGGCAACCGGGTTCGAACCCGACCGACGCCAACTATTTCAAATTTTAAATGGCACAAAATTGGCCCGTGGTGCACTCTCCACGCCAGCAATGGGTACCCGTGAGGGGACGCCTGGTAAGCGCCCGCACGCTGCAAATATTTCATCATTACGATATCTGTGTACAACGCAGAATGGCACACCCAGCAATGGGTAGTAAGCCTGATTATATATTTATGTATTTAAACTTAACCTAACATGGACACAATACTCGTATAAATTATTTTGCAAAATACTGGTCAGTAAGGAATAAACTAATGGTAAAATAAAATGTAAACTGTAAAAAGTACTGATTCGGCATATCTACAGGAAACGATAATAGGCTATTAATTTATATTTACGCACCGGTATATTATTAATTTTTGTAGAAAGTTCTCCAGTTTAAAAAAAATATTTTCATAAAATTTACCCAAATTGTTATTGTGTGTAGACTATTGTCATATGGACGAGTACATTTTTTAGCTTCTTAAATATCAAGTAAAAACCACATCTTTCAATATGAAAATTTTAACTGTAAGTTTTGACATACAAGTTCTTGTGTGTGCTTCAAAAACATCGTTTATCATGCGAAACAAAATTTACTAGTGTGAATTATTTTGTGTCAGATTTGTTACATTTCCAATAAGAGTATAAATATGTAACATCCGAATAAATAGAGTGAAGCAAACTCAAAAATGATGAATCTACAAATATTTATTTACACCTACGGTTTATAATATATTTTTGCGTTTAATTATAATTCGGCCTACATTTTGTATACATGTTTGTTTAAAATTATTTTTCGTTCAACAAAATAATGAATAATAATGTAATCATGCTCCCTCACATTCATTGGCGTATGTTAAAAAAAATATAATTATATGTAATTTTAATATGCTAATGAGCCTTCAAATTTTCTATACCAATATTAACCTCATTCATGTCACAACACATTACATACTAATTATAATTTTGTGCAGTGGAATGACATGCTCTCTATATTCAGGGCATTACATTTCAGAAATCAAATCCGTGTTAATTTGCACCGGTACTGATGTTTGTAATTTGTAGTGCGATACTTCTAAGTTGTAATCTGGATAGCGAGATCTCGGTATGAGTGCTGTAATCCCCGTAGTGAGCTATGGAAAACGAGCGTGGGTTAGGGTAGTTAATATGCAAGGAACCATCGTTCACCAATGCTGACAGTCAGAGATATTCACACTAGAATAAGAATAAGAGGGAGAAAACTCAAGGATGGTAGATTCGTCCTTAAGAGATAAAATTTACTACAAAAATAGATGTTTGAAAAAATTTATGTTATCAACATTTTATCTAGCATTAATACCAATTTTATTGTATATAAATACCGTATTACACATGACAGGTTGGGCCAAGATTGTACAACCAAACTTAAGTAAAGAGCCCAAAAACAAATGCATGAGTTCAGGTAAACACAATCTCAGAAAAATGCTTCGTGTCACGGCTACTATTATTACTAACAAGGCTTAAATTTTAAGCATCGTTTAAACAAACAGAAAAAGCAAATAGATATTTTGCTAGCAATATATATTTTTCTATTTTGGTTTTATAATATGTACTTTATGAAACCCATTTGGATGTCATAAAGTACTTCTTTATGTCACCCAAATGAGTTTCATAAAGTACATATTAAACAACCGAAATTGAGATTCCTGGACATGACATAACGTACATTTTTTGAAAAAATGACCAAAATAGAAAAAATAGTATAAAATACACGTTTCATAAGACATTTCAGCGCACTTGTCCCCTTAGAAAACTCGCGGCAAGCCGCTCGTTTCTAAGAATGACGCGTGCGCTAAAATCATGTCTTATGAAACTTGTATCTTAATGTACTATAATGCACTTGACATTACATTATGATGTGATATGGTCAATGTGAGTAACGTTTAAAATTTAAGTTCCAGTGCAACCGACCAGCAGACATGTAAATCATTTTCAGGGTTGGATTAAAGGGAAGGAATGGAAAAGAGACGAATACCCCTGGGCTTATACAAATAAAGGGCTTTAGAAACAAACAAATATGTAATATGAACAAATGAAATTTATTTTATGATAGGGCTGACTCCATTTCCTCATCACCCCAGCGTTCCACTACTATATATCCTGCCCTGGGCTTTACCTAAAACCCGTAGGCAATTGAGGATCGTAATCCACGAAAATTTAATAATAATGTGAAATCCACGATATAACTGTGTTAATTTGAAAAATTAAGATAAAGAAAATTTTGAATGAGTACATTTAAAATTGACAAATCAAACAAAAAAATTGCCTGTTATAATAATTATAACTATGTTTCGAAAATAATACACGGTAATAACGAAAAGAAATAATTTTATTAATATAGTGAATTTTTGATACAAATAATTTCGATTATAACAAAAGAAATTTTTTTAAAAAAAATATGATTATAATAATGATAGTGACTAACTACACAGACAAATTATTATAATAATTATTTTTATTGTACGTATTTAGTTTAACTGGAGCATTTATTAAAGCTGTAGATAATTTAGAAAATACATGTTCTTCTGATAAAAGACCCCCACCGTTTTTTTAAAGGATCAGTAAAAGTCTAGTTAGACCCTGCAACATACTACCTACTCTAGAGACCTTGAAATACTTAAAACTAACTTCCGTCATTTAGCTTTTTTACTAAAACAATGCCCTTATTTACAGAAAGCAATTTTTTGAATCAATTGAGGATGCTTAACAAAATGATGGTATTTGAAAGGTTTTACATTTGACATTTCGTTGGATATTGAGACGTAATCTTGCAGGTGTATTATAAATCGTCGGCAATATTACAAAATGACAAAACTCATAAAAAAAATAAATACTTTCTTCAACCATCTGCATAAACTGACCAGTTTCACACAGTGGCATAATCTCAATTCCTCAGTTTTCATAATACAGAGAAAAAGTAACAGGCGTTGCACGTATTGCACTAAATTAATAACGATCTAATAAAAATTCTGTATAAATATTCACACTGTCAAAGAGTATAGATATATATATATATATATATATATATATATATATATATATATATATATATATATATATATATATATATATATATATATATATATATATATATATACATGTATCATCGTAGTTGCTTAAGTTAGAAAGTAAATACCTATATCTTTTATTTTATAACGTAATTAACTACATACATACATGTCTCTCAAAAGTGAGAAAACCATACGGCTTATGTTGTTAGTTTTGTATCCATGCTCATTCAAATTTTGTGAGAAACTTTAAAACGGTGTCCAATGGGCCCAATTCTCAATTACCACCATTGTGATATAATACGAAATCATAAATTTATATTATATCACTTGTCAGTGGCATGATATTTGTCAAATGTTAACGAATAAATGCACCAAATTCGTTTTTTCTTGTTATGCGCAATCCAAGGCGCAATCAGTAGTATCAACATACGGTAAACACATATAATATCACAATTTCTCACTCATTTACGGAGTATATCAAGTGACTTCGTAATTGAGAATAGCTCCAAGAGATAAAGTGATAAATTTTCTTTTCATATCACTTTGGTGAAAATTGAGAATTGGTCCCCAATGATATTTGAAACGTTTTATCCTGAAGGGCTATATGTTATAAATTATTAATATCTCACACGCTTTAGAAATGGCAGTTTGACATATCGACAGCAGAAACGAAAATTGTATCCTTTCCAGGTAAAAAGGAAACTTTTGTAGATAGTTTGTGAAATAATAAAAATAATTAGCGGTGAAGCTCAGAGAACATGCATTCGTCGCGTGACTCTAACTGAGCTTAGTTTGTTTTTCCCATTCATGCAGGTAATGAGTGGAGAACGATTTTATCGGAGTCATAACGTAACTAATTTGATGACAACGAAACTGTATTTACATACGAGTGGCGTCGAATGCTACCTCTTCGTGTTGAATTTACACCCTCTGTAAGACCATACATTGAGGGTAGAAACGAATTATGCACGAAAGGTATCAACAAGAACAGGAAAATAATATAAATATTTGTATAATAGCATCAAAATTACATCCGCATTTTCGGATTTTATCTGTTGAATCTATTGTTCCAAGAAATTCTTACGTAATTGAAAAAATATATATTTAAGTTCTTGCTTTTAACTGTTATCCATTTCCTTTAATTGAGGGGTTACCAACAAGAATCAAACAAATGAATTTGTAGAAATTTCTGGATATTGGGTCAATGGTTCATTATTGTTCATTTCCGGTTGCGGTGTGAGAAACAAGATTTTGGATAAATTCAAACAATTATTGATGTCTAACTAACATTTGTAATGGGGTATTCCACTGTATTTATTTATTATTACCTCTCGCTAAGAGAGGTATTGAATTCCTGCTAAAAATCGCATATCCAGATTTTAGTGAAGAAGCACGTTTTAAGGTCCCTATAATTCGATTATAACATTTTTACGATGATGTGTGTGTGTGGATGTGTGTGTGTATGTGAATGTGTGTGTGTGTGTATGTGTGTGTGTGTGTGTGTGTGTGTGGATGTGTGTGTGGATGTTGGATTCATAATTTCTCAAATACTATAAGACTTAAGACATTTTTAACTACGGATTCTTCAATCTAACAATAATGGGAAGAGTTGAATAAGTTTTGGTAGTAAGTGGACAACCGAAAGTAGTAGTTATAAAAAAAAATCACTAAATATTATTTATCGAAAATTTATGTAAATACTTATATTAAATTAAAATAAATTCTTTATTCGATAAATATAAATTCATCATTATATCCTATAGATTTAGAGGTAAAGAAATGCATAAAAAAATAATTTGATGTAATAAATCTCAAATCAAACTACTTCAAGGCAAGAAATTCATATATTTGTAATTGACAGATAAATGTCACTGTCAAAAACATATATTGCGACTGTCATAAATATTTGTACATCATTATGAAAATAAAAAAAAGTCAACAACGCAAAAGAATACTAAAGGAATTTGCAAAAAATGACAAATATACAGAAAAAGAAAAAAAATTCTGGCAAGAGGTTATTTGCTGGCCACATCAATTTTTTTTTCTGAAAGAACTACTTTCTTAAAATATAAATATGGGTTTCTAAGATGTTTTTCATCTAATATGAGTCAGATAAGATTTTCCTAATAACAAATCTGAGTGATAACAGCGCTGCTTACTGCTGAAATGCAGAAACATCATCGTTTGTGATAGTACAAATAGTAAAAATCTTATTCATATCTTAGTGTTTTATCTTCACGAGTATTTAAAAGGTGAGTAATCTAGTATATTAAAATAGTTTTAGTTATAAATTTTATTATAGTGGAATACCCTATTCTACAAACACCAAATTAGTCCGCGCCCTTTTCGGACAAGAGCGAAACAAGCCGCAGATATCCTGAATTTACATTTTGAACATTATTTTAAATTATAATTCATCGAGTAAATGCAAAATTTAATAAAAACAAGTCTAGATGTTTTTCATTTTATAACAATTAATGATGGATTTAAAAAATTTATTTTCGAAGCCAACTTATATTTATTATACCGTAAGTTTCAGCAAAGATGCAACATTTACTATACTACTACTATGGATACTAAGTTACTATATGGTACCGCCTCGTTCCAGATAAAATGCAATTTAGGTTGTCAAAGTTGTCAATGTAAAATTAACTCGTCATCATAATATACTGATAAATAACATAAGAAAGTAATAAAAGCAGTAGCAATAAAAGGTCAATATATTACAATCACAATGTAACTGCCCCGCGATCCTCAGTTTACCAACCGCCGCAAATCACCGCGCCCAATAAAGATTTATAGTGTCGAGTGGACGTCCTTGTTAAACAGGGTCCGAAAAGTTTTTACCAGCGCCCTTTCGCGAGCACCCTTGGAAGTGGCCACCCTTAACTCCTTTGGAGATAGCACCGATCCCTGGTACAATAAGTAAAGGGGAAATATAACAAACGCCCTCCAAAATTTCCTTGGTTGGCTTATTAAGGAAAATCTGATTTACAAATCAGTCCCCAATGAACTTACCAACAAATTTGTGTAACATGAAACTAGTTGTACCTACTGACCAACGTAAAGCTATTATTTAAAAAAGTCACGACGACCCTCTATTATATCACTTAGGTATCTATAAAACCTACCGAATGGCCGAAAAATATTACTGGCCAAATCTCAAAGCTTCTGTAGTTCGCTATATCACCTGCTGCCCAGTTTGCCTTCCGCAAAAAATTTCTTCACAGCTAACCGAACTTTTAGAAGTCTTTAGGAGAGTAGAAGCACACTTTACAAAAGCGTCCGGGCGCAAAACTCGTCATTTAAACCTAAAGCGCCGTTCCCTCGAATTCTCACATAAAGAGACCGTAGATAAGAATAATGAAACCATTCCGGAAGAAAAAGCAAACAACTCCTTACTTACACCCTATCTCTCTTTGTACTTCTTCTAACAAAGCCGTTTCATCTGATGAGTTTAGGACGCCTAGAAAATTAAAAAAAAAATGGGGGGAAACGGAGTATTGTGTAACGGCTACTTTTTGCTCGTCCCTGTTTTTTTTATAATTTTGTACAAACTATTTATTCTTCACCTAACTTCAGATTTTTTCTACAAGTATAAATACGCTTGTATCAACTTCCCTCGCTCTTCTTGGTTAGCTCTTCTTGGTCAGCTCTTCTTGGGCTGCGCTTCTCGGCAGCGCTGGGTCAGCAACTGCAAGTGTGTGTGCACGTTTTTTTAGTCGGATATTTGTTTCTGATGTATATTACGAAGTCTGGTTTTCTACCGCTTTAGTTGTTTCGTAGGATACATTCAGCTACTTTTGCTTCCACAAAAACTCAGTATTTTTTTCTCTTTTGCTGGTTTTTTGTGGCTTTAAATTTTTATTTCTTTTTAGAGAACAATTTTTGTGCAAGCATAAGTTACCTTGTCACAAGAGTGGAGTCGCTGGGTCTGCCGGGTGTGAAGTTGTGCGTCTTTGCGGCCTACAAGCAGACTGGTTCCGCGGCCTACAAGCAGACTGCTGCCACGGCCAACCGCAACCCCAAAGGCAGAGGAACTGAAGAACATACTCATCAACAAGTAGCTGATAGAAGTGTCCCGTACTCTTTGGTTCCAACCCACTAAAGCGGCTTTCCACCAGCGACACAAAATATATATTATAACAACCACAAGTGAGCCAAGCTACTTGTTGAGGCCAACACTCCGACGTGGCCTTGAAACCACCAACAGCCACATCAACGTCAGGGCCGCCCAGCGTCCACGCCAGACAGCCAGGTCGCAGCAAGTGGGGTCGGTCTGCTCCAGGCTGGATAGAAGCATCCCCAACAAGTGTAGTTAAGTATATTTTGTTCTTTTTACTTTAGGCAACTCAATCTTTCAATATCTTTTTGTATTTTTTTTTGCGCCGGAAAATAAAAGTTTGTTAAAATTTACTTGGTTTTCAAAAAACACTCGAACATCATCGGTAGTCTGGTGCACACCATTCACAGTTTTACTTATTAGCGCCAGTGGCGCCCTTTTCCCTTGCATTCATTTTCCTCACATTTCCTTGTTACGTCCCACGACAGGCACAACTCTATGTATGTAGTGATCGAGCACCTTCACCAGGTAGGTACCGATTGCGTCACAACAAATTACAACAAATTTTCAAAAACTGCACCATTAACAATTAAACAATAATTTAGACGAATATAAAAATTTTCATAGACGGAATGTTTTAAGAGTTATTATAGACAAAGCATCTCTAATTTTAAACTTAAGTTTTTCTAAATCTTTCATTTCTGCCGTATTTGTTCTTGGAACCCGGATCGATACTAATTTTCTTAAAAAGTAGCTCACAAAAAGCAATTCTTTTCTCATGGTTATTGTTTTTTAATTCTTGGTGATTTTGAAAATGGTAAGAATGAAATTTTTCGTCTTTTAATAATCTAAATCAGAAGTTTTGCTAATATTTAATTTGTTTGCCAAAATTTTCGTAGACAGCTGATTATTTTCTTCTATTGCTCTTAATAAATTATTTTTCTTTTCTATAGTACGCGCAGTTTTAGTTCTTGTTCTCTTCTTATGAACTAGTCTAAACATCCATCACTTTTAAATTTTGAAAATATTAGGAAACTGTAGAAGGTTTTGGTCTAGGACATTCAGGATATAAGTTTGTAAACGTATCACACATGTTTTTTTTAAACTAGAGCCAACATTGTGTCAAGTAACCATTCGAATCTTTAATTTTTTCAATACTTTATCCGTTTTAACTATAGACTAGATGGCGTTTCGAGCGCACCCGTTTTTACATGTATTAAATAAAAATTCAAATTTTGGCGCCATACCTGGATTTAAGAAAATTCTTTCTAATTGACATTTTCTTAGTTATTTTGTCTTGTACGTACATGTGCATATACTTACTTATAATATCCGTACCTTTCTCTACATTTCGACGAAAGGGGCATGCACAAATGAAAACCAAATTATTCAAATAAATTTTAAAGAAAACAACATCAAATAAAAATATAATTCACCTTTGAAATATAAATATTTACACTCTAACATATATACATTATATGTATAAACTATATACACCGTTAAATATGAACAAAATAATGTTCTAAACAAATTTCTTTGTTCCTGGGGTGATCCGAATGACGCTTTTTCCTCATGTTCTTTTATAGCTTTCCAAATATTACATCGTCCTATGCCCAGTTCTGATGCCACAATTTGGACACTTTCTAATTTAGAATATGCATTCGTGGCATGATATGTGAAGTATAAATTATACGCCACTTTATTTGCCCGCTTCGGAGGGCCTTTCCTTTTGGATATTTTAAAACATTGGCAGAGTCAGCTTCAGGATTTTTATCCATAATATTAACGAAGAGAACAATAACAAAACTAACGAACTACTAACTAAAAACTAAGAAAACGTGCACAATGAAAACTATGTAATATGAAATATAACGACAAAACACTATGAAAATTATATAAATGAAAAAAAGAAACACGCAGAACTGAACAGAAATTGATAATATGTAATAAATCGTGTACTATTAACTTTGTTGACATTTATATATTTTATGTCAGACCGAAAAATAATTGATCAAGTTGTCAAGCAAATTTAAATTTCGCGTCAATTATTTTACTGTGTAAACTTGGTTCTCGTTTGAACCAATCAGAGAGCTAGAATCTTAAGCCCTATCTCACCCAACGCTCTATAGTTAAGACGGATAGAGTATAAACATCTTTAAAGTGTAATGACAAGTTAATTTGACATTGACAAGTTTGACAACCTATGTTGCATTAACCATGTAGTTCCATATAATAATTAGTATCCATAGTACTACATTAAAAACAGTATAGTAAACGTTGGACCTTAGCTGAAAGTCACAGTATATACAAAGAAAATGTTACATTATATTGAACAGTTTTGAAATGAAAACATTTTTCTGTTTAATTTTTGTTTTTGTTTTTTATAAGTAAAGAAGCCCTATTTCTTATATCTTTTATTTCTAAAAAAGCATTGATTCTTAATCCTTCATTTAAATGTGCTTTATTTTTATACTTCAAACCATTACGGAACCATCATTGAACATTACTAAATCTGATGATATATTCACGATTAAATTTATGAATGAGAAATCTAGACAAACAAACATATATGCTTTAATTAATTTACAATTGCATTTGTGGCTGTGTGGATCATTGAGTGGTAAATAGATAATGTTGCCTAAGTTTATATACTATAATTATTCATAAAAATATTAAAACAAGATTTACTAATAATTAGTGTTCTTTACAGCTGTACAAAATAATATGAAATACTGAAAATAGACTCAAATTTACTACTATAAGGGGCCGCCCTAATACGTTTGTCATACGGCTTGTTTGATAGAAGCGTGTCAAAGTTAGTTTCATTTCAAAAGACTGTTTTAGTCTAGCATGGTGTTTTTTGCGTTAAGTAGTTTATTTCTTTCTAGATTCAACTTCATTATGAAGTTTCATTTCCTGAGTTCTCTTTGTATTCTAATCTTCTGATCGACAAAAGAAAGAAAAAGAACAACTGTATGATAAATGTAATTAAGTTCAGTGGATGTTTTGTAATGGTTTAAATTTATTTTGGTACGAAAAAATAGACAAATAAGAGAAAATAAAAGGCATTTTGAGAAAAAAAATATATGGAAGATTATCCAAAATTATTTAAAATAAGAAAAAAAAATCTGATGTGGCCAGCACATAACCTCTCGCCAGATATTTTACCTGGTTGTACGCATAAAACGCAAAATATTTTTAAATACAAATACATATATTCATGTCTCACTACAAAATAATTATTTTAATATAAATTATGTACAATACAGACATTTTCTTTATATTCAATATCCTGATTTTTTCTACTTTCTTTTTCTTTTATTCGTCATTTTTTCGCAAATTCAATTTATATTCTTTTTTAGGTATATTTTTTTGCGTTGTTGACTTTTTATTTATTTTCATAGTCTTCATAATGATGTACGAATATTTTTGACAGTGGCATACAAATATTTTTGACAGTGACATTTATGTGTGAATTACAAACATTTGAATTTCTTGCCTTGAAGTAGTTTGATCTAAGAATTTTTACCTCAAATTATTTTATATGCATTTCTTTATCTCTAAATCTATAGAAGATATAATAATGAATTTATATTTATCGAATAAAGAATTTAACGTTCTTCAATATAAGCATTTACATAAATTTTCGATAAATAATATTTAGATGATTTTCTTCTTGTAACTACTACTTTCGGTTGTCCAATTGTTACCAAAACTGACTCGACTCTTCCCATTATTGTTAGATTGAGGAATCCGTAGTTAAAAATGTCTTAAGTCTTACAGTATTTGAGTTATGGTGAATCCAACATTCACACACACACACACACATTCACACACACACACACATCCACACACACACACACACACACACACACACACACACACACACACACACACACACACACACACACACACACATCATCGTAAAAATGTTATAATCGGATTCTAGGGACCTTAAAACGTGCTTATTTACTGAAATCTGGATATGCGATTTTTAGCATGAATACAATACCTCTCTTAGCGAGAGGTAATTAGAATATCCTTTAAACTTATTTATATTTCATTTGATATCAAGTTGCAAAATTAAATTAGACTTTAGTTAGTTAAATTAATAGTATTGTGAGAAAAAATAATTAACCTGAAAGTATATGAAACATGAACATTTCGGGTTTTACCGATAAAAATACAAAAGTAAAATCCGCCATACTCTTGATTTGGCAATGTCCAATTTTTTTATATTTTTTCGACTTTACGGAATAGACGGTTTTGGCCAGAAGAAGATTGTTAATGCAATTCATGCTTATTTTGAAACCAATAAAAAAATTAGTTCGGAATTTTTAAAAAGTGGAAGAAAAAAAGTGCACTCGTATTACTGTTGTAAAGAACTACTTTGACAAAATATGAACCATGTTTCTTATTTCTAATGATTCTAACATTACCCTATCCGTTTAATAATTAAAGAAAACACTGTTCTTCGTGATAAGTGACGGTCAAAAAATTATAGATCTGATTTATATTTATCTAATAGGAAGAAAAAACCTAAAATATGGAAATGCAAGTGCACAAACACACTTTTAAGCGGTAGTGTATATATTTGTTTTTAGAATCGCGGCAATTATTTTAACGTGACGGTAGGAAGAAAAAACTTTAGGAATCTTATTTAGTGTCTCTTTGCTTAGTTTTTCGCCATGGCCTCCTCGGTAATGTCTGGCCTTTTGTGGCGTATAAAGTGAGTGCATCGCAGCGCTTTCACGCCACTTTGAATTCAGCTGACGTCATTTGTCATCCCTTTATCAACTGGGAACAATATTACGCCCAAGTTAAACGCTTCTAAATTGTCGGCACATTTTGCTCAGCGCGAGGTAAATATTTATCGAAAATATACAGCGCTCCGTCGCTGACAGTTCTCTGCTACGTGTCCGTAATATAATAAATTGTTCTTACTAAAAAAAACTTTATTAAATTGTCTACCCGGCCAAGGATAAATCACGCTTAAGCAATATGTTAGCAGGCGAAGGATAATGTATCGGACGAGTTAAATATATATTTGCACCGCAACATATTTATCCAGCAAGATTTCGAATTTTCTTGACAAGTTGTATCAACCTACAAAATACTATATCATATTTCTGTAGGCAGTATTTCATATTTGGCGTGGAAAGTAACAATCGTAATTTTGCTTCCTGCTTCGTGTGAAAATTAAATATAACTTTTGCACATATCGGTGTTAAATATAGAAAAATAGTTTCTAAGAAAATAATCAAATATCAATTTGATGTAGTTTCGTTTGGCAAGGTCAAGGCAATAAAATAAAAATATAACTCAAAACAAAATCCAACAAAATTTAGAAATGTTTTTCTTTGCTTTAGTAATAAGAATTGATCTTCGATCTTCTGTAGCACAGACCACAATTTGTTGAATATAATATAGTTTCAGTTACAGGTACATAGATAATAATAATAATAATAATAATAATAATAATAATAATAATAATAATAATAATAATAATAATTATAATTATAATTATAATTATAATTATAATTATAATTATAATTATAATTATAATTATAATTATAATTATAATTATAATTATAATTATAATTATAATTATTATTATTATTATTATTATTATTATTATTATTATTATTATTATTATTATTATTATTATTATTATTATTATTATCTATGTACCTGTAACTGAAACTATATTATATTCAACAAATTGTGGTCTGTGAATAATAATAATAATAATAATAATAATAATAATAATAATAATAATAATAATAATAATAATAGTAATAATGATAATAATAATAATAATTAATAATAGTAAAATAATATATCATCACGGCATATTACACATTGCTGGGTGTGCCAAACTGCTTTGCACGCAGATATCGGTAATGATAATGACATATTTATACCGTGCGGGCGTTTATCAGATGTCACCTCACGGGTACTCATTGCTGGCGTGAAAAGTGCACCACAGGGGTCAATTTTGTGCTATTTAAAATTCGAAATAATTGGCGTTGGTCGGGATCAAACCTAGTTCCCCAGATTCGCGACCAGACACTCAGGCACATGACCACGAGACCCCATAGGTACATAAATCACTATGCATAAGTACTTGCGCTAGTAATTTCTTTAATTAAAACTTCATTCCACAAATGGCGGTCTATAAATATGAAACATCGACTTTCTAGTAAAAAATATGGAATTTACAATTTTTCTCACAATACTTATACCTACTATGACACCCATAAATGGGTGGGCATATCAAATTAATTTATTAAGGTGTAAAATATAAGTATACAAATTTTTATATAATATTTCCACAGCAAAATTCTAATTATTTCATATTCTTTCTTCAGTTAGTTATTGTTGGTCTTAATTCGAAATATGTACCTTTACCTATTTTTGGGCTTGTATGGTTTTATGATAAATTTAGACCATATTTATATTAATATCATGAAATTAATATCAAACTGTGCTTTGTAATGTAACTACGAGAAGAATATTAATTTATAAAAAATTTGTTATGGTAAGACATCTTCAACATTTGTAAAACCTTTACTATTACCAACAATATATTGTAGAAGTTGAAGATGATGGCATTGAAACGTCCTTTTGAATAAATTATATAAAAAAATTCTCTCTAACTGATCCTATTGCCACACATCCACATCACGAACTCTCGCAGGATCACTACTACACAACATATTATAGAAAATTAACGAATTTTTTTACGTGCGGATAGTCTCAAATCATTTCATTTAGAACTACGAGTAATTACTTATTAGTTTAATATTTTAAATAAATGATCATTAATAATTGGTAAATAACGAAACAAAAATATAACTTCTTCTAACCTAATCCAATTTACTAGCCTAAAAAAATACTGGCCATTTGAATAGAAGTCATAATTAAAAGTTAAAAAATCTGATGTGGCCAGCACATTACCTTCCGTCAGTTCTATGTATTTTGTATAAATGTCATACAGAAAGTTCCTTGCAAAAGATTATATTTCTTAAGGCAGTTGTATGTAATTTATACAAATTCCATACAGAAAATTTCTAACAATAGATCCTTTATTTCCAGTAAAATTATAACATAAACCTACTGTCAACGGCACTTGACACTGACACCTTTCAATCAGAATTTTCTTAATGTAGCAGCTGTTTCCAGAGTTATAGCAAAGCAGACTAATATATATGATATTTAATTTCTTTATAATTTTTTAACTCTATGTCCATTTAATATGAAGTATAAAATGCATTCAAATTGTATAGAGAATAAATAATTCTTTAATACTTATAATAACATTAAATGTGAAAAAATGATATTTACCACCGTTTTTTCAAGAAAAACTGTTAAAATCTTCAAATGAGGGTACTTCCGGTTGACCAATCATAACCAAAATCTAATCAGCTCTTCACAGGGATGTAACGAAGAGGAATACGAAAGAATTATAATTTTTGGAATTGTAGTATTAGAGTTATCGCATTAGAAAATTTTGTCACCCACAGACACACACACACACACACACACACACACACACACACACACACACACACACACACACACACATACATACATACACACACACACACACACATACAGACATCATCGTAAAAATAGTAAAATCGTATTCTAGGGACCCTAAAACGTGCTTATTCATCAAAAACTCACCACCGAATTTTTTGACCAAAGAAAATACCTTCCTTACCTAAAGGTGACGGAAGGTAAAAAGAATGCACATCATTCTAGCGAGTTAGAAATTTTAAAAAGAACCGCGTTCGGTGAGTAGACGAACAAATGTATACTTGAAAAGCCTTTTGATATGAGTGTTTTATACAATTTTCTCTCTTTCAGGTTTCATTTAAGTACATATAACTTTTTAAAAATAGTTGACAATTTCCAAAGGGAAAATTCTGACAGACGGTTAGGATGGTGATACTGATTTGTGTTTTTTTTTTATTTATTCGATGCCTAGATATTTTGTGTATTTAGTGCAGTTATACTAATCTCAAATAAAATCTTGCTAGAATAGGTATACCTTTTTGTCCTAAACAAAAAAAAATTATAGAGGTATTAAAAACTTTTTTGCCGTGTAGGAAACATTAGTATTAATTTATAAATCAATACAGAATTTAATGTTTATTTTAAATTACAAGTTAATCCCTTCAAAAATTTCCGACTTGATATTGGTATTTGATTTAGTTGGCTATTATCCCTTCGTAAGCTAATTAAGGTCTGTAGAAAACGAAGTATAAAAGCGAATAATCAGGGCATTACCGAAGAGTGATAAAGCCGTGTAACGACTTTGCGAAATACGATATCGTTATGACCTGATGGAAAATATAATGGCATGTTAGTCATACAGACTCAAAGTTTATGGAGTCGTATTCGGTCTAATTTCCAAACTGTAACCTGCACGTCGCGTGAAGAGCACTGGTAAAAGTTTCATGCATTACGTACCCAACATTAAACGACGATGTGATTTCTGCATAGCATGAAAGCAAGGACCGTAAACACAGAATTAAACACTAATGAAGGATTACAATACAGGAAATAAAGAAAAATATTTCCAACTATTCATTTTTAAATGAAAAATGTGTTATAGTATTTTTACGATGATATGCATACTTTAGTACTTTTTTATATTCAGAAGTAGGTCAATAGTTTATGAGTGAGCAAAATTAATAAATCGAGTTAGGTTTAAAACACGTAGTCAACTATAGTAACTATATCTTAACGATTTATTATCCATTTCCAGGTGTGCCAATATGATATATTGGCAGATTTCGCTAATTTAAAACAGTCGTCGAAGGAGCATCAAGGAGAAAACTTTTGTTATTTTGAAAATTAAATATTAATAAAAATAGTGTCTTATTCAGTAATTTCTGATAGTTTTAGTTTCAATGTGACGAAGCGAATTTGAAAGAAATTATCGTTCAATATTACTACAATGGAATTTGAAACAAAAGTATAATTATTATTTTAGGTTATACTAATAATATAATAGTTAATATGACGAATATTAATAAATTTACCAATAAAATTAAAAACAATAATAATATTAATTAAAAAAAATTCTCATTAATCTCATTTGAATAATTCGTATTTTTTACATAGATACTTTAAAATTTAAATAATTTTCAGTTTCCTCTTTAGGGTTCTACAATTTATAGTGCCCATTGAAATTCGAATGATTTGCCTATTCAATATCTTTGCTTATAAGAGTTAATTTATATTTATCCAAAATAGTTGATATATATGTGTTAGTTCTTGTTTATGCATTACGCAACTCTTAAAACCCAATTCAATCATAAAAGCCGCTAATATGAACAGTGATTAAGGGTGATTACTGAGCATTTGACTATCATTGTTTTATGTTTGTCAATCGTTTATAGATTATTTTAAAGAAAAATACTTCAAATAATAGTTACAGGAACATTAATTGCAATTATCTTTTATTTGAAGTATTTTTCTCTAAAATAATACGTAAACAGTGCTAGTCAAATGCTCGCTAATCACCCTTAATCACTTGTTCATACTAGCGGCCAAAGTGATTGGTTAAGAGGCCCAGTTATAAAATATTTTATTTGTTTTTAATATATCTATATCTAATAACATAAAATTTATTTCTGTAAGTTTTTCATTATGGATAAATGTATTTTTTTCAGTAGCATAAAACCCGCCCCCATATATCTACGAGTATTGTTATAAACGTGACGTTTCAATTATGAGTAAAAAATGTCGAGAGTTTCTTGGACAGAAAAAAGAACCGATTTCAAATAGTTAAGTTGACAGTTTTCTAAACAATGTAGGTACAAGTTAAAGTCCCCAATTTTCCGATGCATAAAGAACTGAGGCGTTCACAAGCATTTTCATAAACTTTAATGTTTCCGCCCATTCAGAATTTTCTTCTGACCAAATAAGTTTTAGTTTTTTATATTGGGACTACATAGGAGCTCAAACTTATATTAATTGGTCGGTTGGTGATAATAGTTCGACTGTTGTTTTAAGGGTCATCTTCTAGTCTATATTTAGCTTCTACCGACACCCTTTACTTTTGGCACAATGAAAAGCAACTTCGTAAAAATTCAGTGCTTACAGTATAATCTACCTTGCAAGATATGTGGGACAATACTCACAGGAAAATGTGCAGGACTTAGGGTTCCAATATTTTAAACTAGTCGAAAAATATTTGTAGAAATTACTCATCATTTGCATAGGTTTTATAATTTGTTTGTTGAAAATGTTAACCGGCCCAACTAATATGAGTTTGAACTCGTATACCCATATAATATTAAAGTCAATAAAGTCAAGGCGGCATATGTCCAAGCAGTTGAGTACGCTTAAATAAAAAAGAAAATAAATTGCTTAAATATTCAATATTTTATATAAAATTTAAAAATAATCATTATATTGAGTAAAATACTCATAATTTTATGCACTAAAATTCTATGTGTAAAGCATCCCATAAAATTTTAATGAACATAATATTTGAAAAAACAAATTATTGTTTTCCTGTGTTAAATTACTATGTCAAGGATTTCTTGGAACTCCCGGTATAATTTATTTTTATGAGTAATTACAAACAATAATTATTTACAAAATTTAAAAAACAAAGAATTACAAAGAAAATAAGAAACAAACTTAGTGAAATTACAAATTCTTTTAAAAAACAGTAGTGTAAAGGGTTGGAGAGTGACTATAAATCAACGCTTACGAGCGGTAATTACGGCAAAAGATGGTGTAACACCTTTCTGAAAGTTTCTAAATTTATTTGTATATTCTGTGTATGAATTGTAAATTTCAGAATACAGTTGTATACATAACTTAAGATATGTTAATGGACATGTAAGACACTGCTCTTTATACAGTGTGAAGTTAATAAAGGTAATTTATATTATAAAATAATAAGCTACCACATTAACATTTGTCAACATAGTGTATATTGGCGTATATTTTTACATTTTTGTAAAACACAAAAATAGCTAGAATAATGCTCTAATCTGCATGTAGGTTTTTTGATGCATAAAAAGATACCTAGATGCCTAGTAGGTGTCAATGTCAGAACAGATTAAATATTTATTAACTATCTACATATAAACAAAATATTGCGCGAAGAATACTGTGAAATGCTACAAACTTATAATTTAAAGTTTTCACTATGTTCATAATAAATAAAATAACCAATTTCACAGAAATGTAAGTAAGTCTAGTAAGGTAGCATTCTCCATTTCCCACTTGTAAAATCTGTACGCGAAAACGATGACACAAACTGAAAACAACTGAGTCAGGTTGGAAACAAATAACATATGTAAATACTCGGGAACAAGGGTTACTGAAATTTGTATATCGCGGAGCAAAAAAGAATCGCTTGGCTTGCAAGTTGAATATTATATCTGACTGTGGCAGGCCCTGGCTAATCCGTTCGCTCATCGGGTAACGATAATAACACACATGCAATATTAAGCAGACCGTGGTCGGCTTTCAATCAGCCTTCCTGGAGCTCGGCTTCCTGTCCAGGACTCCCACAGGACGAAGCGAAGTGAATTAGTTATTGTCAGGAACAGGAAGTTAGGGCTAAGTTAACATACTTTCCAATAAGGACTTTTCACACCGAGGTACTAAATACTTTTTTATTTTTGTACAACATTATTGTATATAAGAAATCATTATTTCAAACAGGGACATTGCTCACGTCAGAATGTTGATCCGGAATAATTTCAGGAAAATTGTTTTTTTTTTCAAAATCACTATAAATAAAACCTTAAGACTCTACCCGTCTAGTATTTTAAGGTTATTCAGGAATTTGTCGATGAGAGGCGAAGTAGCTGGTGGGGTGGCATGGAATAGTTTACCCCACTACAAGAAACCCTAACCGTAACGAAACCGTAACCGAAATCCGCACCGATATTTGTCTTTTTATGAAACCGTAACCGAAAACCGAAACCTATATTTTATTTCTTCAAATATGCAAACCGATACAAAAAATAAATTTATTCTGTAACCGAAAACATAACCGAACCGAAATAATATCGGTACTAAAACCGTAAACTAATAATAGCTATTTTTTATTACTCCGCATCTTTTTCGTAGAAATACTTTCTATGCCTTCGAATTCATAAAAAGTAGTTTTTATTTTAAAAATATTGAAGGCATTTTACTCTATTTTTCATTTATTTTTGCAATTATAATAAAAAATTACTCATTTGTTAAGACCTTTTTCAATCAATTTTAGTTAACATATTACTATTAAAATAGAATTATTATTAAAACAAAATTAAAATTTAATAATTCACGAAATATATTTAATTTATGTTGCAAAAATAACCTTAAAAACTTTAATGTTATAGTTACATTTTGAACCGATTTTTAAATCACAACTTAAAATTAAAGTATCTAACTCTATTAATTTAATTAAAATTCCTTACAAATTCTTCTCGAATTTTGAATTCCGCGCAAGCTGAATATATCTACTAGTACTAGCTGTTAGTAAAACGAGGAATAAAAATGTTATTACATTACGAAATAGTAGGTACGAACTAAATTAATTTTTCATTTTAACTGAAACCGAAAAAAACAAAACCCTAACGAAAACGAAATTTATTTGTTTATTTAACGGAAACCGATATTATATTTTCAAAAAAACCGTTACCGAAAACCGAAACAGAATTTTATTAATGTAATAACCGTTAACCTTAACCGAACCCCAGAAATTTAAGGTTCGAGTCGCTGCCCACTACAAAAAATTACGAGGTAGGCGTTACTTATTTTCTTAGCCAGTACTAAACTGACTGTTGTAGGGGTATTATGGCGCTTTTCAGATATTTTTTTGTCAGAGCTCATTAATCAATGATTTTTAAACACTAAATGTGTGTCAAAATTTCTTAGTTTTATAATATGTGTATATTATTCGATATTGTTTATAGACCTGCCTCTAAAACAATTATCTACTTAAATTAATAGATAATCGTCCGTCTGCACAGAAATTATAAATCATAAAAATGTAATAACCTAGTTTGACAGATAAACCATTTTTTGTTAATTTATTTGTTTCAATTCCATGGCTATCGCTATTTTTGGGATGTTTTCGTCATTTTCATACCTCGTTTCCCGCCTTTACAATAATAAATATTATACAACTGTTAAATCGCAGCAATAGCCATGACTTATGACATTATAGACAGCAATACCTATTATTATTATTATTATTATTATTATTATTATAAGAAACGAATGCAAAGATGTGCGTCTACCTGTAATCTATGATAGTTTACTTGCATAGGTCTAAGAGACAATGCGTAGAGAATGTAAATTTTGTAATTACATACACGCAATGGAGGTTTAACGAAATGAAAATTTTATGCTTATTTTGACAGGAGTCATTGATAATAAAATAATCAAAAATGCTATTTAAATTTTTTTTAACACATTTAAATTATATTATAGTGTACTTAAACAATAAATAATGGTATTTGTGTCTTCTTTTAAGCAAAAATTTGACAATAAATATAGTCTACATGGGCGTAGACAACAAAAATTTGGATGACGTAAACTACATCAGTATTTACGTGTAGATCTAGGCGCCGACTACGTGGGGCTTCGGAAAAATCTAAGGGGGCCCTGTTCTCATATGGAACCCAACATAAATAACACTCATTTTGAAATATTTTAATGCATCAATTACTTATAATATAATAAGGTATAATCTATACCTTCTATTTATTTTATAAGGTTTCCAACTTGTCATATTGTAATAAGTAAAGTACTCTCTAAGTAACGCGTGCGGTCTAACAACTAGTACTGCCACCAGTGTTGCCAGATTTAAAATGCAGTGTTGCCTGAAATTAATAATAAAATTACCAGATTTTAGTAAAAATTACGGTAGATTTTAATTTAAGTTCTATCTGTCTTATGTTAAATTTTGCGATAAATTTAAAATAAGTCAAGTTTTTTTTTAAAATTAGTTAGATATTTTATCATACGATAAATTTGCATCTTTTGTATAATTTTATTTATTAAAGTTTTTATTTGGTATTTTTTTGTTGCTTCTTTTCAGCTCCCACACAAAAATCTATAAGTCGGTGCCTGTGGTGTTGATAATGACATTTAATTAGTTAAAATATATTAAATAACACATATCATTTAGAGTACTCATTAATTTAATATTTCAGATCAGAAGTTTAGAAAGATATTTGAATACAATTAAAATTATGATAATGTCAAAAAGATTTTTTATTTACGAGAAATGAAACGTCTTTACTTATATAGTATTAAATATTAAAATTAATTGAGGAGGCAAAATATTTCCTTTAGTTTTAGTTTAGTTTAGTATACCTAATACAAGAAGTACCAGGGACGTAACTACGGGGGGGGGGGGGGGGGGCTGAGTGGGCCTCGGCCCACGTCATTGGTGTGTTCGGCCACCCGCTGGCCCACCCAAAAAATCTAAATATATTTAGTTTATTTTATAAAAGAGTTAATAATTTAGAACGTATAATACAATTTGTGTGGATGTAAAACAACAATATTGCAGAATAAAATTTAAATTGTATGTGAGCCTATTGCCAAAAATGTCTGGACTAATAATAGATATTCTACCAACTATTTCTGATGAATTCACATAGCTGAAATTATTTTACAAAAATCAAAAT
Source organism: Harpalus rubripes (assembly GCA_963082715.1). Taxonomy (NCBI): domain Eukaryota; kingdom Metazoa; phylum Arthropoda; class Insecta; order Coleoptera; family Carabidae; genus Harpalus; species Harpalus rubripes. The sequence goes on along the minus strand of OY720449.1, from coordinate 28,705,825 downwards.
ATGTTTAATTAGCGTTTACGAGAAATTTTATATGGAATATAGTAAATTGATAATTCCTTATTACATTATTTATCAACATTAAAATAAAATTAAATTATATATAAAAAAATATTTTTGCTCTAAGCAAGGACGAACTATTATGACTAGAAGCTTGTACCTAAAACCAAAATTTCGATATCGATTACGACACTTCAGACTTCAATAAAGATTAGTTTGATATTTTTAAATTGTTGAATTAAAGTATGTATATATTTATATGGGCGCTGCATTTTACACAATGATTCCTGGAAACCGATTCTGCATTTTACAAACATAAAATAAGCATAGAGCACCGTAATTCAATGAGGAGATGTCTTCATATTAATATATCAAAAAGTAAAGAAGATGATAATTTTTGTAACGCACATTAAACATTAGTTATAGGAAATGGTTCCTTTTGCTAAGCTTTACACAAATTGATATGCTAGCCGCAGAATATCATTTACTTTTCAACACAATAAAATTAATGTAAAACTGTAATTAAAACAATAATGGCTTTTCTAGTTGTATAACACATTTATAAATTATACTTTCCGGGAACTTTAAATTAGGAGTCATTGCATTAACAATTCGAGTTTTCAGTGGAATTTTTATTTTCAAATTTTAGTTATTACTTAGAAGTATTTGTAATTTTTGTTTATTTTGTTTTCCCATTTCCATGCTGCTATCTATAACCCATATATTATGGTCATATGTAATTTATTTTTATTGTAATAATGTTCTTATAATATAAGTATGGCCCACTCATATTTTTCATTGGCCCACCCAGTCACCCAGAAAATAATCCTAGTTACGTCCCTGCGTAGTACGAATGTTATTTGAACCAATGATGCAGGTAAGTTGGTATTAAAATGATTGCTTTTCTTCACTAAAGAAACTTATTTTCTTAGCGCAGTAGATAGAATTTTTCGTTGCGGAAATATTTCCCATTTTTAGTCAGCTTGAAAAATAAACCATTGATTGTTTGTTACGGAATAAAATCAAATTAAGTAATAATCAAAAAAATTCTTGGTTGAAAGTATCCTGCAAAAAATATTGGAATGAAAACATAATTACATTCCTATCGACTTAGTCTTATAACTGCGGCATAAAATCCAATTATTGGTACGAGTGTTTGAAGAATATTCAAACATATTCAGAACGGAAGACGATACAAATCGCTCGTTTCAAAGACAGGGATTTTAATTTATGAAAAACTGAATATTTATAACCCACCCTTTGAGAAATGGGGGAGTATCTCTCAAGAAATAGACATTATTAAGCTGGCGTTTTGTTTCCGCTTTAATTATTAATGTCTGTTCACTTTTAGGGCTCCGCAGACACAAGTTTTAATTGTATTCATGGGATTCTACGGCGGTTACATTCAAATATCAAAACAAAACTTGTTTTGTTTGAAATTAGATTAAATTAGAAAATAAAAGTTTATTATTTCAACATATTAGAGAAGGCCGGAATTCACAAAAAAAATCTATGCGGCTCACTCTCCACAACAATAAATATAAATCAGCGTAAAGTAAAGTATTACACCCAGTACCAGGTAAAAGCAGCGATACTATTACCATGGTTGCTCAAAGGTACTATTTATACAATTTTTTACTTATCCGTATTATTCTTTGTTACAAATTCACCTATCCTATTTCCACAAAAATAACCTCAAACCATTAACAATATCAAGTCCATCACTTGGTCATTTTGGCTATCGTTATTTACTTATAAAAATAAATAAATATATATACAGGGTGTTAATTAAAAAGCGGGATATAGGCATGAACATGGTAAATCAGTTTTCCCTTGCGCAAAACTTCCGATTTCTTTTTTGTTAATGTTTCAAATAAATGTTGCAGAGAATTAAATTATGCACCCAAATCACAAATCAGATGTTATTTCACATATTTAATATGCTATAAAATCCAATTTGATATTTTATAAATATTGCTCATTTGTACTGATAGCCATGGAATTTAAACAAAATTGCAATGAAATGCATATCGTTTGAATCATAAAATTTCGATTTTACAAGTTACAAAAATTAAAAAAATCTATGCAAGCGTATTATAATACTAATATTATGCTCCTGTACACACACTGTTGAAGATGTTCATTGTCTTACTAGTACAAAAATGTTGTTATTGTTGTACTAGTAAAAAAATGTTAGTGTTTTAGTTCACCGCTGGCGGCGGCAGTTGTCACAGCAACACATATTATATTGAAAATTGTTATTTGACAGTTGTGTTGTTTTTGTTTTGTAGTGTACACAGCCTGCTTTGGCAGAAATTGCAAACTCTACAATTAAAAAATTCCAAAAAAATGTCAAAAAATTCTTTGAAACACTTGAAGAAAAAATAGTATATGTCATTCGAAGTAGAACGCCCTTTTTGTGTTTTACCCAGCTTGCCTAGCCTCGGCTAGCGCCTCGGCCGCAATAGCTGGGTTCAACACAAAAAGACCGCTTTCTACTCCTAATAACATAATATACTATTAGGGGCTTAAGGTACAATATAATTATCTATTATTTTTATTTAAAAATCGAAATTCTGACAGTTCAAGCGATACGTATTTCTTTGTAATTTTATTTAAATTCCATGGCTATCACTACAAGTGAGCAATATTTATAGAATCGATTTTACCGGTTGCTAAACATGAAAAATAATACCTGATTAGTGATTTAGATACAGAATTTGATTCTCTGCAACATTTATTTCAAACATTTGAAACAATTTTAATTAACATCCTATATATATATATATATATATATATATATATATATATATATATATATATATATATATATATATATATATATATATATATACCAATCTCTCTCTTTCCACCAAATTTCATGTCTTTGAAAAATGTTTACCTACAACTGCTTCGGTAAGGGCTTGTAATTAGCAGTTATTTTATTTAAGTTATACAATGTATTACCACACTCTCTATGTAAAGAAATAATGCGTTATGTACTGAAATCAAAGCATCTTTATTTCAAAAATTATGAACAAAAACGTAATGAAAATTTACTCAAAACATCAAACAATTTTTATTGGTTTTAATCAGTCGTAGATAAAATTTGGTATAGATCTCAATCTATGACCTCATTGGTGTGGAATTTTTCACATTTGTAGTACTGTAAAAATATTTCTTATTCCCTAGTAATATAATTAATTATTATTGGGTAAAAAAGCAGCCTCGGTGGCCGAGCTTACTGATGCAGCATGTTTCGACAGTGCTCAAATCGACCATCACCGCTCGGATCCTAGGGTAGTGAGTACGATTCCCACCAGGGGCTTGGATGTTTGAGTGCGTTTTCATCATCTCATCTCCATCAATGCAAAGAGAAATGTACAATGATATAAAAATATAGCAACAATTTACTCACCCCCATCAATTGTAATAAATGTAAAAGTTCAAATAAAATAAAGAATTATTGTTATTGTTATTATTATAACTATTATTATTATTAATATTATTATTCTTACTGTTATTATTATTATTATTATAATTATTATTATTATTGGGTAATACGAAGCTCATCGAAAAATAAACGGTATGATTAAAACCGCAACTCGGTCAAAGGCATTCCAATTTCAATCATTTTTTATAGTAAGAGAATGTTGGGAATGATGTAAAACAAGCATGGTAAGGGTGATTATCTGAATTAAAAAATATTGGAAATATTTATATCATTCAACGAAAATGTTCCGGAACACTTAAACATTAAAATATTCTATATTAAGTCATTCTTATTGAAATAGTCATAAAAAATTTAGTTCATGAAAAGTCTAATATTTTCTTTTAAGAACAATTATTAATCTTAATATAGTATTTTATTTAAAATACGTGTATATTACAAGCAAAAGTTCAGAAACGGCGTATGTTAAACGTGCTGCAGGTGATCGACCAAATATAAAAGAAAATTTTCATGAAACAAAAAAAAAATTGTTTGCAATCATTTGTTAGTTTATGCTTAAGCATTCTATAACCACACTCACTACTTTTCATTACCACACCCTTTTTTAAAAAGTACGATATTTGATACTACTCTTAAAAAAGTTTTTAAACTATGAAAATGTTTTTGTCTTTTTTGTAAAAATAGTTCATATTTCAAATAAAGCTCTTCGAAGTGTATAATAGAATATGTTTCGTCATTATTTTATTTGATATTTGGGAAGCCAACAGTTTCCCAATTAAAGGCTTTCACGACAATACATACAATAAATAAAACATTATATATACAACTCACTTCACAGTTTACAAATAAAACAAAAAATAACACAAATTTTAAATTTTATACTACCTTTATAACTGCGCGCTAAATTTGAGGTAATGTCAAATTAAAAAGATCAATATTTTTATAATAGTTATTATATTGTGACACCCTATTTATCATTAACATTAAAAAAGCAATGATTAAGCATAGCTACTAATTCACACAATTCATTAAAATACTAAGCAATACATGTTTAAAGTTCGTATAAATAAAATGTATTTCAAGCTACATGACAATTCTTTATTCTTTTTAAAATATTTCGATTCAACCTGTGTGTAAATTTAACGTCGTAGTTTCACCCGCCGTATCGTGTTATCAAAATATGAACATAGTGAAAATGAAACATAACTCCCAACAAAAAACTGAAAACAACAAGCGAATCACAATACAAAACGGCCGTTATCATTTCATAAAGGTTAATAAATATATTACAGGAAAAGGCAGACAAAGCGGAACAAAAATACGGTGTCATTTCCCGCAGCTAGATGGCAGCAGTGCGGGACGCGACGACAGCGCCGGATGCGCTGGACGGGGATTATTGAAAATGTATAGCAACCGGAAATTACATGTTCTGTTGCGTATCTCTCACGACCGACATCCAACATGTAAATCATACGAGTATGAGTACGGTTCACCTGTATGACATACTGATACTAGAGGATTGGATAGTGTAGAGTGGTGGACAATCAAACATACCAAGCTTCGAGGGGAATTAACAGTGATATAGACGACTAGTGAGGACTACTGGAGCTATGCTAAGCGATTAAATAAATTATTAGTTATTGGTCTTTATTGCAAAACCAACATCCCTCAATAAATGCCTATCTACGGATGTCAAAGGTGCTCAAATAAAGCAGAACAATTGAAATGCGGAACGCAAAGTCAATCAAATAATTTTAGTTAACCTGTATCAAGTATCTATTCTGATTACCGTGTTGACTGCATATTCTTTGTGCAATATTAAGTGTTGAGATTAATAGAAATTTCGTGAAATTGACAAAAAATATCATTACTGCTAAACATTTTTAAGAATATCATACTGACTGCGCCAAAAAGTTACTGATATCTTTATTAATACTTATTTATAGAAGAATATTTAAAGCAATATATAAATAAAATACATACAAAAATTAAATCGCAAACTTATTTAATTCCAATTTTGAGAAAATACGAGTATAATATATTTTCTAACTATTGTTTCTCTACGGGGTCGAAGTCAATTTTCTAATTGCATAAAACTTGACCTCTTTGACGCTCTCTCAATGATAACTTTACGGGTTTTGTGGTAACGCTTGATAAGCTCCCTATGGAGTATAATAAATTATAATCAACAATTATTGGTAATAAGCAGTAATGATATATTTAATTGTGAATTTATTTGTATCTTTTGTCTTCAAATTGTAAGTGTAAACGATACGAGTAAATAAAATAAAATATAAGAGATATGTACTAAATTCATTAACTTACAAATATTTTAATACAAAAAAATTTCTCATGTAAAATATTGGAACGTGGAACGCCCGCCGTCGCCGCTGCTGTAAGCAAGTGTCTATTTATATTGGTGACGTTATCGCGCTAGTAGCCGGACGTCGTAAGCAAACAGGTCGCGACGTGTTTAATTACTTCCGGTCGCCTGAACTTTTTGTGTTCATTGTTATTATGCGGTCGAACATTCTAGGGCTTTTCTAGAAGATAATGGCAACTGTATACAAGGGACGTAGCTATGCTCGAGAGTTAGTTAGTTACATGGAGTGTTAGAGAGCAAAGTGTTAGTGAGAAGCACAGCAGTATTGTAGTGAGCGTATGCAGTTGGTGTCGAGAAGGGACTCGGGAAGTTACTGGTATATTGGGATAGCTGTGGATATAAATACTCGGTAGTGTTGACGAGTATTGGGAAGCTATAGTGTACAGGGACAGTAACGGAGAGTGGGGAAGTTACTGGTATACTGAGACAGCTGTTAAAGAGAATACTCGGTAGTGTTGAAATGTACTGGGAAGCTAGGTATACGAGGACAGTAACAGCAAATGGAAGTGAATACTCGGCAGTGGTGTTGAAGAATTGTGGCATACGGACAGTCGGTGATACTGAGGCTGTGGGGGTTAGACAGAGAGATACGAAAATAGACAGATAGTGTTGTGAAAGAGGTGACTTCTGTCCGAGCAGTTGAATATACAGACGCTGTTGAGTCAGTTGAGTGTATAGACGCTGTGGAAGTCGGTAGGCTGTTGAGCATGATATAAGTATATAGTGATATAAATATAGTAATATAAATATCGCGTACTCAGTCTACAAGAGTCTGCAACAGACCGGCAGTCTAAGATTGAAACGCGTAGTGAAATAAATAATTTGTAATATCGTGGAAATAAATAGTAGTGTTAATTGGTTAAATAAATAGTGTTAGTGTTAGTGTTATCTAGTTAATTACAGTCTTAGTCTTAATTAGTTTTTAATCATTGTTTAATATTTGTAATAGTAACTTTCATTATAGTTTAATAAACACTTAATTTTAATTAATAATAATTGTCTAATATTTACACTTCACCCAGATAAATAAAAACGTTATATATATATATATATATATATATATATATATATATATATGTATGTATTATTGGTTAAAGTCGACAGACATTTGAAAAATTCTTAAATGAATACAGTCATTAAACTGTAAAATCCACTTGCTTGCCAATATAATTACCACGTTACTAATTTACGTCCGTACTTTTTGATTTTCGCCTAAAATATATTAAAATTTAAGACACTAATATTATAAAACTATTATACACTTGTAAAACAGATACGCCCAGCAGGTCGATCGTGAAGCAATTTTTGGTTAATCGCAAGACAATTTGTGATCAAATGCGACTATTCAAATTCTAATATACAATTCTTTTACATGTTTGCAAGTTGCAGCTTTAACACGTTAAGTGCCAGGTGCCTCCAAAGCGGAGTCACACTATTATTACGTAATGGCCACGTGACTCCAAGTATTGTCACACGACATTTAACGATTTCTGGCCGTATATCACCACAGTAGAGCTATGTGTCAATATAAATTCAATGCAGTTGCTTTGTGTGTGGCCGTAGCAAAACATTGCTGCACTTGTCCTGTGAATTTGTGACTCCAGTGTGGCGTTACATATTTGTATGTATTTTGTGTACAAATTATTAGGCAAATTTTATGTTTACGACAGTTTATTTTTAATAAATTTGCAAAAAATATAACATTAATTATTATGAAATAAAGAAAATAAAATTACAATGGGAAAAATAAAACATAATATACATCCTACATAATATAGGTCATATTGCCCAAAAGTGATTAGGGCCGCGTGAGCCCAAAGTGCGGTCACATAAAACAATCTGTTTTAGTCCGCTTTATGACAAGTAATTAAAAAAATTGTCAGATTATATTTAATTTTGGCCAGTAGGACAAGTTTTTGATATTTCATTGTGGCACTTAACATGTTAAAACGCAATGCTTTTATTATATTTTTACGCATTAAATATATATTCATCCGTTTTTTATTAAGTCGATTTAAACTACGTACAGATTACTTCTTACACGCGAATTTGACATGTAGTCCATGGATATTGTTTATATAAAAAAGTTGGCTAACTCTAATATAAAGAATTCTGCTCTGCTTTATTGCTCCAAGGAAACAAATCAATGCATTAGTCAGAGTATAGGTACATTATTTCTTGCTAAATCCACAAAGATATAATAGTTTAATGTTTTTAAGTTTACCCGGTACCAAAGATAACTTAAAATTTGGAAACATAAAAATTCTTACTACTTTTAGTCTAAAAAAGAAAAAAAATCCCATTTAATATACGTAGGTTCGGGATTTTCATAAACATGGTAGATATAAAATTATTTATTTAAAGCTGAAGATATTAGCTCAGATCTAATAACACCATATTATAGATGCTGATGGTTTAAACAACACAAATTTTTGTCATTCCCCATGTTTTTCTATTTACTGTTTAATAATAATAATAATAATCTCTGGATTTAAGAAAATAATAATATGTTAATGCTTACCTGAAGCACGAACTTCCTTCAAAAACTACACCGTTGAATAAAAGTTCACGAACAAAAATGTCCACTAAAAGTCACAGTACACTGCACACACATCAACCTGAAAAAAAGAAAATATTTATTTAACAAGTAGATTACAAATTTTAGAAAACTACACAACGAAAAATTTTCAATATTTAATTCTTTTCCGCGACCATTCTATTGTGGCGCTCAATATGCTTCCCGGCCGATTATCTTGAATCAAATCTGGCATACAGAGCATAGATTCGCGAATGAATAAACTGTTATTGCACTGCATAGATGTTGCGGAAATGTAAAATATATAGCTATTTGCCAAGCATGAAAAGTTGAATTGAAATACTTTATTTATAAAACAATATTGTAACTATAGATAACATGGAAAACAAAGGATATTGGAATAAACGTCATATTTTATTGATTGAAATAATAATTTTCACCGATCGATGTTTAGTTATTTATTGCATAAATGTGATCCCTGTGGCGTATACTTGTTCCCTGTAATGCAAAATGACGGGGAGTAAAATAATAAAAATGTAGAAAAAAAATACTGATGCAAATAGCTGTGCGTATTAAGGCGCTGGTATTCTACATTTTCTAATAGGAAGTACCTTGTTCAAATACACCGATTGATTAGAAACTTTGTGTAAATTAACAAAAATATCTATCTACCAAGAACTTGTATAGAGTTGTCGCCGTTTACCCTTTCCCACTGAACTCATTGAATACTACCGGTTAGATTTCAGCCATTGGTTAACATTATTTTAATATGTATATATGGCCAGCTTATAGCATCTGAGTGTGATAAATACAAGTAGCTGTATTTATTTTTTATGACGATAAATCAGACATTGCTCGTCGACAGGAATCGAACACATGGAACATGGTTTTGAGCTAGGATATTGTAACGTTTTTATTTATTTGGGTGTAGTGTAAAAATCAAAGAATCATTATTAAATAACATAGATGTTTATTAAAATGATGAATAAATATTAAGAGATAATAACAATGCGATTACTTTGGTTATACAATTATTAAGTACTAATTTACGACTAAGGATATAATTAACTAAACACTAAAAATATTTATTTATTTAAACAATTGACACGGCTATTTATTTACACTATATTACTGATTATTTATTTCCACTATTTATGTCACTATTTATTTATTTATATCACGTGCAACTGTCTGACCTTCACATCGTCTATACACTCAACTGACTCAACAGCGTCTGTATATTAAATACGATACATACGGTAATGCGGTGTTACTAAACTCACTGACCCTAATTCTTACAATCTATGTAACTGACGGACGCTCCAACTCTAACACATGTACGACGCTTATATAGGCCGGTTGTACAGTTTATTTAATATTTGCAAGAACATATTAGCAATATCTCTACCAATGTAACAATGCGCGGGTAATTACGCTTATCTCCCCTCTTGTTTACACAAGAGTCCGCTTTTTCACCCGCCTGCCGCGCTCTACCACTATGTTATCGTCGCCCATTCTTTTACTCTTAGACTCTAGAACTTCTAACATAGGCGTTGGCTCGAACGCACTGGCCTGGGGCTGGCGGACCAAATGTTGTAGGCAGCGTCTCACGTTACAATATGTACCTGAACGCACCCAGCCACTAAGTCACCAATATACGTGCCCAAACTCATATTAGTTGAGCCGGTTAACATTTTCAACAACCAAATTGTAAAACGATCGCAAAAAATATAGATTTTAAACTTACAAAAACTGAATTTGTTATTCCAGTATTTCGGCATTTATTATTGGGTTACATCGCTTTTATTAGTAATACCAGCTTTAATTCTATTAGGCATTGGATCCGTAAGTCCTGCACATTTTCCTGTGAGTATTGTTCCATATGTCTTGTAAAGTAGATTTTACTGTACGCACTGAATTTTTTCAAAGTTTCTTTTCATTGTGCCAAAAATACAGAGTTTTGGTAGAAGCTAAATCTGGACTAGAAGATGACTCTTAAAATACCAGTAGAACTATTATCACCAGTCATTCTGCCACAGTTTTTTTTAAGTTTTAAGTCTACATTTAAAATAGCCGAAATAATTTTGTAGAATTTTGCAACCATTTGTGTAGATTTTATAATTTGTTGACAATGTAACCGGCCCAACTAATATTAATTTGTGCTTGTAATATATCAGGCATTACAGGGTTGTGCGTAAACGTGTAATCTATGATAGATTACTTATATGCGTAAACAATGCGTAAATAATGTAAAGAATGATGTCAAACGAAGACAATGAGTAAAGAATATAAAGTGAGTAAACTTTGGATATATTGTACACGCCCATAATATATTTAGCGAAATACACCTGATTTCTTACTTAACACATAACAGTCCAGTAAAAGTCAGTTATTAAAATAGGATATATAAAAGCGATCGAAAATTTTAAAAAGTAAAATTTTACTTTAGAGCACGGGGAAGACAAATAGAAAAAACTGTCTTAAGCTTAAGCATTTTTCGTCATTTTCATCTCCATATCAGTAGTATTATTTTATTAAAAATTTGTGAAAAACAATTATTTAGTTATAATCTTTACTAGAAATAATATTTTGGTTTTCATACTATTTTTGTAATACCAAAGAAAAAAATTTAATATAAAAATGATGTTATTCATTAATATGTTTTTATTTTTAGATTTTTTCGTACTTATGATTGGTGTAAGTCACTTTTCTGTAAAAATATGTACTACTAGCATACGATGTCAATTTTTTAGTCGTATAGTAGTTAGCATGTTAGCAATCCAACAGTGATTCCCAACCCAATACTAGTGTCATCTATTGGTTACAACGTAAAATATTAATTGACTTCACTATTTCAATAAAATAACATCATACTTGCTACTTTCAACGACTTATTCATATATACCTTATAAATTAATCAGTAATAGTTATATTTTTTGCCCCTTTTTCACGAAAATAAAATTATTATAGTTTACATGCGCGTAGACAATATACAAATTTTAATCACGTAAACGGCATTGACTGTGCGTAGACAATAACGTATTTTACGTCGCATAGATTACAGGCACAACCCTCGCATTAGTCAAACTCGAACAATCTGTACAGTTAAATAAAAGTAATTTTTGCTGCTAAATTATTGTAGGTAATATGTAATATTTGTCTGCTTTCTACGTTTGGTTCTACGCAAAAGTTTCTGAAAGGTTTGAGTACCAAAAAATAATTTAAATGAAACAGCATTATACTTGTAAAGTCTTTGACAAAAGAGAGGGGAAGGAAAGGACCAAAAATTATTCATGACGACTGGTGTATATAGGGAAGATGTGCCGTCACATTTCACAGTGAAATTTTGCTATAAAAAGTGCTGAAGACATGTGAAAGCAAGAACGAAGTAACATCAAAAAGGTTGAAGATTTGATTTTAACAGAACAAATTATAAAAGTTTTGCAGAGATAGTAAATTAAAGGTGGATTTATGCAGCCTACTTTTTATTTTACTTTAGAAAAGTTAAATGTGTGTTAATATAATGTACTGCTTTATGTGCACACTTTTAATTTTACTTTAAGATCTTAAGTTGACCAACATTCAACTTAAGACCGTTAAAGTAAAAGAATATCACAACTGCGCATGACCTCTACTTCACAAACGTCTGCGTGTTGTGTATTTGTTTTTGTGCGTAGGTTTTAGGTTATGCAAAACGAAAAATCAGTAAAGAACAATATTGTATATTATATGATAAAACAGATATTTTATTCAAGGATAACGTGGCCAAAAAGAATGTTTGGAAAAGTATAGCGTCTGTATTAAATGAAACTGCTTAGTATATTTACTTACTGTGTAATAATATTTTCCATTTCACAGGATATATTTATCTATTTACATTTGCGACTATATGCCAGAAAAATCACATCTGCGCATGTGTATTAAATGCTTTAAAGTAGCTGCATAAATTGCCAAACTTAAAGTAAAAGTTAAAGCGAAAAGAAAAAGTAAAATAAAAAGTAGACTGCATAAATCCACCTTAAGTGGCAATGTTAGAAGCAGCTAAATAAAATATTATTATACATTTAATAGTTTCTAAAGTACCGTTACTTTGAATATGTAATTATCGTTATACATGTAATCTGTGTGTTGCCTTTGTTACAAGAGCAATAATGATTATCGAATAAATTAAATACTCTTAGTTCGAATCCGCCACGAAACTAACAGTACTAGCCATGCATGGGGTGTTTTGCCATTGTAAATAAATATAAACAAACATAAATATATCATCACGATTTATTACCCATTGTTGGGTGGGCCAATCTGCTTCTATTCACAAATTTCTGTAATGAAGTCGTTTACCAGACGTCGTCATACGGGTCTTTCAAAGCTGCCGTGGAGAGAAGACTTGGGTCACTTTTGTGCAGTATATAAGAATTGAAAATTGTTAAGTTTTAAGGAGTGTAATGCGTGTGACATAACTTCATGGAAACAAAAATTAGTCCTAATTAACCTAATCAGTAAAACTTAGATAAAAAGCTATGTTAATATTAATATATTTATTAATTTTATCTTCCGTTTCGTTACACATTTGTTATGAATCGTAAGCACAGCAAAGTTTCTTGCATAAATAGCAGAATTTGAATTTCAGTTTAATACTTTTAAGTGATTTATGCATTTATTAATTTAAAACTTCTCGATGAACACATTTGCAAAGCGTTGAACAGATCAGACTTTCCACTTAACAACTACAAATCACAGAAAATGTTGTGTCATATATGAAAATGCCTACAAAATGTTTTCGAAAATTTCTCATGCATATATTATTATTGTAGAGTTTTAAAAAAGTTTCGTTTCGACTTTACATACAAAACAGATTTCAATTTATAAAGTTTTCACAATACGGTACACCTTTTCTCCATTTATACGTCAATTGTTTTTATATTGCAAGGAATACACAAAAGTAAAAAATAGAACATGGAAAACAATAATGTATTCATCAATACTTTCACATTTGTAAATCTATTATTGCTCTTATAAAAAATCATAGAAAAACAAAAACTAAATTACATAAAATATGTATATTTTTTAGAATGAATTAAAAATAGAAATTTATCACTTGTTAACAATTAGTCAAAATCTTAATCGTACAGCATTTATGCGTTAGAAAACCGACGTTTCGAAGTTTTGATAGATGTAACTACCTTTTTATCAGGATAAGATTATCATAAAACCATGTACACATACGTTTATATGATGATGATGATAATAATAATTATAATATTTATTTAGTTATTACATATTTACAATGACGTATTATTGACAAATTGTTTCTTTAAAGTATTTTTCTTATAATAAAATATATTGTCTATATCATTCAGTTTGTTGACAATACGAAGACATGTATATATTGGCGAAATTGATTCTTTGATATTAAATATTGTACATCTAGGTCTTAATTTTATATTAGGCACATGAATTGGTAACATCGATAATAATTCAGGTATATCAATTGCATGTATTACATTCCAAATAAATAATATAATAAGTTCACGTTTACATTGAAGTGTACAAATGTGAAACAATTTTATTTGTGTTATATATGAAATATACATGGGTGACATTATATTGTTTGAAATATACGTATCTTACAAACATTTTTTGCACTTTTTCTATCAAATTTGTCGCTACATCGGTACTTGGATGCCATATAATACAACTATATTCTAAAATCGATCTGACTAGTGAATTGAATAAGGTTATTAATGTACCTACACCAAAAATTTTGCCTACCCTAAGTATGTAACTTGCTGTTTTATAAGATTTTTCAACTGTCATTTCATATTGTTTTTCAAATTTAAAGTTACTTTGAATTAATATTCCCAAGTCCTTAAATAATGTTACTCGATCCAACTTTTCATTACATATGAAATAAGTATGATGATAATTAACCATTTTTCAGGAATATGTCATGATTTTACCTTTCTTTATATTAAAATTTCTACTGTTACTTTTACACCATTTTCCTAGCAGATTAATATCATTTTGTAAGTGTACTGCGTCGTCAGTATTACTAATTTCTCTGAATAATTTTAAGTCGTCTGCATATAACAAACATTTAGAGTTATGTAATATTTGGGGTAAATCATTAACAAATAGTGTAAACAATAATGGACCAAGCAAGGATTCTTAAGGCACCCCAGAAACAGGTGTGAACTCGTTGGAATGTATGCTGTTATAATTTACAAATTGTATTCTATTACACAAATAGGATTTGAAAAATAACAATGTATTATTATCCACACCATAGAGACTTAATTTATATAGTAATATTTCATGTGATACGCGATGATGATTTATATGATTGTACGAGTATGTAAAAATCTGTGAAATCATACTTACCCTGATGGAAGTACAAGTGTGAATCGATAAGTCAGTTTTGTAAGAATAAATGCGATGTGACTCTGTTGTTCGTTATAGTTAACTTCTTAATAAACGCAGTTTTACAATCTCCAACTACTAATTTTAAGCACTAACCATGAATAACTACCAATTTAGTATGCGATTCTAATATGACGACTGATACTTGCAGAATAAAAACTGTTGCTACCTAAAAAATGCAAATGATTCTTTAAAAACAATAATTTATCAAATTTAGCAACCTAGCGAAGAATGGTGGGGGCATTATACCTAAATCTGTTATTTCTGTGCCCCATAGAAAGTCCTTGAAAGTTGCATGTGATTTAGGTCATACGATCAACAAACTAGGTGTTACAAATAGAGTTTTGGGTTCTTGAATTCTATTTATATCTGTAATGTATCTACGAGCCCAAACTCATATTAGTTGGGCCGGTTTACATTTTCAACAAATTGTACAATCTACACAAATGGTTAGAAATTTCTACAAAATTCTATCGGCTACCTTAAATATAAAGTTAAAATTAAAAAAAAAAACTGTAGAGCGAATGACGCTTGACGGTATATCGAAGGTCATTTTCTAGTCCAGATTTAGCTTGTATCGAATCCCTGTACTTTTGGCACAATGAAAAGCAACATCGTAAAAATTCAGTGTGTACAGTAAAATCTACCTTGCAAGACATGTGGGACAATACTCACAAATGTGCAGGACTTAGAGATCTTATGCCTAATAGAAATAAAGCTGGTAATACTAATAAAGGCGGTGTAACCCAATATTAAATGCCGGATTACTTAAATATCAAATTCAGTTTTTAAATAAATAAATAAATATATCATCACGGCTTAGTACTCATTGCTGAGTGTGCCAATCTGCTTTGTACACAGATATCGGTAATGATAAAATATTTGCACCATTCGGGCGCTTACCAGGCGTCACCTCACGGGCATTAATTGCTGGCGTGGAGAATGCACCACAGGGGTCAATTTAAAATTCGAAATATTTGGCGTCGATCGGGATCGAATTCCCCAGATTCGCGACCTGATACTCAGGCACGCGGCCAGGAGACCCCATAAATTCAGTTTTTATAAGTTTAACATCTACATTTTATACTAGTCGAAATAAATTTGTAGAAATTTCTCACCATTTGCGTAGGTTTTATAATTTGTTTGTTGAAAATGTTAACCGGTCCAACCAAAATTAGTTTGGGCACGTAGTTGTGAAAATTTTTCGATGTTCAATTTCAACAAAAGTTGAAGAAAAATGTTATTCACTAAGTGGGCAGGTTAAAAAAAATGATAGCGGCTGACATATGATCGGCTTTAGTCGACCAAATCTATTACAAATAATTCTTAACTCGCTCCACATACAAACGTAAACATATACGCAGCCTATCATTCGGACAAAGACTGAATAATACATATTAAATTAAACTTTCATAGAAAAAGATTAATAACATAATTTGTTTTTTTTTTCATTCAAACAAAATGCAATGCCAGTTTTTATTTACCTAAATCGTCAAATGAAACTGCAAAATCTTTCAATCTACAATACAAAATCTTTCAATGTGCAATGCAAAATTAATAATTTTTTTTTCAGGTTACCCATGTCATTTGACATTCAAATCTCCTGATGGTATCAACGTAAAAAAAAAACTAGTATTTAATATACAATAATTCAAATGCATTCAATAAATTGAGCAGTCGCCACAAAAATCTTGTGTATCATATGTCAAAAACTGCTTAGCGAGTGCTCATAAATAAAGGCTTCACCTCACTCGCAAAAATGCATTTTCTAAAATAGCGATATAAATAGTCATTTTATAAATAAAAAATACAAATTTAACGTAAACAATAACAAAAATAAATTAACAAAGGTTAATTTTACGAATTCAAATTCTTTCTTTAAGTAGATATGTCAAATGAGTAGAGTGTCAAGGTAAAGCGCGAATAACTTCTTTTTTAATAAATATGAACTATATTGATCAAAAAAATATATTAAATAATTAAAATTTAGGTTAATTAATACTGCAATATTTTGTCATTTTCGGTTTCGTTTATTACATATTTTTGTTTTGTAATCTGCGCTAGTTTTAAACCTTTTTTACCTTTTCAATGTTTTGCAATGTTAGCTGTTCTCTATACTAGCTGCGATATACGACATGGTAAAATGTGTTGATTAGAATTGACTCCATTCATTGGAATGATAAAAGTGTAGTGGTACCACTGGCTATTGGAATTTATTGGGCGATTAATTGAAACTAGTGTTTAGAACTATTTTGTCCTTTTCGATTTTCCACAGTTCAATCAAAAATTTAATTTAATTTTCAATTATTCAGCATCATATCAATATTTTAATTAAAAACAACTGTTTTTCAATTATCCTCTAGCTCGCTATATGGAATAGTCAATAAAACTGGAATTACTGTTTGTATTTGCGCAAAATATGCGAAGAATTGACAAACTACGATGCAAAAAAAATGATGCGACCAGCAATTTACATCCCGTTAATTCAATTTTTTATTTGCTGACATAAGTGGCATTTTGCAAATAGATTTATTTTTTTAGTAAATTATTTCATTACCATATTGAGCATGAAACAAATAATTTACAAACAACTATTCGTATATACATATTTGATAATTAAATACCATGTTTGACACTAATATTTAACAAATTTGCAAACACTTGAAAGTATATAAAAATTTAAAACTTATATTTCACCCTAATAACAGTTATGAGTAAAGACGTATAATTTTTTTACCAATTTTATTTGAAAGTGATTAAAGAAATTTTTATCCATTCTTGTCTATAAAGATTTTTAAAAAATGCTAAAAACTAAAACTTCTTGTAAACTGCTAGTTCATGATGATCAATTAACTAAACTTAAACTGGTTAAGTCATTGAAATCTTAGCGCAGCACTCGCAGCAGTGTTAAGAGGTAGGTAAAGTTAAATCGTAATCTAATCTAAGAACAGGACCCTTAAACATGCTCATTATGAGTGGCCTAACAATAAAGTTTCCTGAAAAAAACTGTAAAAATTATAAACATAAACGACGTAAGCAATAACTAAAAACAATTGCTTAAGAATAATGAAATGATCACGACTATAGAACCGCTGCAATTCTGGCTTTTATTTATTTGATTTTTCCGTTGTGAATACTGATATCAACCATTTAGGTACATATTTAAAACGTACATATTGTAATACTCCATTATTGGTGTATAGTTATTTATGCAACAAGTGTGTAAATTAATACCCACTTTTTTGTCGAGTGCGATGTTATGCGGAAATTATAGCACGAGATAAAAAAAACTAGTATATTATTCAATGAGCATGTAGTGTGTTGCAAATTATTCGAATTACTTATTCATTCATTCCTTACATGCGAGTAGATTATTATATTTTATCTACGACTATTCAATAGAATATTGCACTTTTCTATCTGACTAAGTTTCATAAAAACTGATTAAATTTGACATTGGAAAATCAATAATAACATACCTACGAACATTGTACTGAGTCAAAAAATACTAGGGTGATTCATCGGTCTGTCTTCTCTTTATAACTCTTTTATTTGAAGTCAGACAGAAAAACTCTTCAAATATAATTTATATGATATATTATTGTCTATCTACGTACCATATGCATTTGTATACAGGATGCTC
Source organism: Harpalus rubripes (assembly GCA_963082715.1). NCBI lineage: Eukaryota > Metazoa > Arthropoda > Insecta > Coleoptera > Carabidae > Harpalus > Harpalus rubripes. Next base: position 28,687,395 of record OY720449.1, on the reverse strand, counting down.
CGTTTAAGCGCAACAGTATGTAACTTTATATTTCTTAATGGAACACCCTATATTTATTTATTTATTTTGATAGCAAATTAGATTCCCTTTAAAAAAGTATTATGTAATAAGAGGTCTAAAATTATAAATTAAGAAGTTATTTACGTTCATAAAAAATAGTATTTCAGAGTGGAAAAACCATAATACATATAATACAAAATTTTGATCCTTTTTTATTAATTCTTATTTTAAATATTAGACTAAATCCAAAGAAGCTTTTAAAATTTAGTGACAGACTAAATAATGCAAAATTATAATAAATGCTCGAAAACTTGTCCTTCAACTTCAATAGATTTTTCTATTATAAATATTATATTAACCATCTCATCTTTACTAAAATTTGTATTATTCAATTTCACGTCAACATCAACAATGATAAACTAAGAGTATTTGGACAACTTGTTTGTTTAAATTCGATACAATTGCTCAAATTATCCATAGCTGACTTTGTTAATAATAACATGATAGTGCATATCATTCAACGAATAAAGGTAAATAACTTCTTAATTTATAATTTTAGACCCCTTATTAGTTAATACTTTTTTAAAGAGAATCTAATTTACTATCAAAGTAAATAAATAAATATAGGGTGTTCTATTAAGAAATATAAAGTTACATATTGTTGCGCTTAAATGGAGCACCCTGTATACAAATGGATATGGTACGTAGATAGATAATACTATATCATATAAATTATATTTAAAGAGTTTTTCTATCTGACTTAAAATAAAAGAGTTATAAAGAGAGGACAGACCGATGACTCAGCCTGTATATACAAGATGGTGACTTCGACGACGCAGCATAGGAATTTCAATGGTAAAATTTTAATGTCCAGTTATTTGCTCCCCTAATTATCTTAGAGCAAAATTGTATTTAGAATTTTGCTACAGAAAAAAATATTGCATCCGAATATGCTATTGCTTATTATTTTTCAATATCCGGGACCGTAAAAGTAGTCGAAAACAATAATAACATTTTTGCAAAAACCATTGATGCCATGAAACAAAAATTTTCACATCTGTCATAAAATCTTCACGTTTAAACTTTAAAGAAATCTTAAATTTCATTCCCGTCAAATTATATTGTTGTAATCAACTATTACATTGTTATCATTAACTACAATTAAAGTGTTTTCATTTTCCTCGTTTTGAAAATAAGTTTAAACGTCAAGAAACTATGACAGATGTTTGCGTTTTTTTTTAAATTTTTATTCCATGGCATCAGTGATGTTTGCAAAAATGTAATTAATGTTTTCGGCTTTTTTTATGGTTCCGGAAATTTAGGTTGGGTTAGATTAGAACTCATTAGACAAAAATATGTTAATGCTCCAATGAGTTTTAAGAATTAGGTTAGTACTTAATCTCAATCAAAATTTGTTACACATATTTCATTTTTCATACTTTTTAAAATATTTTATTACTGTCATTATTATTTACTACCTAATTATCTATTTAGCAGGTAAATTAACCTAATGTGTATGTTACCTAGCGACGCTTATTTCCTTTTCACCCACTGGTGCTTGAAAAGTGACTCTTTACGTACTGTATTGAGTGCGTAAAAAGTGTACTTCACGACCAATTGTAAGAAATATCATATTTTTTTAATTAAGAAATATAAACAGATGGACGTAATAAGTATACTTACCAATTAAACAGAAGACTTATTAGATTTTCGTAACATACTGTTGTACTTATAATATAGTGACTAATGTACGCGGTCGGTAAAATTGGGCCCGGTAAAAATAAAAGTTCCTGTCCGCCCCTGTTATTCATTGATAATTGATTATTTACCTCCAGGGAGTTATAAAAAAATCAAATAATTTTCCATGAAATCATTTATGTTTATATCGTGTGTAATCTGGGCAAAGTGGTGTAATGTAATCTGATGACTTTTTGCAATTGAATCGACCGTGATTAGTGCCACAATCAGCATAATGGTATTGCGTGATGATATAGTGAAACGCATTTCTAATATCGGGTGTTTGATGCTATACAACACGTAAGTTAGTCATAAGAATATCCCTTGCGTTTCTACTCTACTATTTGGCTCTATTTCAAAACAAAGAAACTGTAATTTTAAACTTTCAAGTTCCGTGGACTGGTTAATTATGTTTTAATTCTACATTGATTTTTCAGACACGGTAAACAATATAATAAATTACAGAGTACAATGCATGTATGAAAAAGTAATAAATAAAACAAATGTTATACGGAATATAATGTGATGAATTATGAATTAATTGAAATAAATGACACAGCTTTCGGAACAACACATGATTAACGCTTCAGTTTTCTGACATTTTTACCGTTGCAAATGTAATTACAAAATTTTTATGTCTTTATAATTGATGAGATTACAGTCATGATACACTTTTATGTTTGGTATCGCTTTACATAGGTAACAAAAAAGAAATTAAAATAAAATATGTTAGTATGGAAGGAATTAAATAACAATTTTTCTAAATAGTTCACGTTAGTTTTATATTTCACGTAGAAGAAATGAAAAACTTTACTAAATTTGTGAGATTTGTTAATACGTCTTTACAAATTCCATTTAAAGTTTGTTCATAAACAATGGATAAATTTTCAGCAATATAATTTTAAAATAAATGAATAAATATGTAATACTAAAAAAAAAAACATACTTTATTACTTGTTATAATTTTATGTAGAAGCCAGAACGCGTTCTGTTACTTTATTCATTAATATATTGAATAAAGTATAAAATTAGTTTTTAAATGTTTTCACTTAATTAAATTTAAAAAAAATACAGTAGTTTTTTTTCAAATTATTTATAGAAAATTTTTAACCTTCTATTTTATAGGTACAATGAAAATTAATCAGGACTATTTATAAAATAGGTGATATTTTATTAATAGTAATTTGAAAGTTTGACCTAGAGCTTCGGTCATGCCCAAAACTAGTTTTGGTCTTGGTATTGGTCTTGAGAAAGTCAAGAACAAGACTTAAGACAAGACCTGTATGGAAAATCAAGACCAGGACGTCAAGACCAAGAGTCTTACAAGACTCTTGACTCAATTATATTTAATTTTATTTAGGCCCGGCATTTTCACATCCGAATAAAGTTTGGAATAAGTATTCGTTAAATAAATTTATTCTACATATTTATCCAAAGAATAATTCCATTGCTTCCGTTCACACATTTTATAGAAACAAATAGCTACCTGTCGAATAACTTTAACGTTCGTGAATTGGTAGCTTTGCAGAGTGAATTTGTGTCATTAGAGAAGAATGGAGATTGGCGTAGCCACATTAAGCAGACAAGGATGAAATGTGTCAACTTCTTTTGAATCCGTAGTTGTCAAAATTTAGTTTGATATCTTTAATGTCATCTACATTCTTCTGTATTTTTAGCCCCGGGAGATTGTAATTTAACAAGTGTGCTATATAATGCATCGATCATATGTGGTAAACGAAATATGTATATTGTAAAATTGTCCTTGTATTTTTTGTATATTTCTTTCAGTTTGAAGTTTTTTGTTGTTAAACCGGACGCGAACTAAACGTTTCGCAGACGAAACACAGGATGCGAAATCCAATTTCGTGACCATTGTTATGGAATTTGATGTAACCTAAAATCACTTTGACATATGAAGTATAGTTTCTAAAATATGATAACAATGAGTTTCCTTTTTTTTAATAAATACAACACATATTGTTAAATTGTTATTTTAGAAACAGTTTTTTCTTTCAACGATTTTTGAATAAACTTATTCTTTTATTCGATTCAAATCCACTAAAGCCGCCTGTTTATTTAAATAAATTAAAGTATTTAAATACAATAAAATTTGTAATTACATATTTATTACGGTTGCACAAAAAAATAGTGTATACACCTTGTCCACGAAATCGCTCTAAATTGTCCTTCTTCGGCCGCAAGCAGCCTTGGTGGCAATTTTTTTCTTGGAACGCTAAAGAGCGATTTCGCGGCCTTGACAAACAAATATATATTATTTAATAATTCCCTCATAATATTAAAAGAATAAGCGATGAGCTAAAATATCTGCTACACAGCGTATAAAATCAATGGCCGTATTCCGAGTACACTTTTATAATAAAAGCGCTTTTATGGACGGTGCTTTTACAATATATTATATTAGGAGTGTGCTCCATAAAAGCTCGCTCAGAATACGGGCCAATGTTCAATAGACTATTACAGGCATTGTGCATTGCACTATAGGTAAATAGAAGCGTCAATGTGCGCATGCGTTATTCTGGCATAATTATGTCGACACTCTTGATTCAAGACCAAGACTACGAGTAGCAAGACCAAGATTTAGTATTTGAGATCTGGGCAAGACCAAGACAAGACTTACGAAAGCAAGACAAAGCGAGAACAAGACCAAAACTAGGTCTCGGTCTTGCTCTCGAGTTTCCGAAGCACTAATTTAACCCCGACATTTTTATTTATTTTAGTTCTTTATGATTTAACGTGTTAGTAACACAACCCTGAGTAATACGAAGTACAAAAAAACTTTGAAATGTATTGATAAAGGGTCGCGAGACTAACTGCGAAACTGACAGCTCCAGTTTGTAACCAGTGGAAAACAAAATTAGTAAATTATTTTTTATAGCGCCGAGTTAAGCGGTCGAAGTCTGGTATAGTTATATATATATATAGGGGAGACCGGTGTCAATTCTAACAGGTGTCAAATGTAACAAGGGTAAGTAACAGGGCCATCTTTTCGAAGTAGATTAAAACGCGCTTTCAGAGTGAAGTAGAAAGAGTCATAGCTCTTTGGTATTTAGTACAATTATATACCTACGCGCAAATACGGCGTCTGTTTCTGACTAATGTCTGTTAATCGACAAAAAGTAAATACAGGTAGTGATACACATTGTTTCTAAAACACTATAAGTGCTCTGCTCGGAAATATTTCAAATTAAGGATCAGTTTGTGAGTTATATCTACTTTTATTTTTCATTAAAAACATTTCGAATTATTACCTAATAAATACAAAAAAGCAAATATCTTTATAAGTTAAGCGGGGTCAGTTGTAACACATGCCAAGGTGTCGATTGTAACGTGTTTAATAATCATGATAAAAATTACAAGAATAAACCACTGCTATCGAAAACTTAAAAGAGAACAGCAAAGCGAAGAAAAACAGTTCCGAAAGTAACAGTCGCAGATTACTCTTTAGATGACTCCGATGTGGAAACTCTCTGATATGTATTGGCCCATATTTTTTGAGCATAGGAGATTGGTTGCAGTGTCGAAAATGTAAAATCTCGCCACCGGGTACGTTTAAATTGTACGAAGGAAGACCAATTTTATGATTACCTAAACTGCAATTCCGTTAGCAATAGATATATATATATATATATATATATATATATATATATATATATATATATATATATATATATATATATATATATATATATTACTTTTAGTTGAGTCATCTGAATTTTGTATTGTCTGAGATAATAAATAACTGTTCAATAATTTCTTCTTTTATCTGTTATTTTATCTTAATACATCACTGTTAAAATTTGTTACAATTAACACTGGCCCTGTTACTATTGACACCAGTTAGGTGGCAATTGTAACATTTGTAATGCTTGACTAAAAATCCGTATACTTTTATATTTGTCACATTTTCAAAAGTTTAAAATTCAAAATATTATTCATTAAGGTGGGTAAGTTCTCATACAGGTAATTTAAAAATTTCGAAATGTAACGTTAACTCGTAAAAAATAAAAAGAATATTTTTGTAACAATTGACACACTACCGGTCTCCCCTACTACACATAAAATATTGTTTTATACTCAACTGCTCAAATAATTCGAAGAGGTCATGTAGCGTGGATTAATCAGTAATATTAAATGCTGACGTCATTTTTCGGCGATTACACGATGCGAAAACTATATAACATTTAATTTTCAACATATAGATATTTAATATTTTGTTTAGTACATTTAAGACTGAAATCAAATACCGCATTGTTAGCATACTCGCTTGCTGAACGAGAAGTCTGACTTCGATTTATCCAAAAAATATTACTAAGTGTATATATATATATATACATATATATATATATATATATATATATATATATATATATATATATATATATATAATTTTTAATCGTAGTCCTTTTATAAGTCTCTGCTCTTGGTACTCATACATATACATATATATATATATATATATATATATATATATATATATATATATATATATATATATATATATATATATATATATATGTTTCGGAACACTCTATAAGCCACATATACGCTTTAGGTTCCTAGTAGTATCAGTCAAATGCAAATAAATTTGAAAATGAAAATCACGAAGAAGTTGAAGCAACCAATTATTTATAAATAAATAATATCATTACGGCTTATTACTGCATATTTCAAGGCCGGACTGGCCGAAATGATAGAGGGGCAAGGCTTATTGAATGTGTATATATAATAGTTAATATTATATACAAAATCTTGAATTATACAAGCAATTGTCATTACACAGGAGTGCTGTAATGATTATGCATAATAGAAATTAATTATATAATGGCGTAATATTTAGAATTATACAACGATATTTATTGTAAACAGGCGCTGGATTTTAGGGCAGCCATATAAAAAAAGGAACAAATTGTTTGACATATTATTTCTGTACACATAATTGTACATAAAAAAAGGTACTATTAACCACAATTATCTCTTTATCATCGTCTTTTATTCTTGAGAAAATCTCCCCACAGTAGCCTATCTATCAGTAATTAGGTCCTATATCAATCTTTCCGTGTGTGCCGGATGTGTTTCTATAGGTTGCGTGCGACAGACACCGCCGGATCTGCGGCGTACGCTGTCGATAGAACATCATTAGTGGGCCTGCAGACGTCCACATGCGATGTTTACACTCCAAACCAGGCATACAGCAGCATATACTCTATATCCAAACCGAGCAGAAAAATGTAATAAGATAGAGTACGAGTAGAATGTGTGAGGAAGTAGATCAGGCTCAAGATCAGGATAATAATGAGCCAGTATACCTTGTCTAAGTCATTAAATGACAATTTAAAATTATTAATAATAATAAAAAATAATAAAAAACCGAAACAAACCTGTATGTTAATATTAGGCAATGAAACATCATTAAAGAAATATCAATATGTACTTACTTACATAAGATGGAGGATTGCAAAATTCGCGGCCTAACAAAAAAATTATATATATATATATATATATATATATATATATATATATATATATATATATATATATATAGTGTAAAAATATATATATATATATATATATATATATATATATATATATATATATATATATATAGTGTAACAAAAAAGTAGTTTGTTACGCTTATTTTTTTTATAAATTTTCTTGTTCCTGTCCTGTCTCAAAATTTCCATTACAAAACCTAAAATTTGAGCTCAATTGGCAGTATTGATCTAGTTACAGCCTACCTTTTGCGATCTATTTTTCTAGTCATATTCCCTAATCACCTTTTATCTATTTTTCCATTCAGTTGGATCCCTTTTATTTTGTGGTTAGGAAATTGTTTATTTGTGACAGCCAGTGTTGTCTTCTCGCGAATTATTTCAAGAAAGTAACTAGAAATGTAATTGTTTAACACTAAATTTATTTTTAAATCTGATTAAATTTGGAAACTTATTTTAATATCTCTCATATGTTCAAATTTTTCATTGCTACACTTTACTAATTTTATTATAAATAGTTTTGGAAATTTCTCGTATTACTACGAAATTATTAAGGGATTTTTTATTATCTTTTGATGGGATCACTGCTTTTTTTCGTTTACCGGAGACGCGTAGAATCATCTCGCTCTCTCGGCAGTGACTTGTGAGGGAAGACACACGTCTTTTTTATTTTTGCGAGTTGTTTAAAGTACTTTTTTTCTGATTGAAATATGGTTTCGAGTTTTGGTATTCGATACTAGCAAGTAGAATTTAGGTCAGAGCTTTGCACTGTTTTTTTTTTGTGATTATTTTGTGCGGCCTCTTATTAGCCTTTTTTCACGCGTCCACGCGGTTTTGTCCGTGGGATAAGTGAAGCTCTTACTTTAATTCTTGCGACATATTTCAATATAAAAAGACGATTGTTTTCTTTCAAGAGCCCGGCTAAGATTTTTTGGTCTGTCTAAATTTTGAGTTTGGATTTATATGCCACGAGGCGTGAAAAATTCCGTTTCGGTTCTAAATTAATCAAAGTTTTCTTTGATTTTCACATTTTCTTTGATCAAAATTTTGCAATTTTTATCTTTCTGTTTAATATTCCCCCCAAGCTCAAGTTGTACCTGAACTTGTTCAGTCCCCTAGCGTACCGAGTTCGCCCTCAATTTTGTGCTTCCCCATTATTTGAGTAATTCTGCTTAAACTTTTTGGTTCGAGTCGTACCTTGATTCGACCGGTTATTTTTGCGTATAGAGTACGCACTCAAATTTTGCTAGTACACAATTTATTCGTAATTCGGTTTAAAATATTTGTTCATTGGGCTAAATTATTTAGGGGTTTATTTTTTTATCATTTTTTGGGATTTCTACTTTATAAAATTTTTACTACCGTCTAAACCTAGTCATCCCTTCCCCCGTTTGAATGTAGTGTGAATGTAGAGGGTGATGCTTTGACGTGACTAGACATTTTTAGACTAGACAAATTTTCGGCTCGGTATTAGATTCCGTTTTCAAAGTCGACTTTATAGAGTCCTTTATTTTTTTTGTGATATTTTTTTTTTGTAGCCACAACTTTTTTAGATTTTCCTTGTATTTTACCGTTGTGCGCTACTCTCGACTCGAAAAAGTATTTGTCCGGTGAGTAATCTTTGAGCGCTGCAAATTTTTTTTAAAAAAGCCCATTTGGCTTTTTCTTTTTTATCGGGGTTAATTGCTGCGCCTCTTAGACTACCGTTTAGTCACTTTCTCTCTCTACTTTGTTTGTTCCTTCTTTTTTCATACGGCCGTTCTTCCTCTTTTACTATTTTTTTTTTGGTTTTTTATAACTTTTTTGGTGCACCTAGTTTTTGTAATTTTTTTATAAACTTTTTTTTGTTGATAACTCGCGTCTGGAGCACCTTTAGGGACCGCCAAATATTTTTTTTTGTATTGTGTATCGCCCTTCAGGCCATTTGTAAATCTCTAAGAGATTTGGTACTGGCGAGTATTTTTTCAGGGTAGCCGGATCCGTATGGTTTATTTTTGGGGCCCTGAATTTGGAAGTGGCTGGGCGAGGTCAGCTCTGGCTGCAGTTACGCCGTTGGACCACGCGAGACCTGCGCCGGGGCATATTTTGCAACAACCCCTGAGGAAACCCAGTTTATTCGGGGCTGCATCCTAGCCAGCCTTAAGACCCAGGTGGAGTGGCTTGAACGGCTCTCTCTCTACGAGTGCCGGACAGGAGAAGCTATCTCAAGTGCTCCGTTTTTACTCCACCAGCCTGCGAGCAGCCCCACGATACAGCTGGACGACTATCCCGCCGTTTCCCGGGCAGGTATCAGCCTCTATTTTTTTTCTTCGACATTACCGGTGGCCGATAGCCAGAGCGCCGACCCCTGTCCTTCTAGACTCGGGCTCTGGAAAGGCCGTACGGTCCTTCCTTGTTTGAGCTATTTCATTTATTGCAACTCTCCAGCGTGAGTAACTTTTTTTATTAAATATTTTTTTACTAAACCTTATTTTTTATTAAATATTTTTACTATACTTTACTTTATTAGAGTGGACTCTACTCTAACTCCTGTTCCTTTTATAGAGTCTGGCGCCCACTAATTTTTTTCGACACCCGATCGTTTTGTATTTTTTTCAAAATTAAGTTGTCACTTTTTTATTAAATTTTCATTATCGCGAATACCTGTATCTCGAAATAAATTACTACCCTAGACCCAGCCGCCGCTTTTTTTTTCAGCTAGCCGGTGCAAATTTTATGAGTGTATACTTACAGGTAGGAGGAGTTTGCTTATTTTTTGATTTTTTAATTATCCTCTTGTGTCACAATATATATATATATATATATATATATATATATATATATATAATTTTTAATCGTAGTCCTTTTATAAGTCTCTGCTCTTGGTACTCATACATCGATGCTGTAATTCCATGATTCCGGTCTTATAAAATGCTACAACTTCTTCAAAAGACGATAAACGCTTTCTTCAGATCCAGTGAATAAGGAATATGAAGTACCAATTCAAAACCGCAGCGATAAATATCAGTCACCACAAATATTGACGTGGGAGGGGGGGGGGTTGAAGCGATATCTTGATAGAATACCGCAGCTTTCGTTTGCATTCCAGGTAGTTTTCTTTTTATTTTTTCACAAAAAGCCGCATTGGTGATCACAGACAGCGCTAAAAGTGACCTTCACCGCTCAGACTCTGGGGTCGTGTGTTCGATCTCCATAAACTCAATATATACAACACCAATTTAATAATAATAATAATAATAATAATAATAATATATATATATATATATATATATATATATATATATATATATATATATATATATATATATATATATATATATATACCAAAACTGAGACACCCCCCATTAAATAACATTGTAATAAGTTAAGTAAGACTTGAAATACAATATAGTTATTTGTGTATTAAGATCGCAAAATGGGACATTGTCGATTGAGATTTTTTCTGCAGTCGTAACAATGTAGCCTTCCACCATAACAAAAATTTATTTGTTTCAAGTACATTCAACTAGTGGATGACCATTGAAAGCGAGCGTTAGCGCGAAAGTTTTGCAGGTGGTAGCACAACTGTTTACACAATTTATTTTATATTTATTATATTATTATTTTTCACTCTTCTTTAGCTATTGTTTCAATCTAACCTAAGCATTTTATACTTTCGTTTTTGTAAATGAATGCCCTAATTTATTTTCACAGCAGTGCGGCGTTTTGTTTGGTTATGTAATATACCGACAGAGCAGTTATATGTCAGGTTAACTTGTAAAGGTGGTAAATGTGTAACTATAGTGCCATTAGTTCCTTACCAAACGTTTCCATTAAGAATGTATACAGCGAGCGTTTTTTCTACTTTGTCGTGCATGAGCGGCAAAGTGACATTTTACGTTGACAAAAGAGAGCGCAAATGGCTACTTTCTATATAGACTGGAGAAAAATTTAATTGTTTCAAGTACATTAAACTAGTGCAGTGAAAAAGTGGATATTCATTGGGAGTGTTCACTCGAAACTTTTGCAAGTGGCAGCACAACTGTTCACACAATTCATTGTATATTTAATTTATCGTAATTTTCTATTCTTCTTGAGCTATTGCTTTAATCTAATCTAAACATTTTAAACTTTTGTTTTTGGAAATAATTGCCCAATTTTATTTTCACAGCAGTTGTTTGGTTATGTAATATACCGACAGAGCAGTTATATGTCAGAATGATTTGTGAAGGTGCAGCTACAGTGCCATTAGTTCCTGACTAAACGTTTCCTTTAAGAATGTAGACAAGTGGCATTTCTTAACATTGTATAGTTAGAAATTTGAACATCGAGCGTTTTTACCTTCCGTCACCTTTAGGTAAGGAAGGTATTGTCTTTGGTCAAAAAATTCGGTGGTGAGTTTTTGATGAATAAGCACGTTTTAGGGTCCCTAGAATACGATTTTACTATTTTTACGATGATGTCTGTATGTGTGTGTGTGTGTGTGCGTGTGTGTGTGTGTGGATGTGTGTGTGTAACAAAATTTTCGTCTACGATAACTCTAAAACTACAATTTAAAAAATTCTATTTCTTTCGTATTCTTCTTCGTTACATCCATGTGAAGAGCTGATTAGATTTTCGTTAGAATTGGTCAACCGGAAGTACACCCATTTGAAGATTTTAACAGTTTTTCTTGAAAAAACGATGTTAAATATCATTTTTTTACATTTAATGTTATTATAAATATTAAAGAATATTTTATTCTCTATACGATTTGAATGCATTTTATATTTCATATCAAATGGATATAGACTTAAAAAATTATAAAGAAATTAAATATGACATATATTAGCACGCTATGCTATAACTGTGGAAACAGCTGCTATATTAAGAAAATTCTGATTGAAAGGTGTCAGTGTCAAGTGCAGTTGACAGTATGTATGTGTTATAATTTTACTGGGAATATAGGATCATTTGCTTTCTGTATGGAATTTGTATAAGATACGTACAACTGCCTTAAGGTAATGTACAAGAAATATAATATTTTGCAAGGAACTTTCTGTATGACATTTAATTATACAAAATACATAGAACTGACGGAAGGTAATGTGCTGGCCACATCAGATTTTTTTTATCGCGCATGAGCGGTAAAGTGACATTTTGCGTTGACAAAAGAGAGCGCAAATGACTACTTTGTATATTGACCGTAGAAAAAAGTATATTATTATTATTTCTACACAAAATTGATGTAAATACAATAGTTTGAGTAAAATTATTCTGTAACGTTTAACCATTAAGAAATAATCCACCATCAATATTTTCTTCTCGTCTCAAAAAAAAAACACAATCCATGATTTATCAATAGATAATAACAAATGTTTCTATTAACATATCAGGATCAGCTTCATAACAGAAAGAAACACGTTTCTGACATGTTCAATGCTTTCCATCCCGCGATTAAATTCACTTGTCCACTTTTGAACCATCGGTATGAAGGTCAAGACTTATTTGCTATTTCTTTATAAATTTGCTTGTCTTAAACTCTTTTTTTCAGGTATTTGATCACTACACTTTGTTCTTTTTACCTTCCGTCACCTTTAGGTAAGGAAGGTATTGTCTTTGCACGTTTTAGGGTCCCTAGAATACGAATTTACTATTTTTACGATGTAGTCTGTATGTGTGTGTGTGTGTGTGTGTGTGTGTGTGTGTGTGTGTGTGTGTGTGTGTGTGTGGATGTGTGTGTGTGTGTGGATGTGTGTGTGTGGATGTGTGTGTGTCTGTGTGTGTGTGTGTGTGTGTGTGTAATAAAATTTTCGTCTGCAATAACTCTAATACTACAGTTACAAAAATTATAATTTTTTCGTATACTTCTTCGTTACATCCATATGAAGAGCTGATTAGATTTTGATTACAATTGGTCAACCGGAAGTACCATCATTTGAAGATTTTAATAGTTTTTCTTGAAAAAACTATGTAAAATATAATTTTTTCACATTTGATGTTATTATAAATATTAAAAAATATTTTATTCTCTATACGATTTGACTGCATTTTATACTTAATATTAAATGAATATAGAGTTAAAAAATTATAAAGAAATTAAATTTCATAAAGTAGCCATAGCTATGGAAACAACTACTATATTAAGAAAATTCTGATTGAAAGATGTCAGTGTCAAGTGAAATTTACATAGTGTGTTTGTCTTATAATTTACTGGAAATATAGGATCTTTTGCTTTCTGTATGGAATTTGTATAAAATACATACAACTGCTTTAAGGTAATGTACAAGAAATAATAATAATAATAAATCTTTTATTTCTGCAGATACATTACACTGTATATAGAAAACGTCACAAAATAATAATTTTCTGTATGAAATTTGCATAAAATACATGCAACTGCCGGAAGGTAATGTACAAGAAATAGCATATTTAATTTAGCAAGGAACTTTCCGTATGAAATTTGTACAAAATACATAGAACTGACGGAAGGTAATGTGCTGGCCACATCAGATTTTTTATTTAAAAAGTCAATGTACAACTTACTAATATCAATAAAATAAAGAGATGGATATTAAGGACATTAATTTATATTCCTAAATAAAAATACGAGACCCATAATAAAGGAACCTTATAATGTTAGCTTTGGGTATGCCTACTCTTTTGTTAATCCACTTGTCCACTGGTCTGTAACATACATACCTACTGTATTTTTACAATTTGGATAGCGTATATATTTTTAGTAAAATTAATATCTGTGCTGTAACTTTTTGTTAAAAAATATTCGTGTTATAAATAAAGCTCTCATATCTAATGTCACCACACAGGAAACTGTACAGAGTTATATTTATTTTAATTTTTATCAAGAAACGTAAAACCCTTTTATACTTTTTTTTTATAAAATCTTTAACTGAATATCTATTTTCATAGCCATAGGAGTATATAATGTATATATATATATATATATATATATATATATATATATATATATATACATTTATTCCGCTGAAGCACACATATGTATTTACAAATATATTACATATTTAAATTTAATATGTGTTTACCCGTAATATCAAATAATTACAGAATTTAAAATATAAAAGGACAGCATTTATTATATTTGTATTTATATAAGTATTAATAATTTTAATATGTCATATGTACATATTTAATTAGCTTACAAATAATTAATTCTGCTATTATTGCAATATTGTTAAATTATAAACAACAAAATTAATTATGTATTTTTACTGGAATATGCAAAAATTAATTAAATTATCTTATTGTGCATTGTTTATAAACAAATCCCGAATATCATAATTAATTTGTTATATGAAACTTTACAATTGTTTTATGAAAATCAAAACCAAACATATTAATTAGTAATAAAATGAATTAAATTACTTATTAATAAATTTTGTTGTTGATAATTTTAAAATAATTTTAAATTTTGTATATTAATATTTTAATTCTAAAAGATTCATTGTATATTTTTTCTTTTTTAGCGCCACACACATAATTTCATATATTTTATCATACATAAATTATATTAATATTGCAGTTATTATCGTATTAAAAATTTGGATTTTGTTTTTAGTGAATAATATATTATATTTAGTAAACATGAAAATATTAAAATAACTAAAGTTAATTCAACTAGGTAGATAGATAAATACAGTACAAATTGGTAAAATGTTCTCTGATGGTATTATATGCACCAGCTAAGAACTCCGCCGCCCTAATATAAGGAGCACACGCGGTGTAACCCAAAGGTATATTTTTTTATTGATATCCATCGAGCGACAGTATGTTCATTTACAACTTCGGGCGGCGGAATTTTTGGTTTGTGTAAATTATAGCGCTTGCGCGGACATTTAGCTACTTTGTAAAATAAACCGCATGCATATGTAAATATGGTAGTGTGTTATATAAATAATAAATACATCACGACATATTACCCATTGCTGGGTGTGCCAATCTGCTTTGTACACAGATGTCGGTAATGATGATATATTTATAATGTACCGGCGTCACCTCACGGGCACTCATTTCTTCCCTGGCGAGTGCAACACAGGGGTCATTTTTGTGCCATTTAAAATTTGAAATATTTGGCGTCGGTCGGGATCGAACCCGGTATTATATTACTTATTACTTCATACATTTGGCTTTAGATATACGAGTATAAACATCATGTTAATAATTATATTATTTATTTAATTCATTGTGTATGGGGTCAAGAAACTTTCTTTTTTAAGGCGAATAAAATAAAAAGTATTGCTAATAAACATATTTCATTTTTGGATAATGAAAAAACATAATAATTGGGAGTTTTAAATCATATAGTTTTAAACAAAACATCTTGAAGGTGGTGGCTACTGTTCTCTATGCTCTGATGAAACCGGTTTCTGAAGCTCCTCTATACAAGTTCCAACATTTGGATTCCTTTTTTTTGATGGCGAATAAAATAAAAAGTATAGCAGATAGGCAAAATTTATTGTTGGGTAATAAAAGAACATTATTTTAAGTTTTAAATATTGCAGTTTTACAAAATACCTCAGATGTGATAGCCACCGTTCTCTATGTACCGATGCAAACGATTTCTGAAGCTCCTCTTTATACGTTCCAAGATTCGGGCTATTTGCTGTCAAATAAATTTTTTCTATGTTTGTAAACCTCTACATTGAGATATCTCCATAAAAAAATTACATGGCGTTAGAGTTATGAAGGTGACATCACATGGGCGGCGCGCTCGACGGATATAACTCCATGTGATTTTCTTTTATAGGAATATCTCAAGGCAGAGGTTTACAAACACCGCCATACAATTTTGCTTCAGCTGAATATCTTATTCGGCAGGAAATAGCCCGTATGTTGGAACGTGTAAAAAATCAGTTACATCAGTGAATAGAGAACGATGGCCACCACCTTCAAGATGTTTTATTTAAAACTGCAAGATTTAAAACTTCCAATAATTATGTTCTCTCATTATCCAAAAATAAATTTTTTCTACAGTTCATATACAAAGTAGCCATTTACGCTCTCTTTTGTCAACGCAAAACGTCACTTTGCCGCTCATACGCGACAAAGTAGAAAAAACGCTCGCTGTCCAAATTTTGAGAAATGTCACTTGCCTACATTCTTAATGGAAACGTTTAGTCAGGAACTAATGGCAATGTTGTTACACATTTACCACCTTCACAAGTCAATCTGACATTTAACTGCTCTGTCGGTATATTACATAAACAAACAAATAGCCGCACTGCTGTGAAAATAAAATACAGCATTTATTTACAAAAACGAAAGTATAAAATGCTTAGATTAGATTGAAGCAATAGCTCAAGAAGAAAGAAAAATGACGATAAATTAAAATTAAATATAAAATAAATTGTGTGAACAGTTGTGCTGCCACATGCAAAAGTTTGGCGTGAACGCTCCCAATGGACATCCACTTTTCCACTTTACAAGTTTAATGTACTTGAAACAAATAAATTATACAAAAACTTAAAATATTCATTACAAAATTGGCATTAATTTTTTGTAAAAACGAAAGCCAAAACAATATCTTGAAGTCATTTTTGAAAACGTTCCTCTCTTCACTGTAAAGCTATTGAGTAGTACTGTAAGTACATTTTTTTTTTGTTTTGGTGGATGACTTTAGAAAAAATCTTGTGTGTGTTTCGAGCGCAAATGGACATTGTCGATTTCGAGAGAATGCCGCGCTCCTGCGTCGCGCGTCAACAACCTCTCAATCAACAATGTCCCATTTTGCGCTCTTAATACACAAATAGCTATTATCTGTCAGCAATCCTTTTATTTTATTTGACTTTAAAAAAGGAAGTTTCTAGGCCAGCCTGTATATTGTTCTCGTATTTTCCTAATTCACTTAAATCCATTAAAAGTCTATCCCCAATTCGTCTTCTAAAGTATTGTGATAAAAAATTTATTTTGTAAATTTATTGTAAGTTAGGTTTAGTTAGCGTTGCAAAATATTACAATGAATGCACTAAATTCTGGTGCATGTTTTATGTCCTACTTTTAGAGATAGGAACAAAGTTTATCTCGTGAGAGTGGGGATTGGTTTCGTGTTGAAGAAACTCATTCCCCTCTAATGTCACTATAATTACCCCGACCGAATTAATACACCACCAAGTCAATTGATTACACCATATCAAACTAAAACTAAATTCGCCATCACCAGTCTAGGACTTTGAAGGTTAATGCTGCGATTGTATGTTTCAAATGGGCTGATTGTTCCACAGTTAGAGATTCTTTACTTCTTCAAATTACCTGATCACAGATAACACATAATTGAAATAATTTACAACAAGTAAAAATAAACAGAATGCATCACGAAGACGTAAATACGAAAAAGGAAATGTTCAACTAATTACACTTTTACAACTATCAAGTTTATTTATATATAATTTTTTTAGATTATACGTTTGTACAACTATTAAGGGGGGGTTTCGAATAAGCGACATGAAGTAATATCGGCCAGACTATGAACCATTGTATTTTTTCTTATAAAATAAACCAACAGAGGACAATTGGATGGTTCTGGTCTGTACTAAGGTTCATGCCTGAGATGAAGGAATGAACGTAAACAAAAAGATAAGAAACTCTTCAGGTCAACTTTTACCCAGCGCCTGGGGTTTTATAACTGGCAAATAAAAGCTTTTATAACCAACGACGTAACAACAGCAAACTATTCATTTCTGTAGCATTTCACTTTTAATGTATGATTTCATATGTGTATAAAACTTTTATATGTAATTTGATTTCATGGTTTTTTATTCATATACAAAAAAAGTATTTTTAACTTTTAAAAAATAATAATAATTATGTAAAAAATACATATCATTTTTATTAAATTTTAATTTATAACAGCTAGATGTAAATTTAAATATAGACGTTATCTCTGAAGAATAACTGACCAACCAAGATTATAAAAAAAAAGTTATAGTCTAGCGGTATCATATAATTTGATATTTCTGTAGGCAAGGCATCTATCGTGTATTGATATTGTAGTATTTCGGCAACACAAGAAGATAAACCACAGGCATCCTTATTTCGGTTTCTCCCGCACTATTGGATTAGGTATACAATTATATTCGAATAATCTATACCCCTATACCAACTGAGTCAAAGAATATAAATATTGTTTACTATACCAAGTTTTGGATTGTATCAATATATTTTTAACGAAAATATGTTCAGAACTTCAAATAAAGTATCACTTCCGGTTTATCAATTTCAACCAAACTATAATATGTTGCTCCCCTTCATATAAAAGTCTTAAATACCAAATTTGACAAGGTTTGGAATATATCATAACTATAAGTAAAGTATCACTTCCGGTTTATTAATTCTAGCTAAAATCTAACATGTTATTCTCCTTGTTATGAAAGTCTTAAATACTAAAATTGAAAAGTTTTGGATTTTATAGTAATATATTTTTTCATTAAAAACTGTTATGGGCTTCACGTAAAGAATCACTTCCGTAAGAGTTATCGTGGACGAAAAAATCGTCGCACACACACGCGCACACACACACACAAACACGCACACACGCACACACACACACACACACACACACACACACACACACACACACAAACACGCACACAGACACACACACACACGCACGCACGCACGCACACACACACACACACACACACACACACACACACACGCAAACAAACAAACAAACATCATCGTAAAAGTAGTAAAAACGTGTTGTGGGGACCCTAATTCGTGCTTATTTACTGAAAACTCACCATCGAATTTTTAGCACGATTACATTACCTCCCTTACCTACGGTATGACTGGAAATAAAAAGCCGTATCTTCAATTTATTTGCAGATTCGGCTTTTTTTACTTAGGAAATTTGATATAAATTAATCACATACTCATCATATACGACTTATGGCTGATTTCAAAAATGTGAGGTTAGTTTATTTATTGCAGTCGAAAAAGTTGAAAATAGTGTAATAATATGATTTAATATTGGCATCAACAAATTATAGGTATATAATATTTAAGAAAAATGCAAAAAAAATGCACTTACGTCTTTATTGTTTAGTATCAATGTAGTTATTTTTTGTCTCAAAAGTCGTATCTACTTTTAATTATAATTATTTAAAAATATTTAAAAATTATGAACTTCGTTACATTCAAGTGAAAAAGTTACACAAGTATGAAACTATAATCAAATGTAGGCAAATGCCACGCATCTTTTTATAAAAATGTAAATATTTCAAAACTACAAAAAATCAGATACGAACTTCTTCCTTAGGACGGCAGAATTGTCCAAAATTTTCTTCCGTAGGTTAAGACTGATATTATATTACTTTAAGTACGTGAAGCTTTGTTACCTTGGGCCTACTTTTTCTATAATTTGAAGTCCTATGCTTGCTTTTTCATTGACTATTTCTCCTACATATTTAAAAAATTTCAATTGTTTTATATTTAACCCTATACTTATTCTGAGTTTATTACCATTTCCATTTATTATCTTGGTTCTTATTTTTTGTTTAAGTATCACTCATTTCAAATAACAACAAAAATCATTTATCATTTAATTAAACAATAGTGGCATTCATTCTTCATGTTTCTTGTTATATACTGAGTTTACATGCAGTTTTCAAGCCGTTTTCAAAACGTGTTTAGTTTTGAAAACGCCATGTATACAGTGTCAAAACGATTTTGAGTTATCTCAAATCAAAACTAAAATTCACGGGTTTGACTTGGAAACTAGTTTCTAAACTACTTAAAATTCAGTTACGAGATTACGCATGCGTATTTAGCATGACGTTTCTGTCGCCTTGTGTTACTTGGTGTTACTAACCTACAATTAAACTGACAGGTGTGTAGTTTTAGTGCGAAGTGCTACAAAGAAGAAAAATATTTGGAATAATAGCAAAACAAAGAATTTGGAGTGAAGAGGATCTGTTACATCGGTCAAATGCGCATGCGCCGAAACTGTTTTCAAATCAATCTGTAAACGTGTTTTCGCGTAATTTTGACTGAAAACTGAAACCATTCTCAAAACTGCATGTAAACGTAGTAATAGTTTCGTTTATAATTTCACTACAAGAATAGTTTTATTATGGCTGTGCCTAGGAACAGGTGAATGTATACGTCATAAACGGTACACATTTAAGTGCACTATACAATTCTTTTAATTTTTAACTGTAAGTTATCTTGCCGATTGCGCCAATTTTTTTTAAATACGTACCTAATTTATCTTATTACTGTAACGTGTGAGCACCGCCGCTGGCTGAACAAGCGTCTTCGTATGACGTAATCGCGCAAGTAGCCGCGCGACGTAAACAGACGAGTCGCGACGTGATTAATTACTTCCGGTCGCCTGAACCTTTTGTGTTCGTTGTTGTTATGAGGTCGAATATTCTAGAGCTCTCTAGAAGGTAATGAAAACCATATAAATGCCTGAGAGTTAGTTACATACATAATTAGATAGTCGTTCAGGAGCAAAGCAGTGTCGTAGTAAGCGTATGTAGTATAGTGTCGAGTGGAGTAGGAACTCGGGAAGTTACTGGTATACTGGAATAGCTGTGGCAGTGACTACTCGATAGTGTTGACGAGTATCGGGATTGGCATTGGTGTAGAAGTGTGTAGAAGTAGAACTTCGTTCTACTTGACCTACTGCCATCATTTTAACCATGTTTATTTTTTTAAAATATTTCCAATCAATGTGGAATAGAACTAGTCAAGTATGGTTAATTTTTTTTTTTGTATTATACATAATGTATTTGATCCTGATAGTCAAAATTACTCTCCCACGTCTTAACAAATATTTATTTTAATTAGTAATAATTGTCTAATATTTACACTTTAGCCAAATAAATACAAACGTTACATTACATGGACGACTATATATCTTTTTTGTTTTATTTTCAAATTTTCATTATCGTATTTGATTTGCAAACTTATTTCGACTAATATGTATATGCTAGGAAGTAAAAAACTTATACCTATAAATACAAAAACAAACGGTCCTGCGATTACAGTGTGCGTGTTTAGGAACGATGTATACCTGGAATATAAATAAGAACTTTAATAACTAAAAATGCACAAATCTGCGATATGGAAATAAGTTTGTTTTTCACCAGAAACTGAAACTGTCATTTGGATGAAATGAAATCTAATCTACGAATATTTTAAATTAAAAGTAAACATTTTTGGGACGCCCACATAGAAACTGTACGTACAACCACATGTTACTGAAATTTGTGTAAAGCTAGAAATAAATTGTTGATATATTTATTTATTTTTGCATTCTCAACAAAAAAGAGGTACTTTAATCTGCTCTTACAGTTATTTTTACTCCCGCCAGATATTTTACCTGGTTGTACGCATCATACGAAAAATATTTTTAAATACAAATACATATATTCATATCTCCCACTACAAAATAATTCTCACATATATTTGCAAAATCTATGCGATATTTTAATATAAATTATGTACAATACATACATTTTCTTTATATTCAATATCCTGAATTTTTTTTCTATTTTCCTGTTCTTTTTCTTTATATTCGTCATTTTTTCGCAAATTCCTTTTGTATTCTTTTTTACGCATATTCTTTTGCGTTGTTGACTTTTTTTATTTTTATAATCTTCATAATGATGTACAAATATTTTTGACTGTTTTTGACAATGGCATACAAATATTTTTGACAGTGACATTTATGTGTCAATAACAAACATTTGAATGTCTTGTCTTGAAGTAGTTTGATCTAAGATTTTTTTACATCAAATTATTTTATATGCATTTCTTTATCTCTAAATCTATAGAAGATAAAATAATGAATATATATTTATAGAATAAAGAATTTCACGTTCTTTAATATATGTATTTACATAAATTTTCGATAAATAATATTTAGATGATTTTTCTCTTGTAACTACTACTTCCGGTTGTCCAATTATTACCAAAACTTAACCAACTCTTCCCATTATTGTTAGATTGAGGAATCCGTAGTTAAAAATATCTTTAGTCTTATAGTATTTAAGAAATCGTAGATCCAACATCCACACACATCCAGACGCATATACTGACATTATCGTAAAAATGTTATAATCGGATTCTAGGGACCTTAAAACGTGCTTATTCACTAAAATATGGATATGCGATTTTTAGCATGAATCCAATACCTCTCTTAGCGAGAGGTAAAAAGGTAGAAATTCTAAAATTTGCAAATTTGAAAAGTATTGTTTAAAAACAAATGCTTATTAATTTTTATTTTAATATACGCGTTGAAGTGATTTTCTTTAAACCTAAATAACACAATATTTTATTTAGAATATTTGTAAAACGAGTTATCTGAAAAAATATACTGACACAGTGCTCCAGATTGTTTCAGCTCCAATGCACCAACAAATACATATTAAATTAAAATCAGTCCTTATATATGCATAATATATTTTATACGTGCAAAAATGTTGATTTAAATTTAATTTTTGGGTAATTAATTCCCAATTAAATATTGGTGGTTGTTCTTCCGTCGTAACAATTAATTTTCTTAGTAACAGCACGTTTTAAATCTTTTCAGAAGTAACGTTTTTGATTAGACCCATTTCTGCGTTTTATTGCACTTGAAACCAAATTTAAGAAGACAACTCAATGAATCTTATTGATGTTGACAGTGTTACCTAATATAAAATTCTTCATGATATTTGTGTAGAAATTATAAGATTAAGCTTCTTTTCCTTTTTTATGGATGTGTGCAAAAATCAGATACATTCTAAATAATGAAAGTGCTCCTTAATCTTTAACAATTAAACATGCATTTTAGTGTTGTAGGAGAATGCTTTAATATTTTGTTAGTTGCTTCTGACAAGTATAATTCTGTTTTTTTCTTTTCAATCATTTTCTTGTGAGACTGTGAAACTTTTTAAATTTGAACCAAACATGGTAAATAAGATAACTGTCACAGTTACTTGTCTAAAAAAATAGTTTTTGTGTCATGGCTAGGTATAGATAACGTTTTAAATCACCTTCGTTTATGATAAAACTTATTACAACATAATATGTAATTATAAAATTTTAGTTTTGAGGGTGAAAAATTTTTTTTCTCTGGAAATCTTTGCATTTTGTCACATTTAGCGTGGCATTTAAGTTCTCGTTGCCGAATAAATTTATCAATTAAGTGATAATTACAAGGGTTTTGTTAAACGCCAGAAAGTGACGGTAAAATTGTTCAAGAATAAAAGAGGCGTAGTACATGACAAGAGGTAATTAAAATGTGTTAAGGGAATTAATTTTTAATGAAGTTTCAAGTAAAATTACGCTCTACTTGGTACGAAAAATACGACCAAATTTTTCTTTTCCAGCAATTGTTTAGCAAGGGAAAGCATTCGCAATAATAATTAATATTTAAAATTAAAAAAAAGAACATGTTAATATAAGCGAGTATTAGGTTAGAATAGTGATTACTATTACTAAACTATATTATAAAGTTCATTTTTCACATTGAATTTTTGTTTTTAAATATTTTGATTTCTTAACAGAATAAAATAATGTATTTCACTAATTTTGAATTTTTTGCATTATTCCTTAATAAAAAACTTCATCCTGCATCTACATTATAAGTTACTGGCTGGTGTATAATTTGTAATACATCGAGTGTAAAACGTAAACCAAATTATACTCTTTAACATAAACATAATGTCAACATATTTACCTTCCGTCACTTTTAGGTGAGGAAGGTATTGTCTTTGGTCAAAAAATTCGGTGGCGAGTTTTTGATAAATAAGCACGTTTTAGGGTCCTTAGAACACGATTTTTCTATTTTTACGATTTCTCTCTCTCTTTCTCTCTCTCTCTCTCTCTCTCTATCTGTGTGTGTGTGTGTGTGTGCGTTGTGTGCGTGTGTGTGTGAGTGTGTGTATGTGTGTGTGTTTCTCTGTGAGTGTGTATGTATGTGTGTGTGTGTGTGTGTGTGTGTGTGTGTGTGTGTGTGTGTGTGTGTGTGTGTGTGTACGTATGTATGTATGTATGTATGTATGTATGTATGTATGTATGTATGTATGTATGTATGTATGTATGTATGTATGTATGTGCTTGCGCGTGCGTGTGCATGTGTGTGTTTCTGTGTGTGACAAAAAATTCGCCTTCGATAACTCTAATACAATTCCAAAAATTATAATTCTTTCGTATTCGTCTTCGTTATATCCATATGAAGAGCTGATTATATTTTGGTTACACTTGGGCAACCGGAAGTACCCTCATTTGAAGATTTTAACAGTTTTTCTTGAAAAAATTATGTTAAATATAAGTTTTTCACATTTAATTTTATTATAAATATTAAATAATATTTTATGCTCTATCCGATTTTACTGCATTTTATACTTCATATTAAATGGATATAGATTAAAAAAATCCGATGTGGCCAACACATGACTTCCCGTCAATTCCATGTTTGAAATAGCAATGAGCTTTAAGTAAAGTATCACTTCCAGTTGATCGTTTGTAAACAAAATCTAATTTGTTGTTCCAATACATAGAAAAGTCTATAATACCAAATTTTGGATTATATTTTATAATGTTTTTCCTCGAAAATCTGTTAAGAGCGCCAAATTACGTACCACTTCCAGTTTATCATATAGGTATAATCAAAATCTAATGTTGTTTCAAATTATAAACGAGTTTTGAATAACAAATTTGAGAAGTTTTGAATCATGTTTTAGTATATTTTTTTAATTCTGTTTTAAGTTTCCTAATATGTCGTTTTCATTAATATAAAAGTCTTAAATATCAAATTTGAAAAGTTTTGGATTGTATCAATTTATTTTTCATGAAAATCTGTTCAGAGCTTTAAATAAAGTAGTTTTTAATGAAAAACTATTTTAAAATATAATGCAAAACTTTTCAATTTTAGTATTTTAGACTTTTATATCATAGGAAACAACATATTAGATTTTGGTTAAAATCAATCAACCAGAAGTGATACTTTACTTGAAGCTCTGAACAGATTCTCGTGAAAAATATATTGATATACTCCAAAACTTGTCAAATTTAGTATTTACGACTTGTATATGAAGGGAAACATTACATTAGATTTTAGCTAAAATTGATAAACAGGAAATGATACTTTACTTGAAGCTCTGAACAGATTTTCGTGAAAAATATATTATGATATATTTCAAAACTTGTCAAATTTGGTATTTAAGACTTTTAGATAAATGAGAACGACATATTTAAATTTTTCTAAAATTAATAAACCAGAAATGATACTTGAAGCACTAAATAGATTTTCGTGAAAAATATTTTATGATATATACTGAAACTTGTCAAATTTAGTATTGAAGACTTTTATATGAAGGGAAGCATCATTTTGACTATACTTATACCGGAAGTGGTACTCGATTTGTAGCTCTTAACAGATTTTCGAGGAAAAACATAATAGCATATGTAATCCAAAATATTGTATTACAGACTTTTCTATTTACTGGGACGAGAAATTAAATTTTGTTTACAAACGATCAATCGGAAGCTCATTGCTATTTTAAACATGGAATTGACGGGAGTTTATGTACTGGCCACATCAGATTTTTTCTTATAATTCTGTGACTAATACTAATACCATAAAATTGTAATTTTGTAAATATCTAAGTCTACTTTCTGCAATGAAAATATTTACAAACATTTTATATGATTTACCTGCAGAATTTTATATTCTGCAATCGATATTTAAAGATATATGTATGTAGTTACTGGTATTTCTTGACTGTTGGTATGATGTTAGGGAAAAAATTACTGGAGAAGTAGTCTTTGTAAAATGATTTTATTACAAAGTCATTTATTTAATAATTCCGACGTTTCGGTTCCTAGTGAAACATCATCAGGGCTATGTTAATATATAGTTGGAAAACTGACAAATGTATTACGAAAATGAATTACTACAAGGATGAAGGTATCGTCATATGGTTTACACAGTGATAAAATGCGTGCTTACATCAGTAAATATTATTTATTACATTGGGTAAACTTATCCCTTGTCTCCAATTTCAGCCAGAGAGTTCAAAACTATGCTCTATTCTCTACAATATTGAATAGCTTAAATGGAACAAGATATACACGTCTAAAACCTATTTTCTGTGTTACGTCAGGTATTCAAATATTGACAGCATATCATAGGGTATTCTCCTCAACAGCAGTTGAGTATCTGTGGTATGACGCATGGTACACACGGTAAACATAAAAAAGAAAACCTAGAAATAAATTAATGTTGCAAACTTTCACCTACTTTGCTCTTAACTTCATTTTAGTACCGTCAAAAACTGTGCAGGCCACTTACATACCTTATTTCTATTTTTCTCTACGTAAGAGAAGGAATATTACTCGATTTCCACGCACTAATGTCTAAGTTAACTCTCTACAGAGTTTAGAACAATGATTATTTTACTCTGAACATTTGAGTGGTAAGCACTGTAGTCGTATTTATGCGTTACTAACTGATACCCCGCGGGCTTCACAGCCGGGAGAATTTGGTGTGCTTGGAATTCAATGTGCAAATGTATAGGGTCATATATATCTATGTATGTATACAATATTTATTTCTTTCATATTTAATATCATAAGTGGTAAATTGTTGCCGGAAAAATTTTCAGATTGTTACGGGAGCTGGTTGCCTAGCAATTTATTGAGTGGCATTGACAAAAAAAGCACGAGTTTTCAAACGAGTGATTTTTGATCAATGTCAAGGAATAAATGAGCAACAGGCTGGAGTAAAGCAAGCGAAAAAAAATTCCAGGATAAAATTTAACCACAAATGTTATTCGAATGACTATTTCTTAAATAAAAATCAGGTAATCATTTACTATTTTTTTTCTTCACAAAAATCTATGTATTTTTTATTGTTCTCAGGTGTTATAGTTAAGTTTGCTTTTTCAACGTTTTAAATAGACTCCTGTCCGAATCGACTAGTTTTAATAAAAACTGATAACATTGAAAATATACACACTTTGACAGGTACGTAAAAACGTTTCGCTTATCAAAACTCACTTGTAAAAATATGACATTTTATTGGCTGAAAGGGTGCGAAATTTTTTTTGTGACGGTGTTTTGTCGAAATGAAACTTGGTAACTACGTAGAATCCTGAATTTGGATTGGCTTATAAATTAATGAGTGAAATAATCATAAATAAAAAATTACCCAATATTACGCATACATTTATCAAAAAAAAAAATAATATTATATATTTCATTCATGATTTTCTTTGTAAACATTCTGAGTCTAATATTGTGACGTCATAGTTTTGAACACATAATGCGGGAGAGACTACACAAGGTTGCAAAATTGTGGCGTCATTTGAAATTATTTCTGTAAAACTAGATACATATGTATAAAACATGTAATATATATTTATGGAAGTAGTTTTAAGTATACTTCTAGAAAAAATAAAATTGAAAAAAGTGGTTTGGGGGTCCATTTTTCAACACATCCAGAAGCTGAAATAATATCTTCTCAAAATTTGGCGTCGATATATATAAAAGTTGTAGATTTGTGTAGTCGTCAAGTTTTCACTTTTATATGATCACGTAAGAAGATTCCAAATCTTGAAGAATACTGTTAATAGAACATTTTTTATAGTACTCATTCTTCTATTAGTTTCCTGAATAGTAGCTTCATTTTATGTCTCATTTTCTTTACTGCAATCTACTCTGTAACTACAACAAATTACGTATAATAAATTAATATTAAAAAAATTCACGTACAAATAAAATTTTGCAATTTTAATATTGAAAAATAATAAAAATTATTAATCTGGCATATTTTAAATTTTGAATCGGCATGAACATAGCCGTTAGGTATATAACCCTGAGCTAAACAGAATGATAATGAGTAAAATCTTGTAAGGTTTCATTTATTGCAATTTTAAAAATATTCAGTAATTTGACCAGTGATCTTATTTTAAAGCAATAATTTCCGTGCAATGAACGAAGTCTAGCCTGGCGTTAACGATTTTAAAATCAGTATTTGCGGCCGAAAAGGTTGGTTAGCGATAAATAATCAACATTGCATCCTGTAGTTTTTGTGGATTCGCACGCGTACGGTTTGAAGTTGGTAATAATAAGTAAAAACGTCTGCGCCGCGTTACACATGCAACAATAAACGACGTCTCGCGTGCAACCGTGATTGTGAAGTTGTTTCGTTTCGGTTCTTGCCATATTAACGAATCGGGCAATGAACATTTCCCATCGATCTGAAATCGCGTTAGTGTGCAGCGTTCCAGGAAAAAAGGAAACGTGTCGTGCACCACAACACACACACAGAATTTACCCACGAACTCCAGTATTTCCTATGTGGAGCGTGGGCAGGATTTCTTCCCCTTCCATTGACAATTAAAAGTAACTGCTGCAAGTTTTAAAAGACCTTAAAATTCTGATGAGATCAGCACATAACCTACCTCAAAAAGCTTTAATCAATGCAATAAAAGCGTGTAAAAAAGTGCCATAGTGTTTCATTTTCTGCACCTGTTTGCGTGAACTTTTTTCACGCTTTTATGCTTTGTAAAAATACATACTTTATGAACCTATTTTAATTTAATAGCACTTTTTTTAAGGAATGTACAAATAGTTATTTATGGTACAACTGAATAAAAACATATTTTAACAATAAACTGCAAGTTTATCACAAGAAATGTAAACCAAGTGTGCTAATTTTTGACTGCCAATACAAATTTTGGGGATTACTATGAACATGTATTTACTTTTATTCATTTGTAATTAAATTGAAATTGTTAAAAATCCAGTTTTAGATACCCTTCAATATGCTGATTCTGAATTTTTAGCAGCTTGTCAAAAATGGACATTTGTCGGTCATATTCGATTTAACTTAAAAACTATCGGTTTCAGGATATTAAGGGTGCGTTTTCTAAACAGCGCCATGATGTAGTAGCGCTTTAACGTACAGTGCAGTGGTGAACGGAGCGTGATGAGATCGGTTTACGCAACAACATTTTAAGGGTAAATAAGAATCAAATGTTATTTCAATAAGATTAAAATGTTACAACAATCTAAACATCTTCAGACACACAATTTGTATATGGAACATTTTCTATATCACCCATTTGAGAATCATTTTGATCTTATATGCGAAACTGTATAAAATATTTTTGACAGATTATTTGTCTTTTGTATTTATATTAACTTTTTACTACGTTATATAATTAATTTACAAAATTATATTTGTAGAGAATTTAATTACCTACAAAATCCATTTTTCAATTTCTTTTTACGACCAATGCAACAGAGTAGGGGTAAATTTACAAAAATACAAAAAAGTATGTTTTTTTTTCGTTTAGTGCAGCAACAGTCTTTGGCTCGTTATTTCTAAGTATACAACTATTATTACAAACAAAATATCCTTTATTGATTCAAAATAAACGTAATACACAAATACACTGCAATCTTAAACCAGACACAGTATGTATCCCTTTTGATTTTCACCATTTTTAAGAATTATATTTTTATTTATAGATACAAATTGAAGCATCTCTTCCAAAATTATGAAAATTGGGTATACATACCTACTTATCTAATTTCGTCGATAGAATAGATTTGTTTACCTATTTTAGATACATTGGCGAGACTTCCCAGCTTATTAAAAATGGCTTTATCAATATCAATACCCTTGCAACACTTTAAATGCAGACCATATTGCCCTTTGCAGACACCATTGTAAAACTGGCCACAAATTTAATTTTAAGAAGTATAAAACTTCAGAAAAAATACAAATAAAGATACACGGTTTCTTTCTGAAACTTGTTATATTAATAGTAATAAAAATAACATTATTAATAATCAAACTAACTATAAACAAAATGTAACACATTTAAAAATATATTTAAGAGTTTTTGATTTACCACTTGTTGGTTTCTTTAGTTACTTTGCGTTCGACCAGCTTGGGTTTGTTTATACTTTTCATATTTCATTCTTCTGCTTGTTTTGGGCGGATTGACATATGGGCGATCAAGCCCTCATAATTAAATTTAAATTGCAACGCAATATGTTTAATTTTTTTTTTCTACAAACACTATTAAAAATAGAATTTTAACACGGCATACTTCAATTAAAAATGCGATGTTTTAATTCTAGTGTTAAAAGTAAATTACCTTGGTAATGACGAATGGAACAACAAATCGACATGTTTGACATATGTCAAAAAAAATTACAAATACAAATTTAAATGAAATTGTAACTGAATTGTTCTACAAAGTAAAATGATTTGGAACCTAAAGGCCTAAACATTTATTCATTGCAAATCATAAAATGGTTCCCCAGCAATACTTGAAGATATTTTACAAAATTTAGAATTTTTGGGATATTTTTGAACGTAAGTATCCCGAGAACTAATAAATGTCCTTACCTGCGATTTAAAATTTTTGAATCAACACATTAATAATTATCTAAAAATTGGATTGGGTGCGATAACAGGTTTTATAAAATACGTTTTCCTACAACCGTGCGTGAAAAGTAGTATGTAAAGTGACACTTTTCAAGCACTAGTATGTGAAAAGTACTTTTCACGCACTAGTGTTTGAAAAGTAAATAAGCGTTGCTAGGCAACATTAAAATTCGGTTAATTTACCTGACAAGTATATAATTAGGTAGTAAATAATAATGAAAGTAATAAAATTTATTAAGAAATATGAATATACACTGTAAATGAAACAAATCTAATATTTTTTTAACAGATTGAGTACTAATCTAATTTTTAAGAACATTAACATTTTTTTGACATGTATTCTAACCTAACCTAATTTTTAATATTAATATTAAATGTACAATTTGTACATTATAAAAGACTAATCATCGTCTGTCTAAGATTCTTCCAAGTGTTTAAGTTACATTTTGTACAGTGTTATGAGAAAGAGTACTAACAGTATTTGAAGCTGCTGGATGCCTGAACACTCAGTATTATGAGAGACATCAATACCATTTCGGTTGTGGGAAAAATGTTGTATGCAACACGTGTGTAAAATAGTACTTTTTGTCTCGTGCTACAATTTCCGCACTCGATCAAAAATGTACTACTTTACACACTTGTTACATAAATAAATATTTTATACTATTTTTCTATTCGCAATCGTAGATAAAATTTGCAATCTAGAGGAGAAAATCGATACTATGGAAAGCAATCGTACAAGCGCCATATTGAATAAGTAACAGCTGAGTGAGTAGTGTAATAATTATTAATTAAATATTTAAACTTATCACCATCTAAATATCGTTTTAAAACTCGGATTGTATAAACAGTATACAAAACACAGTGAATAAATAAACCGTCATATGTCAAACTAATCGTATGCCGGCCATCTTGTTTCGAAAATTAGCGCCACCAACGTTAATACCAATTGAAAATTGATGTAATTTTATAATTGTATTAGATTTTAAAAATGCGACTTGTCAAAAATAAGTGCGTTTATAGATTTACTTAACGAAGTGTTGTCAGTTCGTTTATAGATTTATAAAGACACCGAAATAGAAAAACCTCATAAAATTACTTATTTACAATATACAAAAATAATTTTAAAACAAATAAATCTCGTGATGGGACCGTTTCTTACTCATTTCTAATAACTGTCTCCCGGCGTAAACTATAATACAAATTAAAGACTTTTGCGTCATAAGAATATACGCACGGTATCGGTTAATATAGAAGTTTATTAAGACTCCATTCTTTATTAACAATATAGCTCCCCTTTTAGTTTTAATTGTAAAAAACGTAAAATAAATATCTAAATTAGTTGAAAAATCCTCAGCACTTAACTTGTGAAACAAGAGCAAAGTTCAATAAATTATGTTGAAACCATTAAAGCTAGTTAAAGCGCAGTGCCGTATTATCGTAGACTATATTTAGAATAAAACAAGTAACACGACTTGGAAACTTGACTTTTTAGTTTATTTTAATTTTAGTTTTCCCGCAAAGCAGTTACTACACTGAACCATAACGTGCGAAGTAAATTTCGGGGAACCAGGACGGTAAAGTTGTCATGAACAATGGAGAAAGAAATAGTAAGGTCATTAATGAAAGGCAAAATTTATTTTACAACCTATTATAATCTCGACGAAGAAGAATTAGAATTTTTTGTTCAAACAGAGAAACGTATGTATTATATTTAGATAGCGGATCATTTTATTTCGAGCAAAACACTTTTTGGTGAATAATTTAAAAACTAAAAACATCACATAT
Organism: Harpalus rubripes; assembly: GCA_963082715.1. Taxonomy (NCBI): domain Eukaryota; kingdom Metazoa; phylum Arthropoda; class Insecta; order Coleoptera; family Carabidae; genus Harpalus; species Harpalus rubripes. The sequence goes on along the minus strand of OY720449.1, from coordinate 28,654,965 downwards.
TTCTTTATATTTAAACGTTTCAGTTGTTAACTGGCTTAACGTTTAAATAAAATAAACGACAATATATAAGGGAAAATGACTAACACCTAAAATTATCGATCGACAGTACAAAGTATGTTCTAAAACTTACCTTAAGTTAAGAATCATCAAAGAAGTTATGAATTAGTATAGTCTGCAACTAGTATGGAATAGATACGGTTTCGCAAGACGCGGAAATACTATTCCATACGAGTTTTAGACTATACTTTCTCTAACACTACTATGGAATCCATACATTCTGTACCTGAAAACTGTTATAGAATGAGGACATTCTGTCATACTATTACGGAATAATATTCCGTAATAGGTAGTCACAGACCACTAGTTTTTCAGTTCACCCATTTAATACAGATAGGAAAACGCAATTGTTCTCAAAATCAAGTCGGATTTGCTTGGCGCTTTGTTTCTTTGATTTTGTCACATCAACTGCCTTAACTGTCAAATTATAAAAGAAATGATTACAAAATCTAATTATACGTCTTGTTTTACGCGTTTTGAAGCTTTTACATGGTAAGTTAAATAAAAATTATTGCTTTACAACAAATTAATAATATTTTATTATTTTTTGCAAAAATGTCCAGTGATGAGCAAATATATTTTTTAAATAGTGTTACAGAAAGTATAGTCTAAAACTCGTATGGAATAGTAATTCCGCCACTCGCGAAACCGTAGACCTCGCCTACGGCTCGGCCTACAAACTTTTTGCTCGCGCGGAAATTATCTATTCCATACTAGTTATAGAATATACTATTCCCTAACGCTTTTTAAAAAATATATTTTGCTCATCACTTGCATTTTTGCTAAAAATAACAAAATATTAATGGTATGTTACAAAAGCAATAATGTAGTAGTATTAGAGAATAATATATTCTATAACTAGTATGGAATAGATAATTTCCGCGCGAGCGAAAAGTTTGTAGGCCGAGCTGTAGGCGAGGTCTACGGTTTCGCGAGTGGCGGAAATACTATTCCATACGAATTTTAGTCTATACTTTCTCTAACACTATTTAAAAAATGTATTTTGCTCATCACTTTACATTTTTGCAAAAAATAAAATATTATTGGTATGTTATAAAAGCAATAATTTTTATTTAACTTACCGTGTAAAACCTTCAAAACGCGGAAAACAAGGTGTACAATTATATTTTGTAATCATTTCTTTTACAATTTGACAGTTAAGGCAGTTGAGGTGACAAAATCAAAGAAACAAAGCCGGATTGATTTTGAAAACAATTGCGTTTTCCCATGTATTTTAAATAGATGAATTGAAAAACTAGTGGTCTGTGACTGCCTATTATGGAATATCATTCCGTAACAGTATGACAGATTGTCCTCATTCTGTAATAGTTTTCAGTTACAGAATGCATGAATTCCATAGTATTGTTAGAGAAAATTAATTAGATTACAATAATGAAAAAGACCAATGGCATGATCTTAATAATTGTTATTACGGTATGATTTTACTCTAATCCTTTTTCTTGGCTACATTGTTTCAGTTTTTAAAATAAAGGTTTGATTACAACAATGAAGTGCTTCATTATAATAAAGTAAATTTAATTACAATAATAGAAATTAATAAGAAAGAGATATTTGTTTGTAAATTACATTTTGGTTTACATCTCTTCACAGCACTTTTTTCATTCATTGAAAAGAGATTTTTTTAGCTTTCCAACGATATACTCGTATCTCCCACCTATATTCATTTGTTTTAAACATTAAAAGTTCAACAATTATTAAAATTATAGATTAAAACAATGGTTAATGAAACAACAAAAATACAATTAAAGATAATTTAATTTGCTTATTTTTAAGTATATTTTCTTCATTCTCATTAATACTTTTCATATAGGTGAGTAGTGAAACATCATCAAATTTCGCTTTATGACGTCCGTATAAGAATATGACATTTAATGAAGAGACACATAAATTTTGATAATTAAATTAGAAAATTAGCAATGAAGAATCTTGAAACTGAATAAAACTAAATATGGCAGTTATGTCAACTAAATTCCTAATTCATTATTTAAAAAAAAAAAAAACTAAAATAGTTAATAGTGGACAAAATAACGAGCCCTTATCAATGCTGGACAAAATGACAGGCACTTAACAATGCTGGACAAGTCATGCAAATGCTGGACAATCCTGAGTAATGCTGGGCGGATGGTCACTTTACCAGAAAATCTTAATTTGACAATTTGACACAATAGCTATTTGTGTATTAAGAGCGCAAAATGGGCCATTGTCGATTGAGAGGTTGTTGCCGCGCGACGCAGGAGCGAGGCATTCTCTCTAAATCGACAATGTCTATTTGCGCTCGATACACACACAAGATTTTTTCTACAGTCGCCATAATGGGGTCCTCCACCATAACAAAAATTAAATTTTTATTTATTTTTACTTATCGGTATTTTCCATTCTTCTTGAGCTATTGCCATTGCTTCAATCTAATCTAAGCATTTTATACTTTCGTTTTTGTAAATGAATGCCCTATTTTATTTTCACAGCAGTGCGGCATTTTGTTTGGTTATGTAAGTGGGTAATGTGTAACTACAGTGTCATTAATTCCTGACTAAACGTTTCCATTAAGAATGTAGCCAAGTAACATTTCTATTTCTCAACATTGTCAAGCTAGAAATTTGAGGAGCAAGAGTTTTTTTTACTTTGTCGCTCTAGAGCGGCAAAGTGACATTTTGCGTTGACAAAAAAGAGCGCAAATGGCAACTTTGTATATAGACTGTAGAAAAAAAATATTGTAGAGAATTATGATTTGCTTAATATATAAAAATATCCTGTTTTTACGTAAGTCCAAGTACATCCGAGAGTAAGTACATACTTATTTTTATTTATCCAAAAAAATAATTAAGGAACGTATTTGCATTTTGTTTATGCTAGTTTTATATTTATTTAAAATCATTTTAAAAAATATGTAATATTTTAATTTTTTTATTTGCTGTTTTATACGACTAAAACGACATCTTTGTTTAAACTCTGCTCTCAAACATCCACAATAACCCCAAAATAACATCCCTGTTGCCCTCTTTTTTCCGCACTCCGAACTTTTATCGATCACTCTCTTCCATGAAGGTTTCCACCCCTCACTGAACTTCTACTACCCTACGTTAGATGGCCTCGCTTTCAACTTCTGGTTTGGTTTGCGTTTCAGTTAGATTCAGTTCCTCACTAATTTAATTCTGCATATCTGCATGAGGTGCATAATGCATTTGAGGATTTGGGATGGACAGCAACATGGAATGGAGTGACATTAACGTTGCTAGCATCGAAATAGAATGGATGCAATTTTGTAGGATTTATTCGAAAGGTGATATTGCGCGTCGATGACGGCTGATTTAAAGCTCAAGTGATATATGGGGCGGCATTTTTTGCGTAAGGGAAGTTTGCACAAGCTAAACATACATGTTCATGAAAAAGATTCAAATAATATTCAGTATTATTTTAAAAAATATAGACTAATAATAAATATTTATATTAAAAAGTTACAAAAAATTGTAAAATAATGTAACATTTTTATTATTTGTGTGAAGTGTAAATATTAGACAAGTACTATTAATTAAAATATATATTAACAAGATAATAACAATTAAGATTACTAATATTAAACAAGTATTAAAAACTAATTTAAACTAAAACTATAATTAACTAGATAACACTAACTTTATTTATTTATTTATTTATTTATTTAAAGAATTAATAGGACTATTTATTTACGCGATAAATAATTTCCACTATTTATGTCACTTCACATTCAACTGTCCGACCTACCGACCTTCAAAGCGTCTATATACTCAACTGACAACAGCGTCTGAATATTTATCTGATCGGACAGAATTCATACCTTTCATCTCACTGTCTGTCTATTCTCTAACTTCCACAGCCTCAGTTTCACCGACTGTCCGTATGCCACAGCTCTTCAACACCACTGCCAAATATCCGCATCCACTCGCCGTTACTGTTCTCATATACCTAGCTTCCCAATACTCTTTAAAACTACCGAGTGTTCACTTCCACAGCTATCCCAGTAACTTCCCGAGTATTCCACTTTACACCAAACTGCATACGCTGACCACGATGATGTTGTGCTTTTCAAACTCACTGACTCACTCTACACGAATGAATGTATCTTCGAACACACTTACGTTGCTTATATAGTGGCTCCTGTAGAATGCTTATATTCATGGGCGTCCGTTCGCACGCACTGACCGGAGGCTTGCGGACCAATTGTATGCAGGTACTCTCGCGTTACAATAATATAACAAACACCATCTATAAAGTCGAACAAAGGTGAGCCACAAAACCACTGACTTGCATGAAAGAAATATTCAACAACCAAAAAATCATGGAAAGAATTAAATCCTTTATAGTAATTTGTGAAGGATTTACGCAAGACAATTTATATTTCCTTTGGTAACACAACAATAAAATAAACTGTTTTATATTTTGTACAACAAAAAAAGAACTACAAGAAGATAAATTGTATTGAATTACAAAGAAATATGTGTCAGTATTTAATTTTATATTTTTTTAAATAGAAATAACAGGATGTAAAATGAACTTATAATCTATTTTTAACTATTCAATTAACAATTTTTGTCCATGTACATAGAGAAAGGGCCTAATTTAGAGGAAGGCAACTAAAGTAATTGGTATCCAGAATCTGCGAAAGACTTTTTTAATTTTAAATTTATGAAATAACTATTACAAAATAAAAAATTTAAAGACAAAATTGATTATAGTGAATATTTCTGTAAATTTTGGGTTTAACCCGGGCATTAGATTAGATATATAGATTAAAAAAAACGGATTTTGATTATTTCAAAGAAATGCAATTACAATAAAGAAAGTTTGATTATGGTTAATTTCAAATACAATAATTATTGTTAGAATTACTTTTTTGATGAGAGTGCATTTTTTGGTCTTAAGTAGCAGTAAAACTGCAATTTTGGAAAAAAATGTTATGATTAATTGAAAAATAAAGATTATGTTTACAAAAATATTTATCACACTTCTGTTTTTAATTCATTCATAACTAAGATGTTAGTGCTATGTCACTTGTCAACTTTTGCTATTTGCCTGTTGATTACTAAAGCACGTAGGTACGTAGGAAGACTGATAGACAAGACACATCATTTGTAGAAAAAGTAACATGGCAACTGAACATCTACTCTTATCTGTCTGGACCTTACCTTCAGGACAGGCGCGTGGGAAGCATGTTTTTCTTTTAATAATAAACATTTTACTCATTCTGTACAAAGTAGTAAACAATGGAGATTACCGTTACCAAAAATTCAATTCGCATAAAATAAAAAAATGCAAAAATGCTTAACAGATAGTTCATGTATGAAGCATTTTTTTTAAATAGGTTCTACCTAATTTATAAATAAATTTATTTATGTAGTTTGCAGTATCCTAACAATAGACCAGTCTAAGCCTACGGCTTTCTCCAAATTACATAAATGTGTGTATTGTGCATACGTATAAGTTAAAAATTTTCATGTAAAAGATTGACGTTGATAAGAGACAAAGAGACTATAATTCTGATGAAGCCGCGACTAACATATGTTATCATAAATTATTTGACAATAATAGATATATTTATACACAATATTTGAAGTATAATTTTTGAACGTGTTTCTGCTCACAAAATGTAAAGACCACTGCTTTTAGTTCTGTGAACATATCAAAATTAAAACTTTTTAAAATGATTTTATCAACATCCCATTCTCTGGAAATGAATGTATGTTATATACATATATAGCTGTGAACCTTAAAACTGTAATTTTAAAAGTATTGTATTAATGCGTGTACAGTCAATAGGAATTATTGAAATATATTTTAATATTCTTATACTCCATTCGCTGAAACGAGAGAATGTGGAACTAATTCTTGAACAGAGACAAGTCATTCTATTAGTCAAAGGAGAATAATTTTGGAGCCGAACCAATAGAATGACTTGTTTTGTTTAAGAATTAGTTCTACGTTCTCTCGTTTCAGCGAACGGACTATGTCGCAGTCTTAATAACTATTTTGACTCTTCTCCCTGTTGCGCCTGAGGCCACCGCTACCCCCTAAATTTAACCAGCGCCCACTCTGGAAATTATTTATCTACAGTTAATAAATGTAGTGCCTCAAATGATAATTTTTTGAACATGGAACCTTATGATGTGAACGTAGCTTTAGAGTGTCAGGTGGCTTGTGCGTATGCATTGCGGTCACGTAGGAAAAGTTCGATGAAATGTTCTGTTTCGATTTGGGACTGTTGCAAATCCCTCACAATCTTGCCAGATCTTCCACAATCCAATATGGGATGCGTTGATCCCAAGCCACTAGCCTGCTCCCCATTCTATTTATTCAACACACCAAAGGTGCAAAGTTTTTGTTCAATGGCCATTTTGTAAACAAATTACCACGGAGATAAAAGTTTGACGGTAAATCCTTTTATCAGCCGTCGTGAACAATGAATAATGCAGCTGGATCAGATCGCAACACAAGAAGGATATAATTAGCACCGTAAACAAAAACACCACATATGGGGTTGCCACTGTGAATGTAAACGAATTCATATATGAGCAATACAGCGATCTAAGCACCGCATGATTTTTACGGGACAGATAATATTTAAAATGTTAAATGCGTATATCACGGATTGTGTTCATTCTGTAAAACATATTATCCAAAAGATATGCAGGTTTTCCCAAGAAACGTATTCAACATGCGGATCTCGTGGTCTATAAGAGATACGAAGTCGATTAAGTTAGACTAAATTTGCTCCATTAGCAGGCCCGCATTACAAAACTGCTTTTATGGGGCGCTTTTGTTGAAAGTGACTTGTAACCTCATAAGAATATACTTAAGGTAGGTAAACATGTAACATCAAATAGTTTATTATAACTATATGTCATGGTGTTACAAGATACTCGTACGTATAATCGTAGGTATTATAAATATATATATATATATATATATATATATATATATATATATATATATATATATATATATATATATATATATATATATATATATGTTCAAAGATGAATATGAAGGCAAAACTTGGGGCTCTTATTCATAGAATGCATGATGGTACTTACCGGTTAATGGAAATCTACATAACAAGGCACCTCTGACGCCTTAATTTAAAAAAATACACAAGTCTTAAGATTTCCTTCAAAATATTAGTTTTGAAATTATCACTTAATACACAGAAATATAATATGTACATCCATCCACTGCTATACATCACAATAAACTAAGTAGGTACGTTATACTTTAGGATAAATAAATATACAAGTATGTACAACTTAGGACTTTTAACTTGTTTCAATAGGAACATGATACAAGACTGGTCATACCGTGAAATGAAATTTGTTGTAAAAAATAGATTAAATAGTAAATGATTTTTATAAATTGTATTATTTTATAAATATTACAGTTGACTTCTGTTAATATATTTTATCACCAACTATCTTCTAAATGTATATAGACGGCTTAGGAAAGAAAAGGCGTAGTTTTTTTAACAAAGTTATTAAAAAATGTATCTACGCCCACCTCAAAAGTTTACACTTTGCACATCATAAACAATGTTAAAGTCAACGTTTTTCATATTTTTGCTTCAATATCGATATGGTTGTATTGATGACTCGCTTCATTTTAACCGCTAATCTAATTTTGACATTAAAAATTAGAAGAAAAGTGTAATTTTTATCCGTAGGTATATTTAATTATAAGTTAATAAAAGTACCAATACATTAAATTGGAATTTAGTGATGAATAGGAAAGCGGATCACAACTTCGCCACCGCATATTGCAGAACAAGAAGCAAAGGCAAGACTAGATTTACCTCCGGAAAAATTGAGAAATCAGGTTTTTTGTTGTAAATTATAGTCGTCGATAAAATTTTGTATGTAACTTGTGAGTAAATTTGGTTTTATGGCAAACGTTTGAAGTCGCGTCATAAAACCGAACTTTATACACTTGTCACATAAATAACTATTATATATTTTACCTTTCCTAGGTAAACAGTATTTAAATTACAAGGAACGAATTTATTAGTTTTTCTGTGTTAATTGAACCAAACATATCGACAAAATATTTTTTATGTTGAATTTTAAGTATATGGCATTTGAGTATGGTGCAACAAACTGGAAATTGATCGATATTTCATTTAAAACTTTCAAAGAAAATAAAATCAAAAATTCTCAAACTGAATTAATAATTTCGTATTGACTGATATGTTTTTGTAATTGACCTTAATATAGAAATAATTGAAAAGGCTGGTTATTTATAACAGATAAAGTAACATGCCACCGAATATATAAGCAGAACGTTGCCTAAATTACTTTTTACAATTTTTTTAAGTGAGAAGCACATTCAATACCACAAACTTCAGTAAAGCTGCTTGAAAAATTAATTTTCTATATCTTTATACGTTACACCATGTCGCACAGTTTGTAAAAGAAAAATGAAACAAAAAGAATTGGTTTTATTTGGAAGAGTGACTGGTAACAAACAGAAGGATTCGAACGTATTACCAAAGATAAATGATTTCGTTTACGACGGATTCTTGTTGGAGGCTTCACTAAAATGAATTAATCTTTATTTCATTCAGGGTAGGTAATAGACATCGGTGAGTAGTTATCCCTCAGTGTACATTTACTAAACCCTTCGACACTCTACATTATGAATCACTATTAATTTAAAAAAGCAGAGAATTTTTTTTTGTCGGTATGTGTAAACATCAAAATAAATTATTGAACAGCTTATTATGTTTCTAACGCCAATTAAATTAATCTGGCAAGTACGAGTATATCATACGGCCAGCAAAGTAAATTTTCAAAATTAAGAAATCATTGTAAAATACACAGTTTCAACTATGGATTTATTCCAAAATTATATACATATTTTAACTCTCTCCTGTCTCGTCGACCTGATGATAGATGCGATAGCTACTTAAGTAAAATACATTTTCTAACATTCTGCGTCTCCTTACTTTAATCTAAACCTATATAATACAGAACTACCTGGAGTCCTTTTGCCAATTTACCTTATAATCACATTCTTTGAATGTACACATTATTACAAACAATTTTTTTTGTAATCATCCCCAAATATGATTAAAATTAACAAAATATATTTGAATTTTTTAACATATCTGCTACACGAGCGGCTAAGCGATGATAAGAATAATTGTTTTCATGGCAACAGATTAAAAATCTTGTTTTCATTATTTCCCGTACTAGTGCGAGAATGGGTATTTTGCAAACGCATGCTAAATTTAAAGACACAAAATCTTACCAATAATTGTACTAAAATATCTTTCAGAATTTATGAAATATTATATAAATAACGAATAGTATTTAAACTTGATTATATATATATATATATATATATATATATATATATATATATATATATATATATATATATATATATATATATATATATATATGTATATATCATCACGGCATGTTATCCATTGCTGGGTGTGTCAATCTGTTTTGTACGCAGATATCGGTAATGATGATAACATATTCATACCGTGCCGTCGTTTACCAGGCGTCACCTTATAGGTACTCATTGCTGGCATGGAGAGTGCACCACAGGGGTTACTTTTGTGCTATTTAAAATTCAAAATAATTTTGGCGTCGGTTTGGATCGAACCATGGTCACCAAATTCGCGATCAGACACTCAGACACACAACAATGATTATATTTGGTTACAACAATGATACGATCGAAGTTGACTGAAGATCATTTGTCTCCCTAATGCACAAGAAAAAATATTAAAGTAATCAAGACCAATTTGTTGAGGAAGAAACAAAATATCAAGGAAATTTACTGCTAACCAATACTTATAATTTATTTTGTATTTTTTTTTTTATAAACTATTTGTTTGATCTAAATTAGATATAAACTTTAGACAAAGAAACTGCTAAAAGTTTAACAATAATTTTTAACTACGGTACATGTTTTCATGAAGATCAAATTGACTAAAAGTTATTCGTCAGACAGGTGGATATACCATGCAAAATGGCAAGAGCGCTTGAATTAGAAATGACATAAAATAACTCTTGCTCTCAATTCAGAATTTTATTTGTCAAATCGTAAAAATAAAACAAACAAACTATTAAATACTGCCTACATATAAACGAATTTTTAACGAGCTTAAAGTACCAGTTCGCATCACTAATTCGTTAATTAAACTAATGAAGTCCTGACATACCTGGATGTAGTAACCATGTACTCGTACATAGGTAGGTATATCAAAAAATTATTTTTTAAATTATTGTAGTATCATTCCATATAGGTACACATACGACTACATACGTCATCCCAAAAATTATTTTTAAAAGACTAATCAGCAATATTCGCATCTACTTACAGGTAGGCGATACATGTAAATAAAAAGAAATATATCAATATTGAACTATTCTATATCTACTTCGTCTGTTGAAAGTGCACAATAAGCATTATGTCTCCGAAGAAAATCGAATTGAAAACTCAATTCTATATTTCCATCGGACGGGCACGCATGAATTATGAAGGTATCCATAGCTGACGTTATCTGTCCATCTAAAATACGTGAATCTGCAACCTTCACAAATTATTCGAACGCCTGTATTTATAATTAGCGTGCAGCACGGAATTCTACCCTACGTTACTGATAATTAAGTAGCTATAGTGTATATATAGAACATTGATTGCGGTTTCTAAAACCACAACACAATTTTTAAATAAACATACATGTCACTAATTTAAATAAATTGGTGTCAGTTTTCTCAATGCGTTAGAGGACCGGTTGTGATTTGAACGGCCTGGATTCAATTTTAAAAATTAAAAATTATTTCCCTGTTTCAAAAAGCACTAAAATGATCCGTATGGTGCTTTCTCCACGACAGCTTTAAGAGCCCTTGAGGAGACGCCTTGTAAATGGGCGTCCGAAATCTGCGAATAGAAGCAGATTGACATATCGAAAAATGTACGAATAATATATATATATATATATATATATATATATATATATATATATATATATATATATATATATATATATATATATATATATATATATATTCATCACGGCATGTTACGAATCTCTGGATGTGCCAATCTACTTTGTACGCAGAGGTGTCGGTAATGATGATGACATATGTGTTTTAATAAAATTGACGAAGATATTAATATATTTTCTTAAGTAAATTGTTTTTAATTTTAATAAAGTACCTGCTATATATTTGAATAGCCAGGGAAAAAAGATGAATTTCATAAATCATGTATTTTTCAGTACGCGAATTTTTGAGTTTGAAACGCCATAGATATAATATTTTTGGAATGACAAAGTCTATTAAACATAGGCCAAAACTCAGATTGGTCATTTCTTAACATTATTATACCCATAGATGTGTCGAGTACTACTATGCAAAAATGATGAAGGTCCGTCCATGAAATAACATATTTTTGATATTCAACGTCATTCTAATTTTAGTAGGAAAAAACAATTTCACTATAAAAACATAATTGTTTATCTAAATTTAAGAATATTGGAGTAAACATAAATGATTGTTTTAAATTAGTTACGAGGGAAGCTTGAGCTTTTTCACGTCAAAGTTTAGGTAGTTTTTGAATTCGCATATAACTTGTTTACTAATTGGTTCTGAAACGTAGATGGAACAGAACATTTCAAATGTTTACAGGAACAATCTCCACCAGTTTCTTGACTTTGCTTTTGAGCTTTTCGCGTTGGGTGGTGGTTATATTAATGCTGCTAGTATTTAAGTATATTATTATGTAACTCAGTGGTTAATTTTTAGCAACTGGTTAAAAAATTTATCCAATAGATATTGATATGACAACTAGAAATTCAATTCTTTATTTTATATCATCATATTAATGTTATTTTTTACTAGTTGCTAAAAAATAACCAATTAGTGACAGACTAGGTCCAATTATCATCAGATAACCACAGAAACTGGTCTTATCTTAAAAAATCTCGTTCAGATTACAAATCAGCTGATCAAGCTATTTCTTGCGCATATCGTTGTCGAATGGGACACTTGGACCTTAATCCTTTTAGCTCTTGTACTGTAATTTCTAAGACTGTTACTGTATTATGGGTATGATGAATTAACCAGTTTCCTTGGTTAATTTGGCAAATCGCGGTTAGCAGATTATTTACGGATAATAATTACTGTTAACCGGGTCATATTTTCCACAGCTTTTGACAGTTCTAATCAGTAGTATCTACATAATAGTATATTATGTTATTAAGAGTAGAAAGCGGTCTTTTTATTTTGAACCCAGCTATTGCATCTAATATTATTTTTCAAATATTTCAGAGAATTTTTTGACACTTTTTTTAATTTTAGAGTTTGCAATTTTAGCCAAAGCTAGCTACGTAGTACACATCAAAACAAAAACGATACAACTGTCAAATAACAATTTTCAATAATTATGACTTGCTTTGCTGTAGCGATTTCCGCCGAGAGCGGTAAACTAAAACACAAACATTTTTTTACTAGTACAATAATAACAACATTTTTGTACTAGCAAGACAATGAATATCTTCTATAGTGTATGTATAGTAGCATAATATGAATATTATAATACGGTTGAAGAAAAACATTTTTAATTTTATTTAGGAAACACCATTCTTATATGAAGTGCAGTATACTCGTATGTGCAAAATCGTCAGTAGTTTTTCTTATTTGTACATACTGTATGTGAATATAGCTCCTTTAAATACAGAATAACTTTTGATCGGTTTTGCACGAGGATGTTATAATTGTATTCAGTTATAATGGATGAACTTGAATAGGCAGCCAAAATAATTTTGTTAATTAAAATTTCAGATAGAAATTAATCAAATAATTGAGTTATTCATGACCGCATAGTGCTCTTTTTTAAATATTTATTTAGCAATGCAAAAAATTTTTATTGCTAAATAAATACATTATTTCGTGTAATTAATATTATTGCACAATTTTATAAATTGTTTACAAAGCATAAAAAATAATTATGTGTTAAGTGTATTTGTTTAACATGTAACTCAATATTGATATTATTGGAAAACAACACAAAATATTGTTGTTTTGTTCAGCAACGGTTAAATTTGTTTGCCAACAAATTCTACATGATTGGGTTTGTGGTAAAGCTGGAGCCTGGAGTAGCCAATATAGAAAATGGTTTTTCAAATGATGATAAATCGGCATTTGAGAGTACACGTCTTATCAGTCCATTAGCCAAGAAGTTCTCATCATAAAGCAAATGCAATATGTATGTAACATAGAAGATGAAAATATGACACATCTAGAAATATCTACAATGGACCAAATTGATATTTACTAGATTTGTAGATTCACGGATCAAATAATGGTTGCTTTTAAAATTATTTATTTATTAAACACCTCTTGTTCATCAATATTCCATTAATAATATAAATATTTTTTATAGATTATGTGCATAATTTGAAACAAAATAAATATCATATGCTTTCTTATTACAACTATTTAGAGTTAGTTTATAGTTAACATAATATTATAACGTTTTTATTTATTTGGGTGAAGTGTAAATATTAGACAATTATTATTGATTAAAATAAGTGTTTATTAAACTATAATGAAACTTACTACTAATATTAAACAATTATTAAAAAATAATTAAGACTAAAAATTGTAAAAGACTAGATAACACTAACACTATTTATTTATTTATTTATTTATTTATTTATTTATTTATTTATTTATTTATTTATTTATTTAACCAATTAACACTACGATTTATTTCCACGAAATTACTAATTATTTATTTCTACTATTTATATTACTTTTTTATATCACGTTCAACTATCCGCCTACCGAGCCATATACTCAACTGACTCAACAGTGTCTGTATATTCAACTGCTCGGACAGAAGTCATACCTTTCACCTCACTAACTGTCTATTTCTGTAACTCACAGTCTAACTTCCACAGCTTCAGTATCACCGACTGTCCGTGTGCCACAATTCTTCACCACTGCTGCCGAGTATCCACTTCCACTTGCCGTTACTGTCCTCGTACACCTAGCTTCCCAATACTCTTCAACACTACCGAGTATTCTCTTTTACAGCTATCCCGGTATATCAGTAACTTCTCGACTCGCAGTTACTGTCCTTGTACGCTAAAGCTTCCCAATACTCGTCAACACTGCCGAGTATTCACATCCACAGCTATGCCATTTAACCAGTAACTTCCCGAGTCCTCAACTCGACATTGTACTGCATACGCTCACCACGATACTGATGTGCTTCACTAACACTCTATGTGAATGTCTCTATTTATGTCTGTCCATGTACTAACTAACTCTCTAGAATAGCTACGTCTCTTTCATACGATTGCCATTATCTTCTAGAAAAGCTCTAAAATGTTCGGCCGCATAATAACAATGACCACAAAAGGTTCAGGCGACCGCAAGTAATTAAACACGTCGCGACCAGTTTGTTTATGTAGCCCGGCTGCTAATGCGTTGCGTCATCGCTATAAACATACACTCGCTCATTGCTGCGACGACGGCGGGCGTTCTGCGTTACAATATATACTTTGTTGATCAAGTTTAATTGTAATTACCAATATTTTTTAATTTAAATTTATTTAAGACACAATGTAAAACTAAGAAAATGTAATAATATTTTGTTGTTTGAATGGGCTAACTTTGGTCCGACACGTCTAATATAATATAATATAATATATATATATATATATATATATATATATATATATATATATATATATATATATATATATATATATATATATATATATATATTATATTATATTATATTAGACGTGTCGGACCAAAGTTAGCCCATTCAAACAACAAAATATTATTACATTTTCTTAGTTTTACATTGTGTCTTAAATAAATTTAAATTAAAAAATATTGGTAATTACAATTAAACTTGATCAACAAAGTATATATTGTAACGCAGAACGCCCGCCGTCGTCGCAGCAATGAGCGAGTGTATGTTTATAGCGATGACGCAACGCATTAGCAGCCGGGCTACATAAACAAACTGGTCGCGACGTGTTTAATTACTTGCGGTCGCCTGAACCTTTTGTGGTCATTGTTATTATGCGGCCGAACATTTTAGAGCTTTTCTAGAAGATAATGGCAATCGTATGAAAGAGACGTAGCTATTCTAGAGAGTTAGTTAGTACATGGACAGACATAAATAGAGACATTCACATAGAGTGTTAGTGAAGCACATCAGTATCGTGGTGAGCGTATGCAGTACAATGTCGAGTTGAGGACTCGGGAAGTTACTGGTTAAATGGCATAGCTGTGGATGTGAATACTCGGCAGTGTTGACGAGTATTGGGAAGCTTTAGCGTACAAGGACAGTAACTGCGAGTCGAGAAGTTACTGATATACCGGGATAGCTGTAAAAGAGAATACTCGGTAGTGTTGAAGAGTATTGGGAAGCTAGGTGTACGAGGACAGTAACGGCAAGTGGAAGTGGATACTCGGCAGCAGTGGTGAAGAATTGTGGCACACGGACAGTCGGTGATACTGAAGCTGTGGAAGTTAGACTGTGAGTTACAGAAATAGACAGTTAGTGAGGTGAAAGGTATGACTTCTGTCCGAGCAGTTGAATATACAGACACTGTTGAGTCAGTTGAGTATATGGCTCGGTAGGCGGATAGTTGAACGTGATATAAAAAAGTAATATAAATAGTAGAAATAAATAATTAGTAATTTCGTGGAAATAAATCGTAGTGTTAATTGGTTAAATAAATAAATAAATAAATAAATAAATAAATAAATAAATAAATAAATAAATAAATAAATAGTGTTAGTGTTATCTAGTCTTTTACAATTTTTAGTCTTAATTATTTTTTAATAATTGTTTAATATTAGTAGTAAGTTTCATTATAGTTTAATAAACACTTATTTTAATCAATAATAATTGTCTAATATTTACACTTCACCCAAATAAATAAAAACGTTATAATATTATGTTAACTATAAACTAACTCTAAATAGTTGTAATAAGAAAGCATATGATATTTATTTTGTTTCAAATTATGCACATAATCTATAAAAAATATTTATATTATTAATGGAATATTGATGAACAAGAGGTGTTTAATAAATAAATAATTTTAAAAGCAACCATTATTTGATCCGTGAATCTACAAATCTAGTAAATATCAATTTGGTCCATTGTAGATATTTCTAGATGTGTCATATTTTCATCTTCTATGTTACATACATATTGCATTTGCTTTATGATGAGAACTTCTTGGCTAATGGACTGATAAGACGTGTACTCTCAAATGCCGATTTATCATCATTTGAAAAACCATTTTCTATATTGGCTACTCCAGGCTCCAGCTTTACCACAAACCCAATCATGTAGAATTTGTTGGCAAACAAATTTAACCGTTGCTGAACAAAACAACAATATTTTGTGTTGTTTTCCAATAATATCAATATTGAGTTACATGTTAAACAAATACACTTAACACATAATTATTTTTTATGCTTTGTAAACAATTTATAAAATTGTGCAATAATATTAATTACACGAAATAATGTATTTATTTAGCAATAAAAATTTTTTGCATTGCTAAATAAATATTTAAAAAAGAGCACTATGCGGTCATGAATAACTCAATTATTTGATTAATTTATTTAATATATATATTTCCAAAACAAAAGAGCCTCGAACATTTATGGCCTCGTTATTCTATTAACATATCAAGAAAGTTCCCAAAATATTTAACTCATATTAAATGATAATAAATTGAATGTTTATTCCTTTGAAATTTGTTGCAATTAAAATTAATAAACGACAAAAAATGTAGCAAATGTATTACTTGAATGTTTAGGTGTGGCGTGTGGCTCTCATCTTCTTAGTTATAGCACTTTATTTTAATAAAGAATAAATTTTGCTGTTTTTATCTTCTTTGCTCATAAATTTAGAGAAAGTAGATATATTTATATGAAAAATTGTTAAAAACTAAATTTTTGTTAAATATGCTTTTCTTATTTCTTTTATGTTTATAAATTTAATTTGTGAAATAACGATTAATAACGAATGTTATAATAATTACTAATTTTAACGAAAAAACTGTGACGTCAGCGTTACTGCGATAAAAGAACAGAGAATAACTGAAATATGTATGGTACTGTTCAAATCTGACAAAAGCTTCGATGTAGAAACGTTACTAGACATTACTAAGAAAATTCAGTAGCATATTTAAGGAAATGTGACGTTGGAGTCCTTAGTTTACATGATAATTTTTTATTGCATTATTATTCGTATTAAAAATAAAGAAAAATATTTAAAAAAATATTTTGCCAGCCTTATTCGTACACGTTCAAGTGCATTGGTCTTTCAGCACGTGCACATGGATAGTCAATAATTTTTTTAATAGATTTTCTTTTAATTGAAACCCTTACTAAAGTGCACAAATATTGTTCAGGACAGGTATACGATGTAGAATAGTAAATTTATACTTAAAATGATAAAAAAATAAGTGCAGGAGGAACGAACTAACTACTAACTAAATAATTTTGAAGCAGAAGTTTGAGTGTTCTTTACAGTAACTTCAATGTCCGAGATCAGCAACATGTAGTATCGGACTGACAAATATGTAAACATAACTTATTCTTCACTCTAATTCACATTATTCATATGCATTTGGAAAACGAAACAACCCATAATACAATACCAAACTTTTTGCTGTTTACAAAATACAAACAATAATATTTGCACAAAAACCTGATAATGCCAGAAAATAATTAACAGCTGCGTTTGTTTGTTTGATAAATCCCGTGATTCACTCAAAAATTTATAGAGCTCGGCCGAATACAAACGAACTTATTTATATAAAAACACATGTCTCCGTCCACATAGAACACCACGTAGTGGAATAATAGACACGGTCCAGATCCAGGGCGTGATTAATGGTGAAGGCGTCTGGTTGCTGCCACCTGTCCGACTAGGAGACAGACTGTCCCGAGTTACAACCCCTGAAGATTTAGACCCGTGTAGAATGTTTTTCCACTAGTTTTTCCTGTATTATTCATCGTGGGCAATAACACTTAATTCCTTCGTTCATTTGCGCCTGGA
This sequence comes from Harpalus rubripes, assembly GCA_963082715.1. Classification (NCBI taxonomy): domain Eukaryota; kingdom Metazoa; phylum Arthropoda; class Insecta; order Coleoptera; family Carabidae; genus Harpalus; species Harpalus rubripes. The sequence continues at coordinate 28,636,797 of OY720449.1, read as the reverse complement.
GGTTAATGTTCTACATGATAAAACTATTGCTGATGCACGTATTTAAAATGGATACTAGGTTTCTACGGGATGACGACAGTAAAAATATACCTAAGATATTTAATAACAAGTTTTTAGCGTCACCAGTAACGTGAATGAATCTTATTCCATAGCAACATTAACCGTAATTGTCTTATATTTATATTTTGGTTACCATTGTCAACTGAGTGTTATAGTAAATAACATTCTTACTAGTAGGGTAAGTATGAAAATCATATTAATTTCATGTACATATTATATTTAATTTTCAGTTATTTATTCAACTGGCAACAGGCAACATTAACCGTATTAAGTTGCAAATAAAAAACTAAATTGCCAAAAAGTGGTCTATATTTTATAATCATTTTAATATTATTTTAAGTTAATTAATGTCGGTGGTGGTGACGCGAAAATTATAATTAGCTACATGCATTAAGCAGCCAACATTTAACAGAAAACAGATAAAATATAATCCTCCAAATGTTTCTCAAGCGCGACTGATTGAAGACTTTTGGGCATTTCTTAGCAGAAAAGTATACAATAATGACTAGAAATACTAAAACGAACAGCTATAGAGAAGAATATTTCCAACGGTCCGTAGAAGTAGATTTAACAGCGTCCAGATAAATGAGATGTAATGGTCGCCTATTAGTGTTGTAAAACTAGATTTCTTATGCACTTAGTTTATAGGAGTAACCCCATATGTCGATGTGTCAATAAAAAATTATTTCTATTTAATGAAGAGATCTAATTTTTTTAAAAACTTTTCTTACATACGTTATTTTTTTAAGGTGGGATTGAATTCACAAAATTGTAATTGGAGAGAAAAAGGGTGAAGGGAAGAAAAAAAACAAAATTTGGATTATTGACAGAAATCAATGAGGGCAGAAAAAACGTTTATATACACAATTAAAATAAGTAATAATGAAATATTTTTACCTTTTAGTCAATGTTCCAAAGTCTACATGGAGAGAACTACCACCAAAATAGCAATAAAGTTCATATAGATAATTCAGAACTTTCTCCGTTTCACATTTTAAAAATCACACACAAAATTTGATATTAACACTGCAATAACAAAAAACCAACTGATTTCTTTCAAATGAAATTCATTAAATAAGCTCGCACTACGCGGCACTTTTTGTTCTAACAGGTCTGTTCGTTTATTGCAGCATTGAATCGTGTTTGGTGTTTAGTTTTAGTCAAGGCCTTAGATTATTGGCATCTCCATCCTTGTAAACAACATTTGGAGTGTTATTAACTATTTCTAGTATTTTTATTTTGTGTTAAGTAACGTTCATTGTTAGTGGTAATAACATTTAAAAATAGTGCAATAACTTGAAATTGATGAAGATGCAGATATTGTAAGTCAATTTGTTTGTTACTAGTTATTCTGTTTTAGTATATTGTTAGTAATATGTGTTAAATGATAAATTTTAATATATTTATATTTATAAATGTATATATATATATCTGAAAAAATAATATTAAAATAAATGTTTATTTACAGCAAAATCAGTGATTCTATTATTTCAAATTATCTATATAAAATCTATAAAATATTTATAAATGATGTATAACGTCAGGGAATCAGTATGGTATGACGAGCGAATGAAAGTTGGCGTTTAAATTATTTTATAGAGAAGAATAGAATTGTACGAAATATTTAGGTATGAAATTTTTGCATGAACCCATTTAAATGCTGGACTAGGAAAGCACAGAAATACATTACTGTATCTGGCTGAAAATAGATGGCCGACTAGGGTAACTGAATGTCAAAACAGGGGTGCGTTTAAAATATTTTAAACATTTTTCGTTGATGTTGATTATAATAAAATATTTTAATCTTTAAACTATTTAGTTTGGCATTTCTATGAAATAGGATTATTTTTAATATCCTCTAACAGTAATTCCGATTGAATGGTTGCTTACACCTGAGACGAACGAACCAGAATATACGGTATTAAATTTTTAAATACATCCCTGAATCCTGTTGCTAAGGTCATTTTAAATGTCTCTTGGTATTGATTACAATTCTAATCTTCTGTAACTAAATACATAAGGGTCAGTTTCCTTTTAAATCAAATATAGGGAAATATTTTTAAAAGAAACCACATCTATTAAATAATCTAAATGTCAACTTTCATTCACTAGTTATACTATACTTCTAAATAGTTATATAAATAGTAGACTAGAATCCAGAAGTAGTGAAATGAAAGCCTGCCACTATTCGTTACGATTCGAATTCGAATTAGGTGAGTTGCCAAGAATACCGTTACTACAGTTTTACGAGTAATCTAGGCAAATCCAAATGCTCAAGAATAGAGGCCCATATTATTTTTCATATTAGATGTAACACAAAAAGGTACGTCTGTACATATGAATAAATTATTATGAGTTTATCCCAAAATGGCTGAACGTCAAAATGGATATTATAACGTTTTTGTTTATTTATTTTCGATTTTAAAATTTCACTTTGTGTTTTTTTACTTAATTCCTTAAACACACTAGCTGGTAACGGTAACACAATCGGTGTTCACTAGAACCATGTCAACGATTCGGTACATACTTCAGGGTTGTAAACAAAATTCGCCTACATTTTTTAATTTGTTTACGGTACAAATAGCCACTAATTTTAAAGAAAATACTATTTGAAACAAAACAAAAAACACTATATTATTATACTAGGTAGTCAATTTCGCACCATGTAATTGACCAATGGGGATTTCCACTAATTTTTTATATTATTCTTCATGAAAAATTATTTGTATTAAAATAAATAAAACATATTTTTATTATAACAAGTTTTCTGTAAAAACATTAAAAACAGTATTTTTTAGCTCGTTTAAACGTCCAATTTTTACTGCCACTGTAGCCCGTTTTAGGCCGGTTATGTAGCCAATGCTCAATAGATGGTGCAAGATAGCGGTCTCTAGTAGGGTACCTTTATAACCAGGGTATGGCCATGGCGTGGCTCATGTTTCGTCCGCCATTACCGGGACATCTGTTATATGTGTTGTTCTTGTGCAAATTATTATGTATTTTCGTGGATATTTGTTTTATTTTAATGAAACACACATTTAATTATCATTTTAATACGTATTTATAGTGTAAGTAATATATTTTATTTTATTTACTTGTGTATTTTGTTAAGATTTCCACCACGATTACTGACATATTGAAAACAACTATAAATTACCAATATTAAGCACAATCATTTAAATTTTAAAAGGTAAGTTATAATATACAATTATTATGTAAATAAGAACTACAGATATTAAATTGGATGTGATAATAACAACCCATGTCATATATTCTACATAACCCCTAAATGTAAATATTAATAATAATTGTGTATCTCTTAAATTAATGAATTTTTATTACCTTTATAAATTCACAGTGTGATAATTTAATATTCTTTTATAATATAATATCACAATTATTACAAATAAATAAGGAAATGAATTACCGACAATGGCCGCAATCTTGGCCCATGGCCATACCCTGGTTATAAAGATACCCTAGTCTCTAGTAGGGTACCTTTATAACCAGGGTATGGCCATGGGCCAAGATCTCCGCCATTGTCGGTAATTCATTTTCCTATTTATTTGTAATAAATGTTATATTATATTATAAAAGAATATTAAATTATCACACTGTGAATTTATAAAGGTAATAAAAATTAATCAATTTAAGAGATACACAATTATTATTAAGACATACATTTAGAGGTTATGTAGAATATATGACATGGGTTGTTATTATCACATCTAATTCAATACCTGTAGTTCTTATGTACATAATAATTGTATATTCTAAACTTACCTTTTAAAATTTAAATGATTGTGCTTAATATTGGTAATTTATAGTTGTTTTGAATATGTCAGTAATCGTGGTGGGTATCTTAACAAATAACACAAGTAAATAAAATATAATATATTACTTACACTTTAAATACATATTAAAATGATAATTAAATGTTTTTTTCATTAAAATAAAACAAATATCCACGAAAATGCACAATAATTTGCGCAAGAACAACACAACAGATGTCCCGGTAATGGCGAACGAAATGTGAGCCATGCCATGGCCATACCCTGGTTATAAAGATACCCTAGTCTCTAGTAGGGTATCTTTATAACCAGGGTATGGCCATGGCGTGGCTCACGTTTCGTCCACCATTACCGGACCGTCTGTTATATGTGTTGTTCTTGCGCAAATTACTATGTATTTTTTTTATTTTAATGAAAAACACATTTAAATATCATTTTAATATGTATTTAAAGTGTAAGTAATATATTTTATTTTATTTACTTATGTAGTTTGTTAAGATACCCACCACGATTACTAACATATTGAAAACAACTATAAATTACCAATATTAAGCATAGTCATTTAAATTTTTAAAAGGTGAGTAATTATTATGTAAATAAGAACTACAGATATTAAATTAGATGTGATAATAATAACCCATGTCATATATTCTACATAACCTCTAAATGTATGTCTTAATAATAATTGTGTATCTCTTAAATTAATTAATTTTTATTACCTTTATAAATTCACAGTGTGATAATTTAATATTCTTTTATAATATAATATCACATTTATTACAAATAAATAGGGAAATGAAGTACCGACAATGGCGGCGATCTTGGCCCATAGCCATACCCTGGTTATAAAGATACCCTAGTCTCTAGTGGCGTCATCTGTTAATTGATGGTGTACTTACACTCTTCTATTACAGTTTTTATTTATTCTTACATTTTGATTTTATGTAATATTATTATTATTAAATATTATTATGTCATGTAAAAGTTTGAACTTTAAAAGAAAATAGAGATGTTTGAAATTAATCAGATTAAAAAATTGACAATACCACATAGGATTACTCTAGTGAAAATTATGTCACTTGACATGTGTTTGTTCTTTGAGGCTTGAACATATGACGATAGTTTTTACTAAAAATTTTAGTCACTCTAACTAATTACAATGATTACCATTTAAAAATATATTGGTATGACTAAAAAACTGCTGAATTAAGAGGAGTAATGTATTTACTGAAAATTTTAGTCACCCTAACTAAATAATTACCATGGTTGTCACTTGGTATGTATTGATATGACTAAAAAACAGGTAAATTTGTTAGTTTAGTCATAGTTTAATCACCCCTGTAAATACTATCAGTCATAGATATAATTTCATATTAATAATAAATTACCAGACAACGAAAGTTTTTTATGCACAAAATAGATAATTCTCAAAGGAATAAGTTTCAAGCATACATATTTTACAATTTAATATACGGCAAACAATAATAATTGTACCGTATTCACAATTTTAACTTTAACTAGTTTATAATTACTAAGTTTCTATATTTCTTAGATTATACTGGGTGCTGTCCATTCAGCGACACAAGTCGACGTATGTGCTTTCCATTTGATTTGTGTCACTATGAGTCGGTGACGCAAGTCGACTCTTACTGACTCTACAAATCTGAAAAGTCAAGGATAGTTTGCGCTATTGAAAACAATATCCGATAGAAGGCAGATGTTTGAAGTGTTGAATTGGTTGTCATTATTGTAATTTTTATAAAAATATGGACATCAAAAAGAAGGTAAATAATTTTATATATTTACTTTTTTGTAAACCCTATTATATATAAAATTTTGTAAAACAGAAGAATATTGAAAGAGAACATATATGTTAGGTTAGGTTTCCTTCATTTTAATTAGGTAAATCATTTAAATATTTCAAATTCGTCGGCATCAAATAACACTTGATTAATATAGATAAACGTCAACAGAGGACATTACTGAGGACATTTTTGCCCGTTCCATTAACAACATGGAGTTAATTTGAGTTGACACACTTCGACTCATAGTCGTGTAAATGGAAAGCACCCACAGTTGCAATTTGAATGTGCTGCCATCTATTATCGCTTAGTAAGATATTGAATTTATTTGATGTATGTAGGTAATATCGAATACTGTAAACTACTCACATCACATACACATATTGACAGATAACATAAAAATTGTAAAATCGAGCCGGCATGTGACGTCATAGGCAGGCAGCGTTACAAACGCAGTACAATGTTTTCATTCATTTAAAAAAATGGAAACATTAAACCATTCAGTTAGTGTTTTTATAAATGTTTTATAATGTATTTTAGTGTAATAGTGTTATTTTTCACTATTTTGATTACGGTGGAAACCCCCATTTCAACTGAATAGGTATTTCCCTGGCGTGTTTGTTTCATACCTAATATACTGGCCGCTGAATTTCTGGAATCTTTTCTATTATTCTCGTTGTATGCACATTACATTCCCGGCTATTTCTATTGTACAAATATCATTACCGACCACGATTACATTTATTCTTATTGTATTCGCTCGGCAATTCCCGCTCCTTTTCGGTTTCGAGTTTCGGTTCAATTAATGACCATATTCTAGAAAAAATTCATGGTAGAATAAAAATAGTAACAATATATACTAGGGATATTTTGAATTTACTCCTCTTAGTTTAAAAACAAAATCTGTTAGTTTCACAAAAGTAACTCTTGTGTAAAACTTTCCACAACAGATGTTAGTGAATGTGAGGTACCTACCATCTAATAAGCACCAACACCATTTTTTATGAATATATTAATGAAATGACCTTTATTATTCAGAAGGAAATATTTCGGATCTAAAAGTATTAATTTAATAAGCTGTTAATAAATTTATAATGAAACAAAGTCAATAAATTTATGAAGGGTTTATAGAACAGTACATTACAAAAAGTATGATATATTCTACTGTTTTATATTGGCGTCTTGTTCAAATGAACATGAAAAAATTTCAATATAAATTAAATATGATAATAAATTTGCGAATGATTGTGTAAAACAGTAAAACGTATTTTTATAATAAAATTTATGACATGTCAATATACCTATTTTACAGCATCATAAATCCTTTTTAACCAATATATTCGCTAGTTTATAAATTTATATAAAATAATAAAGTTTCTTTATAAAACACTCAATCTAACGAAAGTTTGATTACTCTGAGCAGGTTAAATGCTATCAATAATGGAACACAGTTCTCCGTAGTACACATTATATTAATTGCCAAATAAATTTCGATTTTCGAGATATTTCAGATATCAGTTGTAAAATAATTGAAAAAAATTAAAGCATTGTTTATGGGATTTGCAAAGCTAATAGCGTTTTTTATTTATATATTTGGTTTTGCATTTAGTGTAGCTAATGGCATCATGCAAGGTTCAAGACTTGCCGTCAAATAAGTATGAACCGAAGTTTTCTACATTGTTGTCAATTCAGTATGGCAATGTGCTAAATAAATGAAAAAGCGGCAACACCGCAGTGCAAAGGACCAGGGGCGGATCTAGCCTAAGAGTTTAGGGGGGGGGGCAATTATGAAATTTGCAAATGACATTGACAAATATTTTTTATTGAATATTACCACCATAACATACTGAGGGGAAAAAATTGTGGTCAATTTAAAATACATCATAATGTTACGCCAGAAATTATAGTAGTTAATTAATACACTATTTATATAGTTTAGAAATTTTCTATTTGACTTTTTTATTTTTCTATCATCGTAATATAAATTTTAAATTGACCCCAATTTTCCGCTCATCGGTAAATAATAATGGAATGTTAAGTTTATAAAACATAGAATTATTTAATTTTAAAAGGGACATAGATTACGTTTATTTCGTATTAGTTTATCCACTCAAATGCTAACCCGCTTGAGTTAAGCGTGTTAAACTTGCGGGGTAAACAGGTCGGTTTCGCGCTAAGTGAAGTCACTAGGATAATGGTTTAGGTTAACTAACCGACTTTGCGAGATTTTTTTTCATCAAATTATTTTATATGCATTTCTTTATCTCTAAATCTATAGAAGATATAATAATGAATGTATATTTATCGAATAAAGAATTTAACGTTCTGTAATATAAGTATTTACATAAATTTTCGATAAATAATATTTAGATGATTTTTTTCTTGTAACTACTACTTCCGGTTGTCCAATTGTTACCAAAATTGACTCGACTCTTCCTATTATTATTAGATTGAGGAATCCGTAGTTAAAAATGTCTTAAGTCTTATAGTATTTGAGATATAGTGAATCCAACACACACACACACACACACACACACACACACACACACACACACACACACACACACACACACACCACACACACACACACACATACACATACACACATCCACACACACATACGGACATCATCGTAAAAATTTTATAATCGGATTCTAGGGACCTTAAAACGTGCTTATTCATTAAAATCTGGATATGCGATTTTTTAGCATGAATACAATACCTCTCTTAGCGAGAGGTAAAAATTGAGACTTGTCACATGTGAAGTATTTAGATACCGCGTATACAACTTAATAAATTTTTAAACTATGATCCGCAGAATCCGTTGGCGGCGCTGTAATCGCACCACTCATGGCGGCCAGAATTGTTTATAATTTCAATTAGTGCTTTTTGACACAAAATATTGTTAATAGTTCAACACGATTTTTATGTTTATTCAGTCGAATCCTTCATCAAGAAACTTAATTAACGGCAACAATTTATAAATTCAAGATTAATTACAACTTGTGATGTATCTCGGTTTACGACAATTCTGACTTGTAACTGCAATCTACAGGGACAAATATTAGTAAAATCAATGAAACTATAAATTTTATTTATCAATAATACATACTATCAAGTTAATAGTAAATATAAATAGCAGACATATTTATATTTATTTATCATATTACTGTTTTCCAATATATTTAAATCTATTTTTCATATATACAGTAAATCAACTTTTTCTTTTGCCAAAAATCTTTTTATGTAACATTATGTTGATTCTCCTAATTCCCTTATTTTTCGTACATTTTCGAATAAAATTGTTAAATCAAAGCGTGAGAACCTATGTTCCTGTTAATCGACACGTTGGTTCTTGACGATTATATATTTAACATTTTCTACTGGGCTCCAATAATTTATTTCATTAAAATGTCGCTGATGTAGTATGCTATTCTGCGTGTCTCAATAATAGAGCAACTTATGGACCACCTGTACTTGCTGTAATCGTTATAAAATATTTTAGCTAGTTTTTCAGTATTATTCATCGTTCTCATAACAGTGAAATTGCGGGAGGTAAATGCCTCTCATCAATTAATTTCTGAAGGGGTATGATAGTTTGTAGTAATGTATAGAATGTAGCGTTGGATGGCAGGCATTGTTCACTCGGTAGACAAAACGGGCGTGACAGCTTGAGTGCATACTGGTCGTGGGGCAATTTATCTGACACTCACGTGCGCCGGACACACGCGCCCTAACTTACGACCTTTCACGCCGCGTTCCATAAGTGTCCGCTTAGCAACTCGACTCGTCCCGTCCACTAGGAGATATGAAAGTGATAAATAAATACGTACGTGCCAGGTAGGACTATGCAAAGGCATCAAGGAATTCTCTCGCATCGCATATCGCACGTGCAATTTATGGTCCTTCTGAGATTTACTGCGTCTATCTTCCCAACTATTGCCTATATTTCTTATCCTCGTAAATCTTGGGAATCTGCCATATATCAAATATCGTACAGGTATTAGTTTTCAATTGGATCACGTTAGGTGATGATACATGTTAGGCAGATGTTACCAGTGAAAATACTCTTTTATTCTTAAACGAATTGATTCATTCCATTGCACTCAAAATCTTCATTATTTTTGCGACAACTTGAATTACTATTCTTAAGAACTTTAATTAACGTCGAAACGGTGACGATAGATTTGTCTTGATGAAGTTTATTGTTTTTATAGAACCATCAGATTTTTGAAGGTGAGAAAAATTAATTCGTTCCATGAATGACGATACTTTGTTTGTTTGTTTGTTTGTTTGTGATATAAGTTTTAATTTCTTTCACAACATAACAATGCTTTAGTTCAAAATCGTCTGTATTATCCATTATGGATGTTTGTGTATCTACTTGTATACCTTCTAATCTTCATCTTTCATCGTTTCGAAACAAGAATTGGTCTCCATAAAAGTGTAAATCTAAACAAGAATGCTTGTGTTCAGACGGTAGCGGTCAATTACTATAGCTCAACTAAATTTACATTCTGGAGATCGTAGCTTGGCGAAAACAGCCACAGCTGAAATTTGACAAGATCTTGGATCTTGGCTTTTTAAGGTATCTTAACTCCTAACGCATAGGTACGCAGAGCGAGCTATGTAAATCTTATGAACTTATAGAAAACTATGGTGACTACTTTGAACATTTGTTGTAATACAACTTTTACTATTAAGGGGTCTTTTTCAAACTAAATAGTATCGCCTATTAAAAAAATATCCTCTTTAGAAAAGCTACATCGAAATTAACTAGGGTCTAATTAAATAGGCAAATACATGTGCGTAGTTTAAAAATTGGCTAAAAAAGAGTACTTTTTTAAATACTTTTGTACACATTACCTCTATGACTCATCAAAGACAAGCACTACCGAGAAATATATTTTTGAAACAGAACACGGCTTTCAGAGGTAAAATGTTTGAATTTAAACGTTTAAAATTAACATAAAATTGGGAAGCGAGGATCTTTTAAATTCGTTACACTATTGATAAAGCAATGGTATTCAATTTCCTCTGTTTGACAAACTGTTTTCACAAATTTTGGTAATAACGATATATTTGTATTACAGACAGCGCATACTTGCAGTGATGCACGCGAGACTAGACGAGGCAAGAAATGTAAAATATTGTTCTCGTTTCGTTTTTGGGTCCGTAATCTCGTTCTCGTCTCGCATATCACTGCAAAATGAGACGAGATGCGAGATTTCTTGCCTGATGCATCATAATAATGCACGCAAGGCGAGAAATGTAAAATATTGTTATCGTCTCGTTATCGGGTTCGTAATCTCGTTCTCGTCTCGAGTAACACTGCAAAATAAGACGAGATGCGAGATTTCTTGCCTGATGCATCATAATAATCTCGATAATAATGCACGCGAGGCGATAAATATAAAATATCGATCTCTTCTCGGTTTCGGAACCGCAATTTCATTCTCTTTCTCGTCTCGCACGAGACGAGACGTCGTGCATCACTACACACGTGACGTCACTACATGGGTTCTCGAAGTTGTCATGGTGAGAGCACCACAGTCGACAAGAGTAACTTTTGTACTATTGGAAAATTGAAAATAATTTTCTAGTTTAACTTCAGACGAATTCTAATCAAAGCCTCTAAACCATAATGGGTCACTATAATACACACACTGTATTTGTTTAATATTTTTGTGAATCGGAGTTTCAGAATCGCACAATTTATTTTTTGTATTATATTGAATGCATTTTGATTCGTTTCTTATTTCATCCAATTCCAACTGTCAAATGTGTTTCACAGGCGCAGGTTTTAGTTTTCAATTGTATCACGTTGTGTGATGATACATATTGGCCAGATGTTACCATCTGCAGGCACCAGGCGGATGTAGGATATGAAGTGTGGTGGAGAAGCCGTCGGAGTGTCAGTGCAAGACGCCACAAATCATCGGGTCCCGCGGGCCGAGCAGTCAGCTGTCATGCCGACACACAACAATACAATCACAACGTGGCTGGAAAAGTAAACTTCCCTGTCGGATGTCCGCAGGGATTGCCACTGCCAACCACTACAACCTTCAAATTAAAATTACCCCGTCAATAAAGATTCCATCATCATCAAAGCTAAATTAGTAAATGCCAGTTGGGGTTCGACATCAATAGTTAAAGCATTTCAATTCTAAGGGATCTAAGGGCCAAAAATATTATATTTTATAGTCATCATTAGTGTTACCTGCAAAACATTTTTTTGTTAAATAATTTTAAAATTAAGAAATGGTACTTTTGGATCGAGGTCTCTACTATTTTTTTTTTTGTCTGTCTTATATTTTCATTAATATTCTGTGAAGTAGGTGCGCCATTTGCTTCTTAATAGCTGCTGTGAGGTGTTGTTCAGTATTCGGCGGATTTCCGATTCAATCAAAATGCCAACGCTGATCACTGGAGATGAGTCATGAGTGTACGGGTACGATCTGAGGAGAAATGAAACATAGTCCGCAAGACCGAAAAAAGCGCGATATGAGCAAAGCAAAATCATGGTCATGGTGACTGTCTTCTTTGATAGCCATGGAATATTGCATCACGATCACACACCAGAAAGACAAAAAGTGACAGAAGAGTACTATCAAAAATTTCTTCACCGTCTCTGTGATGCAGTTCAACGCAAAAAATCAGACCTCTGCACCATGACATTGGTCCAGTTCATTCATCGCACCTGATCCAGATATGGCTCCTTGCGACTTCTGGTTGTTTTCAAAATCAAAGACACCACTGAAAAGATCCCGTTTTGAATTGTATCACGTTGTGTGATGATACATGAGAAGTGATAATGCGGAACGCGGCGGTGGAACTGCAGACCATTTCAAAAGAAAGTTTTCAGAGATGTTCCAATCCCGTCAGGTATGCAAAAAAAATTTCAGCCGAAGGTCGGATTCTTTTTAGACACGCCTGGTATTTCAAAATAATAAGAAATTTAATAAAATAATTAATAAAAATATAGTTCGTGGTTCATGTTTTCATTGCCGTTGGCATCTTTCATTTTGATTTAATTTTGAAACACACATAGTTTCTATCTGACGTGGCATCATAAATTCAAACATGTATTATTTGATTTACTTTTTTTGTTTCGTTATTTTCGAAATTCATTTACTTGAAAATGGATAGAGTAAATGTGTGATATAAATTGTTAAAGGCATTAAAATCTTAAATGTTTTAAAAATAATAACTTTGTTAAACCTTGGATAGTCCTTATGACCCATGTCTAATTTGTTTCTGTGGTGGACAACTCTATTTAAATGCTTCTTTCCTATCAAGTTAAAATGATATACATAATAATTTAAATTTTGTGCAATTACTTAAAAACAGATATTTTTCAGACAGTTTTTTAATGAGATATTAAATTAATGGGTTACGTATATTCCATCATTCAAATTAGTACTGTAAGACTTCAAAACCGTATGCTTTGCAAAGGCGACAAAAATATCTATAGATTTTTTATTTTTCTTGTTTTTAATGACATGTTTTAAAATCCTATTAAAATACTTGCCTTTATTCTGATTATAATGTTGCTATCAAAAAATTAAATAAATAGTGTAAATTTCGTCATTTTCCACGCGTAAACAATGACGTTTACGTTATCAAATTTTTTTATTGTCTATGCTCATGTAGGCTATAATTATTTTTAATTTTTTGCTAAAAGGGGACTAAACTATTACTATTATAGGGATTAATTTATAAGCTAGATAACTGTGTAAAAAACATCTTTACGGTTACCATTTAAAAAAAAAATTGTGTTCAGCAAAGTTTATTTTAGTCATCCAGGAGAAGTTTTTTATTTATTGACGATTTTCACTCTGTGATCTGTGATTTTTAACTATTTATTTATTTATAGTTTTAAATGTCCGTCTTTTATGTATCTACACTTATCCACACGTGTACTTTTTCCTTCAACTGGACCATTCTGTAAGTTTCATTTTATAGTTTTTTGTAATCTAGAATTTTGTAGTTGATTTGTGTTCTCATGTACTATTTCACTTTGTATATATATATATATATATATATATATATAACCGGAAATGGCACTTTACTAGAAGCTCAAAATAGTTTTTCTTCGAAAAATACCTTCAAATATTATTTTTTCGAGTGTCCTATTTATAATCCTCTCAGAAGAACCTTCATCCTGAAGCATACCACCCAGGGCGGCCAGGATGTCTTAGAAGCTTCCCAGAACATAAGGACCCTCCTAGGAGAAGTTTCCGTGCAGAAGATGTACGACACATATAAATATATTAAAGCAGCACTAAGACTGCGTGCATTTATAATAAATATGTAAATATCAAATATAAATATTGTAATCATATATAAATGTAAATAGTTTTAGTAATATTTTAATACCAATGAAATGAAAGCACTTTGCCAACTCTTTTGTACAGAGATGTATTTTGTTTTTTCTCTAAACAAAATATATATTATTATTATTATTATTATTATTATTATTATTATTATTTCGACATTAATGTTATTTTAAAAATTAAAGATTATTAAATTTTCTACAGATTTGCATTAATACTTTTTCTATAAATTTTATGGATAAATTTATAAAATTATCTTGAATTTAAATCCTGGAGTCTACGCTTTAAACAAACAATACTCCTTGGCAGTTAGCAGTTATTCAAATGTATTAACTGACAGATAAATGTCACTGTCAAAGAACTAATTATTTCAAATTGATAATAGTAACCTTTTAAAAAGAAAAATGTAAATAGAACACTAGGAAAGGAAATCTATACAGTTTCCAGCATATGTAAATATGTAGGTATGTATTTAGATTAATAAAAATTAACGATTCACCAAAAAGTTTAAACTATTTCTCATTTTTGGATTAGTGAATACTATTTTATCCAGTTATCGAAAATTTAATCTTCATTTTATTATCAAAAATGTAGTTACTTAGATTAGATTATACTATATATTAAGAAATAAACAGCCAAAATTAGAGTGAAATTCGCTAATTCAAAAGTAAGTAAATAAATAAATATATCATCACGGCTTATTACCCATTGCAGGGTGTGCCAATCTGCTTTGTACACAGATATCGGTAATGATGAAATATTTGCACCGTGTGGGCGCTTATCAAGCGTCACCTCACGGGCACTCATTGCTGACGGGGAGAGTGTACCACAGGGGTTAATTTTGTACCATTTAAAATTGGAAATATTTCACGTTGGTCGAGATTAAACCCGGTTCCCCAGATTCGCGATCTGACACTCAAGCACGCGGCTACGAGACCCCATGAAGTCTAACAAATAAAAATTAGCTTAATCTTTTTTATGACTGGAGCGGTACATGGCGGGAGGTATTGTGTTGGCCACAATAGCTTTTTAATACTGTGCATGCGTCGGACAGTTCTGTACTGATTTGATTATAGGTTGGAACAAACCTGTTGTTTACATTTCCTACGTATTGTCTACATTTATTACATTCTTTACATTGTTTACACTTTCTTTATGCACGTACGTAAACTATAGCAGATTACGCCAAAACGCAAATCTTTGAGCACCACACACATGTCATTTTACTGAATGGAAAGGCTTTGAGAACTTAATTCTGTCGCTTCTCAAAACTTGTCTCCTTATCCAGTGCAATGAAATGTTGTGGACGTAAAATTTCAGATAATTTCAAAAGCAAAATTAAAATTAGCAACAAAACATAAATCAATAATGGTTGTAATAGAACATTTATTAAAACTTTTTTGAAAAACTATACCACATTGTAATTATTCATAGATATAGAAAGCCACGGAAAATTAGAGATTATTCTTGGTAGTAGGTTCAAAATAACTATAGAAGATGAATGGATATTTAAAATCATTCCAGCTTTGCACAGTGAGAAACCATGATGGAAATTGTTGATAAATATTAAATTAGCAACAACCGAGAATTGAATAGTTTTGTCTATAAAATGTAACGAATTTATATTTTCTGGGTTCCATCATTGCCACCCGAATTATAAAAATAAATACAGCTACTTGTATTTATCACACTCGGATGCTATAAGCTAGTCACTTATACATCTTAAATAAATTTAGTAATGGCTGAAATCCAATCGGCAGTACGGCAGTGGTATAACACTGCGTCTCGGTGTATCCGGTTGGAGGGTACATTTCGACAGCTGTATACAAGCCCTAAATAGATTAATAATTGAATAAATATTAACAATAAGGTTTTCAATATTAATTTCTGTAAGTATTTGAGCCATTGCATACAATAAGAATAAATCTTACAATTTAATATATTTAAAAAAATTGTTAATTTTAAATATTTATATTGACATCACATTACCGTAAAAATAAATAATAACATTAAAATCAATTAAACTTAAACATATTAATTAGAATTTTAGGAAAGTTAAAAGGCTAATAAAACTCAATAAACCCACTAGACCAGGTTTGTTTTGCCCTGTATTTGGATTATATGGAACTGGGATTCCACCGAATTTAGTTGTGTTTAGTGGTGCAAGTGATCAACCAACAGTCTACAAGGATACTGCGGCTTTATTGTAACCTCTTCAACACTCGTCCTTAGAAGTACTTTTGGCTGTTACTTAGATTTACACAGGACCTGAACTCATGTCCGTATTCATTGAAAGACAGTTACGCTAGCGATTATAACACAGCTGACTAAGTTTTCAAATAATACAGAAGTGACCGCTCTGATCCAGTATTCTATACCAAAGATTTATAAGCCGGAAAGCTAATATCAGGTAAGTGCCGGTAAAGATCGTTATCAAAATTTGTGAATGAAAGCAGTTTTGACGCATGTAGAAATGGATAACTCGTCATGATATATTCATGAAAGTACAATTTTAGAATCCAATATCTTTCTGTTTGATATTCAGTGTTTGTTTTCCGATATCATGTCATGTTTATGCGGTTACGCACTTCTTTATCGGTTGTTTGTTTCGCTGTCGTTATAATCCTGTTAGCATCCCTATGTTGTGGGCGTACCCTGTCATGTTATGAAGTGCGTAGGGTACGCAACGCATCTCTTCCGTGCATCAACAAGTGGTTCCATGCTGATTAAGGCTCTGGCAACGGTGACGGCGGCGTCGTTCCTGCTTGACGCCGGATAATTGGCGGATAGAACAGGCTGAGCCAGCAGTCCGTGGCCCAGACAGCTGGATGACGTGAAGGCTGCAGGCTACATGACGATTGTCACGCCCCAAACGTTTCTTTCATTTCCGTGGCGTGAACGAACCCAAAACGCCCAAGGATAGACGCAACCACTCACTCCTTTCCAAATAAGACAACAGGGATATTTTTTGGTCTTACAGAAGAAAGACGTTCTGACATTTATTCCAGAAAAGCACGTTTTTGATGGGTACAAATGAATTTTATAATACCCAGTTCAATATTTGGTAGACAAGAAGACAAGTGAATATGTCCTTGCACTTTATACTGGTAAATCTAATTTATCTTTTTGCTCGAAACTTTCTGTGTGGAATTTGTATAACATTCATACAACTGTCGAAAGGTACTGTACATACAAGAAATTTAGAATCTTGCAAGGAACTTTCTGTATGGATTTTATAGAAAATACATTGCCATTTACGAAATTTCTACCGGTAGATAGTGTACCGATAAGGTTTTTATTCGTTACATCATTGTATAAATAAATAAATATATGAATTTGTATAAGACGTAAAATAATAAATAGTAGAGAGTAGAGATGACATGTGTATATTTGAAGAATCGTATAAAACAACTGAATATAATATAATACATAACAACGTAAACAAATAACATATAACATAACAATAACAATGATAAATACAAATACAAAGAATAAAGTGGGCCTGTGCCGATGGAGGCGGCGCGATCGCAATTCATGGATGCGCCGCCCGCGTCGGTACAATAGGTACCGCATCCACCGACTGTGTTCGAAAACACCAGTGGTAAAAAGTTACCATGTTCGACGATTGTGCAATATCTACCTGATTCATCTACCGGATTCATGAAGAATCTAATCTCAAAAAAAGGTAGTGATGCAAAGCGAAGCACGCGCATTAAAATTGGAAATGTGTTCAAAGTAGGACTCTGCTCAGCTTGTTAATTACATTAAATTTCTAACCTGTTTCAAATTTTCAATTTTTTTATAGGTTATGGATTTACCGCTGTTTACCACTTGCGTTCTTAAAATATCGATTCCGGTAGCTATAACCTGATAAACAGCTGTTTACCGGTAACAGTTCACCGGCAGAATTTTCGTAAATGCCTCATATAATTGACGGAAGGAAATGTGCTGGCCACATCAGATTTTTTATTTAGAAGGTTGGTACTAGATGACATTTATTTATTAAAATCGGAATCAAATATTTGATTAAAAATGTTAATATAATGTTATCAACTACAACATTACATACACAAATTTCCGTAAATCAACTTGGTTTAATATAGCAGGTTTTTTTTAATATTTTAGTATTCTCGCATAAAAGATGCAAAATATAAAAAATAGTATAAAGTACTCATTTTATAATACTTTTTTTCGTACTTGTCATTTAAATTTTAGCGCGTGCAAAAAAAAGCATTTATAAAGCTCGTTCTTTTTACCTTCCGTCACCTTTAGGTAAGGAAGGTATTGTCTTTGGTCAAAAAATTCGGCGGTGAGTTTTTGATGAATAAGCACGTTTTAAGAATACGATTTTACTATTTTTACGATGATGTCTGTATGTGTGTGTGTGTGTGTGTGTGTGTGTGTGTGTGTGTGTGCGCGCGTGTGTATGTATGTGTGTGTGTGTGTGTGTGTGTGTGTGTGTGTGTGTGTGTGTGTGTGTGTGTGTAACAAAATTTTCGTCTACGATAACTTCTATACTACAATTCTAAAAATTATAATTCGTTCGTATTTCTCTTCGTTACATCCATGCGAAGAGCTGATTAGATTTTGGTTAGAATTGGACAACCGGAAGTACCCTCATTTGAAGATTTTAACAGTTTTTTTGAAAAAACTATGTTAAATATCATTTTTTTACATTTAATGTTATTATAAATATTAAAGAATATTTTATTTTCTATACGATTTGATTGCATTTTATACCTAATATTAAATGGATATAGAGTTAAAAAATTATAAAGAAATTAAATTTCATAAAGTAGCCATAGCTGTGGAAACAGCTACTATATTAAGAAAATTTTGATTGAAAGATGTCAGTGTCAAGTGAAATTGACATAGTGTGTTTGTCTTATAATTTTACTGGAAATAGGTATAGGATCTTTTGCTTTCTGTATGGAATTTGTATAAAATACATATAACTGCTTTGAGGTAATGTACAAGAAATAATAATAATAATAAATCTTTTATTTCTGCAGATACATTACACTGTATATAGAAAACGTCACAAAATAATAATTTTCTGTACGAAATTTGCATAAAATACATGCAACTGCCGGAAGGTAATGTACAAGAAATAGAATATTTAATTTAGCAAGGAACTTTCCGTATGAAATTTGTACAAAATACATAGAACTGACGGAAGGTAATGTGCTGGCCACATCGGATTTTTTTATACTATTACTGAACTCGCCTTTTAAACCAGAGGCGGATTTAGCAATTGTGAGGCCCCAAGCGCAATTCAATTTTTAGCCCCAGCCCCCCGCCCCCCAGAAATGTGTGTCGAATGATAATTGTTTCGTAACTATTATTGTGGTCCGAATGCGGTATTTCTCTACCGAAAATCGGTCACTGTAATATGTTAAGGCGGGGTTTCAATAATGCAGGTTGCATAAGCAAAAAAATCAATTTTCTTTTAAGTGCTTTTATAGTTTTTAATTGAAAAATGCATACCAAAACTAAAAAAATGTATATATGAATTTATTCTTTACTTCCTAATTAATATTAGTTGAAAATATATATAATATTTATTAATAAAATCACTCGTAAGTCATGTAAATAATAAAATTATTAAACCAAAATACAATTAGGTAGTAATTTTCTTCATATTGTTACCAGATATACATAAATGTTAATAAAAAATTACGTAGATTTTGTCCTGCACTTAAAAAAAAATGTTGCCCAAATAGGAACATTTCAATAGCAGCGCACTCGAAAACAGTTCACGCTATTTCTCATAGATGTCAGAACTGTAGGCGGCGTCACTGTCGGTAATGCAGTTCAAATCATTCAAGTATTTGTAAGATTAAAATTTATACCTGTTTTTGACGTTTTTTCCCGTCAAAAATTTTACTCCTATTATAATCTACAACCCTTCGAAGTACAATGCAAATCTGTATAAATTTTTATTAAACAGGCATTTGAAATACATTTATAATTTCTATATTTTAAAACGGAATCACAAATTAATTAAAAAACAAAAAAATAATTATCATGACACTTTTCAGTATAAAATATACATATGAAAAATCATAGAACACTAAATAAATTCTTATAGAAATTAAAAGAAATCTGATGTGGCCAGCACATGACCTCCCGCCAGTTGCATGTTTAAAGTAGCAATGAGTTGTAAGTAAAGTATCACTTTCGGTTGATCATTTGTAAACAAAATCAAATTTGTTGTTCCAATAAATAGAAAAGTCTGTAATGCGAAATTTTGGTTTATAATTTATTACGTTTTTCCTGGAAAATCTGTTAATAGCTGTGGGGACGAGTCAATTTTTGTGCCATTTAAAATTCGAAATAACCTTGGCCAAATTAAGTATAATTTATTATAATAATTTCATATTTTTCACTCAGTTGGCTTTTCAAACTAATGATTTTGACATCATCACAGTGAACAGAGAATTATTAAAAATTTAAAAAAGTGTTGAATATTAATAAAATGTAATTTATGAGTTTTTGCCCTGCTCTTTCATTTTTTTAGCTTCGATTATATAATGGGGATCAACACATTTTTGAAATTTAAATCTATTCCCCATGACTATTTCGGGCAAAATGCAATTTAAATAAAAAAATTCTAATTTGGGCAGCATAATGTTTTCCCACATAAAAAGAGGTTTATCCGGGCTTGTAAACACTATGAAATAGCATTTATTTTTTTGCATATGTTTAGTTGCCTTTGTAGAAAATAAAAAATATATGTTCTCATTTAAAATATGAAATTAGCATTTCGCGTTTTGAGAATTCGTGGTGGAAATACTGAAAATTCTGAAATAATAGCATAAAAATTGGTACAATAGAATAGGATTATCTTCTACAAAAATATTTTTTTACAGTCTATATACAAAGTAGCCATTTGCGCTCTTTTTTGTCAACGCAAAATGTCATTTTGCCGCTCTAGAGCGACAAAGTAGAAAAACGCTGGCTCCTCAAATTTCTAACTATACAATGTTGAGAAATGTTACTTGGCTATATTCTTAATGTAGTTACACATTACCCACTTAACAAGTCAATCTGACATATAACATTTCTGTCGGTATGTTACATAAACAAACAAAATGCCGCACTGCTGCGAAAATAAAATAGGGCATTCATTTACAAAAACGAAAATATAAAATGCTTAGATTAGATTGAAGCAATAGCTTAAGAAGAATGGAAAATACCGATAAGTAAAAATAAATAAAAAATAAATTTTTGTTATGGTGGAGGAACCCATTGTGGCGACTGTAGAAAAAATCTTGTGTGTGTTTCGAGCGCAAATGGACATTGTCGATTTCGAGAGAATGCCTCGCTCCTGCGTCGCGCGGCAATAACCTCTCAATCGACAATGTCCCATTTTGCGCTCTTAATACACAAATAGCTATAAACTTTAATATGAAATAATAATTCATACTTTACTGATTAGTGTTTGTTATTGTATGAATAACTACTACAATAATATATAGATAGGTACTACAATAACAATAAACAGCAATCTAGCTCTCCCTTCCTATTTGTGCTACAAATTGTAGTTAGCGTTTTTACAATAATTGTTATAAAAACACGTACAATTAATTTCTGTGTATACGAGTAGTTCTCGAAATTATAATGATGGCCTATACAAAAATAAAATTTAATAATATATTCGTAGTGAATTTTATAAATAAGAGAAAAATACTATTTTGCTTGAAATTTAAACATTAAAAGTTGAATACTTGAAAAATCTCCGGAAAAATATGCAGTTGTTGACTGTTTGTTACCGGCTATGATAGCCCAGTCATAAAATCCCAAACCCAGGGTGTCTTTACCTGGTCACTTCATTTGAATTCATCCATCCATCTCAGAAATGAACCTCTTATAGTACAGAACAGAACCGACGTACAGCCCTCTCTTGGTCAAATTTCTTAATAAAAGTGAAATAGTTCATAGCCTGGCCGATATGACTTCATGTCGCTGTTTTTGAAACCCGCCCTTAAGTGTGAGAAATGAAAATTTCTCTGTGATGGCTTTGTTTGTGTCTGTTTCCTTGGAGATAAAGTAAAAGATCTGATCTAAATAAAAGGCATTACTTGAATCTAGCCTCAAACCAGATTATGATTCTAAATATTTATCCTAATAATCAAAAAGTGCATGATGATCCACATATCAGCGGTAAATAATTTTGTCTACTTAAATCAAAAATTACCATCTATGTAAACAGGCGATGATATATTTCTGTTTATTTATAACGTTTTCTATCGTTTTTGTTTTGTAACAAGTCTTCCACAAAATAGAATACTTGGAAAGATGTATGTGTCGTGCGGTTTTGTTTTTTGTGGGTGAGGATCGGGAATGGAGGAAATGCTTAGACCGCCCGAGGACACATCGTTGTGGAAGACAAGAAAACAACCAACAACGCGCATCGCGCTTCATTGGTTCCGAACCCAAATACGCGACGAGCTGATCACAACCCCAGCTATAGCGCTGCAAGCAGAATTACTCCCTCCGAGAGGAAATTAAACACCAACTACAAGAGTTTATAATACTAGCATTTTTGACTGGTTGTTTTATTGGTAAATAACCATTTAAGCAAATAAGATTATTCATCAACATCTACGTACAGATAAAAAAAATTATATTTAGTTGAAGAGTGTGAGTTAAATAGGCAGTAATCCCATTTAACTAAAGATACTTAAAAATAGTTATTTATGATATGTGTTAAAAGTGACATTTTATTTTGTGAGAAGGAAGTTTGGAACAGGACGCGAAGCGCAGTGCCCAAACCTTCGAACACGTAGATATATCATACACTATTTTTTCTACCAACACTATTAGTATCTTCCTTCACCCTTAGGTAAGAAAGGTATTGTCTTTGGTCAAATAATTCGATGATGTATGTATGTATTTATGTATATATGTACGTACAGGGTGTAAATCGAAAAGTGGAACATAGGCGTTTAACATGGGAAATCAATTTTTCTTTGCGCAAACGTTACCTAATTATTTTATGCAATAATACTTTAAATAAAAGTTATAGAGAAATAAAGGCTGCATCTAAGTAATGTGAAACGATTATTTTATCTCTTCCTATAAACCTAAAAATTAATTACAAAGTTACAGTTTTTATGAGCTTTTTGTCTAAGCAGCCATGGATTTACGACAAAAAACAACGCAATTTTTTTTTCTTTGTCAGAAAAGCTTATAAAAACTGTAACTTTGTAATTAATTTTTACGTTTATATGAAGAGATAAAATAATTGTTCCACATGATTTTTGTCGTTACAAAGCATGTAAAGGTAATTCTGTTTATTGATGTAGATGCAGAATTTTATGCCCTAAAACTTTTATTTGACGTGTTTTTGCTGACAATAATTAGACGAGCAGGAAGTTGCAAATAACTGATTTCCCATGTTAGTCTCCTATGTACACCTTTAATACAGACACAGGGTATGTGTGTGTGTGTGTGTAAAAAAATTTCGCCTGCGATAACTCTAATACTACAATTTCAAAAATTATAATTTTTTATATTTTTCGTATTCTTCTTCCTTAAAGTAGCCAGCTTTGGAAACAACTACTATATTTAAAAAATTCTGATTGAAAGATGTCAGTGTCAAGCCGTTGAGTGCAATTTACACAGTAGGTCTGTTTTATAATTTTACTGGAAGTATAGGATCTTTTGTTAGAAACTTTCTGTATGGAATTTGTATAAAATACATATAACCTAACTGATAATGTACAAGAAATAGAATATTTATGTATGAAATTTGTACAAAATACATAGGACTGACGAAAAGTAGTGTGGTGGCCACATCAGATTTTTTCATATATAATATCATAAACTATTATTCACGAAAGATGACTATTCAAGGTCATTTGTTCGAAGAAAGAATACACACCACTTTATAGCAGTAGCTTAGCAACATTTTGTATTAGAAAGAGAAAGATTATTTGACCTATGTCCATTTAATTTATGCGGTGTGACAGATATACGTAAATAGTGGCATTACTTTCTAACACACTATAAATAATAATGACATATGTTGTAGAATTACAGATACCTAATTATCTACTACACTGCCCTCTGTGCTAATATTTACCCAGTGGCGTTGACTTTTAAATCAAATTATTATTCCTTGGTTTATAAGTTAAGTCTATGTTTTTGTATTTTGCAAAAACATAAGTAAAGAACATAAATCTTTTAGAAAGGCATTATTTAGAAAGAAAAATAATTTTCAAATGAATTACTCTTATTTTTTCAGTTAAAATGTGTCCATAAATATTTCATGTTGCACGCCTATGTATACGAAATGCAATGAAGTTATCTGCAAGTAATATTATATCAGACGGCTCACAAATGACCTTGAATAGTCATCTTTCGTGAATAATAGTTTAAGTGGTAAATTTTTGCCGGAAAATTTTCTGATTGTTACGAAAGCTGGTTGCCTAGCAATTTATTGAGTGACATTGATCAATGTCACGAGATAAATTGGCAACAGGCTCGAGTAAAGCAATCGGAAAATTTTTCCAGGATAAAATTTAACCATGAATGGTATTCGGATGACTATTTCCAATATAAAAATCAGGTAATCATTTATATATTTTTTTCTTGACAAAAATCTTCTATTTGTTATTGTGTTTTGAGGTGTTATATTTAAGTTTGCTTTTCAATGTTTTAAATAGATTCCTGACCGAACCGACTCGTTTCTAATAAAAACTGATAACACTGAAAATAGACACACTTTGACAGGTATGTAAACAATATATTTCTAAAACGTCAAAAAATTTTCACTTGTCAAAACTCATCTACATCTTATTGGATTAAAGGATGCGGAAAAAAATTTGTGACGTTTTTTTTCGAAATGAAACCTGGTAACTAGGTAGAATCCTGAATTTGGATTCTCTTATAAATTTATGAGTAAAATAGTCACATATAAATATCATAAGTGGTGAATTTTTGTCGGAAAAATTTTAAGATTCTTACGAGAACTGGTTGCCTAGCAATTTATTGAGTGGCATTGACAAAAAAAAATCATGAGATAAATTGGCCACAGGCTCGAGTAAAGCAATCGGAATATTTTTCCATGATAAAATTTAACCACGAATGATATTCGGATGACGTTCTAAAATAAAAATCAGGTAATCATTTATAAACTTTTTTTCTTGACAAAAATCTTCTCATTTTTATTATTTTTTGAAATGTTATATTTAAGTTTGCTTCTTCAACGTTTTAAATAGATACCTGTCCGAATCGACTAGTCAAAAATTTTTCGCTTATCAAAACTCACTTGTAAAAATACGACATCTTATTGGCTTAAAGGGTGCGATTTTTTTTTGTAAAGGTGTTTTGTCGTAATAAAACTTGGTAACTATGTAGAATCCTGAATTTGGATTGGCTCATACATTTATGAGTGAAATAGTTATTTATATTTGTACTTATTGCTATCAAGAACTTTGAGTGTAAGAGACACGAGATTGCCTAAATTAAATAAAAGTTGGGCCATTATGAGATCAGTTTAGTGGTATATTGCGAATCCGGAAAAAATTGTTTCAAACAGCAAAAACCAAAAATAATTATTTATTAAATTTATCAGGTAAAAATAATGGATATATCAATGATTCAATTAATTAACAATTTGTTTATTTCGTAATTCATTTATCAAAATTTCAATCAATTTACTTAATTTTAATATTTGTATATGGACATCGAAGTAGACAATACAGCAATTCAAATTCAATTCAAAATCGAAATTTAAAAACTGTTCATTGCTGATTAAGTTAAAAATACGAATAAAGCTTTTAAAAAAATAATGTTAAAAATAACTAGCAAAAAATAATAACCTACCTGATGGTTTCACTTGTTTCATTATCACAACCATTGTTTATAGTAGTCAAAGCAGAATTACATGTAGTTGCCTTGAACGTTCTCCATTATAAAATTGTCAAAAAATTTGTTATAATGTCCTGTGTAGGTATTAAATATATGTATATGTTATAGTACAAAACAATATACAGAATTCTAATGGCTAGTTGCAAGAAACTATTTATCGGTTCATTAGCAACTAACGGTTCTCTATGTTTCGAAAAATCGTTGCATGAACGTCATATAATTTTAAAGATTCGCTAAACAGTCATGTAACTTATAGGGCTGATTTCGGACCTATAAATATTTAACGGTTTAATGAATCGAGTTTGACGTTAAATGTCAAAATTGTTAAAATAAATAATTGGTGTAAATTTAACGTCTATAACCTGTTTTTCTCTTTTTACCTCCCGCTAACCTTGGTAAGGGAGGTATAGGGATCGTGCTAAAAATCGCATATCGAGATTTTAGTAAATGACCACGTTTTAAGGTCCCTAGAATCCAATTTTAACATTTTCCCGATGATGTCTGTGTGTATGTGTGTGTGGATCCTTCACTCTAACTCAAATACTATAGTTCAGAAAATTTTGATACCTTGTATTTCGAACTTTTTCTGTAATGAAAAGAGCCCATTATTTTGGTGTAACTCGGATAACCGGAAACGGCACTTTACTAGAAGCTCAAAATAGTTTTTCGTCGAAAAATACATTTAAATGTTATTTTTTCGACATTAATGTTATTATAAAAATTAAAGATTATTAAATTTTCTACAGATTTGCATTAATACTTTTTCTACTTATTATATGGATAAATTTATAAAATTATCTATAATTTAACTCCCGGATCCTGCGCTTTAAACAAACAATACTCCTTGGCAGTTATTCAAATGTATGTAACTGACAGATAAATGTCACTGTCAAAGAACTAATCATTTCAAATTAATAATAGTAACGTTTTAAAAAGAAAATGTAAATAGAACAATAGGAAAGGAAATCAATACAGTTTCCAGCATTTGTAAATATGTAGGTATGTATTTAGATTAATAAAAATTAACGATTCGCCAAAAAGTTTAAGCTAATTCTCATTTTTGGATTAGTGAATTCTATTTTATTCAGGTATTTAAAATTTAATCTTCATTTTATTATCAAAAATGTAGTCACTTGGATTAGATTAGACTATATTTTGAAAAATAAACTGCCAAAATTAGAGTAAAATTCGCTAATTTAAAAATAAGTAAATAAATAATAAATAAATAAATATATCATCATGGCTTATTACCCATTAATAGGTATACCAATCTGCTTTGTACACAGATATCGGTAATGATAAAATATTTGCACCGTGCGGGCGCTTACCAGGCGTCACCTTATGGGCACTCATTGAAAGGGTGGAGAGTGCACCACAGGGTCAATTTTGTGCCATTTAAATTTGGAAATATTTGGCGTTGGCCGGGATTGAACCCGGTTCCCCAGATTCGCGACCGGACACTCAGGCACGCGGCTACGAGACCTCATGGGGTCTCAAAAATAAAGATTAGCTTAATCTTTTTGTGATTCGGGCGGTACATGGCGGGAGGTATTGTGTTGGCCACACCAGATTTTCTCGGACATGTTTATGAATTATGACAGACATTTATTGTATTAATACCACGGATTGATACTGTTGCTAGATAAACAATTCAATAACTAAAGATCCCAATATTTTTTCGTGCAACTCTTTGAATTTTAACGGTTCGCTAACTTTATAGGACCGGTAACTATAGAATCAATAAACTATTTATTGAACAGTTTTCATGCAACTCAGCATAAATCTCATATGTAACTAATGCAGAAATATTTAATTCATATAAGTTAGGAATTTTGTTGTTACCATATTCACAAAACAATTTAATTTATACAAAACTCACAATAGCGTTTTCCATTTATTTTATTTAGTTGCACACTAATTGTTACAAGACAAGCGTAGTGCATTTTAAATTAAACATGTTGCAAAAGTCCTGTGCAAGTTTTTTTAGCTGTCACGATCGAATAGAGTGGTAAATGTATAACCGCAACTATTTACTTGTATACAGGCTGGTGGCGGTTAGGGGTTAACATAGCAGATTTAACATGCGATTTTTTTATGCAATTTCCTGCTCTCTCATTCATTTTATGCAAAAAAAGTTGTTCAGAATTAAATATGCACACAAAACAGTTTTTTATGTTTTTATTATGTTTCTAGTTTCTTCAGAATTTTAAAAATAAATTTCAAAATTTCTGTTAATTCGCAGCAATAGCATGACATTTATTTTCATTTTTCTAGTTTTCAGCAGGGTTGTACTTCTACGCGTAAATTATGGCAGAATACTTACATGCGTTAACAATGTAAACTTTGTATATATTGCACAAGCGCAGCAAGGATTTAGCAAAATAAATCTGATTTCTATGGGGTTTCGTGGCAGCGTGCCTAAGTGTCTGGTCGCGAATCTGGGGAACCGGGTTCGATCCCGACCGATGCCAAATATTTCGAATCTTAAATGGCACAAAATTGACCCCTGTGGTGTACTCTCCACGCCAGCAATGAGTGCTTGTGAGGTGACGCCTGGTAAACGCCCGCACGGTACAAATATGTCATCATCATTACCGATATCTGCGTACAAAGCAGATTAGCACAACCAGCAAAGGGTAATATGCCGTGATGATATATTTAATTATTTTATCGTATTTTTTTTTCTTACTTAATCTTACTTACCAGTGAGTCAATGACTAAAATAAGAAGTAGAAAAACAAACGAAAATTTTAAAAAGTTAAATTTATCTTAAATAAAATGCACTTTGCATGGTTTGTTTAAAAATGTTATAAAATAATAGTGCATGTCAACTTACAGATTATTTCATATTAGCCGATAATTTTCGAGTTTATTTTTTTTTGTCTAGGAATACAAAAAATATAAACATCTAAAAAATGTAATAGCTACTAAAGAAAAAATTTGAATAAAAAATCATTTTATTCATTAATAGGTCTTTTTGTTTTATAGTTTGACGTATAATGTTTGATATAAGTCACGTTTATGTAAATATATGTACTATTAGCGTACGATGTCAATTTTTTAACAGTAGTTAGCAACACAAAAGAACTGGGTATCCCAGCCCTTGAAGTTATAGGAATAAATACGGAGAGAGTGAAGTGTCTTCCCCCTCTACAATGTGTAACTTTGTCAGTTGAAGTTACAAGGTCGTTGCTGTCTATTGTACATATTTGACCCTTGAACTGCAATATGTAAGTTTTCTTGCAATAATATTAAATTCTTCATTTAACATAGGTAATGGGAGCAGTTAGGCGCTGCTGTTCCACCTACTTTTTCCCCCTTCAATCTTAGTCAAAACGTCAAATTCTGACATTTTCATTTCTAACTTAAATGTAACTGTCATAATACGCATGCGTGCGCAAACTATTCAAAGTGCGCAAGCTTACTATACAAAATGAAACATTTTTCATGACAGTGTCTACACTATTAACTTCTAAAAAGGAGGAGGTGAAATAGTGCTGCCACCTGGAAAAGTTGTGCGTGTGTGCTCTCATAATTTGCAGATTTTTTTGTAACGTGGTAACTTGTTATTGTAATTTCAAATATTTAATTTTATATTAGCCGCGCGAATCCCATTTCTATGTGTGCGTTCAATTCATTTAGTGTTAGCTAGCACTAGCGGCTTATTCATTCTGAACGTACTGCTAAGTTTAGTTTTGCTCGAGCATCTAAAGGAAAACTCGAGCGTTTCTGATAGATGCTAGATACTTTTGCCAAGTTGAAAACGCGTTGAAAAACGGAATTATAAAAGTTGACTAAGTGATTACGAATAGTAGAGTAATGGAATTTTATTTATCTCGCAAATACTGATAAACGAAAAAAGCATATCTATAATGACTTTATTTTATTCAATTTTGGCAAATTTAAAAAAAATATATTTAAGTATATTCAGGAATGAAGCATTCGTTCAAAATGTTGAGCCTCCTTCACAAATTCCATTAAGAATATTTTTATTCTTAAATCCTTTTTTTAAGAAATATTACCTAGTGAGCAAATATCAAAATTATGTTGTTCAACTCTGTTCAGCATTTTGCTACAATTTAGCAGTACAAGTACATGCTATTTTCGTGTTTTGAACGTACCCAATGTGTATTACAAGGAGGAGCTACAATACCTGCGTCCGTCCCCACCGTGCTTCACTCCCCTTCGTTCGTAGTTCAAGTTTATGCTCTCTCTATATTTATTCCTACCTTCATATCCCAGCCCAACAACTAGTGTCATCTATTGGGTACAACTTAAAATACTAACTTGCTTCACTATTTCAATAAAATTATATCCCATACTACTTTCAACGACTCATTTATGTATACCTTATGAATTAATTAGAAATAGTAATATATTTCTGTCTTTTTTAAACAAAAATAAAATAAAATAACTTTAATTTACATGCCCGTAAACAACGTCATTGTCTATGCGTAGAAAAAGACGTATTTTACATAGCATAGATTACAGGCACAACCCTGGTTTTCAGGCATTATTAATAAACTTCAAACGTCAATCTGACTTATGGACAGGGTTGTGCCTGTAATCTATGCTACGAAAAAAAAAAAAACGTCATTGTCTACGCGTAGATAATGATGTTGTTTACGTGAATAAAATTTGTATATTGTCTACGCGCATGTAGACTATATTTTTTTTCTTAAAAAATCTAATGTGCACTCCACACGACTTCCTTGCACGCAAGTGCACGCAAGACTAATATGAAGTGTAGACTCAATTATAAAATTGCACGTATTTGACGTAATTGGACATAACATCTATTTTTTATTTTTTAAATATTTTTTGTCTTACTCCATAGCAAGCTTCATTACAAAAACCAAAAAGTGTATAAGTTTTAAATTTACATATCACGCTTATACAAAGGGCTAATTTAATAATACTTGATGTGCTAGACGCAGAATTTAATTCTCTAAAACTCTTATTTGAAGCATTTATTTCTAAAATCAAAATGAAACCATTTTATTCAAGAAAAACTGTTAACGACTTCAGGTAATATATCACTAGCCTGTTTTAATCAAATTCTGCTGTTATTCCAATTGAATAAAAGTCTTATATACTAAATTTGAAAAGTTTTGGATTATATTTTAATAAAGTTTTTCATTAAAATCTATTATAGGCTTCAAATAAAGAACTATTTCTGGAAATTATGTAATGACCAAAAAGGGAGGTGCACAACTAGATGTTATAGAAGTCCTAAATACAAAATTTCAACTTTCTACGGCTTACCGTTTTTGAGTTATGCGAATACAATACTTCCCTTACTTTGTACAGGGAATTAAAAAGACAAAAATATTACTATTACTGATAAATTTACAAGATATATCAATAAGTCATTGAAAGTATATTATACACGATGTCATTTTATAGAAAAAAGTGAAGCATGTACTTTACGTAACCAATAGATGCCTCTAGATGTGGGGCTGGGAATCACCAGTTATATTGGGATGTTAACTGCTGATAAAAAGTTGACATCAAATTTTAATAGTACATATTTTTATAAAAATGTGAATTACACCAGTCCTAAGTATGTAAAATTCTTGAAACATAAACACCTATTAATAAATAAAAGTATTTTTTTATTAAATTTTTTCTTTGGTAATACATTTTCTTTAGATGTTTATACTTTTGTACATATTTGTAATGTAAAAAAATAGTTTATTTACCTATACGGTTCAAGTCAAGATGCACTAGTATTTGGTAACATTTTAAACAAACATTGCATAGTGCCTTGTATTTGTCTGTTACGTGCTTTAAAGGAAAACTTAACATTTTAAAATTTGCGTTTAAGTAACAAATCATGTGTATTTCCTTAAATCTCTATGGAGCATGTGTAATATATAAAAAGATTACATCGTTTACGCATTGCTTTCATTTGACATCATTTTTTACACTGTTTACGCATTATTTACGCATGTATGTAATCTATCATAGTTTACCCGTAAACACACAACACTACTTATGGAAAATAATCCTGTATTCATCGGTAACTATATCCATCACAATAATTTTTTATAATAATGACACGTTCCTTATTTGAATTAACATTCGTTCATTAGATTTACTTTGACAAAAAACATTTTTGACAGAATAATATTGTTTTCTATAATATCATAATTTATAACTAATGATAGTAATTAACTGAACTTTTGAAAATTCTTTTTAAAATTACGAAGAAACTAAAACCATAATAAAAAATACAAGAACAGTTTTTTATAGAACATTTAATTCTGTGCAACTTTGCACTCTACAAATTTTGCCGTAAAATGAATAGGAAAACAGTAAATTGCAAAAAAAATCCTTTATTAAATCCCTATGTTCACCCTTGACAGTCACCGTCCTGTATATTTACACACGTTTGT
Organism: Harpalus rubripes; assembly: GCA_963082715.1. Classification (NCBI taxonomy): domain Eukaryota; kingdom Metazoa; phylum Arthropoda; class Insecta; order Coleoptera; family Carabidae; genus Harpalus; species Harpalus rubripes. Next base: position 28,604,530 of record OY720449.1, on the reverse strand, counting down.
TTTCAATAATTCTTCTATTAGCTGTATTCTTTTTGACCCAATTGTATCTCAGCTCAGTACATAATTGAGTTGAGCTAAAGTGAGTTGTGATTTTGCAAAAGGAACAAGTTTTATTCCAATTTATCATTTGCTACTTTACCGGTAGCATTTGCTGTAACATTGACATTTTTCTGATCTATGATACTGTTGTTAACCGAAAAATGGATAATGTTGAAAATATATTACTTGTTTGTATATGTAAATATAAATTTTGTTGAATTATATAACCTTAAAATGCAAACAGAGTATTTCAAATCATTTTGAGGTTTGTAAACTGGTAGTGTAGCATCGGAAAGGGGGGAAGTGACTTTACTCAGAGCAACTCAATTCAGTTGTGTCAGAAAGAACAACGATTTCCTGAGATTATTTGAAGTAATCTGAGATGAGTTAAGATTTTTTCCAAAAAGAATACAGCTATTATTAACAAACTTAATTTTTTACAACCATTGTACTTACACAATCATTTTTTACAACTCAAAACAAACTAATTTGGCTGACTGCAATCGCAAAAACTAACGACAAGTATAATTGAAACACGTAAAACTAAGTTAGTGCGCTTTGAATATATAAATGAAAAACGAGTTATGCACTCAGTGCAACAATGTTCGCACTAAATACATAAATGCTATATCGCAAACAACAGTTGAAGAAACAAGAGATTTATCCGTCATTAAAAGAAATACTAGTAAATGAGTGATCAGATGCTCATCACCATTATCAGTGTCCTTTTTTGTTTACTTTCCAGGTGTGGAACTCTTGGCATTGTATTTGAAGTGAGGAAATAAATCTCGGGCGTGTATAATGGATGAGATAGGTTGAGAGGGCAGAGCGTGCGGGTCTCACTTATACAGGTCCAGGTTATACACTTGTTGGACCTGAGACTTGGCACTCAGCCCTTAACGCCAAACAACACCTATTATATCCCATCACAAGCCAAGCAGTTCGCACACAAGGTGACGAGAATAAAGAATGTATTTGTGAGTTCCCGTAATTCATACAAGTGTGTGTAGCATATGGATGGAGTTCCACCTGTTTCACTGACAATTTTATTTTACAGAATAGGGCTGTTCCAAGAATTTTTATATAACTTTTAAGTACTAAAATATATTGTTTTTAAAAGAGCCTCGAATTTGAAAATATCACAAACGATATATTAATTAGACATTTTACAATTAATTATTGAAATATGTGTAATATTTTCAAAAAGTTTAACATGTGACAAACTATCGCGTAGTTTTATTTATATAAATAACGTAGGAGATGGACAAACTTTTCCTATTGGCTTTGAATGACATGCTGTATGTATTCCGACGTCACAGGAGTGGGGGGGTTGTTTTTCATTACTATTTCTGGAGCCAATCTTTTTATTTAATTATTTACGAAAAACAGTACTATATTTATTGTTTTATTACTATGAAAAATATTGCGCAATCTTTCATTTAAAATCCTTTTAAAAAAACGTGAAACCGGCTCATTCTAATATTTAAAAATAAATTAACTTATTATAATTATGACATTGATTTAGAATGTTATTTACGTATTCATTAAATGAAAGATGAACACTATGTGAGCACGTATGTTTATGAGTAAAGTTCTTTGCCGTTATGTTAATAAATTTTACAGTAATTTATCAAGTTTAACTAAGAATGTATTTTTAATGAAAAATTTGTTTCATTTTCATAATAGTCCCTAGTACCGCTATGAACAATAACATAACAAGTGCATTGTTTCCAAGGCAACTATTATTAATTTGGAAAATTAACTTGAACTATAAACAAGACTGAAAAGTTATACTAAGATGAGTCAGTAATAAAGTTGTTAAATATATTTTAAAGTTAATCTTGTTATTTTTGTTGCATGTTTTTAAGTAGCAATAGTTGAATAATTATTGTTTAGTATATTTTTTTGCCAGTACTATTTGTTATAATGCATTAAAGCGCTTGCAATTTTCATATTTTAATGAGACTTTAGATACCTCGATTTATACCCACCGATAAAATGTTTTAATCGTAAAAATGCCAAAATAATAGACATTTTGTTAAACTCGAACGAAATTACTTAACTAGTTGTTCACTGGAAATACCTGAAGTTCTGATGACATTGAACTTTAATTCAAGTATTCCGAGTCTGCCTGAAAACAAAAACCTAAATAGTTAAGGACCTGCAAGAACTATCATGTTATTGATTATTTTGTCTCGTAATGATTTAATTTGTTTAATGAGGCTATTGAGACAGTTACACATCAGTAGTACAAGTAATAAATTCTCAAAACTAAAGACTATAAATACGAGTACATTTATTTAAGTTGTTCACAACTTGTGATTTCTCTGTTGGCTACTTCGACTTGTTCAGAACACACTAAAGTTGTAAATATTTACCTAGAATTACTGCTGTGTTCAAGTTCTATAAAATTCTCTCTATATAGGTTTCCTATTATAAATAAATAGAATAAATACTGAGAGTCAATAAATAATTAATTACTACTTTAAAGGTCGTTACCACACAGCAAAAGTATAAAAGAAGTTCGTAAAAACATAATATGACATCTCTAGAATTATAGAATTCTTATTATTATTATTCTTACGAGTATATATTGAGTGTATACGGACCACTGTTTTATTTTTATTTTTAAATGCAAATGCAATAATTCTAAAACACTGTTTTAAAATACATGTTTGTTATTGTCATTATAGTTTATCAGTACGGATAAATATTCCAGTCTGTTTTCTATATATTTCAACACTGACCATATTTATTAGTGTACTTCATAGACTAATAACAATGTATTCCGGTAAAAATACTCCCACGTTTTAATTAGAGCTAAAACAATTCATAATATAATAATTGCTTCCTATGTTTAAAATAAACTCCTCCCTCCGTCCAAACAAATATTTTCTTTGCAATGAAAATAACGTCGGCATTTCGGTAGGGAGTGCGTCGAGTTTCCTTGGCTGCAGGCAACAAGACTATGCGCCTTCTCGTCTAATTATCTGAAACCTTTAATTATCGCCCGAGGTGAGCAGAGCTGTTTATCCGGAACTAAACAAAGATGAATAAAGGGATACGTAGGAAAATAAATCCCAACCATTATCATGTATTCTTAATATACAACCCTATCAAAGGCAGTATTCGCTACAAAGTGCTAGCTTTCAATTACATGTCGAGAACACTCAATACGAGAACAAGCCTTAATTGCTAAAGCCTTGTAAGATGTATTGATATATTGTAACAAATTTAATCAATTTTACTTGGAACTAAAGCTTTATCATATTAATTTTATGAAGAAATTGACTTCTACCTTAGAAATAAAAACTGTTTGATTTTAGTATTGGTTTCGCAGATTAGCTTTAGCTGAACAATCCTGCGTCAGCAATTGCAGGAAACATTGCATGCCAGTATTATTACACACTTAGCCGAGCAATAAAACGCCAGTAAAATGCATCTTTGTTACGCATACATTACAGTGAATAGCAATGGATTTGACATTTCAGACTGGCTGCAGAAAATTTCCACCTGAAAGCGGAGCTTAATTTTTACTAGCAAATAAAATTTATTTACGAAGAAAGATACTTTTTATATATTCTATAGAATATTTTCATTCTGTAGTATATAATATTAAATGAAAGATATAGTAATTTTTAAATCTTATCCAGAGAAAATAAAATCCACTCGTTTCATTGCCGATTTTCACTTTTATTTTATTGATTTATTTCAGATTATCCTGGATTACGAAAAACTAAGACAATTTATAAATTAATTAATTCAATCAATCAATAAAGAGTAAACCACTAGTCCGAAAACAAGTTCGCACCATCATCCGAAAATAAAAGCATTTTTACAAATATTTTTTGGATATTATCTGTAGGTAACTCTAATTACGTTTGTTGGGTTTTTTGTTTGTTTCCGTACCTTCCAAGATTTTTACTGCAAAACGTCATAGTTATTGTCATTCAGGAAAATGATATAGCAAAACATAACCTTTAATATTTAGTTAGTAACTAAATAAAATTTGCTATAGGTACATAAATAATAATAAAGGAAATTAAATTTAGTTAAAACTAAATTTTAATCGTAGATTAAATATTTCATGTAACCGGCTCTTAACAATAGAAATCTATTCGATTTATCGTTTACTTGTTTATTTTAATTTTTATTAATCTTAATCTGGACTTCCCCTGCGCGACTTTCGCCTAACCACGCGTACTGGGAACGGTTTATTCACCATGACTTGACTTTCCATTCATTTCGGTAAACGTACACGTATTAAACAAATAAGCTCTGTTCGTTGACAAGTCAGGCAAAGTTGTATCAGTGCAGTGCAGGGTGGTGTAGTTAGAATGGGTTTACACTGAAGTAACAGTGAAAAAACGAGATAGCGTAAGTGAGAACTGTCATTTACATTTCCATTGTATACATCATTATATTATCCATTTCTTCCATGATTGACAATCACTGCAGAATAACACGCTATATTTATAGGTTATAAAATGCTTATTTTGTTCTGATTTCTTCACATTTATCCCCACTACAACGTTCTGCACTCTTTACACTACCTTGCGAGACAGTGCAAATAAGTTAGTTCTAGTTGGTTCTAATTCTAAAATGGTTGTGAACGAACAGGTTTCCCGAAACTGCACACTTTGTCAGAAAACACGCTAGTGTAACAAAGTTAACACTAGTGTAACAAACTACATGTCAACGAACAGAGCAAAACTAAGCCTTATTCGATTAAAATTATCATATACATTTTGTGCCTAGTGTCTCGGCTCTGACTTGGTATGCGGAAATAAATTCAATAATTTGAAATTAAGTGACTTTTATTTTAATGTTAAAAAATTCAGTTAATGTATATAGTAGTTGTAATGCCGTTCCCTCGTTCTGATGTGTCGGTTTCTCGGGCGCCATCTGATACTGGAATGAGGGGGCAAGGGGGGCAGGAAGCTCGTCGGGGGATCAGAGTTAAAAACGCAATCACGAAATGTTTCATCTTAACTTATTTATTTACACACTATGTACAGAAAAATAACAATAAAAAACATTTTTCTTGAAAGAGGTTTTCTTTTTATCTGTTCGACTCAAAGTATAAATTAAATCTGACCGCGTACTTGGTGTCGAAAGATGATGATGATTAGACTCCGTGAAGCGAAGTTAAAAATCGGACTCTGTAGTTTATACGACGCGGACTTAGTATGTTTTAAGCCTTATTCACAATGAGGTTTCATGACCGATGCCGATGCCACTAATTCTTGCCGATAATTTTTCTACTTATTTATTTAACATATTTTATATGATGCTACTCACAATGAAGAGGTATCGGGAGTAGCAGTGTTAAGAGTATCGGCAAAGAGACAAATGTTTGGCACAGCCAAACTTTTACCTCTACTTCGGGTTACCATTGCAAAAACATATATGTCTGACAACCTCATTTCTTGAATAGGGTGTTCATAATCTCCTTGCTGCTCGCTGTTCAAGTTTATTGGTCTTGTCCACAAACGTCGACGATTTTTACTTCTTTAGTATAAGATACCAAGCGCAAGCCCTATAGTTCCAGCTATTAATGGATTCATTAGTAAAACTTTATATACTTTTTGTGATAGGAAATGAATTACTCACTAGAAAGGTTATGTTTAGTAGTAACGGTATCGGTAAGTCTTCCTAATGCGAATGGCAAATTTGTACGTTGGAAGAAAGAGATGTTTTCGGCAATCTTATTGGTTCGAAGGTGGAGTGGCATCGCGATGTCTGATTGGCTGACTGTCCGGGTTTGTAAAATGTTTATTTTGGGACTTTAAAATAATCAAAAAAATAAAGTTCCAGCGTTCTGTGACAATTATGACCGGGTAAGAATATACAATACAAATTAAACATGAATACAATAAATAATAATTAAATGTTTCAGGTTGCCTTTGAAGTCCTTGGCTGGCCGTGGCGCTAGCATCGCTCAGCTGTTGTAGCAGTTGTCAAATGGATTTCCCAGTGATTTTCTCCATTCTCTATGAATGGAATTGTGTCCTTAGGGCTCTTATTGTTGTTCAGACAGTTTGGCCCGGCCCATGGATTATGGGTTTGTCGGCTGGCAGTGGTTGAACATCTTCACTTAACTGGTGAGTTTCCTAAGCGTGTTTTGATAAAAAAAAAAAACATAATTTTCATCCCGATTTCTTGGCAAAGCCTACAGAAAAGTGTCGAATGACGACCTCTGCCTTGATTGCAAAGCCCACGGACCGGCTATGAAGAATGGAAATTGTTGGGAAGATTGTGAACTTGGAGTTTTGACAAACACGTGTTTGTGAAAAAACATGGCTCTCTCGCCGTGGAAAACGGATCGACTTCGACACCGTAGGCCAGGGAATGTGATTTCGTCACATAGTCTAATGCGAGGTCTAATGCCTAAACTAAAGATGTTAGAGGGTTACAAAAAGAACTGCATTACCTTGCTTCATTATTCTTCAAAATCAAGACTATATATAAAATCTGGACAGGGTCAAAGTACTGGTAAACAATAAAAATATGGAGTCGCGTTTTCAAAAATGTAGTACATAAGTGAATGGTACTGTGATGCTTTCATGCTTTCCTCACGACAACTTTGGTACGGGTGCTGAATGATAGAGATTCTGCGGAAGAAAGCAGAAAGCCATAACGATATTGTTACGCTACAAATTGTGGTAGTTAATTAATTTATATGGGATATACGTAATACACTATTTATATAGTTTGGAAATAGTAATTTGGGAGTTAGTTGTATTTGGTATGTGACTAGACGAAGAGGAAGAGTATTTGTAATAAAAGAGTATTTGTTGCGTAGTTGAATTCTTTATTTTTCTATCATTGTAATAATACATATATTTATTTAGTAAATAAATAAATGAATGTGGCATTTTTTTAAAAGATATTTAAATCAAAGAAATTGTGAAAAGAATGCTAGCCGGCGGTATTTGAACCCGCATCCTTAACATTTGTACTGTTATTGGTAGCACGTAACAGTACAAATGTTAAGGATGCGGGTTCAAATCCCGCCGGCTAGCATTCTTTTCACAATTTCTTTGATTTATATATTTACAACAAAAATAAGTAAAGTATTAGATTTAATTAGATAAAATTTGTTACCATTCACAGGTAGTTTAATTAACAAATCCCACATATATACAGACGAAACATTATTATTAAAATAAAATTAAGTCTATATGGACGGTTTTATGCAGAAAGAAATCGACCAGCAATATGCTAATTGTGTAGTTTCATTATAGTCCAAGATCCCAGGGCCCCCAGACGTTACTTATTTTCTCAAAGATGAAATGTGTGGAATAGAGTAGTATTTCTATATGCATTGAACGCACGCATACCTACTAAGTTGGGTTGACGGCCAATTTACAGGTACCAGGTGCGAAAGGTAAGTAAAAATTGAACTTACTTCACTTAAATTCTGAAGGCTGATTTTTATGTATAGCTTATAGAATATTAGTACAAAATAATATTCAACACTCCCAGACACTTCCGGGCGGCCTTAACTGCCGACAGACGCTTTAAAGCTCACACAAAAATACATGAACTTTACTTATTTTCTGATGCTTGATTTTTATATATGTTACTTAGGGGACTATTGCAAACCTATATGTACACAGCCAGACAAATGCTAAGGGCCAAACATCCCCCCGGACACAAAAATAACATTCTGAATCACTGCAGCGGGAATCAGGTATTTAACTTTGACTTTAATTTTTTTTTTAAATTATTTGCTGTTTACATTTTGATTCGTTTATTTGTTTTTACAGAGAAAGCTACTATTGATGACAATGATGAAGAAGATGACTTGGATCCGGAATATCATGTTTGGCTTGATGACAAATCATCTAACTTCACTAACGATGATGACCTTGATGATTGAAATAAAATAAAATATTTATTAATAAATAATTAACATGTAATAATACATATATTTATTTATTTACAACGAATATAAGTAAAGTATTAGATTTAATTAAATAAAATTTGTTGCCATTCACAGGTAGTTTAATTAACAAATCCCACATATGTAAAGACGTAACATTATTATTAAAATAAAATTATGTCTATATGGACGGTTTTATGCAGAAAGCAATCGAGCAGCAATATACTCATTCTGAAATAATTACATTTTAGTTTCATTATAACATATTCAAATTACTAGTAATTTTTTCAAATTTATATGTTTACGTATGGGTTTGAATAGGCTCATATAGTATTTTTACCATAATTAATATGGAAGATAAATACAATTTACCATAAATATTTAGTAATTTTGATGCTTGGTTGTGCATTGTAATGTTAAGAGATTATAAGGGTAAAATTGCAAACCAAGCCACACTAATTATTTATTAATATTAAAAAAAAAAAAATTATAAAAGTTTTATTGACATACACACTGTTTCTTTAATTTTCTATTTCAAAATAAATCTCTTCGTTGCAACACATCGTCTTCAATTTCTGGATAAGGTACTTTGTGTATTAATATAAAATTGTAATGCATCAGATCAAACCCGTTCCCCAGATTCGCGAGACCCCAAATATTTTGAATTTTAAATGGCACAAAATTGACTCCTGTGGTGCCAACAATGAGTGCTCGTGAGGTGACATCTGGTAAACACCTGCACGGTACAAATATGTAATTATCATTACTGAAATCTGTGTACAAAGCAGATTGGCACACCCAGCAATAGGTAATATGCCGTGATGATATATTTATTTATTCATGTATCAGATGAAATTAGATGAAGCATGGATTGTATGTCAATTAGTATTGTAGAAGCTATTACCTTTCCTTCTGGCCACAAGGGCACTAGGGTTTAAAAAAATGTAAAACACGACGACCACGATCTTTTTTTGTATATCTACATCCTTTTCTTCTTAATCAAAAAGATCTTTGAAAAATATTAAATTTGGTTCCGATTTTCTTAAATTTATTTTCCTTCAAACTAACTTATTTCCTTATTATTTGCGCAAATTTTTCTGTTGGCAAATTCTATCAATAGAAATGAACAAATTTACCAAACGAAATCAATCCACTTGCTTGTATCTTGCAAAACGAAAATTTGAAATACGCAAATTAATTCGACTGGCAATAGATGGCGGTATATACACCAATAGGTTTGGTTGATTTCTACATAACAAGAAATTTAATTTGTTCACACGATTTCATTAAAAACAGAAAAACAAATAATTTGTGAGTTAATTACTTTCTGCATAACACCGTCCATATGGACTAACACATTTATATGAAAATTATAATCCCCTGTACGTATGTCTAATGTACACATACATTAAATATGGCAATATATTTCCTATTAAATCACAATCTTTAGGATATTAATTCTCCAAATGTTTACGTCGTAAACTAGTCAATTACTTCACGAATGCGAATGCGCTATAATATAACATTCAACAAAATCCATATCTGCGTTATAATCTTCTTGACAACTTCATCATATTTGATTCCATACATCATGAGCTTAACTCCTCCGTAATGTTACAATTAAGACCCGTTGCCGTCTGGTAACTCACAACAGCGTGATGTAAAATTCACGATTAAGGACGGCTTACTTTGTATAAATTACACGGAACAACAGAAATAAATTGGTGTGAGGCTAACCGTTCTGCGGCTGGAGATTTATGGGTAGTGGAACTAACAGATCAACCCGCAACCGAGTAGTAATCCAGTATTAACGGCATTACCCTTTCAGCGAACGATATGCGATACCAGACAAAAAACACAACAGATATGGATCAGGAAGAGGAAATTAAACAGTTTTTTCAACAGGAAATTTCACACTTAACGAAGAAATTAAATCGATTCTGTTGTATACGAGCACCTTTGTGCATTTCTACTTTACTATAAACAAAGCTTAATTTATTTATACTATATTTGTTAATGTGCAATTCCTAATTTGTATTTTTTCCTAATTTATTTTTAAACCTGGTAAATTACTTACCAAACCGACTTTTTCAGGTTCTACAAATATTCAAAAACAGTATAGTAAATATAACAATAACATGAGGATTTTACAGATTCTTGAACACAAAATCATTTAAGGTGGCTTTATACGATCAAATAAATTAGACGAATATTTACAAAATAATTTTTGGTCAAATGGTTACGCTTTACATGTTCAAATTATATGAACACTATTTGCTTATAAGTGGGCTACATAATTACATTTTATTTTGGTTTGACATTTCATCTGCGCATTTGTCGTTTAGCTAGTCTTTAGTGTGAGTTTTAATATTGTGCTTTCATTTTTCTTTACTGAAAATACTATGAAATTTAATTAAAACAAATCAAATGATATTTATCAAAAAATCTTTATGCCAACATTACAAAATACGGGATATGTAACCTAGGATGAAATAATACTTTGAATTAACTAAAATTTGAAGTAAATAACCTTGATATTTAGAACATGCCCTAAGTTGGATTTTTTTGGTCATATGGTTTGAACATCGAACGTTCAAATCTCTTTGTGGTATGTACATTTAAATTAAGTATAGAACATCCAGATATTTTGCAATTAGTTAACTGAATGTAACATTTATTATTTACACACCTTTATATGTACTTATTAATAGAAACCGAGAAACAATATTATTATGAACATGTTAATAAGTATTCCCACGTATTTTTGTTTACAGGAACTCTACACTCTACCATTTCCAATTTATTGGTGTGAAATCGTAACAGTGTTTATTAGAATATATTTTAATCAAGTAAACCGCAAATAGAGGGCAGGTTCTAACAGGATACAATGAATTGTTGGTAACATAATAATTGTTTTTGTTTATTTTTTCGTACCATTCTATTTTATCCAAAATATCCCTATTATTTATTATAATAAGTATGTTATTTTGATCTTGATAAAAATTTTGTTGTCGACCTCTATATGTCTTTAAAGGAATAATGTATGTCTGTGAGTCTGTGGCTTAATTTTAAAATCGACAAGAAACTTTTAGTGTTATTAATATCGAGATTACTTGGCATTCTGCATTTATGTTGATTACAAATGTCATTAATTTTGTCTACAGCGCTAAATCTCTTTAAGATTTTATTGACATGACATTGGTTCAATGATGTTGATATTAAAGGAAGTTTAATATCATTAAAAACTTGAATATTTTTTAAAAAATTAACTTTTTCATAATATACAATATACATTTTTACGGTCCAATTTTAGTGTAGTAACCCTAGGCAGATTATAACTTCCTTTGTCTCAACCGGGCCTTATAGTGGATATAAGGGCATTTATCTTCGATATCCTTTTATTCCCTTCTTTTCAGTATTTGATGTTAAACACTTTCTGTTTATATTTTTAATAGTTTTCCCTTACTGTTTGTGTCAATGTTTTATTGCTGGCATAATATAGCAACAAATTCCATTATACAGTAAAAAATATAAAAACATCTTTTTTCATATTTCATCTTTGATAACTATTGATACTACTATTATTTACTTTCCATTCTTAATGCAATTTTGTTTCTCATTTACATATTATTACAACAAACTAAATATTTATATAAATTATATATTAAATACTTACCACTCTAAAAATAAATAGGAAGCCAAACATAAACAATAAACAACTGTCACTACTAACTAAAAGCAATGTGAGAATAGTTACAGAAAGAGACAATAAATATAGACATTTTTTTTTGAAAAAATAAACTAAATATGTAATTATAAATAAATATTTAAAGATATAAATATTAAAAATAAATAAATAACTATTAACTAATAATTATTAATAATTCATACATGAATGTTCAAATACTGAATATACAACTATTATCACAATGAATTTTAAAAATAATAATAATATTTTTTTTTGCAGAGTTTACAAAATAAATCTGTGGCTGTATGGCAGAATCATATATGTCATAGCACACGAAATCTCTCTATCAATATCGATTTATTACTTTTTATCAATTCTTGACGTTATACTGAATTTGCTGAAAGAATGATTCTTAATTAGATTTTCTGAAACCTGATAATTTTTTTAAATTTAATGTAAAACATTTACAGCAGTAATAATAAATAAAAGTTAAATTCAGAATAGCCTTTGTTTGACACAGGAATAGTTTATCACGAGGTTTATCACGAGCTTAACCCACGAATGTATAATAATAAACATGGAATAAGGCTTAACTCTAAAATAAACTCTCCACAAATGTCATTTTAACACAGGGTTAAATTATATATAATTAATTATATATTTTCCGAATATCTAACCTTTTGTTTATTATTACCGCTGTTAAAGTGACATCTACTTTTTCTACAGACACATGGAACAAGTTTTTGGTATCATATTCCAGGAATTAAATCAATCTTGTAAGTAGGTAGTATTGCCGATTTACAATAGTACAATTTCTAAAGTAGGTACGTGTTTGATATTCTTTTAGTTTCACTCAAGAAAACATAAATTCTGAACTTTTAATGTCGTTCTCCATCATTTGTTTGCGATTCTTAACTTTATTTTAAATGACAGATAAATAATCTCATATTCTCAATAAATCTAGCATGACATTCATTTTATTACAGATTAGAATTAAATTAATAATTGAAAATTAATTTGATATTCTATTTCTTCCATTCGGTCTAAGTAGTTGTTAGTTTCATATTTTCTTAAAGGAAATTATTTTGAATATTTGGCAACTTTATCAACCCTACAACTACAACGTATTGTCGCCCGCGACCGGCGAATATTTAAATTCCTGTTTGTATTTACGCTAATTTATGCCAAGGTCAAAGTTTATGTACTGTCAGTGATGAGTGGTTGGATGAGTTCAGATTTCTGCGCAATTATTATTGTACTCTAAAAATATTGTACTATCGAGCATTTCAATCAAAATGTGTGTGCTGAGCAAAGCTTCAGCATTTGCATAAAATGTAAATAAAGAACTATTTGTACAATAAATAATAAATGTATTTTAAAGTAATCACTGCTAACATATGTATTGAAAAATATATTTTTATTTCTTTAATTTTAGAAATTTTTTACGGGTTAGTGTATAATGTTAAGTTTTTTTGTAATAATTATGTCTTATAAAAAAACTATCATAAATGATTAACAAAGTTTTTATTTTCCTAGAGATAAGTGTGATAATGAGCTATAACGTACAACGCCATGTTGTGGTTATTGTAACAAATTTTACGTTGTGGTTAGGATTAAAAAATATTAGTTAACATGTGTATTGGAATTGAAACTCATTATATCAAAAAATGACATCTGTAAATGAATTATAATATCGCACAATGTTTAATTTGCAATTTTTGTTTTAATTACGTTTGCTAAAGCGGTTAATAGTACAAAGATAAAGATTTTTCTTTGTTTTTCTCTGGCAATGAGATTCGAAAATAGTGCGCAAGAAAGATGAGATATGGTATTGCATATTGTTTTACCGCCAGTACAAACCGACATATATTCAGATTTCAGCCAGATCTAATATTCCAACGCTAAAACGGAATCGTGAATGTATTGCGGATAAAATATTCTTAGTTTTACGGAAAATTTATGAATATTATTGTAGAAGGAGAATATACGTTCAGAGCTTTAATCTGTATAAATAAATATAAAGTTTGTGGAGAGAGGTTTTTATTATTTCATTTATTCTTTCAACATTTATTAAATGAAAAACGACCCATCACTGCTGTACATTTGTAAATTGTATGAATTATTTGTGTTCCTGAAAATATACTTAAAGTCCCTCTGCACTTACTTTGACAGTTTAGAAAGTTTTTAGAACGCCAGATAATGACACAGCTTCGACAGTTTTTAAATCTCCCAGAAATTAGTCTGAGAGGATTCCAAAAGAAGACTGATAGAAAACTTTTAAAAAATGGAAAGAATGGTGATGTGTATTTTTATTGAAGTAAACTACCTTGAACATTTAAAGTGTATTTATTACAGATTTACATCAAATCAGCATAATTCCCATTTGCATTTTTCTCAAATACCCCGAAATATTATACTAATACATATGAATATCGTTGAGTTCAGAAACAAGCAAATAAAAAAATAAGTTGTCACTTAAAATAAGAAAATTGCACTAGTCTAAAAAATTCTTGTTTTGCTCGCCAAAGCAGTCTTGCAAATTAGAAACTGTTTGCTAATTTAACCGACACCGCAGGTTCCACTCTTCTAGAGATATAAGTAATGTATCCTACAACCTTTATTTGAAACATGTTTATTTAAAATTAATAGGTAACTGATTACTTCAAAATAAAAATAAAATAACATTGTATTCCCGATATAACAGATTTCATGTAGGCACCCGGTATAATAGCGCATGTAATACTTGCCGAAAGAATCAAGTGATCTTATTTCTTGATAAAATTAAGTTGCATTATAATGGAGTAAATAATATATAATTAACAAACAGCGTTTGGAAAAGGTTAACTTCATTTTCGTTGTGGTACATTTTTGTCAAATATGTATTTAATTACCATGTTGGACATATGTACCTAAATATAATAATTCTTATTGAAAATAATAATAAATTTTAAGTTATTTTATTTATTTTACATGCACGCTTATTGATACATTGTCATATATAAGCGGAAGCGGTGAACTTATATGGGGATGAGACAGTTTTTTCTTGAATTATTTATATTAGCGCATTTTTTATGCGCCGATTAAGATGAAATGATGAAAGATACACACAACTATTCCTTATCTCGGATTCGAACCTAGGACCCTTGGGGCGTAAAGCGACAGCGCTACTGCTATCCACCTGGCTCCGCTAACTATATAACTAAATTATAAATTATTAATAAATTACTTTAAATATATTGTGTAGAAATCATAATTAATGTTTTAATTTTAATATTTATTAAACCTTTTAAATAAACACTATTCAAACAACACATTGCTATAAATAAATCTTTCAAATTACAAAAATCATCAGTCGCATATAATCATTGTCTTTATAAAGTATTAATTAATTATTTTAATTTTTCTAAATAAATGAAACTGACGGTAAATATATTACCTAATATACAACTGCACTACATATAAATTACAAATCGAAATAACCGCATTACACAATTAACTAAAAAAAAGTAATGTTTGTTTGAAAGTAAACAGTGGTATAAATTGATTCATAATAAACATATCATCACGGCATATTACACGTTGCTGTTATGCCAACTACTTTGAAAACAGAAACCTCTTACTGTTGAAGAAATATTACAAAAAAGAAATTTTTGCACTATTTTTTCAAGATGACGGCGCAATTAGCAGTGCACCAAGGTTAATAATCGGAATATTATCTAAATCTATAGAAGATATAATAATGAATTTATATTTATCGAATAAAGAATTTAACGTTCTTTAATATAAGTATTTACATAAATTTTCAATAAATAATATTTAGATGATTTTTTCTTGTAACTACTACTTCCGGTTGTATAATTGTTAACAAAACATAATCAACTCTTTTCATTATTGTTAGATTGAGGAATCCGTAGTTAAAATGTCTTAAGTCTTATAGTATTTGAGAAATCGTGGATCCAAAATCCACACACACGTCCACTCACACATACGGACATCATCGTAAAAATGTTATAATCGGATTCTAGGGACCTTAAAACGTGCTTATTCACTAAAATCTGGATATGCGATTTTTAGCAGGAATCCAATACCTCTTTAAGCAAGAGGTAAAAATCCGGAGATCAAAAATACTCGACTTTTTGCATTGTAAATATATCCTGCTATTTTATTCAAATTAAATTATCTATGTAATATGCAGTGCACCAAGGTTAATAATCGGAATATTATCTAAATCTATAGAAGATATAATAATGAATTTATATTTATCGAATAAAGAATTTAACGTTCTTTAATATAAGTATTTACATAAATTTTCAATAAATAATATTTAGATGATTTTTTCTTGTAACTACTACTTCCGGTTGTATAATTGTTAACAAAACATAATCAACTCTTTTCATTATTGTTAGATTGAGGAATCCGTAGTTAAAATGTCTTAAGTCTTATAGTATTTGAGAAATCGTGGATCCAAAATCCACACACACGTCCACTCACACATACGGACATCATCGTAAAAATGTTATAATCGGATTCTAGGGACCTTAAAACGTGCTTATTCACTAAAATCTGGATATGCGATTTTTAGCAGGAATCCAATACCTCTTTAAGCAAGAGGTAAAAATCCGGAGATCAAAAATACCCGACTTTTTGCATTGTAAATATACCCTGCTATTTTATTCAAATTAAATTATCTATGTAATAGATGTCAATTACTGTAAATTTGCGTATGCCAATTATTACACTAGTATGCCAGTAATGATACTTTTTCACGGTTTTACAGAATTAATTAATTTTCTCTCACAGTTCGTCGTCAGATATAATTGTAAATATATTTAATTATTCTATACACTTTTAAAGTAATATAGCAACATTAATAAAAACAATACAATGTAAAGTATCATATTTGAAAGTAGACATATACTCTTAAGGTGTCAATTACTGTATCGCTTACCATATCGGTGTTCGGTCACCTCAAGGACACTCATTTCTGGAGTGGAGAGTGTACCAAAGAGGTCACTTTTGTGCTAATCAAAATTGGAAATAATTTTGGCGTCGGTCGGAATGAACCCGGGGTCTTCAGATTCATGACCAAACACTAAGGCACACGGCCACAAAACCCCTAAAAATTATCTGTAGTAATCGGTATAACTACAAAGAGGAGATTACTCTATATTCGACTTTTAAAAAACGGGATTTAAATTCAAATTTTTTCCAAAGAATCGGTCTAAATTAGTAAAAAATACCTATTATAAATATTTTCAGGTCGCGGATCTAGGGAACCGGGTTCGATCCCGACCGACGTCAAATATTTCGAATTTTAAATGGCACAAAATTGACCCCTGTGGTGCACTCTCCACGCCAGCAATGAGTGCCCGTGAGGTGACGCCTGATAAACGCCCGCACGGTACAAATATGTCATCATCATTACCGAAATCTACGTACAAAGCAGATTGGCACACCCAGCAGTGGGTAATATGCCGTGATGATATATTTGTTTATTTATTTATTTATTTATCTATAATTATCATAGATTTAAGTAATATGTGCCAGTCAGGACGTTTACCAGTCGTTACCTCACGGTTGTTCAAAGATAGCTGTGAGGTATCCCTCAGTAGTATTTGAAAATTAGATTTGATTCCGGGTCATTTGAATCACAATCAATAATAAAATCGCTCATTCGTTTAATTTCGGTTTGTTGAAAAATAAATAAACGGATGAATTCTTTCCGTCTGCTCGTTTTCTCTATAGTAGGCGTTGTAAACTGTTTTATCTTTCCCTTTGGTTATGAGGCATTTCCTATCCCTTTACAAGGTGGCTGACACTGTGGAGCAGCCATGAATTAATGACAAGTCCATCCGTACCTGCACATATTAATCAGCGGGACAGTATTTCACAAACCCATTTGAAAACACTGCTGATGAAATATTACTGCCAGCCACAGTTTCCTACCTAGGATTAATTTGTCCCTTGCAGACTTGTCCAGTGATAAACATATAAGTGCTGGAATAAATGATAAAATGATTTATGTGGATGTATATGTAGGTGTTATAACATTATTTATTATACACAACGTACATGAAAAATGTTGTCCACCCACTGTTAAAAAAATCACATTTCTGCACCATTTTAATGATAAATTCTAAAAAGATATGCGTTTTTAATATTTATTTTGCAATGAATTATTTAGCATACCTAATTATAATTATCCTTCTGGATGCGTGAGAAATGGTTTTCCTTTCTTCAAGCTTTGACTTTGAATTAAAAAGTATTAAAATGATATCTCTTTTAAGTTTACGGGTATATTGGGCACGGTCAACCGAGGTCAATTGGGCGATAAAATAATAGAAATGTAGAATTACAAAATTGTTCGTTAGTTTATAAAAATAGTACACTATTTATAGTAATATTTTTAAAACTTTACACTATGAGCAGTGCTGTCGTGCTCTTAATGAAACAAGTTAAAGATCGCAAGGTACGCAGGTAATAGCATTGTGGTAGTTTATTGTGATATTTAGAAGTGTATGGACGTATAGTTTTGTGTATTAAACGATGTGATAATTGACAATTTAACATAAAGTGAATATGAGAATTTGTGTAAATGTGTTTTCTTGAACAAAGCCATCAAGTATGAAGATTTTCCATTAGGTACCGGGTAAGTACAAATATTGTAGTGCATTCTATAAATGAGATCTTTGAAAATATATTTTTTTTATTTATTGTGATACCATGACTACGTAGTCAAAATACATTATATCTAGTTCATGAGGTGACACCTGGTAAACACCAGCAGGGTGCAAATATGTCATCATTCATGATATATTTATTTATTTATATAGTTCCTGCTATATTACGAAATATGCGTCTACAATTTTCAACTAATTTAACTAGCGCTTTAATACAAAATTTGTTAAGCCTGTTTGTCAAGATCTATAATTTTGGTCAGAATTCTGTAAAATAAAGTTTCTGAACAAATTTGTGGTCAGAATTTTATGTATATGGTGTAAATGCCCAAAAATCGGTAAATCCTAGGATTACCGTGCAAAACCAAGCATTTACTAATTGTGTGTGGTATATCTACAAACTATTATATGAATGATATAATTTTGGACTATTACCAAGGCTGAAATGGCATGTTTCTCTACATATAACAGAAATATCGTAACCTAACGTAGTGTCACCCTTGGAAAACTCGGGCCGAGTTGGTAATAGTCCGAAATTATACCATTTGTATTATAGTTCGTAGATTTACCGCACACAATTGGTAAATCCTAGGTTTTGCACTTTAATCCTAGGATTTAACGATTTTTGGGGCCTTTACAGTGCATATACGTAATTTCCTACATAATTCTGGCTATAAACATGGATGTTCTTTATAATATTCTATGAGCTTCGCTACTAACTCACGAATCCAAGATAATTTAATAACATTTTATTAAATTAAAACTGTACACAATAACCTACGACCGCAATAATTATCAAAAATTCTGCTGCTAATTGCCAAATATCATAACACGCGCGCACTTTCTATCCATAAAAATAGAACATTGTATTGTAATTATAGATCGTGACATACATACATAGAATTTCTGTATATAGTGTATAGCAAAACCGTGTATTAGTAGAAAATCAAAATCATTCATTAATAACATTCATAATAAACAAATGCGCAAACTGAGAGTTTCTCGTTTTTTATTTTACAGTTAGTGATGAACATTTAGTGTTTATAATTAAAATTTGGTTTATTAATATCAACATAATTTCTTCTTCTATGTTGGTTGTTCTTTATTAATAATATTGCATGGTACCACTAGTTTAATTAGTACTTAGTAACAGTTAATTTTTTTTGAATTATTTCGGATGATGCAGAATTTTTATTGAAAATAATTAGTGAGAGACAATATTTGATATTTCAAATTTAACAATGAAATCGCTATGGCGTATCTTTCGAAACACCATCCTTGTATATCTACGTAGGTATAATTTATATTTTATATAATTTATTTAGGTATATAATAAGAGGTAAAGAATAAAATGAAAAATCTTTTTTATTTATATCCTTTTTATTCTAAAACTAATTTTAAATAGGAAATATTATACACAGATATTTTGTTTTTATTTTGTGAACGCCTTATATATGTGTAACAACTAAACGAGCTACCTCAAATAATTTCTATATTATTAAATATACAAAAAAATATTATAAGACAATCTTATAGAAGTCCAAGGGGGACATATCAATACAGAATAATAGTATATTGTGTATCTAGTAGGAAAAGTGATATATTCCCGGACGATTGGTGGAGATTGTAGGGCGAGCCGTAGGCGAGGTCAGCAACACCAGGAGTCCGGGGAGTCACTTTTCGTACGTGGTACACATACAATTTTTTTTTCGATCGGTTTATATTCAATAATTAGTTATTTTATATTTCATTTATAAATGTCAGACAACAAACAAGACATAAGATTATTGAGTTGTTTTGATAAAAATATGTGAGGGTAGCGTTACTATGGTTTGTTTATTTATTTTCATAAAAGTCAAAATATATTTGAAAAATATCAGATTTTGTGTTCAAATTACGAGATATGGCTAGTGATAGTGATTTATCTATATCTTGCACACCACCGGATGTACTGAAGGCAGCTAATTTGGTGACAGTGAATTTGCTTCCACAAAAATCAATTGAGAAATATGAAAATGCATATGAACGGTTCATGGATTTTCGTGAAGCGAAACACATAGAATTATTTTCTGTCCGGGAATATTTTGCCACGCGCCGGAGAAACTATGCCCAGACTGTTATTTTTCGTTGTCTAGCAACTGCACTAAAATACCGGAAAAATGCACTTTTCGGGTCGACAACACACCGGAAACGTGTCAGTTTTCGTCGGATTGAAAATTTTTTTTTTGAACCAGTGGTTCTTAAGTTATATTTTTTTAAATGGGATGGTATATATTTTTTACGTCTATTAGGTAGAGTATTTTTTCTGAATTCAACCATGTACTCATATTATATCCTAACATAACAAAAATATTGAGAAAAATTCAATTGAAATTTTATAGTCGAGACAGATGTCAAATATTAATGATAATTAAACTCTAATTCTTATAGACCAAGACCAGGGGCTAGTGCTACGTGAAAAATGTATTATTGTTTTCCAAATATAGACCCTTTGGCACTCACACAAAAAATGATACTTTAGAATCTAGGTATTTTCTGTATGGAACTTGCATAAATATATATATATATATATATATATATATATATATATATATATATATATATATATATATATATATATATATCCCAGCAAACACAGTTTTAACATATATGTACCAGGTATGTGGTATCTGAAACCTATGTAGTATATAATTTATTTACGTACTTATAACGTCATATACATATATCATGTCGGACATCTCTCAAGAGACTGTAAATGATATTGTCGGTATGTCAGATTGGTATTGGACCTGGTACATACCTATAACTATATACATGTTACCGTACTTATAATATATTCGTAGCGAATTGATCACGTGTCATCTATTCCAAATCTAATTGGTCTATTTATGTGACCAAGGTCTCTGTCTGTCCAAGCCAGTTGTGCAGAGGTTTAACAACGACGCATTTTACTTTTGCAGCCATTGCAGTATTTGATTATGTTTTATGTAGTGTGTATACTTTCATTTTATGGCAAAATCGGCTTGTCATACGGTAAGTTTGTTTATGTAACTATGTATTCATTATGTAGCTTATTTTCATTCTTGAACGAAAATGAAAATTTAGATAACCTGAAATAATAATTTCAAACTAAAGTACTATAAAATTAGAATTTCAAATGAAAAACGTTTATACACATTACATATTATATATTTTACGTATTGTATTAATAAATTGTATTGAACTAGTCTGAGTGAATTTTATGGGTCGATTCTGTTCACATCTGTAAGTTTTACAGATCTGTAAATCTGCAAAAAATTACAAAACACACCTGTTCTTGTTGATTAATATAAAATTATACATAAGGGTGGCAACTTTAGGTGCGATTTTGTTCATATCGACTCATTAAGTTGTTTTATATTTAATTTCTATTGTAATAAATATGTAATATAAGTATTGTAATAAAGTACATATTTAAATATATATATATATATATATATATATATATATATATATATATATATATTATTTTTAGTTAATACCTACACATTTTCCTACCATCCTTCATAATATTTAATATTTAAATTTAGGATTAAAAAGAAGTAACAGGTATAAAAATTCACAATGTAAGTAGTATATTCAAATAATTACAAAGGAGTGATATACTTTTGTTATATACCATTTACGTTGCAATATCTACATACATGGGATGTGTTGTCTCATAGACCATGTTGCGGACATAGGTCTATACATGTACTTTCCAGGGATGTTATTCGGTATGTAACATATAATACGAGTTATGTCTATATTACGTACTAAGTACGTAACTGTGTTTGCTGGGATATATATATATATATATATATATATATATATATATATATATATATATATATATATATATATATATATATATATATGTAAATGCCAGTTATTTTCAATTATTGCAGAGGGCGCTAAAACTTTTATAGCTTTAGTCAACAGACATTTTTTACTCTAAAGCCTGTTTGTCACGATCTATAATTTTGGACAGATTTATGTACAGAATTCTCAACAAAATTTTTATGAACAAATTTTTTGGCAGAATTTTGTGCATACAAATATTCTGTATGCTACTGTGAACGTAATTTGCTACATAACTCTGACTATAAACATGGATGTTCTTCATAACATTCTACAAAACAAAAAAATGTAGGTCCGATATATAATACCTAGATTTTAAAATGTAATTTTTTAAAACAAATTTGGTTCATGACCCGCGATGACCCACAGCTGAGTAGAGTCTTTTTTTCCGGGGAAGACTGCAAATCGTTCTCCAGGGTATTTAAAGTGAACACCAAGGGTCAGTATTTGGAATACCATTATACATTTTTCTTGTAGCACTAGCCCCCGGTCTATTAACTTAATATTTCGTGTGTCTTACTTCAATTATATGGAAGGTCATTGTAAAAGTAATTTCAGTTATAACGATCATTAAGTCACGATGATCTTCTAAGAACATGATCGCAAGTATTCGGCCATAATCGCCACGCTGATACTATTAAAATCCCGTCATAATTTAATGTAACGTCAAACATTTGATGGATATGACAAAATTGTCAGTTATTTTGATAATTAAGAACTACTACTTATACTATTGATCATTAATATACGTTATCTGTCTCGGCTATTTGACTGATAAATCTATTTCGTAATTGTACAAAAGTTCCCTTACATCCAAATCTCGTTCTTTCAATCTTTCTCTTCTATTTTGGAACAACTCAGCACTGGTTGCTCCGTTGCTGCCCTTCAAAGCCCTACTGAATGTTTCACAGCGGTTATTCAACAAATGTACTTCGATTAGGCCGACCGGATGCGAGAAATAATTAATAGCGCACGGCGCCCGAGCCGGTCACAAGATTCTCACTCGATCATGGCCCATTCAACAAGCGAGCCCTAAATTGCCTACCATTACACCGATAGCTCTCCTATTATACACTCACGAAGTATATGGACGATGATTGTAATGTAAACATAATATACCGTAAAAGACAAAAAGATGGAGAAGAAAATGGATTTTAATTTACTGCTCGTTAGCTAATTTGTGGATGGAGTATTCTCGAATTTCATGCGTTAGTGCTGCTCTAGTATTACTCCAAAACAAACAGTTATTTATGATAGGCGCAAAAGTAGGACTAGGAGGATGTAGTATATAGTAATTTCCGCAAATGTGTTAAATGCCTTTCCTCTAGTGAGTGAGTGCCACACAATTTGTTTTTAACATCAAGCATTAAAGTATTTATTGATTAAAATTATTAAAGATGACATTTATACTTCGTTTTTATAATTTATCAACGAAAATTTTGTTTGTTGCTAAAGTTATTTTTATCCATCTTCAAGAATAACAAGTTCATTTATTGAAATATCCGTTTAATGACGTAATATCGTTCAATTCCAGTAGCTTCACATTGTGAGCAATAATGTTTTGTCAAAAACCTATAAAAGCACGTAAAATAGAATTTATAATTTTACAGGGAACTATTAGTCTCCTCCTGTATTTAAAAATATTTTTGTGAGTGGTTTCAGATTTTCTTAAATAAATCCTAAGTTTATTAATCATTATTTCTTTCTTCATTTTTTAAATTTCAACGCGTAAAAGAAAAAAACAGATTTTTTTGTTTTTACCTCTCGCTAAGAGAGGTATTGAATTCGTGCTAAAAATCGCATATCCAGATTTTAGTGAATAAGCACGTTTTAAGGTCCCTAAAATCCGATCTCAAATAAGACATTTACGGATTCCTCAATCTAACAATAAGGGGGAGAGTTGTTAAGTTCTGGTAACAATTGAACAACCGGAAATAGTAATTACAAGAAAAAAATCATCTAAATATTATTTATCAAAAATTTATTTAAATACTTATATTAAAGAACGTTAAATTCTTTATTCGATAAATATAAATTTACTATTATATCTTCTATAAATTTAGAGATAAAGAAATGCATATAAAATGATTTGATATAAAAATCTTAGATCAAACTACTTCAAGGTAAGAAATTCAAATGTTTGTAATTGACACATAAATGTCACTGTCAAAAATATTTGTACATCATTATGAAGATTATGAAAATAATAAAAAGTCAACAACACAAAAGAATAAACTTAAAAAAGAATATAAAAATTAATTTTCGAAAAAATGACGAATATAAAGAAAAAGAAAAGGAAAGTAGAAAGAGAAAATTTCAGGATATTGAATATGAAGAAAATGTATGTATTGTACATAATTTATATTAAAATATCCCTCAGATTTTGCAAATATATGTGAGAATTATTTTGTAGTGAGACATGAATAAATGTATTTGTATTTTTTAAAAATATTTTTCGTTTTATGCGTACAACCAAGTAAAATATCTGGCGAGTGGTTATGTGCTGGCCAAATCAGATTTTTTATTTTGCAATAAATATTGGATCCATAATAGCTATTTACGACATTAGTTCATTAGTAATTAATGGGAACTTTATACAGATCGAAAAATTACAAATTTCTGAACTTTTAATCTCACAGTACTTATTTTTAAAAAAGCATTACCATAAAATTCATATACCTACCTAAATACACTTAAATCTACAACATAATATCTAAGCAAATCTAATTCAAACCTTAAAATGTCCTTGTTTACGAAAATCTCATCCAATCATCCTAATCATATGCGATGTTTTGATCGATCCCTGTACATTCTTTACCTAGGGTAGGTGAAGTAAAAGAACACAGGAGAATAATTTGAGTTATAAGCATTGAGGGACGTGTCAGTGTGACATCTTCGTGCCGTGCATTATTCCCAGCGCATGTAATATGTATACGCAGACGTCAAGTGCAATTAGCAGCCTGGTAATCAAAGGCTGATCGATCAGTGACGGGCTGGCTGATTCCCTAATGGAATCCCTCTGCCTCTATACAGCGTCTTCCAGAAACAAACTTACTTTTTGTCATAGAGTGCCGCAAATGGATTGAAATCTTGCAAATAGATTAAGCCATTGTCTGCAGTGCGCTGTTTGTGCCCCGGCCTTTGTGCCAAGACTCACGCCGCTTTCAAACTTACCCTTTTCAACAAGTTTATTAGCAATTTGGATACATTTAAACCATTAGTCACAGTTGCCTCTAGTTTTGCTACGGATTATTCAAACGTCGCTCAATACCAGGACAATTAAATAAATATATATTCATCATGGCCTGAAGCCTGAATCATTTTACAAAAACATATTCTACTTTTAAACAAATTTTATTTGCTTCGTTCTGCTAGTGGGAGTAAATTCAAAAGTTTTATTTGCAATACAAAAGAAAATCAACAAAATATTATCAACATATTTAAATTATTGAAATTTCATTCACTACGATATATATATATATATATATATATATATATATATATATATATATATATATATATATATATATATATATATATATATATATATATATATATCTTACAATTAAGTGTTTCTATAGTTTTCTCACATAAAAAATAATAGATAGCGTGAAAATTAAAATTCCAAAACGTTGTAGCTATCTTTCTCTAAAAGTTAGGTTTTGTGTATTCTAACGTTAAATATAAAGTAAATTTCGACGGAAGCTCTTTCTGGAGAAATCAGGTAAAACGCTATGAGTTTTATATTAAGAAAACTAACGAACACTGGTTTTATATTTTAAATTTTAATTTGTATTACTAAAAAAACTGACCTTTTTATTTATTATTTTATTAACCTTAAAATTATATTTCAATACTGTATATAACGTGAAAAATTTACGTACGCATGCGCATTGAAACCAAAATAAGCTTTATTTATTTTGACGTTATGTGAAAACTCTCTAAAAACTTTTAGAGAAAAATAGCTGCAACGTTTTAGTTAAATTTTATTTAGCGCAACTGTATGTAAAGGTTGTAGTAGTATTTATATTTTAACAATTGGGACAATTTAAATGATCAGTTGCTTCAACGCAACTTAAATTTAATGCGTTTTTTAAATTCAGATTATTAAATCGAAATGAAATGATTGTGTAACTGGATATAAGGTATCATAGAAATCTTTCTCTCTTAAATTTGCTAACTATCTAATTCTCTTTCCATTTTCCTTATTTGGCAGATAAAATAACTTATGCAGTA
The DNA here is from genome assembly GCA_963082715.1 of Harpalus rubripes. Classification (NCBI taxonomy): domain Eukaryota; kingdom Metazoa; phylum Arthropoda; class Insecta; order Coleoptera; family Carabidae; genus Harpalus; species Harpalus rubripes. The sequence continues at coordinate 28,578,123 of OY720449.1, read as the reverse complement.
TGTGAAAATATATGCAATATAAACATATTATTGATGTCTAAATTTCAACATTCGCCGTATCTATTTTGACGTTATGTGTGAAAACTCTAATAACTGTTGTTCTGATGTTAGAAATTACAGAGTTATATATACATAATTTATTAGAAGATGGTATTTCAAAATGACTAGATGTCAAATCATTCGTATTATAGTGTAAACATGACTGCGAACTAGTCAATCTAGATACTAAAGAAGTTTTTAAAATATTTCAAAATCAGTTTAATATTTTCATAGCAAAATGGTTTTCATGTAATATTTATCAATGTTACATAATTAATATCTTTAGATCTTCTCAGAGATGTTCTAGCACATAAGAGTATCTTATGTAAATTGAAACATTTTATAAGATTATTACTGATCTGCGCGTTAGGTCCTTGAATTATGCCTATTAAGAATTTTTTACATTAAAGAGACTTTTCCGTTGGCCGTTTATTAATAGGTTATGTTAATGTATAAAAAGTCATACATTAATGCCCCCTATTAATGCATGATGGTTTGTTAAACGATTTTAGGAGATAACCATAGATACCACATACCACTGCTGAACAACTGTCAAAACTTATGTGTCAAACATTACTAAACTTTTTGTCATGGAATAAAACTAGATTTTCCAATTCCGTAAGATACGGTCGACTGAAAAATATTGTAACTAACACGTGTGTTAATTGGCGATTAATAATCTCAGCCACGCTCACGCGTTAAAATTTCTCAATCATTAATCGCCCTCATTATCACACTTGATAGTTAAGTAACTATTTTTTATTGAGTGTGAATATTATGCAAATGCAGGTTCATAAAAGTTAATCATTTCTTTTAACTTCCAAATATAAATTAATTTAATAAATCTCTCCCTCAAATAGTTACCCTGACGGCAAAATATCTCTTGAGACAGAAAAAAGTTAAGACTCATTTTTTTTAGCAATATTTATTAAATGTACTAACTCATATTTATGGGTGCAATTTTCCTATAATTTTATAATTTTCCTGCTTTTGTTTTAAATAATTCGTGCGTGTAACAATATTATAATTATTTATACAAAACTTAATTAAAACCGCTTTCATATATTATTATTTTGAAATGCACAATAGAATTTATTAAATTAATTTTTGTGTTGAACTGTATCTCATTAAAAATGTAAATATAAATCATTTAAATATAATTTTACAATCAATATTACATTATAACACATGAACATTCGAGTTTCACAAGAGTATGTGTTCCAAACAAACAGGTATAAAGTGACGCACTCAAAAGTTAAATAATTAGCAATAAAACAACGAAAAACTTTTGACCTTGTTTCTTTGGAGAAATTCCAAAGGACAAATAACGGATTCTTCAAATAAAAGTGAAACCACAGATTGTCAAAGGACAAGATAACAAACAACAATTACGTAGGTACGTCAGGAATCAAGATCAGGAGAAGTTGAAGTAGTAATTAATAGAAATAGAGATATATGACATAAAAAAATAGGTCGAATACAAGAAATTCTCCTTATAAGAAAGTAGGATCATTAAGTTTCTTTTCTGCTGTTTCAAATTTGATAGCTTATTAATTATTTTACATCACCAATATTTATACTGCGATTCACACCTTACATGCAGCGTCACCACAATGTGCTCAACCACATAACATTCCGGAATTTACATGGCAAATTAAATGTCATTGTTTAATCCAGGTCTACGTGCAAATATTTATCATAACTATAGTTAATTTAGTGATTTTTTTTATATTTCACTCTGTTTATATACCTTTGATTTATTAAAAAAAAACGATTATAAAACCCAATTTTTAACTTAAATATGATTAGAACAGTGAAAATAATTATAATAATTTATTTTTATTGTTTTTATTCTAATCCAGTCCTATGTTCATATTTGTATCAAAACTGTATTTAATTTATTATACAGATGTGCAATGAAACACGGAACATAGGAATTAATTTAAGATTAATAAAATGGCGGAAATTGGCCATATTGTATATTTTAGAGCAAAAATACAAGAATTAAATGTTTAGTATATTTAGCATAGTATGACTAGCGAATGCAAGTTGACGTTTAGATTATTTAATAGATGTGGTTTCTAATGAAAACATTTCTCTATATTTGTTTTGAAAGAAAACTGACCCTTATATATTCCGTTACAGAAGATTAGAATTGGACTCAATACCAGGAGGCATTTAAAATGACCTTAGCAACAGGATTCAGAGATGTATTTAAAAAAATTAATACCGCAAATTCTAGTTCACTCGTCCCAGGTGTAAGCAACCCTCGAGTCGGAATTACTGTTAAAGGAAATTGAAAATAATCCTATTTAATAGAATTGCCAAACTAGTTTAAAGATCAAAATATTTTGTTATAATGAACATAAATGAAAAATGATTAAAATATTTTGATATTCAGTTACCCCAGTCGGCCATCTATTTTGAGACAGACATAGTAATGTAGTTCTGTGCTTTCCTAGTTCAGTATTTAAATGGGTTCGTGCAAAACCCTCATACCTGAATATTTCGTACAATTCTATTCTTCTGTAGAGTTTCAAAATAAAACCACATCTATAAAATAATTTAAACATCAACTTCCATTCGTTAGTCATACCAGAGTTATTTGTATATCAAGGCTGCGAAATCACTTTTTAGCGTACCGAGAAATAAATTATCGCCGAGGTCGCTTGCGGTCGCGGCAAGACAATGTCGAGGGCGCTGAAGGATTTCGCGGACAAGGTGTACCTAATATTTTTTGTGCAACCATAAAAAATATGTAATTAGTAACTTTATTAATTTTAAAGTTTCATTGTAAATAGAAATTTAGCGTTCAAGGTAGTTATGGGATTGAGATTTGATAAACAAAACAATGTAATTCTCAAGTGGCGAAGTGATTGTTTACCCAATTTCGCGGCCTTTATTGCGGCTGCAAAATGCTCATTTCACGCCCGGTTGCACAAAAAATTAACGTTTGCTCTTAAAAGGGTTTTATTTAATGCTATAGAACATCTGTAGCACTGGATATTTAGAAAATAAAATGATATTATTGTTAAAAATCAGATATCTATGGATATAAAAAGAAACAAGTAGAATAAAACATCTATTAAGATCATAATATAGGTACTTAAATATTTAATATGCTGAAATATAACAATGTAGACACAAAAATACAAGTAACATCAATAAGGCCCGGGCCACACTATGCGTTTTGGCGGGACCGGTAAAACCGCATCCGGTTAAACGGCATAGATCGTACAGCGTCCACATATATCCCGCTAAACAAGACGACAGCAATGACAACCCGATTCGGACACAGTCGGGCCAACATCTGATCAGTGCAGAGACCAAATAGTATACGTTGTCTATTAGAAAACAAAACTAGATCCATGTGAACGCTCGCATATCTCCAATGTGTTGTAGTTGTCATGCGGCAAAATGACCGTCCCGTCAAACCGCAACATGCTGCGGTAGTATCCGGCAACCGGACCGCAACCGTATCGGTGTAAACGCATTCATTTAAACAATAAGTAGTTGTCTTCCCGGTCAACCGGTCCCGCCAAAACGAACAGTGTGGCCCGAGCGATAACACTGTATTGAACTGTCAGAATAACATTCTATTTGTTTATTTATGACAGTTATATGCCAACTTTGTAATAGTATAATACATCCGAGGTAGGAGATGTTTCATTACAGCGAGGACTTATGTATATTATCGAGAGGCGAGGCGTCGAGGTGAAATAAAGCGCGAGGCTATGATGAAAGTCTTACCGAGGTTTGTTTACTATATTATTTATTATTATTTTTGACAGATCTCTTATAATTTGTTTAGTCTACTAAATTATAGCAATCTATGGCAATGTTGTTAGGCAACCCCTACATAAATATTTATAATTTGTGGAGTGCAAGCGTTTTCATTTCCAACCCAAGAAACTGTCATTGCAGTTAGGAATGACTTATTTCCCAACGTCTAAATGGTTAGGAATGGACATATCACTATAACGATTGTGAATAAACAATATATTTTTATAGGTTAAATATTACAAATTAGCATACCTACGTACATTAATTCCAGGTTTGCATATTTTTCCTGATAGTGATTAAAAATAACGTTTTAAACTGTTACTTGCTGTACAACCAGGTTTTTAATTTAGTGGCAAAATACGAACCTAGACTAGTTCCTAGTTAATATTTAGTTTTCCTTTGACTAATTCCGCAATTTTGTTCATAATAAATCAATTAGCAGTTTTCTCAAATTCAACTCATATAGAATAACAATTTGTAATGAATTAATTTTCATATTTAATAAATTTGTTTAAAATGAATAATTTTCAAAAGCTCCACGTGTAGCTTTTTAGAGTTTGTTAAAATAATAAATTTTATAAATTTAAACTTTATATTTATTCCTGATTTCAAATTACAGTCGTTGTAGAACAAGTAAGAGGTAGTTATATTGTTCGTGGGGTCGTATAATAAAATAAAATATTAATTAGTAACGTAGAACAAAAGGAACTTTTTGTGTGCTCTGAAATAAAGAGAGGACCGTATTAACTATGAAGCAGACTAAGAAATAAAGCAATTGCTTGCCGTTGCACATTTTTAAACGTTTTTAAAATTGACAATAGTTCCAATGTAATTAGGCGGAAGGTTTTTTTTATTATAAGCTGTATAAAGACTAAAAAAGTGCTAACTTATCATATTTAACAAGAAAATATCATGTTTATAAAAATAACATCTACCGTAAAATGATAAAAATGTTCCTTGCCCTGCACATAATAGTGGCATTTGAATTGGAATATTAAATCATCAAAATTTGCTTAAGTCGCATTTTAATAGCTATCTTTTAAATATTTCTTCACTTTAATTAAGCATTTTTTTGGTTGTAATAAAAAATCTTACATATTTATTGTATATATGCACATAAGATTAGAATAAAAAAATCTCATGTGGCCAACACCAAACCTCCCCGCTATTTAATTAGTATTAATTTAAATATACATACTTACATATTTAGTTATTGCGGAAACTGTATTAAGATCCATTCCATATAACTATGGTTCTATTTACTATTTTTTTTAAACGTTACTATTATTAATTTGAAATAATTAGTTCTTTGACAGTGACATTTATATGTCAGTTACAAACATTTGAGATATGAACAGTGTAACCAAGTAGTTTTGCTTGTTTAAAGCGGAGGCTCCAAGATTAAAATTATAGATAATTTTATAAATTTTTCCTAAAAAATATACAAAAAGTATTCATGCAAATCTATAGAAAATTTAATAATCTTTAATTTTTATAATAACACAAATATTAAAAAAATAAAATTTAAAGATATTTTTTAAAGAAAATCTATTTTGAGCTTCAAGTAAAGTGTCATATCCGGTTATCTGATATACAGGAAAATCTAATGGCATCTTCTCATATTAGAATAAGGTAGAAAGAAATACAAGGTTCAAAATTTTTCTGAATGATAGTATTTGAGTTAGAGTGCACACACACACGCACACAGACATGCACGCGCACGCACACACGCACGCACACACGCACGCACACACGCACGCGCACACACACACACACGCACACACACACACACACACACACACACACACACACACACAGACAGACATACACCATCGTGAAAATGTTAACATTGGATTCTAGGGATTTTAAAACGTGGTCATTTATTAAAATCTCGATATGCGATTTTTAGCATGATCCCTATACCTCCCTTACCAAGGGTAGAGGGAGGTAAAAACTAAATTAGTAATAATTATTTTAATAAATTTTTGTATGATTAATAATTTTTATTATTTTAATTTCTGTTATTGTAATGATTAAACATTGTTTTGTTGTAATGGAAAGTATATATATTTTATTAAACTAAAGAGATTTAATCAGAGGGATATAGTTACTAATTTTGTTGTTGTCTTGATGCACATATGTACATGAACCCAGATTAAACAATGGCATTTAATTTGCCTGATGAGAATCACGGTCTATTTATACCAGACATTAATAATTCGAAGTTAATTTGAGGGTGGTCATTATTTTCTATTTACTCCGGCTCGCGGCAGGTTATCTTAATCCGATACTGAATAAAAATCTATTTCTAATATTCAATCAAATTGTGACTATTTTTTGCTCGATCATAGATAAATGTTCTTAGTTTTAGTTTCTATTCACTATGCCTAGAGTTTTATATTCGAATTTCCATACCCAAGAGTGAAAGTGAACAAATCTATCCGTTATCTGTATCTGGTGTCGGCTGCCAAGGTAACCATTACTCATAATTCCCTTCGGACTCGCCTGTCACTTGTTAGAGTCGCAGGCGCGCGACAGCCAATCCGACGCGACAGATTGGACCGCACGAGAGACATCCAACTTGCAATATCCAACTGACAAGACGACCGTCCAGATCTGCAAAACTGCTTCATTTTTAATGAACAAAGAAATAGTTATATCACAAAATGGATTGTTGTTGGATTGTTCACTACATTAAATATTCATACTGCGCTTTAATATAAGATGTATCAAATTTTATTTACTAGAAAATATGAAAACAGGATAAATTGAACCAAGTACGCTAGTACGAGTTATTGTTCGGATAAATATATAATATTGGAGAATAAACAATCTACGTTATTTTTCTCTGTAATTTAGAAGGATTCTAAGGTTTATTTTATTTAAAGATCTAGTAGACAAGTCAACTGAATTTATTGTTCCAGTGATAAAGTAGGAGAGAGAATTTGAAACTTGAATCTATAGTTGCGTTCGATTTGACAAAAACTCACCTCATTTGGTTACTAAATTCATCATTTGTTGGTTGTTTACATTTTACCTCATCTTATAAAAGTCGCGACGTAAAAATTAGTAAAATTATCGAAAAGCGAAATATTTGGAGCGATGAAGAAATAAATGTTTTTTTAATGTTTTTGAAAGAGAGGACAAATAACAACATGACAATTTTTAGATTTTGGGGTTACATATCCAGGATTAAATTAGATCATATACCTCTCCCTATCTGTCTGCATAATCGAGTATTTAACTATCTTTTTTAAGTCGACACGAATTTAAAGAAGATTGAAACTAACTCAATCCTATTTTCAATCCACTGAGATAAACCAATAGGGTTTTTTCAAGTCATAATATACTTGAAGCCGCTTGAATTATCGAGATAAACGTAGCCATTATTGACCAGGGTAAAATGATTGCACGAGCGGGTGGCCGTGGAGATATTTGCTAATCCACCAGCCTGTGTAATGACGCAGTACACCGCAAAACAGCATGGCATTTATGGTCCTGTGCGTCAGGGGAGGATTGGCAAGATTTGGGAAAACGATATGTAGCGGTACTTTCTCAAAATCCCGCTAATTTATATACCTGTTTTTATTTATGATTCGTGAAAATTTGGTGTAATGTTATATTATTTGTTCTGTATTTCTTAAAATTCAAGTGAAACATTTAATTCCGCACAAATATTTTGTGTGCTGGATTTCAAATATTTTGTTACAACCCTATCATGTTACCCATCAAGTCCATTTAAGAAGCCACCCGCTGCGTTAAGTCGAGGCAGGTACGTTTGCAAATATCTTAAAACATACGACTACGTATAAATTCAGCTACTTCTTTTTCAGAGTGGCAAATGATGGAGCACAATCCTCTTAAACAGCGTCCGAGTCGGCTTTTATTTACGCAGGAGACCTTTTAATTGCAAAGAATTTAATCACATAATTTGGGCACGATACTTGACTTTTCCTATTTTGACAAAAGCTCTAATTTGCGTAGGGTTTTATTCTTAAGGTTGAGCAAGGTATGCATTCTCCAAAATCTAACACGTTTCAGAACACATGATATGATTTTCCTTTAACGATTTGAACTAATAACAATCTAAGTTCAATTGATTTTTGTGCACATTATTATAAATACTTCCTTCCATAAAACATTTTAAAGTTTAAAGAACGACACGATCGTAATGGCTTCCAACAATTTTCTTTTTACGGTAATCTCCAGATGCAGCGTCGTCCATTAAAAATACTACCTAATATATCTCTGCCGTTCAGTAAATCTTGTCTGCAAAAACTACTCGTATTTGAAGGTGTAGTAAAATAGTTCCCGGCTTTAATTCAGAGGAATTTACTAATTCCGCGATTCACCCAGTGTCACGTCTTGGTCATTGCGTCTCCACGTTGCTTGCTAGAGACCTTTTTGTGTGTTTTTAAATTCCTCGGCACTGGCACCCGTTGATGAATGGTTGCGAAATAGCGAAGGTAATCGAGGACGAGTGATCTAGACTCTACGAGGGAGGTGATTGCTTCCCTACTGAATATTGTATAAGTAGGGGGTAATTGTAGTCGCCCTTCAAGTGGTGCATAAGAAATTTAGATTGCACTTTGCGGGGTGCATGGGAAATAACGCAATATGCAATTGAATTGTGGGGAACGGATGCACTTCTAAAGGGGAGAAGGTATCAGCTTGCTCTTTCATTTCTTACTATGCGTAATGCATTTCAAATATTTGTGTAGAATTTTTTTTTTTTTTTTTTTTTTAAAACCTCTCAACAGGATTAAATCCCAATTACAGAGAGGTTTACATACACAAACATCCATGCCTTAGTGGGATTCGAACCCAGGACCCCTAGCATACTCATGACTGAGAGCCGTTGCTCTAACCATTGAGCCACCGGAGCCGATAATATAATATAAACATTATTATACCGATGTTATTAGCAATTTTGCCACTTCAGAGTTGTAGATTTCAGTAGTACCTTATGACTTAAAACGCTGGTGATGCAGTAATTCGATATATTGCAAATATCTGCTTCTCTTGGCTGATTCTTCATTTATTTTTTAGGGAAAATAAAAAGAACTTATGTCAGAATTGGGTTGTACTTAATTAATTTGCATTTAGATTTTACATAATAATTTATTAGTACATTTTATATAATGAAATCTGTAATACAGTACTCTTTATAAATCGAATTCGCAAGGAGTATTTGATTTTTTTCAAATTAGAGGGAATTAGAACTAGAGATAGAAAAAGAAAATTAAATGAACATTTGTATAAATTACAAAGAGTACGTATATATATATATATATATATATATATATATATATATATATATGTATGCAAAAAATGATTATTTAGTTATACAACGGAAACAACAATTTGTTAGAAAAATATTTAAATTAGGATGGAGTGAAATTATGAATTTATAGCTGGTTTAGTGCTCTATAGTGACTTGTTTACTGCAGTAAAATTCGTTTATCTCAATTCCTTGAAGTGCTACAAAGACATTGAATTAATTGCTAAATAAATATAATAATAATAATAATAATAATAATAATATAGAAAATTGAAAATTAGTCTACATTTTTTCTTGTTTTTTTATTAATATTTTTTGAGTGTTTTGTACATAACATTGATGGTATAAGATACTCAGAAACACATTTCAAACATTTTTAAATAATAAAAATGAAAAAGAATATTGTTAATTAGTAACATATTCATTTCTGTATTAAATTTTGGTATTATTTTTCAAGCGATTCTGGTCCTTTTAAATTCATCTCGGTTCGATAACGCACATACAGCCGGAGACGCCACAATCACAGTTTTCAAATGAAAATTAAATTCCTTAACAGTATCAGTAGAGGCTCTATTAGGGAGGACGAACGCGTCTGAGAATTGTATCTAAATTCTATTTATAAAGAGGTTAATTTATTTAAATTGATGCCAAATGCCCATTTATTAATATGTTTAATGGAGAGTTTGAATTAAAAAAATTGATTTTAAGAATCATTTTTACATGCAAAATCATATAGGGTAGCACATGTCAAAAATAATTCGATTAAGAGAAAAAATTAAATTAGAGAGAGGTCGATTTAGGGAGAGTTCAGTGTATTTATTTACTGTCCTAAAATATTGGGTACATTTTGTGTTTGGTAAACAAAATTCTAATGACAAACCAAATAAAATTGTTTTCTACAATTGATGTTTGTTTGTTTCACTAATGTATAGCTCAAATTTTAATCGTTCCATTAATAATAGTCGAAACGAAATATCAAATGAGTTATTTAGTATTACTGTGGAAATTTAGATTACATAGATTAGACTAATTTATGTATTATTAATATTATCATAATATTGAAGGCAAGCTTCATCTGAAATGAAGAATGATATTAATTATTTGTTATGGTGGTGGGTACAATATATTTGGTTTAATTTACAAACTTATAATAGTCATTATATATTTTATTATAAATTATAACTCTTGATGTTGTACCACAAAACTACAATAAATATATAAATACAACAAAACAAACGATTATTCGTATCGATTTCGGTTTATTACAATCTTCAGACAAATATTCATTGAAAAATTGTATACAAAATAACATTTAATTTAATACAAGTAGTTTAATAATAGTCACTTTAAATACGATGTTTAGTAATAACTACATTAATTTATTTATTTTTGAATCCATGAAGACAAGTCACCAATGGAGATTTTAACAGAGATCTGTACGTTAATAATAGATTACAAACCATTTGAACACAGCGATATTTGTTAGTTAATAGCTGTTAGAAACAGGAATTGAACTTGCTAAATGAACACTAACAATTGAGTGATCACAAGAGTATATAATAATATATCCAATAACTTGACTATTGCATGGAATAGGTCAACAGTTCTATCTGTTTCTGGGGCAAACTACTCGATAGTTATGAATTCCCGTAATAGTATACTATGTATCAAGTTAAATAACCGTCTGTCTCCTTAGGTGTTAGTTTATTAAATAAGTCAAATACTATACTCTTTCTACAAATGCATTTAAAACTGTAGAAATACAGAAAAACACATTTTAATATATTGCTTGCTAACATCTATGGCCGATTAAACGTAAACCACAAAAAGCTGACTCCAGCTCATGCTTTATGAATCCCCTTTTAATGGTGTGGTTCTTTGCTAGGGTCACGCTGTGTTCAATACGATCGAAACCACATCTTGTGTAGTTGTGATTAAGATACATTTTATCAAAGAGAGTTTAAGAGTACATAAAACATAAGTTACAGAAAGCAACTTATTCTAGCATTTATTATAAATTCGGACGTGAGCCGCTCTCCGGCGATAGAGTGAACGAACGAGTGCTGAAATAGCCTTTTATACCTAGTGTTTTACATTAATTTTTCTGTTTGGCTTTTATTTACATTATTTTTTTATTGGCACACCCAACAATGGGTAATACGCCGTATATATATATATATATATATATATATATATATATATATATATATATATATATATATATATATATATAGTATACAATATCCATTCAGGCAGTGATATGTGTTTTTAATATTTCCGTTTCCCAGATATTTAGGATATTTAATGCAGTCATACCAATCTCAAAAAACAAAATGTCACCAAAAATCGTTTAAGAATAAAGCTCAGTCTAACATCAATAAGTGTTATAGAATGTGATAATATAATTTGGAAACAGAAAAAGTATTGACCTACACGTTCTTTACTATATAATAACTTTTTAAATATTTTTTATCTCTTTAGGTTTGAATGAAAGATATATCATTTAGATTTTGTAAATTTTGTTTGCCTGTGATATTTTTAGATAATTCCTTTTCGGATTTGATTCTTGACAGTGATATTTTTATTTCCAATGTTATTCTTATTGTTGTGTTTGTTTTAAATCTTCTTCGCTAAGTCCATAATCCCATCAAAGTGTCAGCATCTCTCCGGAAGTTTTAATTTATAAGTGCTTGGGAATGATATTCATAAACCTCGAGATTATGTCTTGATATTACCCACCGCAAGTGTTTGAATTCCACCTGAATTCTATATGTCTTAAATCCCGATTAGCATTTTGTTATGAGAGTCTTTTCAGAGGTAATCTGCATACGGAAATCATTGCACTAAATAGCAAAGTTTTGAAGACGCAAGACCTTTAATTTTAATTTGCCCCTGGGATGTAATTCATTATTATGCATGAGCTCTTCGGTCCCCGGTTGGGAACAGATTGAGGCTGCATACAGAACAGAAGTTTGGATAACGCACGAGACAGCGCCGACGCTTAGACAAGACGTTGGCGTCTGCGTCTTCACCTGACGCGTCGCGGGAATTTTTACTCCGTCCCACTAGTCTCCGACAAGTAATTTCATCAATTATCATTCCGAACGCCATTTATATTCATCTAAGATAACACTAACACTCACACTGTAAACCCTAATAATTTCTACGAGTTCAAGGATATTATATTAACCGCGAGTAGAAATAGTTGTGTATTTTAAGTAGGAGTAAATTCACATTTCCCCTGCTACTTTCTGCGTTTTTATTGGTTATTTCTCAGCCGTGTTTAGACCAAAATATACATAAATCGTCAATTTGACAGTTTGTGATTCTAACATTAGCTACGAACAAATAGGTTATTTCACTGGTTTTTTAAATTTTTTATACTATTCCTTACATATTTTTTACACGATTTTTATTTTAATGACGCATGAACTAGTGCATTATTATTAGTAAAACCACTACATGGAAACCCCGTAGTACACCGACGAAGAAGACTTATGTTAGTCAAGTTGACATTTCTCAGAATTTCTAGTTTTTGGTGTTTGGAGATTATACTAGAGTATTATTGTTATTGTAAAGTCTGTTTTACAATTGTAGACACACTCACGCCTACTGGCTGCCTTTGTTTGAGAATTTGAAATTCAAAGAAAGATGTAGGACTAAAACAAGCAAAGTATTATGCCTCATTTTCCAAAATCGTGTTAGGGTTTAAAGGCAGTGTAAAATGCATATCTATCACGGAGGCGGTAGCTTAATATAAAGAAAAGAAATATTTTTTACACTCAGGAATACTTTAATATTCAGTTGGTTTCAGAGACAATATTCTTTTACTGAAGCTGTTTACCATAAAACTGGAGTAATCCTGCGAATAAAAGAAATGATTCTTTCGTGATGATAAAGGAAAACATATTGGACATATGCAGATTGTATTTGGTGGGTTCTACGTCCGGGTTTAAATTATGAACGCCGGGCCAGTCCCAGTGGACAGTCGGTCCCGCGCAATGATCTCGTGCTTGAGAAATGGACCAGCAAATTCCACTCCCGCCGCCTGACCTCCGGGAATAAGATTTCCACCTCATCGGCCGCACACCAGCCTAATTACATTCCCGATTTTAATAATTCACCAACCGTTCCACTCTTCAGATTACAAACAGCACGACATCCAGCTATACAATAAGTACCGTAAGTACCATAAGGCATTCGGTTTATGCAGTTGCAGTACAAAAACTTCCAAATTCAAAATTCATCAACAAATCATAAATTTTCAGAAATATTTATTTACACTTCTTTGTGTACCATAAAGGCATTACCTAATAATGGATAAAAGAAATAAGCACGAATGCAGTCAATACATAAAATTTATTCAGTCAAATGTCGACGTTTCGCTTTCTGTTGAGTTTCATCAGGGCAAACTATGGGAAAACGCAATGTAGTATAAGTAATATTACATGTTATACACATACTTAGAGACTGTTATTTTATAATAATACATTACATTCTGTAAAATCAACCATATAGGTATCGTTGAAACATACAAGCATAAATAAATAACTAAAGCACGTCATATATAAAATTATAAATCTAAATTACTATAATAGAACAATGTTATCACAATGGCGACTACTGAAAAAAAATTTATTACAAAAATTGTCTAGAATGTACACGTTAGACTCGTTAGAGGAACTGCATTGTCGTTGGTGCAATTGTCAGCCAATGGGGCTTGTCTAAAGATTTTGCAAATCCTGCAGATCTTACTAAGATTTTAGATGTCTGTTTTGAAATTTACGTTGTTTTTATTGTTTTGTATATGTAGCATTTCTAATATAAGACGTTTGTGTAGGATAGGTAGATGATCTAGAATTTTTACTGCTTCAAAGTCGAAAATGTGTCCAGTTTCTATGCAATGTTGTGTCAGTGCACAGTTTTCATAATTGTTAAGTCGTTTTGAGTTACTTTTGTGTTCTGACATTCGTGTTTTTAAAAATCTTTTTGTTTGTTTGTCCTGTGTAATATTTTGTACAATAGTTGCAGGGAGTATGCTAGACTATTAATTTTTGACATTTTATTTGTTATATCTTTTAAAGAGCTGAATAATTGTTTTAGAGTTTTATTAGGTTTTAATGTTATGTTTATATTTAAATTTTGTTTAAAAATACGTTTTAAATTTACCGCTTGTCCACCAAAATTCGGAATAGAGGCGTATGTTTAACAAGGTTTTTGTTTTTAGACCTGGCATATGTATTTTGTAGGTTAGCTTGCTTATAAATTTGTTTATTGTTCTGTTGGGGTAATTACTGCCTAATAAAACTTTTGCAATTATTTCTTTTCTGTATTCGAGTGAAGTGAGCTTCAAAGCTCTGGTGTTGAGATTACAACTAACATTAATTATTTTTGATTTCGGATACGTGGATTTGAAGTTGATGAAGCGTGTAGTGGAAGTAGGTTTACGGTACCATTTATGTTTAATAGCACCACCCCGTTAACAACTTATAGTTGTGTCAAGGAAGACTATTTTACCCTTGTTTTTTTCTTCAATAGTGAACTGTAGGTGGATATTGCAATTATTGAAGATATTAACAGTGATGACTTTACTGTCAGCAGGTATGGCTGTGAGGATGTCATCCACATTTGAAGAAGAAAAGTCTTCCAGTCGCTTATTTTCATACACATTACCCCTAAGAATACGTTTGTTTTCACCATCCATATACCTACTAGATCTAATAGAGATATGTCACCAATGAATAAGCGTGGTCTATGTTGATTTTGGATTTAATAAACTATGTGGATAGGTATCTGTTTTCTAGGCATATATATAATAAGCAGATCTAAGCTTACTCGCTCCGCGACATTTTTCTTTGTGCAAAATTAAATTTGTCAATTCTAATAGATATTCAAACATATAAACATGTAAGGTGTAACAATTACTCGAAATCACAGTCAAACAGCATTTATTCTTACAACACCGACGCTTCGGTGTACGTACGTAATTTTTTTCATGGATCACTGTGTAAAAGCTTTTTTTAATCACATGATATTTTTGCAGACCTTAACTAGTTCTCTCTAACCTCGGTTTATTTTCAGTTTAAATAAATAAATGAATAAATAAATAAATAAATAAATAAATAAATAAATAAATAAATAAATAAATAAATAAATAAATAAATAAATAAATAAATAAATAAATAAATAAATAAATAAATAAATAAATAAATAAATAAATAAATAAATAAATAAATAAATAAATAAATAAATAAATAAATAAATAAATAAATAAATAAATAAATAAATAAATAAATAAATAAATAAATAAATAAATAAATAAATAATAAATAAATAAATAAATAAATAAATAAATAAATAAATAAATAAATAAATAAAATCACTTTTATTTTACACAAATTTCTTGAGTAGTTTAAACCATTTTGGTCATCATCATCACCAGTATTGAAGAGAGGGGAGTATACTAGATCAGTTTCGTCGTTTAATAAAATTTTATTTTTATTTTCTCTGTATTTGTAAATTTCTAAAGTTAACTTAATTTTAAGCCTTTATTTGTAAAATAAATTGGTATTATTTCTGTATCGGGCGAATGATTATTTTCTAAAGGATGACAAGCAAAATTAAAATCTGTTTTTTTTTTTAAATTTAAATTATGTTAAATGTTCTTTGAATCTAGTTTTGAAATTCCGACTACTCTGACCAATATAAACTCCTTTACAATCTATACATTTAAGTTTGTAAACACCAGATTTTTCTATTACATTTTTACAATCTTTATTAAAATACAATTTAAGAAATTAAATCTGTCGCCTTTATACCTTTTAAAAAACTTATAAATTGTATTTATAATAACAAACAGTCAGTGCATGTCTAGCGAAAACCGAAGAATAGAGGTCACTGCAAAATTTTGTTCATAAGATACTAATTCTGCTTTGTGTGCATTAGGATGATTGCAAATTGCAATATTCATTAAAGAGAACATCGGCAACATAAGTACAAACAATACCTTTCAGAATTATTATACATGGAGGAAATATGAAATTAAATGGATATTATAAACTTGCTGATGGTTTTGATGTTTTCCTTTTTATGTTTATTCCGATCTATTTAAAATTCAACTTATAAGTTAAAATGCACCCACGTAGATATTAAATTATCAATATTGTTTATACGTGTAAATCATATCATATTCTTACATCATAAATTGTATAAATAAATAATTAAAGTAAATAAATATCGTCTTGTCTTTTTCTCAATATTGGATTTGTACTTTTTCTTTTTTTGTGGTAATAAATATCTGATCCATCTATCCGTACACCTACAACGTGTCTACTCCTACGCACTTGATCGTTTTTATATTAAGCACAATCTATATTCTTACATTCAATAACACAAAGCATATTTAATATGTTTGTAATATATTAACATTTCCGAAAGTGATAAATGACATTGGTAAAAAAAACGTGTAATTATTTTCGAATTATCATATATACATATATATATAATAAATTTAAGTAAATTGTTGTCATTTTTAATATGTTGAAAGATATACAGTTTACTATTAAGCGCAAAAACAAAGAAACATTGAGAATAGCACTAAGAAAGTATATTTTCACAATAATTATTATATTTCTCAAAGTAAAATGACACCCAGTTATTGATAAGCGACTGAATTTATTTATTTATTATTTGGAACACAAAGGTTCTTGAGTGGAACTTTCACATTAGAAAGCTTATAGCTTATTCTGTCATAAGCTACGACTACCAAATATAATATCACAATTTCATTAGAAGTTTGAATTTATGCACAAGTAAAAACTTTAGTACACGAGATTTAAACCGAGTGAGTTAATTTCCACGAGTAGAAAAAAGACCTTTACTCTCGAACGGTTTACACATATTTTTAATTTTTTAAATTAAGAGTATTTCCTCATCTTTTTGGTTTGCAAGAGACATTTAACTATTTTCTTGCTCCATATTCACGAGCCTTATATATTTCCAAGAAATTTGCCTTACTTCTCTTTAACATAAAAGCAGAACATACATTTCAAACATTGGAATTCCAAACTTCAACTTCACAGGCTTGAAAGATACAAGTATATACCTCTCGTTTGTGTCAGCAGATGTAATTGTGTTTGTAAAAATAAAAAAAATCTGATGTGGCCAACACATGACCTCCCGTAAATTCCATGTTTGAAATAGCAATGAGCTTTATGTTTTTTTTATTTATTATTATTATTTATCACTTCCTATTGATCGTTTGCAAACAAAATCTAATTTGTTCCAATAAATAGAAAAATCTGTAATACCAAATTTAAGATTATATTGTAACGTTTTTATTTATTTGGGTAAAGTGTAAATATTAGACAATTATTATTAATTAAAATAAAAGTATATTATAGCCATAAATAGATATTAAATTTAATTAAAAGATGATAAATATAACAAACACTACGATTAAACAAATATTAATCACTAATTAAGACTAAGAATATTATAAGACACTTAAACACTAAGATTATTTATTTAAACAATATATAGCTCACTTATTTATGTATACAACTATATTAATTTATGTTTGTCACTTGTCGACTATCTGTTTATATCACCAATTTAACATGCGACGCTTATTTATATCAGACTGTCCAATGCCTTCGCTAACAGTACTTATATACTCCGGCATTTGTATTCGAGAACTTACTAGAACACTTCCGGATAAAACTCAAACACAATAGGTTACATCAACCGCGTAATTAAGCAGTTTCCGACAAGTCTGTTGCGTCATCGCTAAAAATAGACACTCGCTCGTCCCTGCGACAGCGGCGGCGACAGCGACGGGGACAGCGGCGGTGACAGTGGCGCGACGGCGGGCACTGCTCTTTACAATATTTTATTGTTTTTCCTCGAAAATCTGTTAAGTGCTCTAAATTAAGTACCACTTCCGGTTTATCATATAAGTATAGTCAAAATATATTGTTGTTTCAAATTATGTATTTTAATATATTTTTTTTCAAGAAAGTCAGTTTATAGCTTTTTGTAAAGTAGCACTTCCGATTTATCAATTTTAGAAAACATGTATTATGTCGCTCTTATTAATATAAAAGTCTTAAATACCAAATTTGAAAAGTTTTGGATTTTATCAACTAATTTTTCACGAAAATCTGTTCAGAGCTTCAAATAAAGTATCAGTTCCGGTTTTTAAATTTTAGTCAAAATTTAATATGTTGTTCCCCTTCATATAATGGTCTTAAATACTAAAATTGAAAAGTTTTGGATGATATTTTAATTTAGTTTTATATATATATATATATATATATATATATATATATATATATATATATATATATATAATATATATATATATATTACTGAGTTTACATGCAGTTTTGAAACCGTTTTTAAAACGTTTTTAGTTTTGAAAACGCCATATATACAGTGTCAAAACGGTTTTGAATTATCTCAAACCAAAACTAAAATTCATGGGTTGGACTTGAAAACTAGTTTCAAAACTACTCATGTAAACACTTAAAATTCAGTTTCGATACTGCGCATGCGTACAGAGCATAACATTTCTGTCGCTTTGTGTTACTAACCTTCAAATATACTGACAGTTGTGTAGTTTTAGTGCGTAGTGATACGAAGTATAAAAAATAATTGGAATAATAGCAAAACGAAGTACTTGGAGTGAAGAGGATCTGTCACTTACATCAGCTAAATGCGCATGCGCCGAAACTGATTTCAAATCAATTTTTAAACTTGTTTTGAAAACTGCATGTAAACAGTTTTGCATAATTTTGACTGAAAACTGAAACCATTTTCAAAACTGCATGTAAACGTAGTATATATATACTGAGTTTACATGCAGTTTTGAAACCGTTTTTAAAACGTTTTTAGTTTTGAAAACGCCATGTATACAGTGTCAAAACGGTTTTGAATTATCTCAAACCAAAACTAAAATTCATGGGTTGGACTTGAAAACTAGTTTCGAAACTACTCATGTAAACACTTGAAATTCAGTTTCGATAATGCGCATGCGTACAGAGCATAACGTTTCTGTCGCTTTGTCTTACTAACCTTCATATATACTGACAGTTGTGTAGTTTTAGTGCGTAGTGGTACGAAGTACAAAAAATAATTGGAATAATAGCAAAACAAAGTATTTGGAGTGAAGAGGATCTGTCACTTACATCAACTAAATGCGCATGCGCCGAAACTGGTTTCAAATCAATTTTTAAACTTGTTTTGAAAACTGCATGTAAACCCTTTTGCATAATTTTGACTGAAAACTGAAACCATTTTCAAAACTGCATGTAAACGTAGTAATAATATATATATATATATATATATATAAGCATATAAGTAATAATTAACATGAAAATAACTATTCATTTTTACGAAGTTTTTTTATTGTGAATTGTAAGAATGAAATAGTGTACGTATTTGTAAACCTTCTCCACATGTGAGTGCAATACGCGGTGGAAAATTTAATGCCGGGATTACAAGTTGAGGAGAAAAAGTTGCAAAGACGCTGCAGGAAGGCAGGGCAGGACAATGTATTATTTATCGCAGCTGGAGTCTTCGTCTTCGGGCCGGTCAGTGCAAGTTCGTATCCTTCTGAGCGTTATGCACGCTCGCCTGGCTGTCTCCGAACTTTGACGGCTTAGCGTTCGCACAGCAATAATGAATAAAATGTTTAGTTTCACTTCTGCGAAGGATTTCATAGAGTTATCACCTCCTTTCTTTCCCGCCTTCTCACGGATTATGGGATTTGGGTGGGTAACACGATTCCAGAAACATTTTGCGAGAAACCAAGTTTAGAATTTTTATGCATTAGGGTACACTCAGCCACAATAGCTTCAATTCTAACTTGTATTTGTGGGTGTCATCCAGGGAATAAAACAAATTTTATTTATAATGGTTTGGGAGATAAAAGTTTCATTTGGGCTTTCTCATATATTTCTTTAACACCTTCCGAAGAAATGATATATTTCATTTTATCCTACTCTGAAACTAGCGTTTTAGAAACACATAATACAACAATTTACCGTATATGTATCTATATAAAACGTGTGTAAATTTATACGCTAAATATTTTATACGCCAACCCTGTGGAACAAAATAAGTAACGTTATTTCGTTAATCATTGATCAGTTTCATTAATATTTTTAACAAACTTACCACTGGAATATTTTTCTATTGTTTTGACGGTTATCGTTTATATAAAAATGTTAAAATTAATTAAAATACAGAATACTATAAAATTTGAGAACTAAATTAGTATATTAGCTATAAAATGAATTATCTTTTATAATATTTTTCATTTGTTTCATTGCTACAACCATTATTTTGAACCGGGTCGCTAACAAAAATACATGAAACGGAAGCTATCAATGAATTTAAAAATTACGGACCTTATGCCTGATTACACAAGTCTCGCACGAGCAAATATACCCAAAACGAAATTTACGGTTAAAGTTAGGTTTTAAAATTAAAGTTAAAATTAGAAAGACGAAGTGCCTTATCTTAGCCTGAACCAATAAACTTAAACTGGCTGTACTGCAATTAATTTTTTTGTACTTTATTCATTATAAATTTAGTTTAATTTAATTTTCTTTTTATAATTTTTAGGTATACATACTGCCTATTTGGTTGTATATTAATATTCTTGCCCGATTGCAGCAACATTTATCAACGCTTTATTTAATTAACGAATCATCAAAATCCTAGTTCTTATGATATTTAAATTATTTCTACCGAAAATTCGCTTTGCATTTGTTGTTTTTGATGATTGGCTAATTAAGCAAAGCGTTGATAAACGTTTTTGCAACCTAGCGTACGTCTTTTACTCATTGCTGAGTGTGACATCTTTTTCTTAAATACCTTGACATTATCTTGCCAACTAAGATAAAAAAAAATTGTTTTAATAATAGCGTTTTTAGCCTACCAATTCAGTGCTAACTTTTGTTGCACTTTTTCGGTGCTGCATTTTTCACTTATTTTTCAGTTCAAACTTTTTTTGGTAGTACGTTTTCCGCTTATTACGAAATCGCACCCGGTGCACTGTCAACTCGCACTGAGTGCAAATTTCATCGCACCGATTACTGAAGCAAGTGCAATAGTTTCAGGGCAAATATGACTGCGTCATATTTAAAAACCGTGACATTTGTATCACTTCTTGAAATACTTTATTCGTCGTTGTCGTCATCTTATAGTAATTTAACAGAATTTGCGTATTTTAAACTTGAAATACCGAGCATTACAAATTTTATAAATATTCTGATAAACCGGTAGTATTTACAATTTTTTTACCTTCCGTCACCTTGAGGTAACTATTTTTACGATGATGTCTATATGTATGTGTGTGTGTACGAGTATGTGTGGATATGTGTGTGTTACAAAATTTTCATTTACGATAACTCTAAAACTAGAATTTCAAAAATTACAATTCTTTCGTATTCCTCTTCGTTGCATCCATATGACGAGCTCATTAGATTTTGGTTATAATTGGTCAACCGGAAGTACGTTCATTTGAAGATTTTAACAGTTTTTCTTGAAAAAACGATGGCAAATATTATTTTTTCACATTTAATGTCATTATAAATATTAAAGAACATTGTATTCTCTATACGATTTGACTGCATTCAATACTTCATATTAAATGGATATGGTTAAAAAATTATGAAGAAATTAAACTTCATAAATTAGCTACCTATGCTAGAAACAGCTACTATATTTACTTTTAGAGTAATTTCATGTAAGTTTAAGGCGTTAATAACTCACAAATCGTTCATCTGTAAAAATCGTGTTATACATTGTATGAAGGAGAATTTCATGGTGAATTTAAATTTTCATACCGCGTTATCGTATCTTCAACGGGATCAGAGTGGTGGATGAAAAATTAAAAAATTGCAGAAAAACGTTGACAATTTAATTTACTGTTATAATTAGTAAAACCTGTTAGACTAATTACTAAATACGTAATATTATTTATTTTTTGAATAATTTAAATATATTTCATAATTGTTTAGCAAATGGCCGAAAACTTAAATATGTCGCCATTTTCCCAATTGGCGGGAGGTTCCCATACTCTTATTTTCGGAAAATATTAATATGTTATGCAGCGCATTTTTCTGGACAGGATTCCGTAAAATAACTATTTTTGCCCTAATGCTTATTGGTGAAGAGATATTTTGAAAAAAAAAACTATTTTTTGCGTCTTTTTACCAAGTTGGCGGTGGTTCCCGGTGAGCCCCGAGGTCGAAAACTTGTATTTTATTAGAACCTCTAAATATACAACATATCTAAAAATCAGAAATACCCGACATTTTGTGGAATAAACCCTTATTTTTCTACCCAATGACTGGACTAATAGGCATTTACGAAAATTCTACCGGTAGATACCGCATCTACCGACTGTGAAAACACAATTGGTAAAAAGTTAGTGATGCAATGCGAAGCGCGCGCATTAAAATTGAAAATGTGTTCTAAGTAGGACTCAGCTCAGTTTGTTAACTACATTAAATTACTAACGTGTTTCAAATTTTCTGATGCATACTGTACTGTGAGCGCTCAGAGCGCACTTTTCACAAAACAACTAAATTTCAGTAAGGTGAAAACGCTATAAAAAAATATTTTTTTTAACAAAAGACCACAGATAAGTTACAGATCGGTGAAAAGATAAAAGATTTCATTTCTATGATGTAACATAATAAAAATTCCCTAAAATAGTGCACATCAATAGTCAGTATTATTATATAAATAAACCAATGCTACTTTTGTCTAACTTAACCGATTTCGTATCTCTTATATTTCTCAATATCCCCATGTAGGGCGCGTTTTTTGACCACTTTGTATATACTCATTTCTGTTTCATTTTGTCTTTAATTATTATAGTTTTTAATATAATTTGTTATTTAATTTAATTAAAATTTTTATTTTGTCTCCTGGAACCTATATATTCCCGCGTAACTATGTAGCTCAATTGATTTCGTTTTCATGTAAAAGTCTTTTTTACATTTAAAACTTTTTGAATTGAAATATTTCAGTGCCATGAAAGAGAAATTATTTGTATTATCTGGGTAAGAAATTACAATCTTTTTAATTTAGTAGGCGTAGGGGCGTAGAATACTAACCGTTATTGATAACGCTGCGTATATAATATTCGTCGCATTATGTAACATGTAAGGGGCAAAATGCGTATTTAATTATTGGTAGCGCATTTCCCTGTGTAGCTTGTCCTATAAAAACATGGCGATATTGCGGAAGACTGGGGATATTGCAGGGATTTGCCGGCGAGTACACAAGCCAATATTACTTCTAGGATTCGATCTGTACCTCACTAACGGCTAATGCTAGCACTTACCCTCCCTCAGATTAGGGCGAGAAGCAATACCAAACTGAAGAGCCCGGTTCTGAAAACGAATGTCGATGGATATTTTTATTTATCTTTCATTTACGCCGACATTGTTTTCGCTGGGACTCGATTTCAATGTAAAGTATGCTAATACTGAGTTGTTCGAAATCTTTCATCTTTGAATGTGGTCATGCGTAGCTTTGTATGCACTTTATCGTTCGCTCGCTTTGTTCTCAATTTGATATTTATCAAATATAAACT
Organism: Harpalus rubripes; assembly: GCA_963082715.1. NCBI lineage: Eukaryota > Metazoa > Arthropoda > Insecta > Coleoptera > Carabidae > Harpalus > Harpalus rubripes. The sequence goes on along the minus strand of OY720449.1, from coordinate 28,554,406 downwards.
GCGCAGTATTATATCTTTTGTATGAGTATTAAAATGGAATAGGTATTTTATTTGATTTCGCTGAACTGCTTTACGGTGGCTTGCACAAAACTATACTTTTCTACATGTATTAAATTTATGAATAGGGGAATATATTTCGCATTACAGTACATATAAACTGTAATTATTGTTTGCAAACACATAATATTCGTTTCATCCATGGTACATTATCTTTACATCAGTGAGTGTCTATCAAACTGTCCTTAATTTCATGTTAGAGACTCTTTTAGCATTATGAGAGCAAAACCGGGTCATTTTGACCCAAGCTTTTATGATTATTTATGTAACTATTCGACACAAAAATGAATTCTAAATATCTCTTTTTCCATCTACGAGCCCAAACTCATATTAGTTAGGCCGATTTACATTTTCAACAAATTATAAAATCTATACAGAAAGTTACAAAATTCTATAAAATTCTTTCGGCTACTTTCAATGCAGACTTAAAACTTTAGGAAAACTGTGGGCAGAGTGACGTGATAATATCTCGACCGGTATTTTAAGGGTCATCTTCTAGCTTCTACTGAGACCTTTTCCTTTTGGCACAATGAAAAGCAACTTCGTAAAAATTCAATGCGTATAGTAAAATGTACCTTGTAAGATACATGGGACAATACTCACAGGTGAATATGCAGGACTTAAGGATCCAATGCATAATGGAATTAAAACTGGTATTACTAATAAAACCGATGTAACCCAATATTAAATAAAGGAATAATTGAATAACAAATTCAGTTTTTGTAAGCTTAAAATCTGTATTTTAAAGTAGTCAAAAGAAATTTCTAGAAATTTCTTATCATTAGCTTAGGTTATATAATTTGTTTATTGAAAATGTTAACCGGCCCAACTGATGTGAGTTTGGGCTCGTAAGTTCATAAAAAAAATTAAAATTTCATCAATTTGTCACCTTTAACCAAAAAGTTCCGGAATGCAAGCTTAATTGACTTAAACATATATTATAACTTATATCTTCCATTAAAACGACATGTTTCAGAAGTAGGTTTTACTGAATAAGGTTGCGGTTGCATAATTTTGTCGAATTATAAAAATATGACTAATTTTGAATAATTTTATACCAAAATTTTATTATAATATAAAATTTTGCATTAAAAGTCATTCGCGCTATAATGGTATGACGTCACAACTTTAAAGTAATTATAATAGACAGTATTAAACGCAGTGCTAACAACTTTAAGTATTTCTTTTTTACTATATTTAGGTATATTTTAATTTTTTGTCTGGTACATTTATGTGAATACAAAATATAGTTACCTCATTGGTGTAATCATTGTCATTCCTGCAGTGTTTATCTTTCGTGTTAAGAGAAATAACAGACGCCAGCATATACGTAAAAGCACAAGTAAATGTCCTGTAATACTTCTCTGTTTTTTTACTTCCTTGTACATAAAGGAAGTATGTACTAATCCCGCATAACTCAAAAACGGAAAGCCGTACAAAGTTGAAATTTTGTATTTAGGACTGCTACAACATATAATTGTGCTTCTTCCTTTTTGATCATTACATATTTTCCAGAAGTGGTACTTTACTTGAAGCCTATAATGGATTTAATTGAAAAACTATTTTCAAATATAATACAAAACTTTTAGAATTTAGTATATAAGACTATTATGTCAATGGGAATAACATAGTAGATTTTGGTTAAAATAGGTTAACCAGAAGTGATATATTACCTAAAGTTGTTAACAGTTTTTCTTGAATACAATGGTTTTATTTTTATTTTTATTTTTGAAATTGCTTCAAATAAAAGTTTTAGAGAATTAAATTCTGCGTCAAGCACATTAAACATTACTTAATTAGCCATTTGTATAAGCGAGATAAGTAAATTAAGAAATTATATACTTTTTTGTTTTTGTAATCAAGCTTGCTATGGATTAGGACAAAAAGTACAAAAAATAAAAAAATTAATGTTAATGTCAAATTACGTCAAATACCTACGTGCAGTCTTATAATTGGGTCTATATTTCATATTGGTTATGCGTACAAGGAAGTCGTGTTGTGTCCACATCAGATTTTTAATATTATGTATTAAATTATATTCAGACTCAAATCTTTAATATTTTTTTCTTTTCATGTCATTCTTTTGTACGACACGATTAATCTAATTATTTCATCATTTATTTTCATTTATTTAGTTCATAAAATGTCAGCTGGTTTTAATTATAAATAATGTAATATAACGCTCGAAAATCTTTTCTCATCCAAACCAGATTACCAATCAAAATGCGAACTAAACTTTATAGTATAATTTCGTTATCCCTGTATAAAATTTGCCTCTAGCATATCCGTACAATGGTGTTCTCATCTCATCAGTACGATAAATTTTAATTATTGTTAACACTAGTATCAGAAAAACGTTTATGGTAGAACAACAACTACATTTTGAGGCGAACAATTGTTAACTTTTATACAGTTGGTGGTATACTATATGCATTATCTTTTATACCTACCTAGAAATGTGCTCTTCTAGCGTAAAACTTTTTTGTTTCTGTGTGGATTAGCGTATGTTAACAACAAACCTCTAAGCTAAACTTGTAGAATAGAATACAAAGCTAACATGGTTTGCAAGCGTATTAGAGCGTGATACGATGCATTTTGTAAGACTCATGTGTTCATTTATGAAATTATGTTCAGAGATTACGCGAAGTAATTCATGTGTTTATTCAACGGAATATAAATGATCAAATAATAATAATAATAATAATAATAATATTTTTAAATGCAGGAACGTTCCACATATTAAGTAAAATGTCTTAAAAATGGTATAAGTTTCAAATAATATTTCAAACGTGGTTGAATAAATATAAAGCTAAAATTGGTACTATTTTATATACAAGTATCCAGGATAACATGTCCAACATGTGGATCTGGAGAATATAAGAGATATTTTAGACAAATTTTAATGGTATATTATTAATTCGGGACAAATGTAGGTATACGTCGCTAGATAAAGGCAAAAATGTAAGTTTTGTTTTTTTTATTTATTTTTGTAACTTCCAAATGTGAATTAATAATATATTGGTTTGCACTTTTTTTAGAGCACTTTTTATGTTATCTCGATTGGTGATGCTGATTCTTTATCACTCTAATGTCCAATTGCACTAACAAGACGTAAATATTAAGTTATTCTTAAACAAAAAAGCAAAATTTTTACAGCAATACACAATAATATATTAGACATTTCATTTCGATAGAATATTGTCTATTAAAAAAACGCTTATAATTTAAGTTACGTTGATGCAAGGGGCTAGAGAATAGTAGTTTGTACAACAAGAGTGTATATGATGTCCATATTGCATGAGGATGAAGTTTGAGCACGACGCCGTAGGCGGAGTGTTCAATCATTCGAAGGCGATATGGACATTCCACTCGAGTTGTACAGCATACTTTTTCTTCGACTAACGAAAAAAAGGAAAATATGAACAATAGAAATTTGAAATTGAACATTATTAATTAATATCATTTTATGTACTTGTTCTCCTAGGCTTTCTTAATGACATTTGTTATTAAAATAATATTTTATTCTATAAGTATACAATATTTTTACATACTACTTACGATTTTTTATTGCCAAATCTAAAGGATAACCTTGACTTGGCAATGCAATATTTCATAACGTTCTGATTTCCAATTTTTATACGTTCTTTTTCAATACTTACAATTAATTCATAATATAATTCAGTTAATTGTTATTAAATTATACAAATATTTTTTTATACCGAAAATATTTCCATCTAAATGACAACATTGAAATGTCAAATGTGACATTTGTATTGTCCTTCTTAATCTTGTAATAAATGAATAGACAGTTGCCTGGGTTACACGACTTCGAGATTTGTGATTCATGAATTTCATATCCATCCTAGAATGGATATGAAATTATATCCGTTCAGTTAACTAGTATTTCCTACATATCCATTCTGCAGATTGTGAAGAAATGATAACTTTTTCAAGTGGGAGTAGAAAAAGTTATTATTTTTAACTAAAAGAGAAATAAGAAAATAGACACTTAGAGACCTTTTCATAATCAGGATCACTTTAAGAAGACTTTGATTAAAATTACTTTGAGACTTTAGGTTTATTTTAAAATAATGCTACTGTGCTAACTAAAGTGCTAAAGTTGCATTGTGAAAATGAACACAACTTTAATTTTAATCTATAATGCTAAAGATAGGATAAAGTTTATTATGAAAACTATCATTTTTTTAACTGTATAGGCATAAATGCTTGTTTTCCACTATTCTTTTATAACGCTCATTAAAATAAAACAACATTTTAGTTTAAGTTCTGATTATTATATTCTATAAATCCAACTAACGTTCCGGTAGCCTTCTTCAGAGTGAAAATAATTATTAATACACAAAAAAATTGACCTCAAAAGAGGATGATATTACTTATCTTCTTAACCAAATTAATTAAAATCATTTCAATAAATCAATGTTTCGTTTCTGAAACTTTTCCATTCGTGAAATAATACACTAGTTTTTACACTTGTTACATAACTGTTATTATTGCATTTCAAAACATCAAAACCAAATGAGAACTGTGAAACTAAACTAGAAAACAATAGACATGTGATTTGTGCCTTGTTTGCAAAAATTATCAAATCAATGATTCCTACTTTTGTAACATATTTCTGTTGGATGCCACTATTCATCATATTATTTAATATATATTTTCCGATATACTTATATTCAAACTTGTTAATTTGTATATTCTTTTCAATACAGACCTACTATTCATTTCGAGGTATTGGGACCTGCAGAATAGCCTCCGATATCAGCGTAATTCAAAAGAACAATATTAATAGCGACTAGTACTAATAGAACCTGTCAAATGTATAAACATCGTAAACCATTATTTGAAAATTCATGAAATATAAGCGAATTAAAGAAAATTAACATAATGTGCATCAACAACTGCTGTGGCACTCTTTAACACAGTACCTATCAAATATTCAAAAACTAGCAAACCATATTTTTTTTTAAACGAAGACAAGAAATTTAAACATATCGCGAAACTATATCGGGATAAATTAATTTGTTTGCTTTTTTCAATTCACAAATGTTTTAAAATAATTTGCAGGTACAGGCTAATTTTTAAGACATGTCTGATCAAGGTCATCTTCGAATTGTATGAGATGAATTACTATTTTAGCTCCGCCTATTCTTTCAAATTCAGTAGTGTCATGTTCTTAGTTTTTATGAGGATACAATAGATACTGCTGTTATTTTGTTATAAAAATATGTGTTGCAATAAAGCTATTCAAAAATAAGTTAACTGGTAAATTTATTATCAAATTAAAATATATGTAAAAAATCAGATGTGGCCAGCACATTACCTTCCGTCAGTTCTATGTATTTTGTGCAAATTTCATACGGAAAGTTCTTTGCTCAATTAAATATTCTATTTCTTGTACATTACCTTCCGGCAGTTGCATGTATTTTATGCAAATTTCATAAAGAAAATTATTATTTTGTGACGTTTTGTATATACAGTGTAATGTACCTGCAGAAATAAAAGATTTATTATTATTATTATTTCTTGTACATTACCTTAAAGCAGTTGTATGTATTTTATACAAATTCCATACAGAAAGCAAAAGATCCTATATTTCCAGTAAAATTATAAGACAAAGACGCTATGTCAATTTCACTTGACACTGACATCTTTCAATCAGAATTTTCTTAATATAGTAGCTGTTTTCATAGCTATGGCTACTTTATGAAATTTAATTTCTTTATAATTTTTTAACTCTATATCCATTTAATATTAAGTATAAAATGCTGTCAAATCGTATAGAGAATAAAATATTCTTTAATATTTATAATAACATCAAATGTGAAAAATTATATTTAACATAGTTTTTTCAAGAAAAACTGTTAAAATCTTCAAATGATGGTACTTCTGGTTGACCAATTGTAACCAAAATCTAATCAGCTCTTCATATGGATGTAACGAAGAAGTATACGAAAAAATTGTAATTTTTGTAACTGTAGTATTAGAGTTATCGCAGACGAAAATTTTGTTACACACACACACACACACACACACACACACACACACACACACACACACACATCCACATACACACACACATACAGACATCATCGTAAAAATAGTAAATTCGTATTCTAGGGACCTAAAGGTGACGGAAGGTAAAAATAAGATAAAAGCCCTATATAAAGTTAATATATCTGAATTAAAAAATGAACTTACGATACAGCCAGAGTATTGTTAACGAGTATCGTTTCAAAATGGATTGTCGTAACTTGGTCGAAATTACAAATTTTTAAAAAACAAGCGTGTGATATCCAACTTTATACACTATGTATGCCAATTTATTAATTCGTTCATGATATAGAAGACTTTGATTGGACGTTTTCATCTTCTCCCACTCTCATACTTAAATAACAAAATCTAAACTATGAGCAAGTAATATTTGTTAAAGTGTATATTTTCAAACTGTTATTGTTACTATGTACTCTGGGCCCATGAAATTAATATACCAAATGGTACTTTGCTTACTGAATTAGATATTTAACGTATTTATTATATTTTCTTAAATTTTATTGAAATAAACCTAAACGAACGTCAGCGATTATCAACGATTGCCAACGAGCGACGGCGAAAGTGAGCGAACGTCAGGGTAGTCCAACGCTATATTTGTTTCGAATCCGCTGCTGCGAGTCTGTTGCTAAATTCACTCTGATAATGTAAACCTGAATTTTAGCTAACTGAGCAGACTACATATAACTAACTAAATTTGGTTTCAACACTGAATTTATTACTTGTCCTAAATCTATGTACTCATATGAATCTTGATGAAGGATTCCACTGAAGAAAAAATCGTGTCGAATTTAATTACCAACACTTTTTACATCAAAAAGAATCATTTAAATTCTGGGGGTCCAATAAAGTTTAAAATGTTAATGAGATATATAAATAAGTCTAATAAATATTTACGTATAACGTGGAGCATGTTAGCCAAAGTCTAGATGGAAAGATATCTTTATATGATTTGTGAATCGAAACTATATTTTAATCACACAATATTTAGATTTGTCAACCTGAAAAACTCAAAAATCGTAATTAATTTACTCTCCATGGCATATTGAAAATTACTTAAACATTATTAAAAGTATTTAACATTTTTCACGAAATATGAGTACCAATAATTTTGATTTCACTAAAATTTTATTTTAAAAAACTATTGTCTATTGATATACTTAAAAAATCTTTGAATTCATAGGCATAAGACCATTGATAATTAAATTAAATAATGATACTTACCATTTAAATTTCATGTGATGTCAACCTGAAACGTATTTGAAAAATAACTGAAATTAAAATAAATAATGGATCTATCTGAAAGGTTGTCTACTTTATTGGGTCGACTATACATCGTATATAATCATGAGCACTAATACATTGTTACTACGGTGGCTAGGTATACACATTACGTAATTGTAGTATTGTCTCTAATGGCTTAATAGTTATCATATACAATGTTTATACATTATGTACATGGAGAGACAGCTGACGCTGCGATCACCTTGAAATTGTCACCAGGGTAAAGAATAAGATCACCACTAGGTTCTGAGCTATGGGGGAGGTGCCGGCTGAGTTGTAGGCACCTGGGGGTTCGCGGATTGGAGGAGGACCCAAGGTGTAGTCACTGTCGCTATAATCTGAAACAAAAGAAAATATTATTAGTAAAAAAAAAATGCAAATAAATATATAAACGTCGTAGATAATTGAATTTTTAATTGTAATTATTTAAGACAATTTGTATTCAGACCAGTGGCAACACTGAGTTGCACTAATCCCCCTGGTGGAGAGTGCGGTTCGAATCACGCTTTGAGTACCGACAGCGCGCTAGCAGTTGGTCCGAATCATATTTACAACGCTCACAGTTTGCGCTGTGAGGTGTATGACGTCCGAGGTGACGTCAACATTTCATGCTAACAGCGCTCACGCCCAAGAGGATAGGCAGTGTAAGCGCTGTACTCACGTTTGTTGTTGTTTACGACAATGCTTGCTGAAACAATGAAATTGTGTGTTAAGATGGAGTTGTTAACGTAGTAAAGGTTATTTTTTTTTTAGAGGAAACTAATGAAGTGATCGAACTTAAACTCACAAGAGTAAGAGCGCTTACGAACGGTCCGAATCGTTAACGCCTTCACAGTCGTCAGCGCGCTTATTCAATTCGTACCAGCTGTGAGCGGTCTGAACACTGTAAGCTATGATAGCAAGATTCCGGCCACATCCTCAGTGTGGGAGCGTGTTGAGACGCTCTGGTTGCAAGCACGTGTGTGCGAGCAGCAAGCATTGTTTTGAGTATATCATATCATTTTTGAAGAAAATACAAATTAATATTATACAGTCCACAGAAGGTTATTATTGGTTTAACAACCGATCATAAAGTAGTAGATGAAATACAGTGTACGGTAGAAGTGACAGTTAAAGTCTTTAAAGTTATCTGTACTTAAGTTTTAAAATTCAGGTGTATATGGTTTTCTAACCCTTCGTTGGTGTGGTGAGAAAAAGTTACGGAATTGGTGTAGTGGCGTATGACATACCCCAAAATGTAAATAAGAACAGGTGTGATGTGAAAATACACTAAGTAAAAAATTGTTATGAATCTGCTGGCTTGCTTACAATAAAATGAAAAGACAATGAACACATTGTGATTATATGCTTTAGTTTGGAAGTATATATAAAAGTTACAAATGCGGCATTTACTCAGGATCTGACCCTACTTCTTCCCATATCTCTAACAGTACATCTTCTGTTCTTGCTCGCAGGTAATTTTATAAAAATTGGTCGAAACACAGCTAAATATGATAAAATATAAGATCAATAGAACAGAAAATAAAAATACTACTACCTTTTACCTTTGTTCAAAAATTTACGCCACTGGTGTGATGGGGTATGCCATACCCAAAACGACTTTGAAACGTTGTACAATACGTACTAGTAAGAATAGAGTGATCAAATTACTTTGAATATTTTCATTTTAATAGATATTATTTGAAGCTTCTAGAACATACATGGCACTTGCATATTTCTAAAGTTACACATCAATTAAATAGTCTTGGGGTATGTCATACCTAACCACAGAAACGAAGGGTTAAGCAGACTGTTTCATGTTCTTAATCTTCAATAGAAAGAGTTTCTTTGGATATGTTTTACACCTAAAATTTGGCTAAGTAGAAAATGTCAAGAATTCAACATATTTAGTCTTCTAGATGTCCGAATTTAAAATTTTAAAACCGCAGATATTTTTTCCATTTCCGAAATACTATTCAATATCAAATTTGTGTCAAAATTTTTCTTATAAGCAACCATAACCCAAAGTGGCTAAAGAGTCTTCACTATTACAGATTCTACTAACAATTCCACTCATAATCTGTCATCCCATTAAATCATAATATTTTGGTGAATTAAACCAATCACATTCGAATTTCACTGGCAATTTTCACTAGTGAAAATTTCCGCCGTAATTTTATTACTAACGTTGCTTATACACGTCTGTTAAAAAAATTTGAGTCATAAATATTTTTTTTAAATTAATTGTTGCTTTAGAAAATCGTCACGCATGTTCCGATTTTCGTCGCAACAAGCAGTCGTGAACATGACAGCAAAAATTGCCGGTAAAACGTATGCATAGTAAAAAAGCATACTATTTACTTGTTTTGTTTTGATTAAAAGAAAACTGAACTGAATTAGAATATTTTCCGGAATTGCATTTATTTGTTTATAAATTCCGATTCAGTTGAGTTATAAAATCTGGTAGGTATATTTAGGTATATAAAATTTTACGTAAATTTTTTTGACTTAAATATATATTCGAATATCTCTGAAACGAAAGAAGTTATTAAGCTGCAGTTTTAAACTATAGAATGTACCTACGCGTAGAAGAAAATCTCTCGATTTTTAGGTGCCCGGCGTATTTACAAGAAATATTTAAAAAGCAGAATTAAAATGTAAACCCGGCGAACAATTTTGTAGAATTTATCTAAAGATATACTTTTAAATAATTGGAAGTACATAAACAGTTTCAGTCAGCACTAAATTATTTTAAAATATTTGGGAAGTATTTAATACAGATTCAGAATGACCTCAACAACTTTAAAGCAATTTGATAGTACTTAAAGTAGGCTGTGGTTAAAGTAATAATGAAACTCGATTTGAGTTAATGATGGTCACATACTTAGGATAGTGTTTATGTACGATTTACAAACGATCTAGTAAATATTTTATCTTTATAGCTTAAAATGAATTTTGCAAAATAAAAGTATACCAAAGGAAATGTCTGAAAATTTTCATGGTAGGACTAAACAGAAGTTGTTAAACTGAAAATTTTCTCCTTGTTGAAAATTTACAGAGGATCACGGAACATTTTATAGCTCGATTACCTTACGTGAAACTTTATTAATTAAAGTAAATTGTGAAAAAGCATAAAACGTCAGATACACAAAAGGTGAATGATAAGTTTGAAAAAACTTAAGAAATTTGTTTTAAATTTTTGTCCGTCGTTTGAATATAAGATGAAATTATCACATGCTGATCGATAAACTATAACATTTGAGAAATAAAATTTGTAAAGGACGTTTAAAACTTTTAATACATGAATCGTAAATTATTACAAAAGGGCAGAGTTTTTCAATATAGGATATGTTATATTATGTAGTAGTGTTTGCTGATACCTGTATTAGTTCAATAAGTAAACATAGACATTATACATAGAGCTATTCAAAATTCAATTAATACAGTGTATCTTCGGAACATTATAGTCTCTAATACAGGTTAAAATATTAATTTATCGTTAGCAGAAACTATTTCTATGCAGAAGATAGTGTACTAATTAATTACATTTGCCAGTGAATATAGTTTGATAACTTTAATGCTGACATGAAACATGCATGTAATTTTCTGTTTCCATATTGTCCAATTTTACATATTGCGTATGATGTATTACAATACGAAATTAAAGTGGTACGGTACAATATTGTTTCTTAAATAATTTATGACTAATTGACTATTGTCATGCAAATTCGGTTTCATGTTACAGTTTTGCTTGAATTATAATACATTTTTAATCCAGCAATGAATAAAAAGTCATTACGGTTTTTTCCAATTCCAATTTATAACTTCGAATAAAAATAATTAATGAGAGCTGCACTATGTTCATTTAATGATTTTAATAAAATATAATTTATTTTAAAGTGAACAATGACAATGGCGGATTTTACATTTTTCAAAAGTTATTTTAAATGCATTTATGCAATATTTTTCAAAGCAATGAAAAATAACATTTTGTTATTTTCGTAACTATTTAAATAAAAAGATTTATTGTAGAAATATTGATGATAAACCCCCCACCCTTGTGACGCCCAACTACATACAGTACGTCATTCACAGCCAATGGCAAAACAGTTTGCCCATCACCTACGTTGTTTATGTAAATAAACGTCACATTTTAAGCTGTATGAACTTTGACGTCACATTTTTATAAATTGTTAAACAAATTTCAATAGTTATTGTAAAATATCTAATGAATATTTCATATTTTCAAATTTGAGAGTTTTGAAAATATTTTTTCATATTTAATATTTAAATGGTATATACAAATTCATGGAACGGCCCTTTTATGACCATGAGTTAAGGAATTAGTCGATTTAGTCATCGATATGTACAATTATGGGAAGACCTGTCATGAAGTACATTTATTTTATACATCAGGAAGTGAATAAAGTTTACCCGCAAATTAAATAGGTTAGAAAAATTACTTTACGACAACGCTTATATTAAATTGCGTTAAAATGTAATTTATAATGTATATTCCTGTGTATAATTCGTATCTGTCAAAATATTATTCATTATGCAATATAATAATATGTTGCATATCACATAAAGTGTCATTATATCGAACGGAACGCAATCGAGTACAGGAAGATTCGTAAATCAGTAAAATGATGTTAGGAGTTTTCGCAAAGTCCATCGAATTGATCCGATATAATTTGAAACGCTCGTAAAGTCAATCGGGTTGATCTGATGCGTTCGTAAACTCACTCCAATCAGACAAACCGAGCGATCCGATCTAAAATTTTGAACCCTGATCCATGAGCAGGGTTAGAACAGATTGCGCGCGCAAATTTAAAATTGTAAATATTTATGTTTCAGAAAATGTATTCATTTGCACATTATGAGGTGTTTCAAACAAATAAATGACAACAAATGATTCAAGTGGGTTTTCAATCCCACTTGAATCGTCGTACATAAAATTAGATCAACTAATAATGACAGTGACAAAAACGACAGTGCCAGTTTTTGCATTATGTACACAGCTAAAAAACTGTAAAAACTTAATTACTTGATTTTTAAGGTGTACGCAATTTTTTTGTAAGCGCTGTATTCTTAACCATTTTAACAAGTTAAACTTTTTTGTAACGTCAGCTTTAAACGTCAAAATATTATAATATCTGACGCGTGCGAAAAATCTTCGATAATCGGATGGATCTGATGATCTGTGACGTCATCGAACAGATCTGTGGGATTGCTCCGACTGACTTTACGAAAACGCCTATTATGAAAATGGGGTACCTACGGAGGAATATATTTGAAAACAGAATATGTCACAAATATGTTCAATTTATTGATTCGTTATCCTTGCAATACCTATAGTGTTTTGAGATTACGGTAAGTCCAGATTAGTTATTTACAGTAAAAGCTATATGAAGAAAGTGTTTTGGCCGAGAAGGTAGATGTTATCGAGCCGAAGTAAATTAAAACTATCATAAATTAATAACACCTCTTTTTTACCTCCTGCTACCCTTGGTAAGGGAGGTATAGGGATCGTGCTAAAAATCGCATATCGAGATTTTGGTAAATGACCACATTTTAAGGTGCCTAGATCCAATTTTAACATTGTCACGATGATGTCTGTGTATATGTATCTGCATGTGATGTATGTGCGTATGTGTGTGTGGATCCTCCACTTTAACTCAAATACTATCATTCAGAAAATTTTGAAACCTTGTATTCCGAATTTTTTCTATAATGGAAAGAGCTTATTAGATTTTGGTGAAAATCGGATAACCGGAAATGGTTCTTTACTAGAAGCTTAAAATAGTTTTTCTTCGAAATAAATTATATTAAAGATTATTAAATTTTCTATAGAATTGTATTAATACTTTTTCTATATACTTTATAAAATTATCCATAATTTAAATCCAAGATCCTACGCTTTAAACAAATAAAACGCAGTTATTCAAATGTATGTAACTGACAGATAAATGTCACTATCAAAGAACTAATCATTTCAAAATAATATTGGTAACGTTTTTTAAAAAAAAAGTAAATAGAACAATAGAAAAGGAATTCAATACAGTTTCCAGCATAAGTAGGTATGTATTTAGATTAATAAAAATTAACGATTCACAAAAATGTTTAAGCTTATACTCATTTTTGAATAAGTGGATTCTATTCTATCGCGGTATTTAAAATTTAATCTTCATTTTATTATAGCTACGGTGGCTCAATAGTTAGAGCAGCGCCTCATGTCATGAGTGTCCTCGAAGCTCTGGGTTTGAATTTTACTAAGGTATGGACGTGTGTGAATGTGAACCCACTCTGTAATTGGGATGTAATCCTGTTGAGGGGCTTAAAAAAGGTAGTTACTTGGATTAGATTAGAATATATTTTAAGAAATAAACTGTCAAAATTAGAGTAACATTCGCTAATCCGAAAATAAAGATTAACTTAGGGCTGTAAATGGCGGAAATTATTGCGTTGGCCACACCAGATTTTTTTCCTAGAGATAAAGTGTGATAACGAGATTTGGTGTCGCAAACAACGCCACGTTATGGTTATTGTAACATAAATTTCACGTTGTGGTTCTAGGGTTAAATTCAAATCATAAATTTGAAAATACTATGATTGAAAAATCATAATAATTACCAAATAAACAAAACATGTTTGTTAAAATTAACTGGCAATGTCGACAAGCTAATCTGGATATTCTATAACGTTGGTATTGTGATTTTTTAAAATTAGAACTGAATTAATAAAGTATATTATAATACAGGATTAACTATAAATAAAATGTACACTAATGAATCGTTATTATATTTAATCTGTCTTTTCGAACAGCTACTTTTGGTTAAAATTATGAATCATCAATTTATAAACATCTAAATCTATTTACACAAAAATTAACTACAACGAAACTTGCGCTCTTATCAACGACAAACCTAACATGTTTCACTATCAATAGAAGAAAAATATTATTTTTCCGAGATCGACTAAAGTACACGAAGTCACTCCGCAAAGTTGGCCAAAATAGTAGTTACCTAAAGTAAAAGTTTACAGGCTCTTATGTCAAATTTTAACTTTACATACTCATGTGTCTTGAATTAACCTAAAGTTCTAACTTCTATAATAAATTTAAATATTGCAAATTTTCTTTCAATAGATATTCTTTGTTCATATACCAATCAACTCGATGAAGACTAAGTCTAATTAACCATTTTTAAGTTAGTGGTAAACTGGAATATCTAAAGAAATAAGTGATGTTTCTGCTGTTAAAATATTTGACAGATCGTAAGACATATGACAGTACTTTTGGTACTACAGCTATCTCAATCGCAACAGCCAGCATTCAATTGAGATAACGTCATAAAAATACATAACATAATGCTATTTATTCATATTTTTAGTTATTAATTTAACAATTTCGTAAAAAATTAATCTATACCGCAGCACTAAAGTATTTTTTTTATTACTCATATTGTTTATTCTTTTTGGCTATCGCCTCGTAGAATAAATTCCATATTTGCAATAAAAAATAATACTTTAGTTCCTAGGTATACAAATAATTATTTCAGGACTAGATCTGTAAATAGTATGTTATGTTATTAGGATTAGAAATCTTTTGTGATAAACCCAGCTATTGCGGCCGGGGCGCTAGCCGAGGTCTGGCAAGCTGTATAAAACACAAAAATGGCGTTCTACTCCGAATGACATATACTATTTTTTCTTCAAGTGCTTGAAATAATTTTTTTCACATTTTTTTGGAATTTGTCTAATTGTAGAAATTGCAATTTTAGCTAATGCTGGCTGTGTACACTACAAAACACAGACGATACAACTGTCAAATAACAATTTTCAATATGATCTGTGTTGCTGGGGTGACTGCCGCTGCCAGCGGTAAACTAAAAAGCTAAAAAAAAATTACTTCTACAGCAAAGACATTTTTGTACTATGAATATCTTCTATTGGCAACGAAAATGACCGATAGAGGAAGCACCGATTTTAGAAAATGGCCGGCGAGAAGAGTAATTGTCAAAACTTGTACAGTGTTAGACAGGGATATAAGCAAATAAAGTTCATATATTTTTAAATGTAAATTGATTTGAAGTGCAGTATTGTTTAAAGGGCAGTGTGACAACCGTAAACACAACAGCTTGATTACTTTTTTGACAAGTTCCTAATTTTGCCACCAGGCTGCTACGAGTTCATTTTCTTCGCCAATAATGTGTGTACAGTAGCATAATATAAATATTATAATAGGTTTGAAGAAAAATGTTATTATCCCATCGATTTCAAATAAAATCTATTTACTTCTGTGCGAGTAAAATACGCAGATAAATTTTGAGATTGATTTCTTTTTAATATAATACATTATCATAATCGTTTGGAATAAATACATCTAAAATTTTCTATTTTATTTATAGAAAAACTATTAAACGTGGAAAAAAAAATGCTATCATATTAATTATTTATTCAAAACAATATTCAGCTTGTAATAATAATAGTATGTACAATTATTTATGGAAGTCATTTTAGAAAGTAAATAAATTATATATCTAGATATGTATACAGTGACGTATCCAGAGCGTCCGTATGGAAGGGGTCACAAAATTGTAGAATTAATATCGGGTGCATGTACCTATCAAATTTGTCAAATGAATCGGAGGGCATAATTAGAGCAGATGTAGGTGTAAAACAAAAAATGTAGGTACTTTAATATGAAACTTTGAATATTTTTTTCTAAAACAAAAAAGTTATATGACGACATGAAGATCATTGGATTCAGAATTAAATTTTATAGCCAACAAATAAAAATATATATTCTTATTTAAAATAAAAAAGTTAGGTTGTGTATTTTGAGAACCACTATACGATTTTTTTCTGTTTATTACATTAATCTTGTAAAATAGAATTTGTTTATCCAGTTAACCTTCTCTGTAGCTCTCATGGTTTTAGAAATAGCAATGGTGGCTCAATTAAAGTGAACATCTTTTACAAAAAATCACGCTGGTTTCCACATCACTAATACACTCCTGCACGCTTCACAAACCGTTCACTCGTCATGGATGTAAATAATAGAGTAAGAATAGTTAGTGATAAAATTTCGATTCAGAAAAACAGATAGTGGAAGAAAAAGGTAGCGTGTTTTATAATTGAATACATTTCAAAGGATTAATACAATCGAATAGCGATTTGAAATGACGTACTGGGCTCCGTGAAAAAGATAAAATAATCCGACAAAACATGAAAGCAGAGCATTGCAGCGGACAGCTGGTTTAGCTTGTACAATAAAAAGGATCATACATCACCTAGATTCTTACATTCTTACACATCAGTGCCATTGTGGAGGAAATTTCCGTTTCCAATATTTCAGCGGAAATACACGATTTGACCAACGACATATTTTCTATGCAGATTTTCCTGATGGAGGGCATTTGTTCCCGTCACACGTGCTTTTCTTTTTAGGGAATAAACAAATTGACATGCTCGAATATATCGGGAAATGGAATACTAATATGATAGAACAGGGCTATCCAACAGAAATATTTTACATACGTATTCTGCAAACAAGTCATGAATCAAATGTTTATTGTCTTTTAGTTTCACTGTTCTCATATAGTAGTGATGTTTATAATGCAATAATAATAGTTATGTAACAAGAGTAAAAAGTAGTATATTATGCCACCAATGGAAAAGTTTCAGACACTAGACGTACGTGAGTTGAAATGACACTTTTTACTTAACTTTCAGACAATGGCATAATGGATGTGTGCAGATTGTACTTTAATCTTATTATAAAACGGTCAATAAAAACACTCTGGAACATTCTCTACAAAAACACTAATAAAACAGAATTTCAGACGAACCAAAAAATATTCCATTTCCGAAATACAATTGCTTGAATTCAATACGAAAAAAATGTGCACTTATCAATACAGCATTTTATAAAAAAAAAATTGAGTTACCAATTTTAAGGTAAAGAAATGAAAATAACGATAAAATGGCAAAGTAGAAAAATAAATGCCAAACAAACTTTTTAATTTGTAAATAGAAATATTTATTAAAAATTGTGATATTTTTGAAACGCAAAAACAATTATTACTAATATATTGATAAAAGTTAATATAAATAAAATATGTTTCGTTTTTATAACAGACCATTTGACCATTTACCGTTATGAATCATAGCGGACTTGTTTCACACTGTTTCCATAACAACCATTGTTTGTTTGGTAAATTCATTTAAATGTAACAATATAAACAATACTGAAAAGTATAGAAAAATTAATGAATAGCCAGAGATAAAAAATAATTGAAAATTTGATTTCCAACATTTCACATTAATTCTTTATTGTTGACTAGAACATTTTATTCAAAAAATTTATTTAAAATTAATAACGTTCTGACATCAAAATCCATATATTGTCATATTCATATTCTTTACTCAGTGCTTTGTTGTTGATTTAATTTTCAGGGAATTTAAGTTTAGGTCATACTTCCCGAAATTGCTTAGGATTAAACTGCACTTTATATCACTAATATAGGACTTGTATACGAGCTGTCGCCGATCAGGCATTATCGGTCAACGAGAATTGAACGCATTGATCATGGTGCGGGTGACGTCACTACGAGCTAGTAGATGTGCACTAAACCGCTCAGCCACCAGGCCGACAGATCACAAAATAGTTTCTGAATTATAATAGGTGTTTGGATTATCGAAAAAAAATAAAATAATTGAGATATGTATGTAAGACTCAGCATTATTACATATAATAAAAACCGGCGAGCGGTGTAAAATGTCCGTGACGGAGAATGGTAGGTGGAACGTTCTCTGATGTCTGGTCCTGGGACGTGAAATATGAAGTGAAATACGCGATAGTAATTACGGTGCGTCAATTATGTTGTGGAACAGCACCCATGCAAACCTAGCGGCATATGCGTCTCTTTTGGCTGTTAAAGAAGAAGAATGACGTACAATTAATGAATTTTGATCAATACCCCTATGTGGATAACCTTATCTTTTTTAAATAATTTTTTTTTTAAATCTACGCTGTATTCACTCCAAAGCTAAAGATTGATAGTCGTGGTAGGGGTACTAAACTAGCGTACTCCAATTTACATATACAAAATACAGTGTTTTAATAGGGTTATATCATTAAACATTTTAGATATTCTCATTAGAAAGCCTAGAGTTTTATTTGCAGACGTGCAGACATTACTGATATTTTCAAAGTGACGCAGAAGTGACTCCTAAATCCTTAAATGTTTTATTTCGTGCAACTGAAATATTATTCATATTATACAGATATTCTAAAGCAATATTACTGCGAGTATATGATACTACACTATATTTATCAATATTAATCGTTAATTTATTTGTGTTGCACCATATTAGCATATCATTAACATATTTCTGGGATAACTGAGCGTCGTTACTAGGGATTCACCAAGCTAAGCTACTTCGCTTGAAATAAAAATGCTTGGCTTGGCTTGAAACGTCAAGCTTTTTTATTGTTAGGCTTGGCTTGGGCTTGATGGAAACAAAGCTTGGCTTGGCTTGAAAACTTCAAGCTTTAAATATTTTAGGCTTGACTTGATTTTCAAGCTTTATCAGGTTTTTTCAAGCCTTTTCAAGCTATTTCAAGCTTTTTCAAGCTTTATAAATGCTCATGTGCGCAGTAGGTATTTGGGTCTTGAAAACCAGTAGTAGCTGTTCGGTATCAAGATTTTAATATAAATATTCGATGTGAATTAAATTAAATATATCGATATACTGATAAATCCGATATATCGATGTATTGGAATTTTGATGTATCAATATATCGATATTTTATGTCGATGTTTCATTGTATCGTAACGATGTATAAATCACGTTTTGTGTTACATAAATTAATTGTGGTACAATTAAAAATATCTTCTTATGCGTTATGAGTAAAGATAAACAAAACAATAATATAAAATTTACACCAAGTGTTTTTTCTTTGTAATTATTAAAATAGAAAATTATTGAAATGTATATTTTATTTAATATTTTATTTATTTATTTTATTTTCGAGAGTAAACAATCAACATAAATTTATTATCTTTTATTAAATATTTACCCTTCAATTTTTATGTTTCTTTTATTATTTTAGTTGACTGCATTCATTCGGGTAGGCATATGCATTAATTAGACTTTATTGTATTTAAATAACAAAAATGAATAGGACATAAGTTCGTAATGCTATTTTTGCTCGAAATGACCTCCCAAAAACTGTTAAAGTTTGTCATACTATATGGTTCATATTAATCCTGTATACATAAAAAATAACTCAAGGCCCCGAACACGCAAGAACAGTGTTCAAATAAATACATAAATATTTTGGAATGTACAATGGGATGAAAATGACTTGAGACTGAACTTTTATACCTATTTCAAATACATCTGGAAATCATAAAACCCTACAAACGGAAATTCCCTGAAATTTTGTTTGCTCGTGACAATTCTACTCATTTTTGAGTACAGAATCATGTAAGCTAAATACATAAATATAATTACAGTAATTATGTCCAAATTCGAGTAGCACAAAAGTAAATACCCTCAACGATACGGATATGTCGTTATTACCGAAATTTGTGAATAAAAGCAAATTAAAAACCCCCAGATATATTTATTTGCTTATTTATTAATTCATATTTTTGGAAACAATGAAAAAAATCTGATGTGGCCAACACATAACCTCTCGCCAGATATTTTACCTGGTTGTACGCATAAAACGAAAAATATTTTTAAATACAAATACATATATTCATGTCACACTACAAAATAATTCTCACATATATTTGCAAAATCTATGGGATATTTTATAATAAATTATGTACAATACTTACATTTTCTTTATATTCAATATCCTGAAATTTTCTTTTTCTACTGTCCTTTTCTTTTTCTTTATATTTGCCATTTTTTCGCAAATTCCTTTTATATTCTTTTTTACGTATATTCTTTTGCGTTGTTGACTTTTTTTTATTTTCATAATCTTCACAATAATATACAAATATTTTTGACAGAGGCATACAAATACTTTTGACAGTGACATTTATGTGCCAATTACAAACATTTGATTTTCTTGCCTTGTAGTAGTTTGATCTGAGATTTTTTACATCAAATTATTTTATATGCCTTTCTTTATCTCTAAATCTATAGAAGATATAATAATGAATTTATATTTGTCGAATAAAGAATTTACCGTTCTTTAATATAAGTATTTACATAAATTTTCGATAAATAATATTTAGACGATTTTTTTCTTGTAACTACTACTTCCGGTTGTCCAATTGTTACCAAAACTGACTGGACTCTTCCCATTATTGTTAGATTGAGGAATCCGTAGTTAAAAATGTCTTAAGTCTCATAGTATTTGAGATATAGTGAATCCAACATCCACACACACACACATCCACACACACACACACACACACATACGGACATCATCGTAAAAATGCTATAATCGGATACTAGGGACCTTAAAACGTGCTTATTCATTAAAATCTGGATATGCGATTTTTAGCATGAATACAATACCTCTCTTAGCGAGAGGTAAAAATTAAATAGTTCTATTTGTAATGATTAACATTTGCAATAAATTTTGTATTAACATTTTTCATCATACATTTCATATTAATGTAGGTAAAGGATAAAACAATAAAATTATATTATCATTTATCATTATGTATTTAAAACTTTTTCAACATTTTAAAAATTTATTAGTTGGTTCAGATTGCGAAAATAAGTGGTGTTTGCATAATAAGAATGATGAAAGGGTATAGTTTCCTATTTACAAATTTTTGAAGCTTACTACAATGGCAGGTAATTAAGGCTGGTACTTTTGGGAACTCCAATTCTTAGAAGTTCACAAAAATGTGCCGAAGCAATGAGAAAGTACGTTACCACCATAAAATTACGGTTTTGCCGCGAAACCTTTTCGTAAGAAAAGCTTAAAAAAGCTTGTTTTTAACCAAGCTACTTGACAGTGGAAGGCTTGGTTTGGTTTGAAATTCAAGCTTTTTTAAATGTTAGGCTTGGTCTTGGTGGAACAGAAGCTTGGCTTGAAAATTTAAGCTTTTTTGAACGGCAGGCTTGACTTGATTTTTAAGTTTATTCAAACCAAGCCAAGCTTTCAAGTTTCAAGCCAAGCCTGTGAATCTCTAGTCGTTACTAGAATTTATGTTGCAAAAAACATTTATAAACAAAATGAATAATAAAGGCCTTAAATTCGAACCCTGTGGGACGCCTGATGATTCAATGATTTCGTTTGAAACAAAACCATTATAATATATGCAGCAAACGCGTTCTATGAGATATGAGTTTAATAGTTTCAGTAAACTGGAAGCTACACCGAAAGAAATTATTTTGGACAGTAGAAGAGCATGATCAATTGAGTCAAACGCTTGCGAGAGATCTGTATAGATCACATCATCTTAACCTCGTACATCTAAGAATTCAGAAACATATTGCGAGAAACAAGCGAGATTAGTTATGGTTGAACGTCCTTGCATAAACCCATGCTAGTTAAGTGAAATTATGGATCTGGTATAATTACAAATTATATAAAAGATTATCATTTCGAAGACAAAATTATTAAGAATAGAAATAGGACGATCATTTTTAAGAGAAAATTTTTCACCTTTCTTGAAAATTGGCACAATTCTAGATCTCTTTCAGCGTTTTGGAAATAGCCAAATTGATGTAGCAGATGTAGCATGTGGTTTTATTGGACAAAGATGCCATTTTAGATACAGTCATATTTTTACAAACTGGAGTCATTGCAAATTATGAATAATTAGAAAAGTCCTTCGAGGTATCACAGAAAGAACTTTGAGTAAAAATTCAGAAAAATACGTCGAAAAAGCATTAACTATGTCTTGTGGTGATTCATATGTATTATTGTCATCCCTAAATTTTCCAGAAATTCTTGTAGTGCCTTGTTTGAGGCGAATAAATTTCCACAGATATGATAAATTTAATTTTATATTCTGTTTAATAGAACGATTGTAGAAATTGTAGGCTTCATGTACCTGTTGTTTAATTAAAGTTCTTAATCTTTTAAATACATTGAGATGTTCAATGTTATTAAATTTTAGCCATTTTCGTTTATAGTACTGCTTACTTTTCAAATTATATTTAATTTCAAGTGTAAACCAAATTGGATGTTTAGATTGTGGGTGTTTATATTTTGGTACAGAATTATCAAACGTCAAATATACGGTTCCAAAAAATTTATCAGTAGCGTTATCGATATTTTGATACTCATGTAAAAATAACCAATCAATATTGCAGATATCATTATACAATTTATTAAAATTAGCTTTCCGAAAAAAAGAAAACAAAATGGAAAATTCACAGATTTAATAATACTGTTAACTTCCATATTAACAGTGATTGCAGGATGCAGAACATTTTGACATACTAAAGGATTTTCAAATTTTTCGATTTTTAGGGATACATTTATATTAGATAAAACTAAATAATAAAAAGAATAAAAACATTAATGGGTTTCTTAGAATAATTATGTGTAAACAAGAAAAATATAAATTATAAATTACTCTATTTGTTAGTCATACAGCATTTATATTCTCTAACACAGCCGACGTTTCGGTATACCCTTGTACTTTCATCTAAATCTACAATCATTAAAAAAAACAATATATTGCATACAACAATAACATAGACGTTGAGATATTACCACACTTACAAGCAGTCTTTCAAGAAATTACATATTCTCATGTAAACAAAATACATTTAATTTTACATTCAGCTTTTCAACTTCATATAAAAATTAATAAATACATAGTAGTTGACTCTCAATTATGGCAATAGGATAAAACGAAAAATAGCCGGAAATATCTTGTGGAAGGTATTCTATGGTGACATAATCGATTCGGACTCTTATTGGTTGTCTGTACACTGATGGCTAGCAAAAAAATCGCGTACACCTTAAAAATCAAGTAACCGAGTTTTTATTATTTTTTAGCTATGTACATAATGTAAAAACTGGCAATGCTGTCACTGTCATCACTGGTTGATCTATTGTGGAGCAAGTTCTTCATTGTGTTTAATTTACCTGCTACTAAATTACAAATATATTCCAAAAAAATGAACGAACAACCAAGTATGTATTTGAATTTCTCTTAATTTTGACATCTTAATTGACTTTAGTGACATTGACAAGTTAAAATTCTCAAGATCGTCTCAATTACAGCAAAAAATAGGTGTACGCGATTTTTTTGCAAGCCAGTGTACATCAATGATTGTGTAGTATTAGGCATTTACGAAAATTCTACCGGTAGATACCGCATCTACCGATTGCGTTCGAAAACACGAATGGTTAATAGTTACCGTGTTCGCAAATTTTACCATATCTACCAGATCCATCTACCGAATCCATGATTTGTGGATCAAGTAATTCAACCGGTAAATGCGGTAAATGAAGAATTAAACCTCAAAAAAGGTAGTGATACAAAACGAAGCGGGCGCGTTAAAAGTGAAAATGTGTTCAATGTGGTAATCGGAAGTAAGATTGTGCTCTTTGTTAATTACGTCAAATTTCGAAACTGTATTAATCTTTCAAATGCTTTTCATAGGTTATAAATCTACCCGGTTTACCACTTGCGTTCTTAAAATATCGACTCCGGTAACTGTAACCTGGTAAACAGCTATTTACCAATATATACCGGTAACAGTTCACCGGTAGAATTTTCGAAAATGCCTATTGATGTAGGAATTTAAATAAAATGCAAAGAATTTAAAATAACTTTTAATTTGGCCGGAAATTTGCTTTTTTACTTTTTGAACTTCTTTCATATTTTGGTGTATTGGAAAAAAGTTGGAAAGAATCACTGGGATTATTGAAAACTCGGTTTAACGATACTTCAATCATCGAGACTACTGTATATTATCATAAATTTATAGTCATTACTGTGTTTTCAATAATTTTACATAAATTTCAAACATCGGAAATGGCATTTAATAAACGCTTAATGGAGAATACTAAATTAAATATACATTGTGTGATTCGCAATTATTGTATGTATGTGTTTATTTCTAAAGTGGCTATTCTTGTTCATATTAACGTAAAATCACTGTTAAGACCAACATTGTTAAAGCTAATGAAACTTTGAATACATGAACAGTATTCGTAGTTTTATTACCTATCTTACAACTATCGTAAAAGCAATTATCTGTTCTTTAGTATGCTGTTTGTTTCCATATGTTTGTTTGAGATATAAACGTGTTAACACTTATAATATTGGCGTTGTATGTAAACTTTAATAATGCTGCTGTTTATAGTTTTATCAAATGATATATCTAATCCTAAACAAATACTATGTGCTGTGTTTCTATATTTGTTCCAGCTAGTTATAACTGGATCATATTATAATACATTTTTATTTATTTTTGTACTGTTAACTATATTGTTGTTATCTGGATTATGCATGGGGATAGTGTATTTGTTAGGTTGTGTTTTGTGTTGAAATCCCTTCCCTACCTGAGTCTCTCCACTCCTCGAGGCCGTAGTCGGTAATGAGCTGGTTGTCTGGAGGAGTTCCCGAGGCCCCAATGTCGGGATTGGGGCTGCGGTCTCGCCATTGTTTGCCGCGGCCTCTACCACGACCACGTTCTGAAACAGAAACAACAGGAGGGAATAGGAAAAATAAAACAGGTTATTTGAATATAAATTTTTCATTATAATGTAATTTGTGTAATCTTTTAAAAATGTGTGTTACAATGAAATAACCAAAAAGCAAATATATATTATGCCCATATTTTAATTAAATACTATTTTTAAAATCCTATCCTTACTAACCTTATTTTTATTTTTTGAAAATTGCTTTACTAAATTTATTTTTTTAATTTCTCATATATTTTATTCTATCTGTTACTATTTTATTGATTTAAAAATAAATATGCTTTTAACATTTTTTGTATTTACTTGTTTTAATCATTTATTTTTACCAAGTATCTTAGTGACTGGCCTCAATTTTATCGGTCGGTTCATGTCTATATACATATATGTAAAAATTTGGTGAATATATGTCTTAAATAATTTTTTGTTTGCTCGTCATGTGTCCATGACCATACACTAACTTTTTAATTTTCAATGCACCGAAAGACATTCGGTCGTTTGTGTAAAATTCGCATATCGACGAACGGCGGATTTACACTTTTTTTGTACCGCTCATTGGTGGTAACTGTGTTTGTGGTTCGAACTCGGCGCACTGTGCTTTTTGAAAAATGTAAATTATTATCAAAAACTGCGTCTGTCTTAATTACAACCACTCATCTGACAGCGTATGTATCCCTCTGATTGTAGCCCTTTATGTAAAAATAAAATTTACGATTATAACAATAAAATGCACAATTAAATTATATTAATTCCAATGATTAATCACAAAAAATAATTATAATAATAATTATTACTATAAGTTGTAAAAATAAAACTGTTAGGATACGCTAAAATGTGTATTCCAACCTGATAAAAGAATGTAAAGTGTGAGCACCACCACTACGCTGAGCAAGCGTCTAAGTACAGCGACATAAACAAACGAGTCGCGATGTGTTTAATTACTTCCGGTCGCCTGAAACTTTTGTGTTCGTTGTTGTTATGGGGTCTAATATTCTAGAGCTCTCTAAAAGGTAATGGCAGCTACATAGCTATATATAAAAGGGATGCAACTCTGCCCAAGAGTTAGTGACGTAGTGAAAGAGTTACATATTCAGCTGAGTTGAGTGGACGAGTTGAGTAGACAGCTCAGTTGAGTTGATGGGCAGTTACATTGATAGTGAGTTTAGTAGTACAGCAGTATCGTGGTGAGCGTATACAGTGTAGTGTCGAATGGAGCATGTACTCGGGAAGTTACTGTTTTACTGGGATAGCTGTATTTGTGAATACTCTGTAGTGTTGACGACTATTGGGAAGCTATTGTATACGAGGGCAGTAACAGCGAGTCTGGAAGTTACTGGTATAGCTGAGGAAGTGAATGCGCGGTAGTGTTGACGAGTATTGGGAAGCTGTAGTATACGAGGAACGTAACGGCGAATCGGAAAGTTACTGGTATGCTGGGATAGCTGTGGAAGAGAATACTCGGTAGTGTTGAAGAGTATTGGGGATGTGGAAGAGTCAATTATGGTAAAAAATTATTTATTAAGTAAATTGGGAACCGGTTTCGGATATATGTCCGTTCTCAGCCCTCGTCAAATTATTAGATGACGAAAAACATATATCAAAAGGTAGAGGAAGTATTGGGAAGCTATAGAGTATACAAGGACAGTAACAGAGAGTTGGAGTGGATATTCGGCATTGGTGTTGAAGAGTTGTGGCATACGGACATTTGGTGATACTGGATCGGACAGTTGAATGTGATGAAAATAACTAAATAAATAGTGAAATAAATAATGTCATAAATATAGTGATATAAATATCGCGTAAACAGTCTACAAGCGTTTGCAACAGACCGGCAGTCTAAGATTAGACCCCGTAGTGAAATAAATGAACAGTTGGTTAAATAAAAGTACGAGAGTACAGTAAAAATAAACAGACGTGTTAATTATTTAAATAATACTCTCAGTGTTTAAGTAATTAATTATACTCTTAGTCTTAAATTAGTATTTAATATTTATTTAAACATAGTAACAATCATTTTTATTATCGTTAAATAAACATTTATTTTAATCAATAATAATCATATGCTCTAAAAATATATTATTTGCTCTACTTGCTTGCACTTGATATGTGAGTATTCGGAATTGTGTTCTAATTATTTGGATCGCTATTTTATTCTGACTTATGCTTTGTTTAATTGCTCTATTTTTTGTTAATTCATTATTTATATTTACTTTAATAATTCTTATGTCAGCATGTATTAATTATTTTAATTATTATTAATTATCAAACTCTGGGCCTGAAAGTCTAAGCTACACACACTACTCATAATGAGCTTCGCAGATTATGTAAACTATAAATTTTAATGCATCTCTACTTATTTTTCCATTAGTTTTCACCATTTTCCATTCGTCTGGGACGCAAAGTAACATTTCATCAAGAAAAAATTAACAATTTTATCTATCTGTAACTAAAAATAACTAAACAATTCTTGCATTTCTGTGACATTCCTCAGTCAAGCTGCGCATTGCAGCGCATCGCGTGGCAAAAAGACGAAGCTGCTGTC
This sequence comes from Harpalus rubripes, assembly GCA_963082715.1. NCBI lineage: Eukaryota > Metazoa > Arthropoda > Insecta > Coleoptera > Carabidae > Harpalus > Harpalus rubripes. The sequence goes on along the minus strand of OY720449.1, from coordinate 28,526,828 downwards.
AGCGCGCTACGACGCTTGACGTTATCGTCTTTCCTGCCTCCCGACCACTTGACATCATCGTTTATTGTTCAGAGTTGCGTCTTGCGTCGCCAAATGACAGCCATGTTTGCACAAACCACAATCAGCACTTGTTTGTTCATTCGGGCCTGGCAACCAAATAGAAGAACATTTACAAAGATGATTACAGTTGTTATTGATTATTGGGCAGGAGTTATTTGTGCATTCAAATAAACAATTTAGGCAGTGGAGTGTTGAAATATTTTAATGGAACAGAAGTATTTATTTTTAAAACTACGCATTAGTTTTGTTAACGTAATCATGAAATCATCATATCTATAAACCTTTTTGCAATGTTTTTCGTATTATTTAAGTGATGTTTTTCATATTTTGTTTTATGTAAATTATTTTACCATTCTACCCAATTTTTTTTTATTAATTGAATGCCATGGAGTCTAATGGTTAATATAATTGATAAATAGCCTAAATATTCTTTTGAAAAATGCAAAAAATATGTTTTTACAAATTATTATTATTATATAGCTAGTCAATTCAATTTTAAATTAAAAAATTAGCTATTAAATTGAATTTAACATCAATTTTTTGGTTAATTAAATATAACAAACTTTAAAAGTGTCGTTGCAACTGGGCATAAACAATGAAAAATTTAAAGAAGTATTTTCGGATATTACTGAAAATAAAAATGGTATCAAAGTTTTTTGGTCTAATTCATGATGTCAAGATAAACAAATAATTGTAGTAATAATAATAATTCTGTTTCGCTAATAATTCGGATATCTTTTTGTTCTCCCTACTTTATAAAGGCTGCTGTACTGGATCAATATTTAAATAAATAAACATTATTAAATAAAAAGTAATTTGTAATAAATTTTTTATTTAAATTAACCTATTCTGTTATAACCTCAACTAACTAACCTTATCTAACCTACACACAATAATATAATTTAGTGATTATTTATTTTAAAAATACGGGTCATCAATGTAAAAAATATCTACTGGTTAAATAATGTAAAATCGCGCAATGATTGAAGAACCTTTATGAGATAGAATTAATAATTTAAGTGTTTTCTTGGATTTTGTGAGACTCAAAGTTTTGTTGTTAATAACACAGGACATTAAATTTTTAACTTTAAGTAAGAATACATTTGGCATGGTCTGATTGTTCTCGCCATATCTTAGGAACTCCAAACCGCATAACAGTGTTCTTTCCACTCAACCACGTTATTAGGAAAACAGTACAAAGTGAACAGTAGATTGTCTTGAATTTTAATTTTAACGCCCCATAAACCATTTGGAACATTTATGCATAAAAAACATGAAAAACCAAGGATGTGCATCTACGCGTTATCTACGATAGTTTACTTTACTTAGATACGTAAACAATGTAAAGAATGATATCGAATGTAGACAATACGTAGAAAATGCAAGCTTTGTAATTGCACATGCGCAGTGGAAAATGATGATAATTTCACCCTTATTTTGACATAAAAGAAATCAAAATTTCTAACAAAATTAAATTATACTCTGAAGTACAAAAACAACAAATAGTAATATTTTTGTCCTCCTTTACGCAAAAAAAATAAATTTATATAGTCTATATGGGCGTATACAATATATCGATGGCGTAGTGTATAATTGTATCGAGTACAAGTTTTGGTCAGAATGAGTTATTTAAACCAGCCAATAGCTTTCAATCATTATTTTCATATGCACAAATGTGCTAATTGAATTTAATAAATTTTGCGACTTCATTTTTAGATGAAATCAGATATATAAATTGAGTTTCTTGTTATGTAGCAAACAAACCAACCCTATTGGGGTATACTCTACCGTCTATTGCCTATAGAATTAATCTGCGTATTTTAAATTTTCACAAACTCATCAAAAGCAGAAGAAAAAATCATGGATTGATTGTTTTTAGAATAACTTCAATTTTCCTACACATTCTCCAATAAATTGCGTACATACACATATAAAGCTATTGATAATTACTGAGTTTACATGCAGTTTTGAAACCGTTTTTAAAACGTTTTTAGTTTTGAAAACGCCATGTATACAGTGTCAAAACGGTTTTGAATTATCTCAAACCAAAACTAAAATTCATGGGTTGGACTTGAAAACTAGCTTCAACACTTAAAATTCAGTTTCGATACTGCGCATGCGCACAGAGCATAACGTTTCTGTCGTTTTGTGTTACTAACCTTCAAATATACTGACAGTAGTGTAGTTTTAGTGCGTAGTGGAACAAAGTATAAAAATTAATTGGAATAATAGCAAAACGAAGTATTTGGAGTGAAGAGGATCTGTCACTTACATCAGCTAAATGCGCATGCGCCGAAACTAATTTCAAATCAATTTTTAAACTTGTTTTAAAAACTGCATGTAAACAGTTTTGCATAATTTTGACTGAAAACTGAAACCATTTTCAAAACTGCATGTAAACGTAGTAATTGTTTACTGTAATTTTTGCTGGAAGGAATATGGAATATAAATTAAGTCCGCTAACCAGGGAATAATATCGTTTCATTACATTTCAATTACCACTGATTGTAACAATTAAATTTCGCTGATAACAATTTGTTGCAAATTTTAACAACGTTTTAATTGTAGCGGCGGTTTCTATTTTAGTAATTGGAGTTGCAAATAAAGATGAAAAGATGGAAATGTATTTTATTTATCGCGTAGTAATTGATTGATAATTTCAGCTGAATGGAAAAGTTCGGGTATTGTTTCTCCGGAACTGAAGCTTTATAGATGACAAATTTAACATGTCAAACGCATGACAAATTGTAGAGTATCCTGTTTTATAGGCACACAAGGTCATTTATAATTATTATATCATAATGCGTGAACGGTTTTGCAGTAGTAAGCTATATTTTGCCAGCTAGGTAATTTTAGTGTGCAGGATCAATATGCTGACTAAAACATGAATTATATGGCCAGCAATACAATAAAATATCAACACATTAAAATTTAACACAATAGCAATTTAGATTCACGATACAGTTGTCATTTGTAATTCGGAAGTGAATCATATATTACAACATTAAAAACATTACATACATGATCTATCACAATGCCTGTTCAGAATAATAATATCTTAATTGCTAGTAGACAAATTTTATATTAGATGATATATTATTAGGAAGCAGATATTTTACATTGAAAGTTGTATAAAGATTTATTTTATTTAAAACTTCGAAAAATTTTATAGGAAACAAAATTTTGTGATGCAAATATTTGTACATTATTTGAACATTATAAACTTGAAGATAATATTTTTTTTATAAGATTTATTATTAAATATTCAAAATCCAATTATAGTAATGTGTAAAATAGTAAGTATATACAGGCTGGTGACTCGAACACCAGAGAATAGGGGTTTAACATGTAAAATCAAACTTTCATATTTTCCTGCCTCCCTAATTATTTTAGGTAAAAAAGTTTCAAATAAAAGTTGTAGAACATAAAATTGTATATCAGGATCAATAAGTAAAATACATTTTACTTGCTTTGTAACGGCAAAAATTAACTATGAAATGTCGAAAATCACCTGCAAAATATCAATAGTCATGACAAATAAACCGTTCGTTAGATGTTATTTATTTTGTTTTTAGTTCCATGGCTACCACTATTTTTCAGGTGATTTTCTACATTTTCATAGCTAAATTCTGCCGGTACAAAGCATTTAAAATAAATTTTACTTATTTAAAATTTTATGTTCTACAACATTTATTTTAAGCTTTTTTACCTAAAATAATTAGGGAAACAGGAAAATACGTAAGTCTGATTTCACATGTTACATCCCTATGTTCCCGTGTTCGAGTCACCATCCTGTATATTGTTATGGCCAGTTGCACCACTAAGCCCCAATATTTAAATTTGGTTATATTCAGTGAGACTAAGTCAAATATTTAAATGTCGGTGGAGCAACGTAGCATTAAGATACCCGATTAAGTGTATAATGCGGAGTCCTTGTGATTTTTTATGTATGAAAGTGAATTTTGAGAATGGATGGGAAAGCATAAAAGAAGAATGACTCGTGGTGTGTTAAAGCAATAGCAATCTGGTATTTTTGTTACAGCCAGAACTTTTTTCCTGACGGTTTTTATTTATTTTTATTATAACACAAACATACTATGTCAATTGCACTTGACATTTGTCAATTAGAATTTTCTTAATATAGTATAAGTTTCCATGGTTATAGCAAAGCTCGTTGCTTTATGAAATTTAATTTCGTTATAATTTCTACCTTCCGCTACCCTTGGTAAGGGAGGTATAGGGATCGTACTAAAAATCGCATATCGAGATTTTGCTAAATGACTACGTTTTAAGGTCCTTAGAATGCAATTGTAACATTTTCACGATGATGTCTGTGTGTATGTTTGTGTGTATGTGTGTGTGTGTGGATCCTTTACTCTAACTCAAATACTATCATTCAGAAAAATTTGAAACCTTCTATTTAGAACTTTTTCTGTAATGGAAAGAGCCCATTAGATTTTGGTATAAAGCGGATAACCGAAAATGGCACTTTACTAGAAGCTCAAAATAGTTTTTCTTCGAAAAATACCTTTAAATGTAATTTTTTTCAGAAATGTAATTATAAAAATTAAATAATATTAAATTTTCTACGGATTTGCATTAATACTTTTTCTATATATTTTATGGATAAATTCACAAAATTATCTATAAATTTTATCCCGGAGCAAATCTGCTTGGTTACACAGTTCATATCTTAAATGTACATATGTAACTGACAGAAAAATGTCACTGTCAAAGAACTAATCATTTCAAATTAATAACAGTAACGTTTTAAAAAGAAAATAGTAAATAGAACCCTAGTTATATGGAATGGATCTTAATACAGTTTCCGCAATAACTAAATTTGTAAGTATATATATATATATATATATATATATATATATATATATATATATATATATATATATATATATATATATACATATATTTAAATTAATAAAAATTAAATAGCGGGAAGTTTGGTGTTGGCCACATCAGATTTTTTAACTCTATATCCATATCCAATATAAAGTGTAATCAAATCGTATAGAGAATTAAATATTCTTTATTATTTATAATAACATTAAATTTGCAAAAATGTTATTTACTGCGTTTTTTCAGAATAACTGTTAAAATCCTCAAATTAGGGTACTTCCGATAGATCAATTATAACCAAAGTCTAATCAGCTCTTCACGTGTATGTAAAAGAGTACGCAAAAATTATAATTTTTGGAATGGTGGTATTGAAGTTATGCAATCCGAAAATACCGTCACACACACACACACACACACACACACACACACACACACACACACACACACACTCATACATGCATACATATATCCATACATACATACAGACATCAACGTAAACATAGTAAAATCGTATTCTAGGGACCCTAAAACTTGCTTATACATTAAAAAAATGTTAAAAATCATCGAATTTTTGACCAAAGACACTAACTTCCTTACCTATGATGACGGAAGGTAAAAAAACATTAACACCCGGAAAAAGGACAGATCGTGTGAAGAATGAAAAATATATGGCTTTGAAGTATGTTGTTAAGAGAGTGAGAAAGGGTAAGTTAAAATGGGCTGTAGACGGAGAGAGAGAGAGAGAGAGAGAGAGAGAAAGAAAGAGCGAATGGCCTGTGAAGCGTAATATGTTGGTGAAGTTGAGGGCGTACGGTCGGATGGACGTCCGGATGTAAGTGGATGGATGTGATTAGTAGTATGCTATGCCAAGGGAGAGAAAGTTTTCGACTGAGAAGAGGAAAAGAGCTTGTATGAATTTGTTTTTCTTCTGCATAATAAACAAAAAATTAATAAAATTATTGATGACGTAAATAGACTAACATTTCGGATTTATTATAGGTATGAGCGGTTTGTATATTAATAATGCCCGGTTGCAGAAATGTTCATCAACGCATTATTCGGTTAACAGTTCATCAAAACGAACAAATGCAACGCGATTTTTTTGCAACACTAATATAAATGTCATAAGAACAAAGAAACTTATTCGAATTTGTGCAATTTGATGAGCCGTTAACCAAAGAATGCGTTGAAGAACCAGAGATATAGAGGTGGGGAGAATGAGCTTGTAACCTGCGCAAGAATACAAGAATAGAAGGACGCCATTTTGCAGATATAGAGGCGGCAATTTTAAATGTAAAATTAACAAAATAATTATGAAATTAATTTATTTGCATTTTAACATACTTTTGCAGGAATACACAGACGGTAATTTTAAATTTAGAGTTTCAGAACAATAGAATTAAGAAATAATGTTGAAAAATTTATTGATATTTTAACATAAATACATATATATTAAATAATACCTAGCAACTACTGGTGGTGAAATAATATTAATTTATTTAATTCTCTCCTTACTAATTTCCCTTGTATAACCTCTGTATATCTTTTTGAGATAGTAGAAAACCTAATTCTAGTATAACAATAAATAATATCTTTTACTAAAATAAAACCATGATTTTGCTCTATCAGTGTATTTTTCAAAAAATAAAGAAATTAACTATCTATTTAAAAAATTGTTTACAACTCAATTTGGTATACTACTTATATGTAAAAATAATTTACCTATGGCTTAAATCTTCTATTATTAGAACATGCTGGCATTGAACACGACAACATATTAAAAAATTTAACGTTTCAAACAACACAAGCAAAAAAATAGTAATAAAAAGATAATGCTGACCGCATGTTTACAAAGCAAGTTGACAGTTGTATCTGCAAAATGGCTACCTCCAGTTTGTACATCGAAAATGGAATGCGCAGTCGTCGAGGCGCTTTCTCCCCACCTCTATATCTCTATGAAGAACATTTCTGCAACCTGGCATAAGAAAAAGTTTTTACGTAAAGTCTGAGAATGTTCATTTAAATATGATTCAAAAAATATCTAGCATTCTATTGAAAGCACTATAAATTTTTGACTACTCATGAGGTGGCGTCTAAAAATTAATTCTTTGGTTAAAATGATCATTATAATGCAAAATGTCTCAAGTAGATTAACGTTAAATAATGTAATGGGCAAAAAACTACCATTAAATTATTATTAAAATATTTCTATTTTTATGACGATACGTTTTTTCTTTTCTTGTATGTTCGCCTACGCTAACCATATCAATTTGTTGTTACATCAATATCAAATTATTTCCCCGTGTGGAGCAGTTTACCCCTTGCTGCGCCGTAAATAAAACAGCGTAGTAAAATAGTCGCCGTGCTGAAGGAAACGACACAGGCAGAAGAACGACGCTACCTACATAGCCAACTGATGACGAACGAATGTGCGCGTAAAATATATACGTCCTTTTAGTCTCCTGACACCAGCCGATCGCATGGAATTAGACCGACAAATGTCGGCACTCCACTGAACAAGATATACGGAAATTTATCCATATATTTCTATTGCTGAATCCCCTGCTAAGAATTATACAATTTTAACGTCTCTCAGAATGTAAGGCAGTATTCTTACCTTGAATAAGTGCTATTACCTAAATACCATTTCGACTTTCGACTAAATGTCAACTTAGTTTAAAAATTTTTTTTGGTCTAGGATGTTAAGCATATAGCTACATTTAGCAGAAATGACCTTAACTTACGCATTAGTTAAATGTTGCTAGATAAACTGAGCTTATTTCAATTACGACTATTATAAAAATTATAATATGTTTAACAAAAATAACCCACTTCTAAAATTATACTGAAAAAAATTAAATAATGCTACCTACCTACTCTTATTTCAGAAGTAGCACTACTAGCAAGAATACGACCCGTCATTTTCTTTATTATTTTTTTCCAAAATAGAAGAAATATTCATGTGCAAGTTTCAAATATATATTTGTTTTGTTAAATTTATTACGTATTGTGATGTTTTTGATGCTGTTGGTTGTTAATTAGGATTTACCTTTAAATATCTACAAAATGTATTGAACACTAAACTCATTAATAACTTTACCCCTAAACTATAACACTAGAGATTTATATCCTCGTTACTAAACATTTAGCACATTAACAGTTTATTTATATGCAGTATTAATTTACACCAATCAAAACTGCAAGCCTTGTTCAGACTGATTATATGTTCTGAATTTCTTCAAAATATATTTTATCTACAATCGTGTTTAAAATTAGTGTTCTCAAACTCAGAAATGTGCGAAATAGACATTCCTGCACTAGTGTGTACAATAATTAAAACATAGGATTTTTGTTTTGTTGTCTAGAAATCAATTCTCATGATCATTTAAAAATATCTTGCATAGCCGCCCCAGTAGTGTCAAAATTTTTAAACATATTTCGAAATTATTCTTATATTTGGACGTCCCTTTTACCCTAGAATTAAGGCGTTAGCCGTTCTATTGTGATCCGTGATTATCTAACTGCTCCTTTTATGGCCACAATACGAAAGAATAAATATTTCAATTTTTAGTAAGTCCTTCAGAATAAATGAAAAGTTATGTTCTAAGATCACTATAGTTAAAATTATCTTTATTGCAGAATAATGGCTCTATAAAATTCGCATAACAAAGTAATATAACTACTGTTCTAAATAAACGACATTTTCTTTTTTCTTGATAATCAGCATTGTAACATTTTCGTTTACAATGTTTTATTTTTCTTATTGTGCAGGTAATTCCTGAATAGCGTTAGCTTGTTAGAAATATGATCTAAATTGGAAGTATCGAATTTTACAAGCTGATATATATTTACGAAACTGCTTGCCCTGGAAATAATTTAAGAGTAAGCACTCATGAAAATTGCCTAGTAAATTTATGTGGTAAAGATTGTGGTGATTAAATGAGTAATAAAGGTGACCTGTTTTTGAAATAATGGTCGTTGTAAAGCAAATATTATAGACATAAATAAATACACTTTTTTTGTATTGCTGGATGTGTAAATTTGCTTTACGTAGATATTAGTAACGGCGAATTATTTGTACTGCACAAAGCGTAGACGAAACATCAACATATGGGCTGTTACGGAGAACTACTTGCATGGAGAGTTTGCAAAACCATCATCCAGCATACAATGGAGCAAGAATTATATTTATTTGACAGGTTTTAACTTGGCATTTTCATAGGATTAATATTTTTTCGCGATCTTTAATGTTTTTGAAAGTTTAGTGCATGTTTACTAGATTAATGGATTCGGCAATTCTTGAGTTTAATGGATTTTCATTTAATGAAAAATTAATACTAAAGGCTTAATAAATATACTTAGGGGATTGCGTGTAATTTATATAATCAGTAAGGTGCAGTGCTAAAACCGGGTCCACATTGAAACGAACATTGTTACCTAACATTTTTTGTAGTTAATATATGATGTCCACACTACAATAAGAAAATATGTTAGCCACAGATTTAAGAAAAGGCAGACAAGTTTTCCTTTTGTTAGATTTGCTAATTGCGGCGTAATTAGGTAGCAAAATGTTACTACGAATGTACTAGTATTCTACATATGCTAACAAATGTTAGCCAACGTGTTTGCAAACACTGTAGGCTAATAATGTTCGTTTCAGTGTGGATTCGGCTTAAGTGATCCGTCACCAATGATCCGATTGCCCATTTTAATGAAGCAAGTACACCCTATTCACAGAGGAGATATATTTATTATAAACCTATATCTAGGGGCAAGATGAGATAAATATGACTATGAGTATGGCTATAACAAATTTTTGGTAGTATATATTTATATTTTTGGTTTTAATTAATTATTTACATATCTCAATATTTGGACAAAACTTAAGCCGTTATATTCGTATTTTTTTAAAATTGATATTAATTTTGTTATAAAAGTAGAATTTTTTACAAGTTCTTTATACGTGGTACTTTAATAAATATAAATGAGAAGTATACTTACTAATATAAATCTGTTATAGCCATAAACATATTATTTCTCATATATTTCTAAATATATGTTTATTATAAATATTCTACTTCTATGTCTCTGATCTACTGTGAAAGCATAGGTACCTATTTCTTGGGAATCGAAAACTCAGGTACTAAAGTCGCGTTCTTTTTATTACTTTTTACATGAAATCTCAATTCGTCTCAGCTCACCTTAGTTGCCTCGCTAATTTTGACCGTTCTTATTATCGCAACGGAGGTGGGATAAAGTGAAACCGAAGTGGAAAGAGTTAGATAGAAACCCCCCCCCCCACCCGATTCATAGTCCCCTTGCGAGGTTGTGCTTGTTGAGTTTTTAATTTTAGATGAATGGTGAGGATGAATGTTTTGCTGTCACGGGCTGTCACATACAATTAGTTTGGTTATTGTAAAGATTATATGTTTATTTCTTTAATAAATATTATTATTTAAAGAATAAATAAATATGCAGACGTAAACTTCATAAAATTGAAAATTATGTGGAAGTTATAGTACCGTACAATTTAAACAACTTTTTAGAATATGTCCCACTACATGTTATTGTGTAATCGACAGAATAACAGAATCCCAAATAATGTCCACTCATAGTTTTGGACGATCCAAAATAAATCCTGCAAATATCGTGTTTAACCGTTGAAAAGCTACCGTCAAATTCAAATTGTACACACGTGGTACACACACAGAAGACACCCAGCGACATCAGTCGTTTAAGTTGTCAACAACAAGTCTTTTGACGTTCTTTTTACTTCTTAAATATCTCACTTGATCTCAACTCAGTCATGTCAAACTCATGGCATTTTAAGATGAGATGAGGCAAATGATAAAAAGAACGCGACTTAAACAGATCAGTTGTTAGTAAAATCGGCTGTTGGACCAGTTCGGATAGATCACTTATGTCAACACTGTTCTGTGAACGGTTGTGATTATTACGGCTCGAATTCTATTCCGTTTCACGTCAAATTAAAAAGTTTTTAAAATTTGTAAATAGCGCAAAAATGATCAACGTTTTTCTGTTTCCAGACGGCTTTGAGAGCCTGTAAGGTGATGCCTGATAAACGCCACCAATAGAAGTTTATCGAATATATACGAATAGAAAAATAGTTTTGCACACATGTCAAGTTACACCACTTGATTTTATTCAGTTTGTCAATTCAATTTTACAGTGTTATTAAGAAAATATTAAAATGGAATTAACAGTAATTTTTTTGGCTAACTGAAAAAAGCCAACTTTAAATTTTAAGTGTCGATGGTGTAACTAGACATCATATACTTGTAATAAACCGTGATGATAAATTTATTTATTTATTATAACCCCAAATCTCAAATTAACAACACTCATTCAGATATAGCAGTATTCTTCTGTAGCATAGTTATTATTATTAAGGGCATATGTAAACGTAGTAACGCCTTCCAAAGAATACCTCAAGGGCAATCATTGCCATAGCTATCGAAAAGTGCTCAACTTTTTAATTTAGTAGTTAAGGGAATTGTTATTTATATATTGGTTGGGGGTACGAGCGACTGTGTAGGAAGCGTGTTTGAGACAATTGCCTGGTTCCATTTGAGAGAACGTAGTGTTCATTTGCATTTGGGCTTACCTTTATTTTTGGTGATAGCCGTCGCCGATGGAATGGTGGTCGTTCGCACGGTTGTCGGCGCCGGTATCTCTGGAATAGCAGCGGGAACAACGGGGAATTAAATAAAGAAAGAACAGCCCGGAAGAAATGAAACTCTCGTCGGGAGAATTTGGTTTTCCCTCCGATTTAACTACTGCATATTCATAGCCGCAATTCTATGCCGTTTACTCTAAGATTAAACCTGACGTCTAAATAAACCTTCGTCACAATTTTCATAAAATAAAAAGCTTTTCCAGATGAACTGACATTGAAGGAAATTAAGATAAACGAGGATCTTTCCTTCGCCCAAATTACTATTGCAATACATAATATTTGCATTCTGTTTTGCAAAACATCTTTCAAAATGCAAAATTATCATTTACATTCGTGTACAGAAATAAGATATGAACCATTTCACGAACATATATGCAGTAACATTGCTCAGTTAATTAACACTAGAATATCAGTATGTATATCTCCACATATTTCATTTAGAATGTAACTCATTGCATCCTTTTCTTCTATGTGGAGAACAAGGCAAGAATTTAATTTGTTTCTAGGAAAGCATTTGATAAAGTGGATTTCGAATCACTCGAACACAACAAAATAAAAGGATTTTATAAGATTTTGTACAGAAATAGACCATATTAGATTTCGATATATCTGAAAACTAATTACATCGAGTATTCACCTTCTAATTTTCATAATTTTGATAATTATTTTATAGAAATTACATTGATTCGTTCAGAGAGATTAATTTTAATATAGGAAGTCGCAATTTTGAAAATTTATCAGAAAAAGAAGTGATATACAAACAATATTGATCATAGAAGCAATTATGGCGCACAATTACGATAAAATATGAAAAAATGTTAAAAGTGATTAAAACTTCAAGATTATTTAAAACTAGTTATGACTAAATTTTAGACCAGTGAGTTTGATTATTTGAATATATTTACAAACGATAACATGTTTAATAGAATACCTTAGAACAGAATTCGAGAAGTTTTAAAATCTGGTATTAAATTCATTTTCAGCTAGCTCTGGAATATATATAAATTTGACAAATACTATTTGTCACATTTTTAACCTAATTTTTTAAACCTGTTATTTACTCGTATCAGCAATAATGTTTACTCATTGGACCAGTGAATATCTTTGTTTCTTTTCGCTTGGACATATTTCAAAATTATACCTGAATCTCAGTCGACATTGATGTGACATATTACAATGTTGCCATATACTTGATACAAGCTTTAGTACAAACTCTAACACATCTCTCTAAATTTGACCTAATTATTTTGTAAAAGATAGTCGTAGTATTACGTATATTTAGTAATTTTTCTCATTATTATCGGATGACTAAATTTTGAATTATTTAGTTATTAAAATTGACAATTTTACGAACCACCGATATTTTAAGAAAATTCTTGTCCTTTCGTTTAGAATATACGACATGTCACCGCCATACTTTTATTGACGAAAATTGATATACTCGTATTTATACTTTGTACTCAAAGTATTTGGCCTACTTTATCCATGCAAGATATTGTAAATAGGTAGATCAATAAATGAAGAATATTTGCCAACAACATTTTCTTGGGAACACTTATATTAGTAGATCAAAGAAGATTTTCCTTTGTATTTTTATTGAAATTTTCCTATATTTACTTGAACATCACAACTATAATGAGATTGCAATATATTTCCACGGAGAATAAAAATAATCATTTTACAAAATAATACGAAGGAATTTTATAAAAATATTTTATTAAGTCTTACCTTCTAATTTTATGACCCCGTCTGTTTCTCCTAGAGAATTTTTGGCTACGCATCTGTATGAACCGAAGTCTGAAGGACTTACACTTCTGATTTTCAGCATCATGTATTTGTTGTAGCCGTTGTCCATAGAAACGGCTTCGTATTTGTCACCTGGAAAATAAATTCATAGGATTTAGTGAAAACTTAGTCAATGTACATGGTATGGCAATGTAATACAAAATTCTAGAATCAGAAGTTTATTTAAAGATTTTTTTCGTGGCAATTGTATAAATATTGGATGAGTTTATATTCAGATATCAATATTTTATTAAAAATTTGCTTAAAATTATGTCCTTCAACCTTCAGAAATATTGGCATTGCGACGTAGCAAATGTTTCTTGTTGTAACAAATAAAAATGTATAAATTTAAAATTTAAATTACTTAATTTAATTTAAATTTTAAATAATTCAGATCAGCGACGTAATAAGACCGGAACAGTGTTTGCTGCAACTGCACCTATGATGAAGCGGTTGTCATACGTATCTGCTGGTCCACGAGCATCATTTCAAGAAAATACATATTGTGATATTGAATTTTATACAATAAAATTATAGCTAAAACGATTTTCACTGTATCAGTTATGCCATTAATAACTTCTCATGTAAATATCTCTGAAATAAAATATTTGCCAGAATTTGCTTACATGAACCTACCATTTATTTTTTGGTTCTTTATTTAAATTTTGAGTATAGACATTTAATTTAGAAACATACATACAGTATCCCGGGTGTTTTTTCTTAAGGTCACTAGTGTTAGAAATAACAATGGTCTGTCACTTTTTAACACTGGTATTATAAAATTATATTTTTAATCCTAAAAACAAACACTAAAAGGCCTACTTATAATAGATTTGTAAAAAATAGTTTATGACATACGTGTTAAAAGTGATTTTATTTTGTTCGAAGGTTCGGACCATTTCCCTTCGCGTCGTGTTCCAAACTTCCTTCTCACAAAATAAAATGTTATTTTTAATACTTATCATACATAACTATTATTTTTAAATGAACAGAAACACATAAGTATATCATGTTTGCAGATTTCTATTATGACAATATGTGTATCGTTGAAGACGCTTTTTAGGCATCACCTCACGGACTCTTAAAGTTATCGTGGAGGGAGCGCTATAGGAATCACTTTTATACTATTGTTACGTAGAGCGCTCGCCGTCGCCGCAGCGATGAGCGAGTGTCTATTTCGCAATAGTAGCGGATAGTCGTGCGACGTAAACAGACTTGTTCAGACTTGTTTAATAGCTTGGGTGACGTTACCTATTGTACTCGATGTTTTTATCGTTCCGAATATTCTAGAAAACGAAGCTCAGACCTATATAAACTCCACAGGGAAAACAGCCGGACAATCTGATATAAACAAGCGTCATGAAACGAAGAGTTGGTGATATAAAAAGCAGTCGACGAGTAGTGAACATGAATAAATGTAGTCATATAAATAAATAAGCGAGATAAATATTGTTCAAATAAATAATCTTAGTGTTTAAGTAATTATTTATATTCTTAGTTTTAAATCAGTGTTAATATTTGTTTGTCATAGTGTTAGTAAAATTTAATATATTTTAATTATCACTTAATGTTTATTTATCATTTAATAAACTTTAATTTTAATTAATAATAATTCTTTGATTTTTACACTTCGCCCAATTAAAAACGTTACACTGTTTAAAAATAGGGAATCATTTTCAAGATTAATGTTGATCGAATTGAAACCCGGGTCTGTTAGAATCCCAATTGTTCTCAAAGTACTCAGCCATATATAACCTCATTATATTTTAATAATTCTGCATTATAATAGACACTTAATATGTTAAGGTTAAAAAAGTTAAATTTAAACTTAAGTTTGCTAGTACAGTTTATAGTTAATTTTTAACTGTTTAAGTGCATTCGTTTTTTCTTTTTGTTTTGGCAATAATTGGATAGTTTAATTGTATAAAAACTTGTAAAATGTATGGATATATTAAAAAGTTTATAACTTGCATAAAACGTAAAAGTTGAAAGTGTACTAGTTTATAATATTATAGTAAAGTTATTGATTTTCAGAAACACGTCTTTTTAAATTTCCTTGGAAAATGTTTATACCGCAATGCAATTATGTAAAATGCTTGAAATAAAATTCTGTTTAAATAAATATATAATGACGGCTTTTTTCTTTTGATCGTTCTGCGTATCTGTTAACTACATTTCACTTTTTATTTTACGAGCACTCAAAGCTGTTATGTAGATTGTACCAGAGAGGTTAATAATTATTTCAAAAATTAGAGGGTTGAGTGATTGATTGTGTTAAGGGATCGGTTGTGATATTGACTGTCCCGGTTTAAATTTGACCGGAAACAAAACTTAAAAATTATGGCCCGTATTCTCAGCTCTTGACTTCCGAAGTATTGATTTCTTAAATTTTATTTTATTTTATGAATAAACAAGAATAGGTTTTAAGTTTTTGTAAATAAAACTCGACCGGAGTTTTGTGCGTTAGGTTAGTTTATTCTTAATATTATTGCATGTCAGTTTTATTACATATATAATATCTTATGTACGTCTACATTCTTTGGAGCATTTGTAAAAGACTTTATAAACCCGGTTATATCTAGACCAAAATATGACAATATGACGTATAAGGTCATGTTAATACCCATGTTTAGAAAAATTACAAGAAAAATGTCCAAAGCAACAAACAAAATATGCATTGACTACTATACTATAAATGTCTAATGTGATTTTTATTTTTTATCAAAAAAGGATATAAAGGCAGATATTGGAAAACTAGCTCACTAGTTTTGAAACTCCGTGTAATCACTTGTACCATATACGTAATAAGAATTATTCATTTAAATTGTGAAGATCTTTTATTGTTAGTAAAATAATTAAGGAGAGTATTATAATTAAAGAAATGTCTGTAACTAGTGGTAGTTCTACATTTACTATATAATTAAATTCGTGTTTGACACCCTGGAATTCATTAACAAACATATCATTTAGCGTCGGATCGATGAAGAGGGAAATAACGAGTTTTTATTAGCCATGCAATCGGGAGCAGCAAATCAAGAACATGCAATTAAATGCATCAAAGGAAACATGCAAGTAGTACAGTAATACAACCAGCGGTAATTGAAAATGCACTTACGGAGGTTATTACATTACCATCATTATTACGCGGAATTATTTTTGATGTGAGAAATTGATTTAATTTAACAATCTGCAAGTGATTAAAAATCATGCCAGACATGCAACATAGATTTTTTTCAAGAAATAAAAGAATAAGAAAATAATTTCAATAATGATAATCTAAAAAACGAGTTAAACAGCTTTAATTTTGTGGAAGTAAGAATAGGTTACGTTACGGTATTTAAAAAAAAAATATACACACAAATATCTGGTACAAAGTTTGCGTATTTTATTGCTAAATTTTGAATCTTAAATAATATTTTTATTCCCTAATTAATAACAATAAATATTTAGAGATTAAATGAAAATAAATCAACTAAGGTAACTCGAAATGTCACTTACAGTTACATTTGTTACAATAATAGGCTAAATCGTTGTAATTTGATTATAAAATTATCAACCTGTAATGGTAGATTTGAATGGCAAATTTAGGAAATCGCTGTTCACTTGTTTATTATTTAAATGTTTGAAATTTGGTAAGAATACTTTTCAGCCCTTTTTCTGCAAGAGATAAAAATTTGTAATCGATATCTCAATGTAGTTATAGAGTTTCAAACAGGATTCGATTTTTAAAAACGATCCGATATTTTTTCCCTGTAAAGCATACATAGTAGTTTTAAATTACGAAGGTAGACAAACACATTCAGTACTTTAAATTCGCTACAACACAATGAAGTACCCTAGAGCGACGTGCTTAGGAAAGCATACATATACCTATTAATTTTCCTTTGTTGCAAATATCATTGTTAGGACAAAATCAGTTATAATGATGTTATTGATAGTACCTTGTATAAAACTTGCAGATTATAGTTGAAAACTAAGTTAGATATGTGTTTACGTATTACATTCTACAAATTTGAGTTCATTATAATATAAAACTTGATGTGTATAGTTAAGTACACACTAAAAATTTACGCCATCAGTGTTAAGTTTTTAGAGTGTAAATTTTACAAGTAGTTAAAATGATATTTTCACTAATTTAACACTATGGAATACTAAAATAAAATGTAGTGACATTTTTAACATTAAAAATAGTGTGAATCTGGTGTGGTAAGAGGTCCACATTTTCTTGTGTGTCAATCAATGTCTAATATCGACAAGACTATTTAGGAAAGCACCATACGATAAGGAAACATTAAAAAAAATACACATATTTCTCGCAAAGGCTGTAAATTAAAAATGTTTATTGTTAATTTTCTATAATTAAATTCCTACCCTTGCTCGCCGGTATAGAAATTGTGATACCTGTCACTCTTTTTTATTGTAAGTGACATCTACATCTTTGTAAAAGGTAGACTTTGCTCGGCTTTTTCATCGCTAACCCAAAAATTCATGAAATCAGGTAAAAAGTCAATTTCATTAAAATGTCATCTACACCACCGGCAGTAAATTACCTTGTTTCGTAAAATGCCAAAGTTGATATTTTTATTCGAAAGACTTCGAAATTAAATATCAAATAAGTCAACAAAATAATGAAGGTATTGTTGACAAAAGATTCGGAATAAAATACATATTAAGATAAAACTCAATACCCCTAGAGCTAGGGAAAACCTATATAAATATTTGTTTTATATTCAAAAGAATAACATTTAGATTTATTCACAAATTATTTCTAGCAATTTAGACAGATTAATAACTGAAAATGTATAATTTCCAGTAAAAATACATCCGTCATTGTAATAAATAGTTGCCAAAAAAATCTTGTTTGTAATAAAACTAAAATAATAACGTCAACCCATTTGAAGCAATGAACTGGGCAGATATATTAACTTATATCTCCATTTATTTTATATCTCTCGCTTGCCTATAAGTTAAGGAGGTGTTGAAAAAGTACTAAAAATATTGGTGTTATTGGGAGGGAACAAGTTTTGGAGATTTTGTCAAACATTTTAAATAAATAATAAATTTCATAACAATGAATTAATGGCTTGGTACGGCAGTGTGCGTTGTTTCCTTGCTTAGTATAAATTAAAGAAACGTAGCCAGCAATTAGTACATGGATGAGTGTCCAACAAAGAACACTGAATGGTGTAGCTATAATATCGAAACAAGTCGAAGCAGCATATGAGTCAGCTAAGGACTAACAGTTAACAATGCTAGCTAGATGACATTTTGTACTTTTTCATATGTTTTCTTATTTTAGCTGATTTTTAAAACTGAATAGTTTACGATAGCCAATAACAAAATAGATACACTACTGCATTTATATACGCCAAATCACTTTGTCGTCCCATGAAGCGAGCGCCACCCTAGCGGTCGCAAACACAACAAATGTATGATACGGTTTGAATGTTTTGGTTATGGATGTTATGAAAGGCAATAAATATATATATATATATATATATATATATATATATATATATATATATATATATATATATATATATATATATTCGCGAAATACCGTTTTAATCCTATTTTAAAGTCCGAAAATGTCAACAATTATTACGTGCGGGTTCGGGTAGCAGATTTATCAATATTTCGGCAGAAAAAAGTTTGAATAAAAGTAAAAAGATGTGTTGTTCTTGCGCAAATTATATAACTTCGTATCTATTTGTTTTATTTTAATGAAAAACACATATCTATATTATTTTAATATGTATTTAAAGTGTAAATAATAATTTTATGTGTAGTTTGTTAAAATACTTACCACGATTACTGACAGTATTTAAAACAACCAAAAATTACCAATATTAAGCACAATCATTTAAATTTTGATAAGGTAAGTTTAGAATAAATTATTCTACATAACCTATAAATGTATGTCATAATAATAATTGTGTATCTCTTAAATAAATTAATTTCTATTACCTTTATAAATTCATAGTGTGATTATTTAATATTCTTTTATAATATAATATCAAATTTCGTACAAATAAGTCGGGAAATGAATTCTCAGTGTTTGACATGAGCCCGATAATGGCGGCGATCTTGGTCTATGGCCATACCCTGGTTATAAAGGTACCCTATAGAGATCAGGCGTATAATATTGCAAAAAAATAATTATTTACAATAAAGTTATTACATTTTTTAAAAAAGTAACCCAGGACTCAACATTTTTATAAATTTTGCCAGAAAATTGGTAAATTTTTTTCGTGATGTATTAAAATTATTGGACATTTTTTTTTAAATAATTCTCGATAAGTCTAATTAGAAGACAACTTTGATAACGTTTCGTTATTTTAAAAAACTACATAGTATCAACAGATATAAATGAAAATTTAGCAGTTTTTTTTTCAAAATATTGCGACACCCGACGTTCAACAATTTAAAAACGTTATCTACTATTTGTATATATATATATATATATATATATATATATATATATATATATATATATATATATATATATATATTGTGACGATGGCCACTAGATTTGGATTTTATTTTCGTGTTTAGCATTGTACTCTTGTGGTTAACAAGTTAGTTTTTTTCTAAAGTTTATAAATTCAAATTGGGGTTCAAATCCCACCAGTAAAAATATTGTTTTACATTTTTATTATTTTTTGTATTGGTTGAAATTACGCATACAATGTAATTGTTTGGTTACAATGGATATCGTTTGTTGTAAAATGTATTATATTTTTGTTTAAAGTTGCTATTTTTATTTAAAATAGCAAGTATTTGCAGGATGATTAGAATCTTGTTTAAACTTATTTTCGTATTTTTAACGGTTTTGCGGGGTATAAATACGGGCCCAAGCGACAGTTTTATTCAGAGAGTGTGTGCCGTCTTCCGCGAACCTGGTGAGTGCCGGGCGCGAGTAGTTTATTAGAACCTTGGCTGCCTCTGACTCAATGCTGTTGGTGTGTGCCAGTAGCTCGTGAGAGAGTGCAGAAGGTGCATTGTGCGGATACGGACATCGCCCTAGCCTGATGTTTCCGCACAGTGGGGTTTACCACTTTTTGTTGTAATCGCGATTGTCGATGAGTGTTGGTGTGTGTGTCAACACGGCTCCGTTTCGAAATCACGGTTGTTGATGAGTGTTGTCGAGTGACAACACTGTTACCGTTTGATTTCAACTTTGGTGTGTGCCATTGTTGCCCGTTCATTGTTGACCGTTTATTTTTATGAACGAATCCTGCAAGTATCGCTGCTTCATTTGTATTAGCCGATTTTATGCTAGCGATTTCTATTTTCATTTGTTTTGTTATTATTCTTGTTTTAATATATTTTAATAAAATATTAAAATTCATTACATATGACTTCATTGTCAAAAACCAAACGCTGTCTCCACTAAGCTACACGAACCCTTTTGGCGTTCAAGCCGCTTTTTTCAGCGACGCTGTAAGAGCGTCCTTCACCAGATTTACCGCCTCTCCTGTGCTGTGTTATCGAACGATCGATTGGCGCCCGAGAAACCCGTTTTGACAGCAAGGAGAACTTTAGAGAACGCCGAGTGAAGTTGACAGGCTACGCCTTTTTGGCCATTACAAAATGGCGCCCGAGTAGGGACTGTAGCGTTTTGGCCATTACAAAATGGCGCCCGCACAAGGACTGTTGACTTTTTGGCAATTACAAAATGGCGCCCGAGCAAGGACTGTTGACTTTTGGCCATTACAATATATTATAATATATAATTGAAATATTTGAAAAATTGATGCTATTGTAAATATTAAAAAATATTCCGTAAATTACTTATTAAAAGTTTTATGTATCGGTAAATATTATAAAATTGGTTTTATACTTTTTCAGAAAAATAATTATATCATATGTTGTTTTCTGCACTTCATACATATATTTGAAATAAATTATTTATTAATTATTTAATTTTGCTTCGTGCTGTATATGAAACAAATATTGTATATAAATAAATAAATTTAACTAGTCTCATCGATTTCGGTGTTTTACTTAAAGTATCTTCAAAGTAAAAATGTACAATAAAATATCAGATTTACAAATTAAATTCTGATATTTTATTGTACATTCTAAAGATGGTTTAAATAATAAAAAAAAAAACTGAAAACGATCAGATTATTTACTTGAGTTTTATTTATATGTATACAATTTTTGTGGCACTGCATCAAGAACAAAGAAAGAAATATTTTTTTATATAATTTATTTTTCAAATATTATAATCATTTTTATTTTATTAGGAATGCGAGTACATATATATGTATATTTAGAAATCTGTATAGCAGTATATCTTCATAAATATTTTACATATTGAGAAATAATATAAAATAATAATTGAAATGGCGGGACTGTATGTAATGACCTCATCAGATTTTATTTAATAAAAATATCTGTTTTCAAATTTATTGATAAAAATGTCTAAAAATATTATATGCTGTCGGGTTGCTAATTTGAGCCTAGAACTGCCGCGAACCAAATACACCCCAATTGTAAACTATCCTCGTATTTCGAACCTATTCAGCAGTCAGTGTATGTAACTGGGATAGTTAGTAATTAATTTGTCCGCTCTGTTATCTAGGCATTAGTTAGCGGAATAATGAGTAAAATTCCTATTTAGTTAATATATGCAAATATTCATAATTGTGTTTAGTGTGAACATTTCCACTATGTAACTCGCGCAAAAGTTACACTTTGAATTGTCTAATTTCGTTACGTGAATGTGGAAATTGTATCATAATAATTGCCAGATACGCTACATTTCGTTTTTCATCACCAGATTGCAATTTATAACTGACAAGATTTTTTATAATCTATCTAATTATTCTCGAAATATAATAAACTTTTCAGAGGTGAACAAGTAACACAAGTTTTATTAAAAATATATCGAACTTAAGCTTACAGATTTATAGTTTGCAGTTTTCCTGTAATAACATATTTTACAGATTAATAAAACCGTTAGTTTCAAATGCCTACGACACACGGATTGAACATCATTATGAAAAGAATCATAATACTATAATATTATCTGTAAAGTTCCACAACATTTCTAGTAAAGAAGCATAGTAATGAAAAAACTAAATTGGTCTACTTTACACAAAAAAAAAATAAAAAGACGAAATATTTTTGGATATTTATCATGCATATATGCATCACTCCGGTCACGTTCTTCAAAAATTTTTATATTCTATGGAAAAAATACAGATGTTGCCAAAAAAATTCATTATTTATCAATATCGACTCGATATAAAATGTTCATTAAATTTTTATAATTGAGTCAAAATTTCAGGAAACAAAAAAAAATTATAAACATAAAAACAAGTTATTTAATTAGAAATGCATCATACATAAAAAATCTAGACGTTAGATTTCTGAAGAAATTTTGCATTTAAAAAAGTTGGTATTTTAAAATTATTTTGTTAAAAAAACATTAAACACCTTAGGAAAATATTTTCAAATATTAACCGTTTTTTCTTGTGAGTGGTCACACTGCTGCAGCGAGTGGTAAGAAGTGAAATGAACTTTTAAAATTACCGCGGCTTCTTCCAATAAATGTTGGTAGTATTTGGGATTTGACTTTTGTTGCCAAGCAATTAATAGAAAAGAAACCAGTTTGCATTTAGTAATACGAATTGAATAACAACAGTATATCAATATTATTGACATTACTTTATCCTGATCTGATCATAGAGAACTTTATATAATTGAACTAAATTGATTGATTAATCAATGAAAACAAACAACACATAACGTTAGAATCTGTCGGAATCTATTTCATCAAAGATCACTGCGCAAGTACACACGTAACAGGGCATTTGTTTCCATCGAGCAGCATCGAGCGCGGTACGAAAACAACAAGTACACGAACTTACGCGATTGTCATTGACGCACGCACTGTGACCATGTCCATGTTAAACTCAGGTTTGATTTTTACTCGATCGTGCTCGATCGATATTGATTGTTCAGCGAGACCACAGCTTTAGAACTTAATTAAACAATCTTTTAAAGTATTGTGAGTGAAAACATGAAATTAACTAGCGTTTGGCGAAAAAATATATACAAGTAAATAAAAATTTTTGACTACTTTTGGATTCAAAAAATTACGGAATAGAAAATTGTACTCTAAAGAAGAGTTTGGTGCTGCACTTCATTATTATGTTGAAAGCATTCAGTATTCCAAAACAAGATTGGTTGCAAGCTTTTAAGAAATGAAAGGAAATAATAATGAAGTGTATTATTGTTGAAGGGCACTTTCAATATCATATGTATTTAAAATAAAATTCCAAAACTATTAACCCTGTATTATATTCATTATAGCTTGAATTTTATTTCTTAATCTTCTTGAGCAGTAAAATAATAATTGTTATACATAATAAATCTTTCACTAGCTATAAACTTAAACCCTTTAGCTACGAATGGATTAGTTTGGAATTGTTGACGCCGTAATTGATTACACAGGTGCATGATAATAAGTTTGTAATATCTCACAGGTTTTACATGCGGAATGTTTCTCATTTTCGTTCTATTATATTTTTCCATAACTCTTATATACATTTTACTCTTTATACTAGTGATATTTTTATTGTAAAATACCAAATAGATACTTGAAAACCGAACATAGGTCTTTAACATGTAAAATTATATTTTCGTAATTTCCTAATAATTTTAGGTAAAAAAGCTTCAAAGCCATGGAATTGTAACAAAAGAATTAACAAAGCGATCTATATGCCAAGCTAGGTTGGTTTATTTTTATTATTTATAATTTCTGTTCAAGTGAATAATTATTCATTTAAATTAAACGTTAAACATGTGTTAATTTAATTTTTTCAAATCTAAAAATGTTTGAAAATTGCTTGTAATCAGTAATCACGTATCCATTACTACCAATTATCGATATTTTTCGTGTGATTTTCGACATTTTCTGCTGTTGCAAAACATACAAAATCAATTTTGATTTTGATTCAGATATAGAATGTTATGCTTTACAAGTTTTATTTGATGCTTTTTTACCTAAAGTAATTAAGAAAGTAGGAAATTACGAAAATATAATTTTACACGTTAATATCAATGACTGGTAGCACGAGCGTGGTTCTAACACCGGTTTAACTAAAACCATACCGACTTGGCACATACTTTAAGATTATTAACGAAATCAGTGTTGCCAATGTACTCAATAAGCCGACAATGTATTGACAGTCATATTAATTGAATTTGATGGCATTATTTCAAACTGTTTAATATGATTTTTGTCTTACCATCTTTGTAGTATAAACAATTTTAAATAATGATGCTAAATTTATTGAATACAGTTGTCAATACATTTTCGAGTTAATCAGTATATTGGCAACACTGATTTTGTTTAATAACCTTGAAGTATGTATCGTTGGCATGGTTTTAGTTAACACAGGTGTTAGAACCACGATCTTGCCACCAGCCATTATGTTCGGGAGCTCTCGTTATCACTATATAAATTTTATACTTTATACTAGTAATATTTTTATTATAAAATATATGAACCCCACATGATATTACCGCTATGCATAATCCTATTATAGAAATTATAATATTGTACTGGAGCGTTGTTTCGCTTCGGATGATAAAAAATGCACCAGTTTCCAGTGTCACTTGATCCCGCTCCTTTCTGGACGCAGAGATGTTGCTCCGTCGTTAATTAATAATGGACCAAATTGATTCAGCGTCGCGTCGTGGTGCTGTCATGTTCACGTCGCACGGCGTCTCCATCCACAGAGTGGACTTGCATGTCGCCACACAGGCCCAAGATTAATCAATACTCAAATTGTTATTAGCCAGAATCGTTAATCACGCTGACACACCGAGAGACATACTCTTTTTACGGTTAGAACTATGCACAAATCATAGTGCCATTGTAAAGATGACTTCTGTTGAAGAAATGGTGATGTCTGAATAGTTAAACTGTTAAACGGTTCTAAAGATCTGTCAGCGTTTTAAGAGATCTTTTCTCTAATTTAATATCGTTTTCTTGGCTATTAGTGTCATAAATTTGAAATCTTTTTTTTACATATACATTGTATCAATGTCCTTTTTATTCGCTACTGTAATGACAACTTAACTAATTTGCAGAAGGCTCTTACAAAATCTCGCTACTCGGGCTCAAAACTAGTGTCAATTTTGTTCTATTTAATTTAAAAGAATTATGATTTACAATTACAACCGATCGTATAAAGCAATCATCCACGCGATCCCATTAAATATTAAAATATTTAAAAATTCAATGAATTCAAATTAATCACAATTTGTTAAATATAACCTATGCATATATGGAGCGTGCACCACACGGTCAATCAAAATTCGAAATAATATTTGAGGTTGGTCAGAATTGAAACCGGGTACCCAGATTCGCGACCAGACACTCAAGCACACAACCATGATACCTCATAATACTATAACTGAATAAATTACCATATGATACGATATTAATACATAATATAATAAAATACCTAATCTTAAAATTTAATAAATAATTAAAAAATATTGTTTCATTATGAGAAATTTCTAAACAATAATATATAATTATTTAACAAAAATAGTTAGTTTAAATTCTTTAAAACCAAAAACATAAAAAACTAATCATATAAACGAAGACGGATTCCGTGAATTTTTCACAAATCCGTCTTCGTTTATATATTTAATATATTTGATGGTAACTATAAGTTACAGAAATTTCACTGTTCCATTATATTCAAAACAGTCGTCTCTCATAAAAACTAATAATTACCCAATAAGACAAAGAAACTCCTAAAACTATACTACGCTCAATTTTTTTAAACACCTAACTGAACCCAACATATTGTGTACTTCCTTCTATATCAGTTTGTTTGTATGTTCCATTAACTCTGTATTAGTAGACTAATATGTTTTAGTTTTTGTATATTATTTAAACTTATGTGCGTATGTATGTGCTTTAGTAAATTATCACATATTATCTTATATCACACAATATAGCAACTCCGGTACATGTCTTCATGACTTCATGAGCGAAAAAGTACATTTTCATTTATTTGCTTAAGACGTAATACCATTTTTTAGATTCAGAGGAACAAAGATTCTGCCATCTGATTAATTTATGTTAAAAAACTGATATAATATCCCTAATTTTTATTGTTCCATATATACACAGGGTGTATATCGAAAAATGGAACAAGCGTTTATCATGGGAAATCAGTTTTTCTTTCCGCAAACCTTGGCTAATTATTGTATACAAAAATACTTCAAATAAAAGTTACAAAGATTTAATTCTGCTAAGTGTTGAAAAAGCAGAATAGATTTTTTTATGAATTTATTCGATTAGCGATCGATTTCGGCTTGTTTGTGCAATCATCAGGCTTAGCTAAAATACAAATATACATGTAATTACAATATAAATGATAGTTTTTTATATAAAATTTAAAACAACTGTTGAAGGGAATTTGTTATATTTGAAGTTTTGGTTATATAGTGGATTAAAACTTAGTATTTTGTTATATATATCTAAATAATGTGGGACTGAATTTTTATAAAAGTGATCCTTAGAACATGTTGAAAATATAAATAACGAGGGGGTCGTATTTTTATAGGAAAATTAAATGGATGTTTTTAGCTGGCGGAGTTTTTTAGATATCTCCAGAGATTTAACTTTATTGATGAAATACTCCATTTTATTCTGCATATTATATATTAGGGTTAGGTGTTGAAAAAGCAGAATAGATTTTTTTATTAACTTATTCGATTAGCGATCGATTTCGGCTTGTTTGTGCCATCATCAGGCTAAGCTAAAATACAAATAAACAAAACTTCATATATAACAAATTCCCATCAACAGTTGTATTAAATTTTATATAAAAAACTATCATTTATATTGTAATTACATGTATATTTGTATTTTAGCTTAGCCTGATGATGGCACAAACAAGCCGAAATCGATCGCTAATCGAATAAATTAATAAAAAAAATTATTCTGCTTTTTCAACACCTAACCCTAATATATAATATGCAGAATAATACGGAGCATTTCATCAATAAAATTTAATTCTGCATCTAAATCATATTAAAAGATTATATTCCGAAAAATTTGCTTACAAAATTCCAGTTTTTATGATCTTTTATTATGGCAGCCATGGATTTATGGCAAAAAATAAACAAATACCTTGTTTTTAATTGTCACTTAGAAGTAAAACAATTTACCTTTTTGTGTTTTGTGTTAATTTAGAACTGTAATCTAAATTTAGTTCTAATTGACAGTTAAAAATAATGCATTTGTTTATTTTTTATCATAAATCATTGGCTGCATAGTCTAAAAGCTCATAAAAACTTTGTAATTAATTTTTACATTTATATGAAGAGCTAAAATAATCGTTTCACACAATTTGGATGCAGAATTTAAATATCTATAACCTTTATTTGAAGAATTTTTGCACAAAATAACTAAGTGACGTTTGCACAAAAAATGATTTCCCATTTTAAACGCTTATATTTGACTTTTTGATTTACACCCTGTACTATTTTCAATTTAACAAAAATGGCCAACGTTTAGTTTTTGAATTCAAGTTCTTTATTTAACCCATATGTAAAACTGATAACAGAAATAGAAATGACGTATAGACAAAAGTGTATGTGGTATTAAATTGTCTCTCCTGTATAATTATTTTAAACATAATTAAAACAATGTTATTCTAAGCAGGCGATGTAGTATTGATCGTTAAATATACGATGCTTATATTTATTGCTTCTCTCGTGTTTTTCTGCTGCTCTATTTTTGTTTGCTATTAAAACTATATTATTTTCTTGTTTTGCAGGTATTCATCGCGAAAACATCTTCACGTCCTCAAAGAGTGAGTATTTCAGTCTATTGTATTCGATATTGTAACCAAGATCCTATTTTTGTTATCAATGGAATAGATGTCTGTATTCAACTAGTGCTCGTATGTAGGAGTATATCGAAACAAATAAAAGAAATGTAATGGAAATAAACATTGCAAGAAATTGAATGTAAAAGGAACAACATTTAATTTTGCTGAAACGTCGTTCCTTATAAAAATAACACGTACGTACCGCTTACAAAAACATTTTTGTACATACAGATGTCAATATAAATTGATATTTATTAAATTTTATCCAGCAAAATTGTTCCATATTTTTATAAAATGATTTATTATTAATTAAGCATTTTAGTATTACTAATGCGTTTAATTTAACCGTTTTAGTTAAAATGATATTATCAGACACGATATCGCTTTTAATTATAATTCAAAATATTATTTTCAATAAATTTTAAAGTATAATTTATATGATGACATGATTTTAAAAACAGTACAGCTAAAATCAATTACAATATGATTGAAAAATCTATAGTACAAAATAAATTACTTTGTGTTTATATATGACAGCACAGCGTCCAAATAGAAATACAACTGTGAATATATAAATTATAAAATTCTTTTTACTAGTAGCTCAAAACATGTACATTGATTTTAATAAATTAATGCAGACTTTAAATAAAAACTAAATTTATACATATATATATATATATAAAGGAAATAATCGGGGTTTCCCGTATCCGTGAAACACCTAGTATATATATATATATATATATATATATATATATATATATATATATATATATAAACCCCGATTATCTTCTTCATTATTAGGAATAGAAGAAAATCATTCAAATAAAGGTTGCAGTAGATCAAGGGGGACATTCACTTATTAAAGAAAAAAAATTAAACCAGTGGTTCTCGAGTTACAAACCAAAGTATATTTTTTTAAATGGGATATTATACATTTTTAGCTTCATTCGACAGAGTATTTTTTCGTGAATTCAACCATATAAATATTTTATACTCTTGCATAACAAAAATATTGAGAAAAGTTCATTTGAAAATTAAATAAATTTTATTTAGCATAACACAAACCTATAAGTAATTGTGATTGTTGTGCTTTTTGTTGAAAAGTAAACGGTAATATGAAATATTTGACTAATGATTATTTTATTATTGTTTTGTTATTGATCATGGCCCTACTGTTTTGTGTTTATATATATATATATATATATATATTTCATTTTACTGATTTAAATTTTCCTTTTAGTGATTTGTAATGACTAACAAAATTTAACAGGTTTTTTTTTAATCTTGATTTAAAATATACTGGTTGTTTTTGTTTATCTCTGCTTGAAACGTGTGTCCCAAGTGATGTGTTTTCTTGGTTTTCCCGTTTGAATGTGAGTTACTAGATGTTACTCGATATTTTGAAAATAATATTTCTAAAATCTTATCAAAAATGTATATGTAATATCTTATATTATGAGGTAGGTACCTATTTATTTAAACTCGTTACCAAAACGAACTCTTAATTATTTTTTAAATGATTAAACATACAATTTACTTATTCTTTTTTTAAATTATGTATGTTAAATGTAATGTAATTAACATTTTTGAAAGTGACGTGACATTGACATGTGACACATAAAATATTATAATATAGTTAAGTAGGCATACGATCGTTTAATGTTTGATTATTAGTTGTTAATTTAAAAATAGGTATTTACGTTATAAGGCTGGGAAGTTAGTTACGAGTATTGAAGTACGAATGAGAAGTTTACGGACGAGGCGACGAAGTAACCGAGTTAGGAATTTCGAAATAAGTACTGTAATACTACTTCACGGCCGTATGACGTACAACATTTTATTTCATACTATCTACGTGTTTTAAAAATTTATATACAAAGCAGATTGGCACACCCAGCAGTGGGTTATAAGCCGTAATGATATATTTATATTTATTTATATTAATTAAAAACATGTCTATTTAACGGAGATCACATCATCTTTGAGTTTCTGTGTATTTGTTTTATTTGTATAATAATAAAAATAATAATAGTAATAATAATAATAACAATATTTTGTCGGCTTTTCAACTAGTCAGAGTTACAGCCCTAAATCAAATGCTTTTATTTTTATTTTATTAAATTTTATTGTACAAAAATTATATTAGTATTTGAAAACACAAACATCCAAGCCCCTGGTGGGAATCGAACCTACAACCTCAGAGTCGAGTGGTGACGGTCGCTTTAAGCGCTGGTCGCTGCCTCAATCTACACGACCACCGAGGCGGTTATTTGTTTTATTTGTATTGTTTGTCTTCATTGTCAAAAATGGCAGCTGCATATTCTTTTGGTGATTTTTGTGATCTGTCGAGTGATATTTCATCAAAATGTGACGAGGCTACGGTGAAGTTGTTCCCACCAGATTGTCGAAAAAGAATACCAGTTATTTTCTGATTGATGAAAAGTCTACAATTTTTTACTCATATAAGTGCTCCAGTCCAGGAACATCAAGACATTTTCGCCACCCACAGTAACCATCGATCAGGCATGTCAACTTTTATAATTCTAATTGTACCATATTACTCGTTCATAAGTTTAAAATTGTTAGAAATTTAAGTTTGACGTTTCTTGTTTCTTTTGTGTTAAATATAAACAGTCCCCGAAATATTTCCCGGCTCCGGTGCTGCAATGTTTCATTTCCCAGACTGAAATTAGCAATGTAAAGTTATGCGTAGTGGACAGTATCAAATAAATAAATATGAAGGATAGGAATAAAATATTTTGAATTTTGTGTAACTACTTTTCTCACAAATGCTACCTAGCGCATCTAGCGGGCATTCAATAAAACGCGTCGCATATGAATCAGAACGTTCAAAACAATTAAATGAATGACAAGTGACATAAACAAAGTACCTACCTGTTTTAAATCGTAGTTATATATATATATATATATATATATATATATATATATATATATATATATATATATATATATATCATTACGGTTTATTACCCAGTGCTGGGTGTGCCAATCTGCTTTGTACGCAGATATCGGTAATGATGATGACATGTACCGTGCGGGCGTTTACCAGGCGTCACCTCACGGGCTCTCATTGATGGCGTGGAGAGTGCACCACAGAGGTCAATTTAGTGCCATTTTTAGAAGAAGTAATTATTTACAAGTTAATTTTCAAATTCATTTCAAATTTAAATTAAACAAAACATGGACAAAAAAAAACACAATACATATGACTGAATAAAACATAGAGATAAACAAATTTTACGAAATAACCAGAGGTAAAAGTCTAACCGAAAATCATACTCTCCAAGTTGTAGTATTTTATTCACATTGCCATTAGCAAATCCGTAAATAAACAGTGTATTATGTGGTTATTTCATTTCATTTTATATAAATTTAGTTCATTTAGGGCAAGTATTAAACAAAATTTTGATTTAAATTTTTCTTGTTCATCGCAATATAAAGTCCATCGTAACAAAAATTCTGTAAACTATCTTGGTCTATATTTTCTACAAGATATGATTTTGGTTATGAACATAGCCAATTGCATGCAGTGTTCTTATTTTATGCCTATGTGTTCAAAGCATATCCGTTCTTAAATTTTTTATTTCACATGCTCGGTACAACTACCTGAGATAATCATGTCTCCTTTTTCCGTGGTCCAGTAGTTGATGGACGTAGGATATGCTTCAGTGTGACACTCCAGGGCCACGTCTTGCCCAATGTACGCTCCTTCCAGTTGGTTGGGGATCGTCAGCATCGGCGGAACTAGAGAACATAAAGCAAAAGGTCATGAGAAGACATCCCAAATGCAAGGAGTTAATGAATAACAATAGATAGTTAATTTTCCGAATTCTGGTGATTCTGTACGTCAACGTTTACACGGCATTTGTACGTCTGAAATTTTTTAAAAGAAAAACTTCTAAATGATGCAAAAAATCTAATACTTAAAGATATTATAAGATATTATATAAAGATATGAAACAGCTTTTCCCGTTAATGTTAAAATGGGGAATACAAAGTTTTATTTTTATTGAAGATGAAACTAAGCGACTCAAGTTGGATGATGGAAAATAAACAAGTTCTGATTGCAGTACTGCGTATTAATTTCCTATAATTTATAGAATTTGCGGTATCGTCCTGACGAAATTCGTACTCAAACAACATCGGAAAAATATTAAAATCGGATTCTAGGTACCTTAATACATGCTTATTCTATAAAGTCTACAATCTAGATGTATTTTCCGCATTATAGTCTATACCTATCTTATAAACGGTCACAACAGATAAAAGTAATTCTCTAGATTCTAAAGTACATGATACTTAAGTATGCCTAATTGGTGTAAAATATGTAGGTATAAAAGTAATGTACTCCTTAACGGGATACTCGTTAACCGACAATTTTATATCGTCAAATGACTTTTACTGCACCTTCTATACATTACTATTAAACTTACGATACTTAGATTGGTATTTTCTTAGAATAAGGAGCAGTAGGTAATAAGAAGTATAGTATGTAAAGTGTAATATTCTTGCAAGTAGAGTATCTTCTCCGTCATATTTGAAATGCAAACTTGAGAACCTATAAAGTGCGATGTATACATATTTCGAGAGAACTAGAGTTTTATTATAGAAGATAAAATATGCAACAGTTACATCTCTGTTGCTTTTATTAGCTTATTTTCATACTTTATTTCACCAAAAACAATTACATTAATGCTACATTCCCCTAGAAGCTCACGTGACAATGTAGCCGGAGAATGTTTTCATAACTTTACACAATAAAAAGAATCGACAATTTCTCATGTCAAAAAGAAATTATATTTTAACTGCTCCAAGCTCAGATAGAACAAAAAGAAACGGAGTATAATACTTTTACACGAGTAGCGATATAAGAAAGTCATTCAATGAATTTAGACAATCAGGAGCATGTAGTTTCAAAACTATCGGAACGAGTGGTACGCCAATTTCAAAATCGTAAGTTAACATTAATTAAAAACATCAGTCAAACTGAAAGGAAATATAGCAAGTACAATACGTTTCGCTAATTACATTTTTATTTTATGAACGTACTATGTAAACTACACTTAAGTTTAAGACTTTGCTATTTATCTGTCATTTGCAAACAATTTAACATCTCAATTCTTTATCGGATCAGGATGTAATATTAATACTAGTCACTGCTAGTATTTACTATTATACAGGGTGAATTAAGAGCTATGACCAAAATAGCAAAGTATTTTAAATAGTAGCCATGTCAGCCATTAGTTAGGGTAATTAAAATTTTTAGTAAATACTTCCAGTCACATAGTCTAACTTTTCAATAATATCCAATCAGAAATTACTTTGCGAAATGTTTTTCAAACATTAATTGCGAAATTAAATTTTTTAAAAAGTATGTGTCAAACTGCTGCTTTTGTTTTAATATTAATTTGTTTTTCACAAAAAATGGATTTGTACAAAAAACATAGGTAGGTATTAAAAAAGGTTGATTTTGACAATTAAATTGAAACGTACAAAAAAGTTGTTTCATACAAAAACTTATTACAAAAATTTATACTTTCTATATTAACCTTTCGGGCCGGGCGCCAAGTCTGTGAGACCCGGCGCTCAAATAAACTTTCGTCAGTTTTCAATAAATTTTTTTCCCCAAGTTGTCTACCTTCATAATTTATTCTTTAGTAAGCGAAAAGAGTTTACGTCTGGTATTTACAAATTCATTACAAATAAATAAAATCTGTGAGACCCGGCGCTCTCACTCGCGTTGCTATTTTGTTAAAGAACCTGAATACCATTTTTTGGTAAGTTGGCAACTTGTCTGTATATTTCCTCATTTTATAATTATAAACATAATATTAGATATGAATAATTTTTTATTAAATTTGTATTTTACGTTGTTTCGTAGGAAGAAGAGTAGGCAATACTAGCTCGTTAATGAAAAATTGTAACAGGTACTACAAAAGTACAAATATATGAAGATATTCTACCTGGTACTCAAAAAAGATGTTTTTTCTGCAAAAAAAAATTAAAAAACGAATTTTTTTGCAAAAAATGTAAAAAAATCTTAGTCTGGACCACTTGCAAGCTTGGTGTACCCCTTGATTCGACGTTGCTGAAAATATATAGACTAATAATATTTTAGGGTTCTACTAGTTTTGTTAGTTTTTATATACAGGAGACTAGTTTATTATTTTCGTTAATTATTGGTTTTATTCTTCATTTTCTATTAAATAAAGACTGTTCTTACAATATCACAGCATTTTTTTTTAATTACAATTATTTTCTTTTGCATTTACAGCGCCTGGCTTGGAAGGTTAAAAGATATGAGATTTATTTACCTACGTAAAACACAAATTCCAGAAGGTTAAGTTATGGTGGGTTACGTTAGAGGTTACAATACGAGTAGATTAGATGAATTAATTATTTTTGTATAGAAGGTTTCCTCCTGTAGGTTTTAATTATATTGTACTCAGATAAACAAATCGTTTTTGTATTGATTTACGCTTAACTTTACTGTACGAATTAATACTTAGGATCCTGTCTTTTGAAAAGTTTTTATTTTACAAAAATATTTTTTATGCTTACTAATTCCCAGCCATTTAAATATTAAAGAATGTATTTTTTAAAGTTATAAAAAAAAGGTTTAGTACGAAACAATAACGATAGTTGCAATTTCTTCTTTTATTAATATTTGTACTCATTCCGTGTCAATACATGCTAAACTTACGTTTCTTCGACTTTGATATATATCAATATAATATGTTAATTAACAGAATATTTTCACTTAAAATGTAATTTTCTTGCAAATATAACCTATTAAATTGATATAACAACGATATAATAGGTCAATTTTTGGAAATGGTTTAATTATTATTTGGTTTGTTTTGAAACTGCTGGTTTTTTTTATTTATTATTGCATGACTACCTGGCTATATATTATATACCATATAAATATTGTAATCGATATTGAACGATTTCCCATACATTATTTTTATTTGGGGTCCGGTATTTATAGTGAAATATCCTGTCACCAGAAGAGAATTAATTGCTATACAAATAAATTAAATCGGACAGATTGCTCTATCCAATAATTAAGCGAAAAATTCAACTAACGATCGTAAATTTACTCGCATGTTCAACAATTGAAATATTTGCACCGAAAAATATAAATATCACAACATAACCTACTTGTTGAGTAAAAAATATCTGATATCAAAATATTGAAAAGGTTTAAAAAGGATTACAGTTGTCAAATGCTGGTTAAAATAAAAGTACTTAGGTATGTCATTTGAAAAGAGGACAACGAATATAAATAATTCATAACATTAAGTTTTATATTCTTTACATTGCTATGATTTTAAATTTGGCCAAGTGCCCGAACTGAATTTAAATTCTAATTTGCATTTGTGATTAATTCTTCATTTGCATTTGGAAAAAATTAGTAAACAGGATCATAAATGAATGCACTGTTTCATCAAGCTGTTTCCGAGTTAAGACCTAAGATAATATGAACTTTACTGTGAACTTCAGCTAACCGCGTATTGAACTGACCCTGACCTTCTCTTCACTATTTGCCTACAGCATTAGATATTATTTGTAGGATTATATAAAAGAATAACTTATGTTTTTAATATACGAGTATATACAAGGCTGATTTATAATGTTATCTACCTGGCCATAAAACAGCAGATAAATGAATGTTTAGCTGTCAAATTACCGTGATATTTGCCATTTTTCTTCTTAATTACTATGTTTGGTGCAAATTGAATTGTGTTTTTCAGTTTTTACAAAGGTCAGAGTATAAGCAAATGTGTAAAGTTAAATAGCACTATTTTCGTAAAGTTCTTGACAAATGAGGAATATGGACCAAAAATTGCTCATGACAAGATAAGTTTGCCACCATTACTATCTTAAGAACGGATTCAAGATTGGTTAAATTAGAAATAAATACTATTTATAAAACAAAAAAATCGGTCAGTGGTTCTTAAACTGAGGTGCAACTTTCTTATTTGATATGAAATATATACCGGGTGTTGACCGCGACAACGGAACATAAGTCTCAGTTTCCAAGTGGATGCATCTTCCAGGAACTTGAAGAAGGGAATTCTACTGCAATTTATTGTGTCCGTCACTGGATGCTTTGTATATAATTTTTTTCTTATGTTCTATTTCGTATTTTATATTTTGTACTTTTTAGTTTATTCTCGTATTTTATTTATAGTTATATTTTGTAATTTATGTGTACACTAAGTTGGATAAGAGCTTAAAATTCTTCAGAATCAATAAGCAAAATGAAATATGAAAATGTCGAAAACTTCCCAAAAAGAGCGATAGGCGTGGAATTCAAACAGATAAATTAACAAATCTTTGACGTTTTACCAGTCAAGTCAGATTAATATATTATTTTTAGACGACCAGTGTGATCAGTATGACGTAATAGTTGACACGGTTGCTAGATTACTATGTCATTATTTCATTAAATTGGTATATAATTTTATGAAATAAACAAATAGATAATTATTTAAATAATAAATTTTATTTTATTATTTATTTTTGCTCGTCTAAAAAATAATGTTCGTAACTTGTATGAAATTCAAATATCTCTGCTACGCGTCGTGCGTCAATTTACACTGGCATGATATTTGGAATTTTTATAACTTGTTACGAAAATAACTATTATTAGGTATTATTTTTAATATATCTGTTCAAGTATCTAATAATTTTAATAAATAATTTTTCACCTTAACAGAAATTACAAATAATAAAAATAAATTAAGTTATAAATTTATCAACATTTGTTAATTTTTAATTTCAATCTTTCAATTCCATAGCTATCGCTATTTTTGGGATAATTTTCGACATTTAACTAAATTCTGCCGTTATTCAAATTTTGAGTTCATAATTCTCAAAAAACAAATACCATGGATCCCTTATAAGAAGCACGTCATTCATTGTGCAAATTCCATTACGCATAAATATTTTCTTTCCTAATTGGAAAGATCTATTAAACTGTAAATTTCATTTCCGGATCAATTCTCCCTATTGTGATTAGAGTTTTTACACAGTGCGGCAATGTTGTATTATCGTAATAACCAAGGTAATGTAGATAATCATATCTAGAGTAGCCATACCTCCATAATTTCTTGAACGTGACCTATTTTAACATACATATGTTTAGTAAAATATGTCCCAAGTTTTCATTTATGTTCCTTTTTTAACTAGTTTTAAATAGTGTACTGTGATAATGTTAAAAAAGTGTAATTTAGGGTACGTCGTATACGATTTTACTATTTTTACGATAATGCAGTAATTGCAAAAAAATTGTTTCTTCGTATTCCAATTTTTTACATGCATATGTAAAGTTGATTAATTTTTGGTTCTATGTGATCAACTAGAAGTACCCACCTCTTCACTTGATGCTCTTAATAGTATTTCTCTAAAATTCGAGTAAAATATATATATATATATATATATATATATATATATATATATATATATATATATATATTTTAAATTTTATGTTATTAAAGGATATTTTATTCTCTATACGGTTTGATTACGTAATTTGTTTTCATATTTAGTAGAATTAAAAAAAAAAGTTTTATATACACATCTTTCAACCTATGCTACACTACCACTATTGTGCTATACTATAGAACTAGTTTATAAGTTATTACTGATATGTGTTAGTGTCAAGTACAATTATATGGAAATATTTAATCTGTTGCATGAATCTTTCTGTATTGGCCAAATTATTTTTTTGTTTTTATAAAGTTTTTGTTTTGAAGGTGTTATTTGTCCCAGTTTTTGATATTTTTTTCTACATATTTCCCACTTATGTTTCAAGATTCGTCACTTGTAATTCAATATTGTCAATTAAAATTCAGTAAGCGTCAATGTAGTTAAAAACTATTTCAGACGGCATCAATTATAGTTCAGGAAATAATTATTTGTATACCAAAGAAAGAAAGTAGCTCTTTTCATATCGCGGTCAGAGACCGCTACCTGAGAGTAGTGAGAACTGCAACTAGTTACCGGTTTTTAAATGCATTATTTATAAGAAAATTGTAATTTTTCACCTATATCATCAAATCTATAAAAGCAAAAAAAATTAAATGTCTGAGCTTGTAAAGTACCTACTTTGTGCTCCGTTACTATTAGCAGCGGTCTGCATCTACAAAATCTTGGTGTACAGTTATTCATTTTCTGTATCCAAATGATGTTCGAAAATTATACTTTTTTATCTATCATTAAATACTCGGTCTTGTATTTCCGAAAGCGTAAATAGGCTATTCCGCGATATATTTTTAATTTTTTTTATCTTGAAGTAATAAGAAAAATAAGACCACATGTGAAAGTCCGAGTTAAAGCTAGCTAAGCAAGATATTAAGGTCCGAATTTTAAATTTGCTATGTGACGTAGGTAATACCACAACTGAACAAACCGTAGTTTACAGGCTTACGAAAAACTAATGAGAAAATAATATTATATTTCATTATTAGAGATATAATAGTTATTTATGCAACAAGTGTGTAAAGAAGTACTTTTTGGTCGACTGCGATGTTCTGTAGCACGAGACAAAAACACTATTTTACACACGTGTTGTATACAACATTTTTTCTACAACCGAAATATTAGTAATGTTTTTTAAAATACTGAATGTACGGGCTTCCAGCCTTTTCATATACTGTTAGTGCTCTTTTTCACAATACTGTACAAAATGTAACTTAAACACTTAGAAGAATCTCAATCAGATTTGGATTAGTTTTCAATAATTGTACAAATTGTACATTTAATATTAATATTAAAAATTAGGTTAGGTTTAGAATACATATAAAAAAATATTTGTTTTTTAAAATTAGATTAGTACTCAATCTGTAAAATAAATATTACACTTGTTTCATTTGCAATGTATATTAATTTCTTAATAAATTTTATTATTTTCATTATTATTTACTACCTAATTATCTACTTGACAGGTAAATTAATCGACGCCTATTTACTTTTCCAGCACTAGTGACTCTTTACACACTGTAAAGAGTACGTGAAAAGTACTTCTTTCGCATGGTTGTAGGAAAATAAATTATCTCACTCTTTACAAAAACAAAGAAAAAAGAATGTTACCCTAGCAGCATCCGAACAGATCCGACATACCCGAATAAGTATACTCTTAGTTGAGGCGGGGCTTCACAAAGTAAGGGTTCATACTTGGGGTATTATTATATCTTTTTTGCTAATGTAAATCGGGGCTAATACGTATTTCATTATTTATACAGAGTTCAAATTTGCAATTTATAACTTCTAACATCACTTAATGTAAATGAAGACTAACACGTAATTTACTACCTTTAAAGCTTCCTGGATTGCAATTCAAGCATTCTAAAATAAAAAATATATTTTTTAAAATGCAATGGGCAATTCTCCAGTAATCGAAAACAGTAAAGTTTTTTGTAAATATGAAAAATAACAGTTAAAGGATGCGGAAAATTCCTTTTTTTAATTATAAATTACTCCGTCTAAAGATGAATTGCATAAAAATTAGTTAAGCCTCGAGTTACGCTAACCCAGGGTTATGTACAAAAACTGAGAGTTACCAGCCTGTTTGACAGCTAACCTCGGGTCAAAAAAAAACTCACCGATTTGCACGTGTTAACCCACGAATAGCAAAGTACATATGCCCAACAGTTGTCATTTGTAGACACCCCATATTTATTCAGATACACGCGTACATGGTCTGTGTCTGGAAAAGCAAAACAACTCGTATTTTTAGAGGGAGTAATTTACAATATGAAAAAGAACGTGTCGTTGAAGTTGTTAGAGTTCAAAATATTGCTTAGTTTTTTATAATTAATATTATCGATTTGAGTTTCCTGTAAATTTTAACCGAATTCATAATCAAATAAAAGTTTATATGTTTTGGAAAAATTGCGAAAAATGGACGTCATTTTAGAAATATTTAAATAAAACTTTCTCCAGACGGTTTTAAGATTTGGAATTTAGTTAATTTATATTTCAAGCCCCGTAGAAACCAATATAATGTTAATTTGAAAATAATTTAAACCTTTGAGAAGTTGAGAACAAAATAAAATGCATTTTTGCCATTTTTTTCCAAAATCCCTAGGCTTTTTGACACTTTTAAAATATAAATATTTTAGATCGACGCTTAATAGTTCAGTTTTGCAAGAATTTACACTATCTTTAATTGAAATTGTGATATTGACCGATTTTTAAGTTCACATTTTTTGAACCTGAGTTTGTGGAGTTTTTAACTGGAAATTTAACCACTTTTATACCGGATATATACAAATTAACCCTCTACAGTTAATTTTTGCAAAAATAAGCACTATCGAAACCGTGATATTGAACCATTTTAGGCCGAGACTAAACATGTAAACATGCAATTTTGAGGGTTCATAATTCGTAAATTGTTTGAAGTATTTTCAAATTATAAAATATATATAAATATAAATTGGCTCGCGGTTGCAAAGTCTACGGGTATCAGCTAGTCTTTAATATTTTCAATAAATTATTACTGTTTTTGATTACCGGAGAATAACCTCCTATTATATTTAAAAAATATTTGTATTTCAGAGTGCATTAACACTTTAAGTGCCACCATTCAAAAAAAGGGTCCCAGGGGTCACCACCATTTTTTTACTGTAATTGGTTACCAATACTACAAGAATTCATTATAAGGTATCAGATTATGATATTTTACGTTACAAATTGTTCTCGCTCTTTTGAAATTGCCCAATAAATGTTCCACCTCACCATTACATGTCGCAGTTCATATTGTCCAATACGGCCGTGAGAGACTAACGTGGCACCTCACCATTTCATGTCTAAAGCATGTTCATGTTCACTATAATGGTAATATTTGATTGATTGTATTTTATATATTAAATACATTTTTCACAATGAACAAATATACTTCAAAAATTACTATTTGTAAAATCCTAAATTTTTGGCCGCGTGAGGTCACATTGGTCTCACAAACTCGGTTTCTGACACGTCAGGCTGCACAGTTTCAATGTTATATTTAAGACCAGTGCGGCAACACGCTGCTGAATATGTAATTCGACATTATGAGTCCACATAAGTCTCACGCGGTCAGAACTGTCAAAAAAGTGTGATTTAAAGTGTTAATTGCAATTCAGGACGGTGCACAATTAGTGAATTACGAATTAGACCTCATTTGCATTAGAGAGTGTTTTTATAAATTATCAATTGTGAATTTAAATTCTGAATAAATAATGAAATACGTATTAGCACTGATTTACATTAGTGACAAGGATATAATAATGTCCCAGATGTACGAGTACATTTAACTTCATAGATTTTCATGACACTTGAACCTCTGGGGTTAACACATTAACTAATTCAGTACATTACAATGTGTGACCTATGTTGTGCTTATTATTCAAACATATTTGATCAGTCTACTATTGATGTTGCTCCAGATTGTGATTAAATGTTAAATATTTCAGTGATTTTGCTATTGACACAATAGCCGGTCCATAGATTCTCACAAAGCTGTCTCAATTCTTTATTATACTAATATTATTTTCCTTCCCTCATAATAAATAACGTAGTTTCATTACGAAAGCTGCACAAATTTTTCATCCTATATTAGATACATTTGTAGAATATGAGATACTTACATTGAACTCGCAACTGTACCCGTTTACTTATTGAAGGCGGTACTCCGTTCGACGCTATACACAAGTATACAGCCATGTGCAGACGGGACACCTTCGTTATGAAGAGTATTTCTCCGTCTACTACGTTCACTAGAAAGAAGACACAATAATTTTGAAAATTTCATCAATATTTGTATGATATAGTATGTAGTAAAAGCATAACGTCTACGAAATGTATACACTTGATAAGTAAGGTCTATATTTATTTACGATTATATGTACGTATGCAAAAATAAATTGTAACATGTGTACCATTAATATTAGTAGTTTTAGTTTACTAGTAAGTGTATACATTTAACATCATTTATTAATATATTGAATTATGTTTTTATGGTCTTTTAAGTACATTATAATTATAAAGTACCACCACAATTATTATTTTTTTAAGAAATTACGTTTGTAGAACGTAAGCCCATAGAATTCGAGTCGTTAAATTAGTTTTTGATTAATTTATCTTAGATTATTAAATACCTCTAGACCCAAATACACGTAGTCACAGTTCATGTTACGAAAAAAAAAAAAAAAAAAAAAAAAAAGAATTTTTGAATATTACGCGTTATTCGTTCTTCTTTGAGCTCATTTTTACCTTCTGTCAACTTTAGGTAAGGAAGGTGTTGTCTTTGGTCAAAAATTCGGTGGTAAGTTTTTAGCGGATGAGTACGATTTAGGGTCCCTGGAATACGATTTTACTATCTTTACAATGATGTCTGTATGTGTGTTTGTGTTACGGGTAGATATTGAGTTAAAAATTTATAAAGAACTAAAATGTCAGAGAGCAGCCAGCTATGCAATAACACTGAAAACAGCAAATATAATTTTAAAAATTCTGATAGATTAATATCTACGTTAGTAGTAGTTAGTATGTTTGTGTTATAATTTTACTGCAAATATAGAAGCAAATCTTTTTACATTTTCTTTATGGAATTTGTACAAAATGCATAGAACTGAGGGTAGGTAATGTACTGGAAATATAGAATCTTTCGAAAGAAACTGTCTGTATGGAATTTGCATAAAATCTTTGCTACACTTGTACTAGTCTGTGAAGTTGTCAAGTTATATTGGCTACAATTTATGTTTGACAGCTACATATTGACAAAGTATTTTAATTACTTATTTAAATTTAAAAATGATGGAATAGAGAATCTGAGTTAGATTTTATATTACAATATTAAAAATGGTATAGAGTGCAGTAAAGTGGCACAGATATTGGAAAAGGCTTTTGGCTACGACCCAGGATTTTTAGAAGGTACAATATTTTCAAGATTGCCGTGAAGATCTGGAAGATTTCAAGGGATTAGATACGGCTCATGCGAAACTAACTCCAGGGTTTTGTACCACTTCCGATTACCGGCTCACTGTTCACTACTCATTCGTGTATTTTTTTTTTTACCAAAAACAACACCGTCTTGGTTCTGAATCAACTTTATTTACCAGAAAATGGTAACGGAATTCCTCGACTGGATAAATAAATTAGAAGGAAACTTGGAGAATAACAGTCTGATGATATTTGGACAATAATTTTAATACATAACCGACGTTTCGGCAGCCAATCTGCCTTCTTCAGGTGAAATGTAAATCTTAATTAAATGAATTTTGAAAAATACAAGTTACATTTGTATTAAGTCTTATATTAAAATACAACAATTTTCTTAAAATATGTCTACCACACAGGTCATCTTCAGAGCAAGTGACTTTATTGTAATTTATTTACCAGCTTTGGATAATATTTTGCGACCATGCAGGAAATAAAAGCAAATTCTTTGCAGGAGCTGAAGGGTTGTACCACAAAATGCATTCCACAAGTGTTTTGCGGATTGGAAACAGCGTTGCCATATGTGGAATACTGTGCAGGAAATAATATTAATATTAATAATTAAATTTAAAAAAAAAAATAATCAAACCTCGTATTTCCGCCAATTTAGTGCTTATAGATAAATATCACAAATTAAAAAAAATACTTGACTCAATGGATGTGATTCTGTCTTCATATTATAAAATATAGCTATTTATTATATGAGTGTGGAATGTATCATATTAGTTACGGGCTACGTGGCTAATTTTCTTTAGAGACTAATATGTATATAAATATATATATATATATATATATATATATATATATATATATATATATATATATATATATATACATTCCACGCGAATGTAATACAACGTTTTATGCAACACTTTTTTTAAAACTTCTTAAATCGTTATGTTTTCATTCATCGTTTGACACCGACAATTCAATTGATGTAGTATTTTCAATTACAAAGTAACCAATGAATGTATGTTATGGTTTTTTTATATTGTTATTGAAAAAAAAAATCTGTAATAATTATTGTCTGTCGTGTTGTCTGTCATTGGGAATTATTTCATAAAAAATACATTAAAGTGGATGAAAATGAGGATCCACTTTTAAAACGTATTCACTTAGAAGCACAAGCAGCAACTTTTAATTTTTTAATTCCAAAGCAAGTAACCACTAACTCGTTTCTCGTTTTCGTTTCATCAGCCATACAGCTA
This sequence comes from Harpalus rubripes, assembly GCA_963082715.1. Lineage (NCBI taxonomy): Eukaryota > Metazoa > Arthropoda > Insecta > Coleoptera > Carabidae > Harpalus > Harpalus rubripes. The sequence goes on along the minus strand of OY720449.1, from coordinate 28,482,339 downwards.
TCATTATGTAAAGATAAGTAACCTATTTTAGCATTAATGTTAATAATAATTTAAATAAATAAGTTTCGTAACGTTAAATTATTTCAATAATAATATAATTTTGCAAAATAGCTTTTTATTTATTTAAAAAAAATCAGTAATAATTCCTGCGTGACTTCTAAAATATTCTCTCACGGAGTGACTAATGTTCTGTATTAGTTATTTCAAATAAGCATAGTAACAAGTGTATTATGAGTCCGTGTTGGATAACAGATATTTTTTATTCTCTTACCATTTTCTCCATTGTATCTTATATCTTCTCCATCTTCTCTTCTCCACATAACATAAGGTTCGGGATATCCATTGGCTTTACACGTTAGGCTTACATTAGTTGACTCCAGTACAACCATATCGGTACTGGTATCTTTGTCAACTATGCTTGGTGGTACTGTAAAAAAACAAAAAAATGACTATAGAAAAATTAGATAATTGTATAATATGGTAAAATAATATTCCGATTTTAACACAAATATTCCCTATAAAGCAATAAACTGATACAATGTATTACTGTTTGAAATTTTATACTATGTTGGTGTACTCTATTCCTGTTAAATAAGTAATAATGTGAATGACATTAAATAGTATTGGGCCGAATAACAACTACATACGACTGCATTCATATTAGCGAATAGCCGACGATTAAACATTAATTGTTAAATAATAACAATGTCATAATTACGAAAATGAATTCATTGTTTGGTGCTGTTTAAAAAAAAACTAATATTTGTTTTACTACATAACATAAACATTAAAATGAAACATGTCTATTCATTTTCTACCCTTTGTGTATGTTTTGCCTCAAATGTAAAAATATTTTTTTCCAAACAGATTCTACCTAATACTACTTTTAATCTGTGAAGTTTTGACTACTAGTGTAACCAAAGAGAACTAAAACTACTCGCATTTAATACCGTTGTGAAATTAAATTCTTTTTACATTAGTAAGATGTAAAGTTCGTGATCTTTTTTTGCAGAAAAGTAAATTATACATTTTTTGTGACGAATAATTACTCTTTTTCACGTTATTTTCTATTCTTTTGCTTTAATTAATTATAAATGTCTGCCAAACATCAGTCTGTTTTTATAAAATTACATGCGAATGTGTTTTTGATTTAAAAGAAAACACTGCAAAACGTACAACTTTAATTTGAAGACTTTCTCATACCTTCTTTAAATATCAATTACTAAGTTTATCCCGACAGTTTCAATCCGGTTGAAATTTGATCCGGTAAAATTTCAAGGTTAACTATCTACCGTTTATCTCGCTCTTGTTCTAGTGGATCCAGTGAACCCTATTTGAACCCGAACGGAATGTCAATTTATTTGGTTATGTTTACTTGATTTTGCGGACGAATATAATCAAAATTGGAACAAAAACAAATAATGACTATATGCCCCTTTTATAAAATAAAAGGTCATTAATTAAAAATAAAATACGAAATTTTGACTGGTGGGAAAATATTGTGCTACAATTTACAGATTCAGATTGTATAGAAAATTTGAGAGTCTCTAAAAGCACTTTTAATTATATTATCAAGGTACTAAATACTAAATTGAAACCAAAATATATATTTTAAGCGACCCTTCTAAAATTATTAGTTTTGAGAAAAATATTGCTGTTTCACTTTATATTGTCTCGCTAGCTGTTGAGTATATGGAGTATTCTAAGCTTTTTTCCGTGCATAAGACCGAGAATTTTCTTTTAATTTAATTAAAGAAAGAACATACATTACTTCCTGATTCTTCCAAATGTTTCTTTTTGATATAATATAATTCTAATCAGAAACAATTTGATTGTTAAAATGCAGTTAACATATAACCTCCAACGATAGTGAGTCATATATGTACTTCGATCTGGTTGAGCGTTTATCCCGTATTGTCAATCCGGTCGACAAAGCTCAACCCATTTGTATTTTAGGATCAAGTTACAAATTTCAATCCGGTTGAAAATGCGTTTATACCGATCATTTCAACCCGCTAACTTCAATCGGGTCGAGTCAATTTATTTTCAAGCGGGTTGAAAGTCGAAACTATCGGGATAAACTAGGTAAATAATGTTTTAGAAGTACAAAGTCACTTTCTTTACTTATACGGCTATACTTCTAAATACTACTGCTCAATTGATGCTTTTTTTTACAAAAATCGAACATGTTCAGTTATTCACACTTTCGTACACAAATGATTGAAAATTATTCATCATACATATATATATATATATAATAAGCATAAAACTTGGTGAATTTATGAAAATGTAAAAAAAAATTATATTTAGAAAATAAATTTTCTTTAAAATAAATTTAAAATACAAAAACGTTTTTGAAAAGAGTAAGGGACTAATTTGGTTCTTGTAGAATTACAAATGTAAGGGTTACCGTTTGTCCTCTAAGATTTGGAACAAATTTCAACAATTTTTATTGTAACAAAATGCATTTATTTAAATTTTTGTAATACTTAATAATTAACTGTTTCATAAGTAAAAAAATTATGAACTTAAATTAAATAAAGATGGGAATGTTCTTTCACAAGGTGTAACTTTCGACGGACACCTCGCATTGGGCTTTGGACGATATTCACCTCGATTTTTTGGACTTCACACATAGCACCGAAATTAAGGGAAATGATAATTTTTATACTGACAATATTTCAGACGTCTTTAATAATGTCAGATATGAACAAAAAATAAACAAATTCGCAGATAAGATGTTGGTATGGTGCGGTATTTCCACAAGGTTTGAGTGAGGTGAGGCCATAGATAGTCAAACATACATCTAACAAAATTGGTTAATTTAATTGAAAAAGGACAGATTGGGGACGTTTAAATTTTGTGGCTAGACCTTGCATCTTGTCACTATGCAACACAAACTCATAATTGGCTAATAGACCAAAACATAACATTTGTTCTGAGAAACGACAATTCCCTAACCTTCTTTAGGCACGTTCTACAGAAGATTTTTGGGTTCTTTTATCTTCAAATGTTTACGATAAAGGTAGGGAATCACAAAATAAGGTCAAACTTCAACGCAGAACATACAGGAATTAAGAAATGCTTGAGAAATCATGTAACTGTTGTCCAAATCAATGCTGGGTGTCCGCAGAAGGTTGCGCCTCGTAGAAGAACACGGACTTTTTTAAATTCATTATTTTGTTGCTTGTTAAGAAAATCGATATATTAATTTCTTATTATGTATCAATAATGGGCAACATCACTTTTATTATAAATTACTACTGTAATTTTTAGACATTTTATTTAATAAAAACCTAACATCCTTATGACGTTTAATTTTTTTTCTTTTTTTAATATTTGGTAAAAGTAACTATTTTTCTTAGTAGATTAAGATGAATGTATATTTTATTTGATTTTTTAAATCTAGGAAAGAAAGAAAAGAATGCTAGCCGGCGGGATTTGAACCCACGATCTTAACATTTGTACTGTTATGTGTTACCAACTACACCACGGCTGGGCTACAAATCCGCCAGTCTATACAATCTTTTCTTAAGTTATATTCTCATAGACTGTGTATGAGACCCGCATCACATGTTAGCTGTGGGGTATATCTAAACTACCACTACGTTTAAACACCTGTGAATTGTCAAACATTCGCACAACCTTATCAGGAATCTTAACATTGTTAAGATCGTGGGTTCAAATCCCGCCGGCTAGCATTCTTTTCTTTCTTTCCTAGATTTAAAAAATCAAATAAAATATACATTCATCTTAATTTACTAATTGCAATACATTCCTGATAAGGTTGTGCGAATGTTTGACAATTCACAGGTGTTTAAACGTAGTGGTAGTTAAGATATACCCCACACCTAACATGTGATGCGGGTCTCATACACAGTCTATGAGAATATAACTTAAGAAAAGATTGTATAGACTGGCGGATTTGTAGCCCAGCCGTGGTGTAGTTGGTAACACATAACAGTACAAATGTTAAGATCGTGGGTTCAAATCCGGCCGGCTAGCATTCTTTTCTTTCTTTCCTAGATTTAAAAAATCAAATAAAATATACATTCATCTTAATCTACTAATTGCAATACATTCCTGATAAGGTTGTGCGAATGTTTGACAATTCACAGGTGTTTAAACGTAGTGGTAGTTTAGATATACCCCACACCTAACATGTGATGCGGGTCTCATACACAGTCTATGAGAATATAACTTAAGAAAAGATTGTATAGACTGGCGGATTTGTAGCCAAGCCGTGGTGTAGTTGGTAACCCATAACAGTACAAATGTTAAGATCGTGGGTTCAAATCCCGCCGGCTATCATTCTTTTCTTTCTTTCCTAATTATTTTTCATTTTACAATAAAAAATAAAGTATTTTAGAAGTCATACCTTCCTATGTGTCAGAGCTTTAAGTAAAGTATCACTTCTGGTTTATTAATTTTAGCCAAAATCTAATGTTATCTCTCTTGATATAAAAGTATTATATACTAAAATTGAAAAGTTTTGGGTTATATTTTAATATACTCGTAGTTTTTCATTAAAAACTATTATGGGTTTCATGTAAAGTATCACTTCCGGGCATCCAATTTTACCCAAAATCTAAACAACTCCTTATATGACTGCAGAAACCATAAATACGGAAAATAGAAATATTTGGAAGTTTGTGATAAGAGTTATCGTGAACGAAAAAATCGTCACACACACACACACATCATCGTAAAAATAATAAAAACTTGTTGTGGGGACCCTAATTCGTGCTTAATCACTGAAAATTCACCATCAAATTTTTTGACCGTTAACATTACCTCCCTTACCAACGATATGACGGGAGTTAACGAACATATTCAAAAATTAATATTGTTCATAACTGTAATAAATTTTGTTTTATATTGTCATTTGATAACGATAGGACATGGAGATAGAGACGGGATGGATAGGACATCAAGTTAGGGACGGAATGGATAGGACATACAGGTACAAGATTGGAAGTCGGGACGGGATAGATAAGACATGGCGGTAAGGACGGGTTAGATAGGACATGGTGGTAAAGACTATATGGATAGAACATGGAGGTAGGGACGGGATGGATAAGACATGGAGTTAGAAACGGGATGGATAGGACATTGAGTTAGGGACGGAATGGATAAGACATGGAGATAGGGTCGGGATGGATAAGACATGGAGGTAGGGACGGGAAGGATAAGACTGATGTAGGGTCGGGATGGATAGGACATCGAGGTAGGGACGAAATGGATAGGTCATGTAAGTCTGGACAGAATGGATAGGTCATGGGGTAGGTACGGAATGGATAAGACTTGGAGGTAGAGACTTGAAGGATGGGACATTGATGTAGAGAGGGGATGGACAAGACATCGAGGTAAATACGGGATGGATACGACATAAAGGTAGGGACGAAATCGATAGGACATCGGGGTAGGGACGGTATTATAGGAATGGATAAGCCATGGAGGAAGGGAGAAGAAGGATAAGACATGGATGTAGGGACGGCATGGATAGAACATCGAGGTAAATACGAGATGGATAGAACATGGAGGTAGGGACGAAATGGATAGGACATCGCGGTAGGGACGGCATTATAGGACATGGAGGTAGGACGAAATGGAAAGGAAATGTAGTAGGATCGGGATGGTTAGGTCATGTATGTAAGGACGTAATGAACAGCACATGAAGATCGGGACATAGTGGATAGGTCATGGGGTAGGGACGGAATGGATAAAATATGGTGGTAGGGACGGGATGGATAGGACATGGAGGTAGGAAAGGGGATGGATAGGACATAGAGGTAAGAACGGAATAGATGGGCCATGGAGGTCGGGACGTGGTAGATAGGACATCGAGGTAGAGACGGGATGGATACATGGATTTAGGGATCGGTTGGATAGGAGATCGAGGTAGGGCGGATTGGATAGGACATGTTCAGAGCTTTAAATACAGAATCATTTCCTGTAATCAAATTTAGCTAAAATCTAATATATTGCTTCCTTTTATATAAAGGTCTTAACTACTAAATTTGACTAGTTTTGGAGTATACCATAATATATTTTTTACGAAAATCTGTTCAGAGCTTTAAGTAAAGTATCACTTCTGGTTTATTAATTTTAGCCAAAATATAATATTTTGTTCCCCTTGATTAAATGCTAAAATTTAAAAGTTTTGGATTATATTTTAAATAAATAAATAAAAATAATTATATCATCACGGCTTATTACACATTGCTGTGTGTGCCAATCTTAGTTTTTTTTTTATTAAAATCTGTTATGGGCTTCATAATAATAATAATAATAATAATAATAATAAGTTTATTTGCCCAACAGTTTTACACCAATTACAGGACAAAAACAAAAACAATTCTTCATGTAAAGGTAGGGACTGGATGGATAGGACATTGGAAGTACGGACGAAACGGATAGCACATATAGGTAGGGACAGGATTAGTGATGGGATCATTCGAATGAAAATAATCGAAATATTCGATTATGAAAATGTCTCGAGATATCTCGAGTGATTTTTAAATCATTCGAATGATTATATCGCTCGAATGATATTTCGAGAACTCGAGTGCGCTTAAATCATTCGAATGATTTTATCGCTCGAATCGTATTTCATGTGTAGACTGAATATCTCGGTTAAAGTCGAGAACTCGAGTGCGTTTAAATCATTCGAATGATTTTATCGCTTGAATGGTATTTCATGTGGTAGACTGAATTTCTTAGGTAAACTATTCGTGAACTCGAATGCGCTTTCATTCGTATCTCGTATTTCGTAATTCGGACTATGGGAAAGAAAACTCACGTAGATTAGAAACAAAAATAATTTAATTTCTTTGTTAAACTGCAGTATTTAATTTAATAAAAACATTAAAAACAATAAAATAAAATACTCTTCTTTCGTTACAGAACTCGGCTCGTAGTATGATCACGGTTTTAACTAAAACACTGTTTTAAGAAATGTCAAATTCAAATTTCAATATTTAATTTCGCTCTTATGTTTAAAGAACGATTTTTAAAAAAATATTTGTTTGAATACAAACTACGTTCTGCTTTAAAATCATATGTCGATAAATTTAATATAATTTATTATTGATATTAAATAATCAAATTTGACATTTCTTAAAACAGCGTTTTAGTTAAAACCGTGATCATACTACGAGCCAGAATGACTACACTAAATGATCACACACATCACTTTCATTGTAAATTACTAATGTAATTTTTTAGACATTTTATAATAAAACCACATACGACTTAAATTCGTTTAATTTTTTTCATTTCTTTTTTAATTGTTGGTAAAAGTAACTAAATATTATTTTACATTAAAAAATAAAATATTTTAGAAGACATATTATCTTGCTGTGTCACTAGAATGACAAAATGTCTGTAATATTAATAAAAATTATCTGTATCATAATTTAATTTAACTAAATAAAATGAAATTATAGCGAGTGGGCCAACTTCATTGAGACGGGGCTCGTATAATTATTATTATTATTATTATTATTATTATTATTATTATTATTATTATTATTATTATTCACCTTATCAAATAGAAAAATGAAAAATAAACCCGAATCAGTTGTCAGTTTCTCACTGCCAGTCTGCCAGTATTATTGCAATTACTACAGTACAGACATGCAGCAGAGCAGAAGACTGAACGAGATACGGGAATGTGAGATGCGAAGTAATCCGAATACAACCGAACCGAGAACCGAGATCGAATGATTTGTGTTAGGGAGGAGTATTTTTCGCTCGAGCACAAAACTATTCATTGAATGAACGAATGAAGTTCTCATATCTCGAATACTCGAGTGATCATTCGATTATGAAATTCATTCGAATACTCGAATGATCATTCGATTATGAAATTCATTCGAATACTAATAATTCGATTCTCAAAATCATTCGATTATGCCCATCACTAGACAGGATGGATAGGATATGAAGATAGGGACGAAATGGATAGGACATGGAAGTAGGGACGGGATGGATAGGACATGGAGGTAGGGACGGAATAGATAGGACCTGGAGGGAGGGACGGGATGGATAGGACATCGAGCTAGGGACGGGATGGATAGAACATAGAGGCAGGAACGAAATGGATAGAACATTGAGGTAGGGACGGGATGGATAAGACATTGAGGCTAGGAGGAGATGGATAAGACACGGAGGTAGGGTCTAGCTGGATAAGACATAGAGGTAGGGACGAAATGGATAGGACATCGAGGTAGGGACGGGATGGATATGACATGGAGGTAGAGACGGGATAAATAGGACATTGACGAAGGGGCGGGATGGATAAGATACGGAGGTAGGGACTGGCTAGATAAAACATAGAGGTAGGGACGGGATGGATAGGACATGGAAGTAGGGACGATGTGGATAGGACATGGAGGAAGGGACGGTATGGATAGGACATTGAGGTAGGGACGGGATGGAAAGGACACGGAGGTAGGGACGGAATGGAAAAGACATGGAGAAAGACGGGATGGATAGAACATGAATGTAGAGACGGGATGGATAGAACATAAAGATATGACGGGATGGATAGGACATCGAGGTAGGAACGGGATGGATAAAACATAATTTAACTAAATAAATTGAAATTAAAGCCGGTGGGCCAATTTCATTGCGAAAAGGTTTGTATATATAACCATATACAGATCTGATGAATTTAATATATCTGTGACGTCATCGAACATATCTGTCAGATAACGCCTAAAATGAAGCGATCAAAATCGAGAAATTTGGCGACATAAACCGAAATATTCAAAAAAAGACATACGTATTTAATTTTCATGGAAAACCCTTCAATTTTTACCTCTTGCTAAGGGAGGTATTGAATTCATGCTAAAAGTTACATATGCAGATTTTAGTGCATAAGCACATTTTAAGGTCCCTAGAATCCGATTTTAACATTTTTACGATGATGTCCGTGTGTGTGTGTGTGTGTGTGTGTGTGTGTGTGTGTGTGTGTGTGTGTGTGTGTGTGTGTGTGTGTGTGTTTGTGTGTGTGTGTGTGTTTGTGTGTTTGTGTGTGTGTGTGTGTGTGTGTGTGTGTGTGTGTGTGTGTGTGTGTGTGTGTGTGTGTGTGTGTGTGTGTGTGTGTGTGTGTGTGTGCGTAAAAGAGAATATAAAAGAAATTTGCGAAAAAATGACGAATATAAAGAAAAAGAAAAGGAGAGTAGAAAAAGAAAATTTCAGAATAATGAATATAAAGAAAATGTATGTATTGTACTTAATTTATATTATAAAATCCCATAGATTTTGCAAATATATGTGAGAATTATTTTGTAGTGAGACATGAATATATGTATTTGTATTTGAAAATATTTTTTGTTTTATTCGTACAAGCAGGCAAAATATCTGGCGAGAGTTTATGTGCTGGCCACATCAGATTTTTTACTGGTATAAATGTATTTTTTATTATTATAAATAACAGTTGATGTCATATTCTTTTATACTTAACTAAATTTCAACTAAAAATTTAAAAAAAAGTCTGTTGGCAAGTCAATTTTAAATTTTTTGTTATTTGTTAAAATTGGTAATGATAAGATTTTCTACATATTCATATTACTATTAATTATGTTGGCCCCCTCATGTATTTTGGTACTTCAGCAATATTTATAAGGCTGATAGATTCGAACTAAAGTAGGTATCTCTCAGAGCACCCACGCATTAGCACGTGCTTTACAATATATTATCATTCTAAATACAAATTACCCACGTTTATCTTTTCCTATATTAATTTACTCTGCGTGGATTTCATACACATTAAACCATTAAAGTTCATATTCCTTCAAACTTACCTACGACTTGAAGATACCCTTGTCGACTTCGCATAGGGTCTGTGTTGATCTGGCACATATACCAACCCCGGTCGGCTTCTTGAACATTCTTGATATGTAGATACCAAGACCGGTGATCGTTGTAGGATAGACTTATCCGTGGGTTCTGAGTAATGACGTTGTGATGTATGGAGAGGATGGTTTGGGTATCTACTCGAACCCACGCCACCTAGAAAGAAAGGAGGCAAATATTAAAAAACAATGAAGTAGAAAACTTTTAAAAATATTATACAATTCGAACATTTCAAGATCGTAAATTAAAATTCATTTAAATTGAGTAAAAAGTATTTAATTAGTCACAGAATTTATTAAAATGAAATGTCAACAAATATATAATACATAACTAATTAGTGACTAGTTCTAGAACTAAACTTCTGTACTTTAAAAAATATTATTTGTCAGTTTTCAAGTCCCTAGAACCTAGAATATCAAAAGTAAGCTTACTGTTTCTTTTAGGAAATTATAGAACTACTTTCTACTTTAAGTATCAACATATCAATTCAAATTCAAATTCAACAGAATAACAACATATTTTGGATAATCCAAAGTTGTTTTTACATATTTATTATACTGAGTGCCAGAGATTCAGGAATTTTTTTAACAGTATATAGAATTCAAGGTATTTCTTCATGGTTACACAAGTCAGATTATTTGCTAAGCAGCAATTTTGAATAGTAAATTCAAGAAAGTGAGACAAAGGTTTAAATTTATCAATAAAACTGCGTTACTGAGATCGTTGTTTATTAAGACAAGAATTAACTTGAATTATTTTGGATGAACCATATCGCACGATAGCTTTAAGAGCCCGTGAGGTGACGCCTATCAAATGCCTTTTGTGATACAGATAATTATTACGAATACCTATATCGTTATTACTAAAAAAAAAAAATATCAGACCTGCAATCCTAGAAATGATTAATAAACCAGGCTAATGTATTTTTATTAAGCTATTTATTTATTTATTTATTTTAGTGATCGATTTGTCGGGTCAAACTACAATCCTATACAGTAATAATACAGGTTTTCAATATAAATAGTTTCTTTCTGTCGAGTCTGTGCACATTAAATTACGGGGACTCCAACTATCTCCTAGGCTGGCAAACGAAATATAAAAAATATTGTAAAATCACTAATATACTTGCATTCTCGGAGAAAATTTGTATCGTGTGACACTTTGCTTTAAAAAAGTATTTAAAATTGTCTAATACTTTCCCCACGTTTTACGTATAATATATTTTTGTTAATTAATATAAGTTTATACATAAAAGTGTCAGTTTTCATTGAGATTTTTTTCACTATTTACAGATTTATGACACAGTTTTGACCATAATACGGCCTTAAAATCCCGTTTCAAATGACATCAGCTTAATTTGTATTTTTTAAAATGATAATATCTATTTTAATACAACACGAATAATTATTAAAATGGCCAAAAATATTGTTTCTTGTAGACGAAGAAAACAAACCTGTACATTATATCTTGAGTGGATAACATTAAAGTGTTAAGTACCTCTTATTATCTTATTAGATTCTATAAAGAAATTCTTTCTTTGTTGGAAGATTTGCAGAGTTTCGTGTTGGGAACCCAATAATGTGTGAATAAATTAGGAAAAATTGTGTTAGGAAGTATTCTAGTGCTCGGAAGGGTGTGTGCATAGGTAGCCATCAGCACCCGACACACGTCTGTCTGCTGAGACCTCCAGCACTACATTCCGCTCACGAACAATTCCTCACGAATCGCATCGCACTTCCATTTTCAACTTTGTTTTCTCTCTGCCTCTTTTTATTGTTTATATATAGCACAGCCTTCTCGTACGCTAATGTTATTATTTTTCACTAGAATCCGTCGATTCGACAATGAACACAAGCATATATCTTCTAAAGTTCTTTTCTCCTAAAATATCTACAGCAGGTTCACTAGCTAAATTCAATTTACAACGGGTAGGAATTTTCTTGGAATCCTTAAACCTGTACTCATCAAACATTTTTCCTTAGTCTGAACTTCAAATACTGATCGAGATCGTTTCGTTCTGGAACAATCGACTGTATGACAACCATCACGGCTTATTACTCATTTTCGAGTATGCTAATCTACATTTATTTCCAGATTATTATATCTACGAGTTGAATGAAAAAATAAGAACAATGTAATGTAAAAAGATTCTAAATTTTTTGTCTGGTTTCAATGAAAACAAGGAAAGTACTTAAAAGTTAAACTAGATCAGAAATGTAGACAAGAAATAAATAATCAGAAGCAGTAAAGTACCCACGGCGGAGGGGAGTGGTTCAGGTTTAAACCCCAAATTGCACCATAAAAAGCAATAAGTAGTCGAATGGTGTGAAGCCTGAGAACAATAATCATAGAATTAATGTAAGATTGTGATTACTCCATTGAAGAAGTCAAACAAATATTATATCTTATAGAAAAAAAGTTGGAGTAATTTTTATTGAGTAAGAGAGTTATTATATAGAAAAATTACATATCATTTTTATTTGTAACGGAATTATATACCATATAATGTTCTGTTTGCTGTTAATGAGAAAAATAAATAAATTTAAAAAAATCTAGCTATGAAACCATACAAAGTATATATTCGAAGCGATCAAATCTTTTTCTTGTTGTAGATTTTAATTCGTGTCGATTTCAGGGACTTGTTAAACATGTTATTAGAGCTGTAAAAACTTGTACAGCTAATTACTGCGTTTGGTAACTGCCCTAGCGCAACATATCGTGCGGGGTAGTAAGTATCGATTGAGGGTAAATATATGCCATGCATGCTTATTTTCTACCTGTTGACCAACCAGACAAAAATAATATGACTGCAGCATATTTTTCACGCTGACATATCAACGCTTTGAAAAGTGAGTAAGCGACAAACAAAACAACGCTTGCTTTTATGTGCCATTGTTTTTCTTTAAGCTTTTATGTTACTGGTAGAGTTGCTTTTCATTATATCCTTTATTATACATATAACTTTTACATTACGAGCACAATTCGTTCACACATTAAAACGAAAATTATACCTGTTCGATTAAACAAGAAACTGACTCATTTCCTATTTCACTGAATTATTTATTAAAAAAAATTCAAATAAGTTTATCATGTTTGTAGCAAATAAATTATGAAATTCTCGTTCTTGAAGTAGATGAAAACTATATTGTTTAGTATGATTAATGTTCTTTCCAAGTAGATTATTTTATTGAAGTAAATTTATATGCACGTGATAATGACGTACATGGAAGGATAGCTTAAAATTTCTGTATTAAACTTCCGTGCGCAAAGTTTATTTAATCTATATATAAGAAGCATGTTCCAGCGTTAACAGATCCTTTACACATCTGATTAAGTAATAACATAGAATGTGTTCCTCGAAAAATTGCTGTTGAATTTAGAAAGTAACAAATATATTTCTGTGTTGAGACTACCGAATTATTCCAGCTTTTATTTATTATAAACAGATATGCGGATCTAATCGGAACCAGTGTTAATATTTAGCAGCTAAATTTTTGTCCAGTATACATATGGGTATAGATTTGACAACTACAAATCTATTTAGAACCATTTTGACTAAGTTCAATTAAATAATGTATAATATAGTTTAGAATAACAAAACGAATAAATATTATGTAAATACCGATTTTTATTTCACCCAACTCAGTTACTTTTAACATAGGTGTAAATGACACGGTTAAATTAATACCCCCGATTTTGATGCGGATAAATTTAACATGAATTAATTGTGCGTTTGGAGATTACAATATATATTTTTATTATAAGTTATATAATTTACTTTGTTTTAATTGAAACAGGTATGTACATTTCTATAAAAATTTGTGTCCAGGTAATATTGCATAATATCTACTTAAAAATATTTTGATCACAGAAATGCTCTGGTTAGTTTACTCAGTTCAAAATTAATTGGTGAAACTTAGAGTTCTTTATTCCAAGTATAAATTTTAAATTAATCATTGAGTTAGAGAAAAGGCTCAAAATATGAGACGTTTTGATAAAATATGAGCTAATCATCAACAAACGCAAATGTATTGAAAATCAATAAAAACAGTGTAATTCAAAAAACTAGAAGAAGAAAAACGGACAACCATGTCAGTAGATCAAGAAAGATTAATTAAAAAACAAAGAGCAAAAACCTATGAATAAGTGACCTTTAGGACGCACACCGAAATGTTGAATAGAGAACTGGGCACATCATCAAAGCAAACACCTTAAAATTTTGAACTTTGGAAATTAAAAACAACCGCCTAAGAAGATTAAGAAGAAGAAAAGGAAGGCATACAGTGAAAGCTCTTTTAGCGGACACCTCTCTTAGACGGGTGTGTTTGTGTGAATCAACCTAAATCCTATACTTTTACTAACAAATTAGTTTCTTTTAAACAGATTTTTCTCTTGAACGGTGTGATCTGAAATCCCTCTTGCAGAGCTGCAAAATACAGACGCAAAATGTGATATCGAATGTTCAGTAAATCTCTAAAAATCCGCTGAATTCCTTTCACTGCGATCACTGCACAATAAATACAGCAACGGATGTGTTAACAACAAGTGTTAAAAAGGAGAATTTGCTAACAATGATGGACAAAATAGGTATTATTAATATACAGGATAAAGAAAAGCCTACAGCCAACTACTCATATATATGTATTGAAATTATATAAAGTTTGTTGTAACTATCAGTTTCAGAACTGTTTATTGTAATATTTATTGTGTTAAAGGAGAGTGTTTTTTCCCTCTCTATAAGATTTCTACAAGAACTGGTTCGCAAAAGGTCAAATCGGTTTATTTTTTATATTTGCATAACTTGCGAATTACATATTGTATACTCTGATTATGATATTTACTATTAAAAACTAAATCATTTTGACAATTTTCATTAATATATTAATAATATAATAAATAATAACATGTGACTTTCCATAATATTTAATTGAATTCAATAGTAATATTTATTGAAATTTAAACAAAAATTATTTAGTAATATAAACAGTTCAATATATGTAAATATTTTTTGATTTGACTCCCTATAAATTAAATATTTTGGACTACTTAAAAAGGAAAGAAGCACACTATTCGCGTAAACACAGTAACACACAGTAAATAGTTTACTAATTGATTCACTTTAGAAACTATTTGTTGGAACAAATCTATTAAAAACGAATAAAATATTGATAAATCATAAGATTCTATTCAAGAGAGCTTCTACGACAGTTAGTTAATTAAAAAATGATTTTTTGATGATAGTAATGAATAAATAGTGTTCTGATGTGTTTCTAACATTGCTGTAATTAGTACAAAGTAGTTCTCTTCTCTGTGTGTACTTGACATATAGTTGGTAGGTGCAGGTACTAGCTTTGTGCTCCATACAATAGCTGCATCACCTTCTAGGTAATGGACAAACTCTCCATTATGTACACTCAACAAGCTCCACTCGTCTACCCACGTGCTGAGTTTACTGCCTTGCCTTGCTTCGTTCTGTCAGCAAATTCAATCACGTCAGCGCTAGACACCTCGATACTTCCATGAGACAAAGCTTCGCGATACAGGCTGTTTTACACGGTCAGTTTACCTGCATTTCCCTTCTTCCGCTGATGGGGCAGCGCGAGCAGCGGATGAAGATGCATACAGCCATATCCAGACAACAGAACAGTTTCATTTTATTCACTTCTCTTACACGTGTGCTTGTTAGGAGGGAAACAGCAAAATTTTCTAACATGAAGGGATGCTTAGCTTACAATGTGTTCAAATATTCTTCAGAATCAAACTAAACCTTTATGGTTTTATTTATATCTTAACAAGAAATAGAAAAAATATTCTAAACGGTAAACCAAAAGCTGAAAAGTATTTTCCAAAATAGTTTTTTTTAAACATATTTCCATTACATTGAAGATCGGGGCTTATGCATCTTCTGAAATGCGAACGTCCAGAAATAAACTTCTGACGCTCAAGGGGAATTTTTTGACTTCTTTGACAGCACGGCTTTTAAAGGCAAGCACTTGGAAGAACAAGTCGGTTCATTTACCGCAGTCGTTTAAGAACTATCGTTATAGTGTCGTTTTGGAATTATAATACTGACTTTTTTTAGGAACATTGATTTTTTTATTTTTAAAAAATTGAGTAGGTACTCTTATTTTCTGGACGCCTCTCATACCATATTTTTCAGTAGGTAGGCACACGTGTAGTTTAATCCAACTAATCGATTAGTAAACAAACAAAAATCCTGTGTCGCGCCCTTTAGAAGGGATGAAACTCAATAAGTATATGAAAGAACTAGTCGACTAAGCAAGTAAGCTGGTCACGAGGTAATAAATAATATATTAATACATTACGATAATTGGATAATTAGCTAATCGTTGTAAGTGTCGGTTCGTAACGATTTAACATGAGAAACATATTTAATTTAATTTGCATTGATCCTAATTTAATTTTACAGGAAAGAGTTGTACGTAGAATTATAATATAATTAAAATTAAGGTATAACCTTGATCTAGAAGGTGTTATTTAAAAAAACGTACGATGAAATAACTCTCATCATTTAAATTTGTGTCTACACAGCAACATTGATGATGACAATGGAAATAAAATTAAAATATTGAAAATAATCATAAAATAAATAATTCTAAACAATCAACGAAATATTTATGTGGTCAATGTGGCAATAATGTAGCTTCACTGCCTAGACTAAGTTCAACGACCCTGCTGCGTTTACTATTGTTTTGCTTTACTGGAATTATTTTCTAAGATTAGGAGATTACTTTTGATCGATAATATGATTTCAGTTGTATTAGAATTCAAAAAATCAACTGTTCTCTTAGTGTACTTGGTAGTGCATCTTATTTCTCGATGATTAACTAATTTTTCAATTCTGGTTTGTGATTGTTTCTTGAAAAATCTTTGGGTTGCAAGTGCACGTGCGAGTCTGTGTAACAAATTCGATTGAAGCCGTGTGTTCGGAGTAGCAGTACAGAAGAAGAGAATCCCTTGTCGTTTGTGCAATCCAATAATCCGAGCTAAAGCAATCCATCACCCAAGTTCCCGGTGCTAGGAATGCCAACCAAATCACGACCAAGGATTGCGGCTCATCAACAGCGCTAACGCCGTATCATACAGAACATGAAAATTGATTCTGAAACGGACAACGGACGTTATGTTCGTTTTATTATTTGGTGAATAAATGACGTGCCCAAAAAGTATTTTAATGTTCTAGTTTAGAAAATTTCTTTAATGCATTGCAATTTTTAATAAAATGAAATGATACGAATTCCGTAGGTTAGGGATTCAATAGGAATATCAATTCACGGTAGCAAACAACTAACAATTTTGTATCTATCGAAACGTATTTTGTAGTGTGTAATGTGTTAAATAAAAACAACGCAAGAACAAGCATTAATTTTATTTAATAATAAATATTTATTTTACAAATTCCAAAAAAGAAATAAATAAATGACTAATTAAAGGCTAAACCAAAACAACATTTATTTATACCGACGTTCATTAATATTTATACACACATTAACATTATTTTAGTTATTGATTTAAATTTGCTACTAACTCGAGTAACGTCCAAACAGTCTGTCTATTGCATCAAGAATTTTCAAGAATATCGAAACTAGTTACTGTACTTTCCCTGTGAGACTATTGTGAGTGAGATTATTGAATATTTTGAATTCAACTTAACTCGTATACAGAGTAGCCGAAATATTTTTGCAGACTTCATAGGAAAATGAAACAGGAGAAAAATGCAGGCCCCATTAAATATATTTTTTAATTTTCTAAGAAAGATTAAACAAAGAAACAAAAGACAACGAAAAAAAGAAATTCAGTTTTGATAGAAGATTCAAATTTCTCTGTGGCCTTTTTCCTAACTAAACTTTCTATGACTTCAGAAAAATCTACGGTATTTTGATAAATCGCTAGCAATAGATAATAACGCCAGTCCTGCTAAACGTTCTGGGTATTTGTTGAGGGTCCGTTTGAACGCAAGCTTTAAAGAAAAGATCAGAAACCCCATTAAGTGCGGGGCCTTACAGACACTCCGGTAGATTAAAGTCACACGTCCGTATATGTAAATATAAATACGCACTATTGTGCCGTTAAATCATTAGCCCTTTAAGGTAATACAAATTTGTAAATAGAGCTTTTATTTTGTCACTTTTCTGTTGTTCGATTTAAATTACTTAGCTTGCGAACCAAAATATAAAATTGTTAAAAGAATTTTAATTTGCAGCTATTGAATATGTCAAATTCATGCACATATTATATTTTCAGAATGCTGTGACTGAAAGATGGTTATAGGTCATGTTTTAAGTTGGGACTGGACCTCCGCATATTTTGGCTTATAAATGAATCCTCTTTTTCTTTATAACAATTTTAGATGTTGCGGAGTCTATTCTACAATATAACAATAGCACATAATTATTACATTTCGGCTTGTCGAAGTACGAAGTTTAGATTCTGCACAAGGTTACTGTATACTTAACGCGCGGCAGCTATACTTGTATTGCTAATCTAAACAACCAAGATCGAGGCACGGTTGTTTCTTGGTTTTTACTCCCCACTATTGTATTTTTCCGAGTTAACGCTTACAAAAATTATTTAATTTACAGTTTAACAGGCAACTGACAGGCAACAGTTGCAAAGTTAAGTAATTTAAATTAGTTGTAACTATCTTTCTTTTAACAGTAAATATCATTTTTGTATTTAATCCGCGTATAGTATTTACCTATATTTTGACAAATATATCTTTAATATTAATTATTATAAAAACCAGAGTTTATTAATAAAATAGAACAAATAACTACAGATTTTATGATGACTATATACCTATTTGTGTTCACTCTTCCACTTTAAGAAACTTTAGAATTTAAAGTATTGACGAAATCGTCCTTACCTTGAATCCTCGGAGGTTTTCCACGACGCACGCCAGTACCGCGTCGCGGCCGATCGTCACCGTAATGTTGGGAATAGGCTCTGCAAATCTCGGAAACGCTGATTCTGCAATAGAAAATATCCTATAAGAATAAGAAAAATTGTCTGCCATATTGATGTGGCAGTTAAAACCATTCAACTATGTAACAAGAAAGAAGATAGATTGATTTTATTATATTACCATCACTAGTTTGATTTATTCTTTATTTGTACGAGTAATATAACAAAATAATAATCATAATCTTAATGGTATGGTATGTCAATCATTATGACAATGTATTACAATTACATCCGTACTTTGTTTCATCTTTAGAATGAATCAAATAATTACTGTCATAAGCAGAATATTATGTCAAATTCCGTGATGATAATATAAATAGGACATATTTTCTTAATGAAAAAAAGTAAAAGGTGAAAATGTAAAAGTTACCTTATCGCTTTTCAAACTGTCAATTTTACAAGTAAGAGTTTTAAGGCCAGGTATTGTCATCTTTGGTTAAATTGTTTTAACTTAGCGTTAATATTATAGTATAAGTTAAAAAAATAGAAAATTTTTGGTGAATTTTACTTATAACTAGAAATGAAAATGCTGGGCTTTAGTCTGCCCCAGCAATTAGCCAATCACCGAATTAAAATTAAAAGCTTAATCTTGTGAAATGCTTCAGTTTTAAGGTAAGGTAAGCATATAGACATCCATTTAGAGTGGTAGTTAAAGAAAATTAATTGCTGCCCCATATTTTTTTTTTTCGAAAAATACAATAGGTACTACAAAAATCAGAGATTTAATCACAAATATTTTTTTCTTATTGTTTATAAATATGAAATTTCAATTTATGTAAAATGTAAGAGATATTACTGGAAAGTCTCGTAAATAATAGTCTAAGTAAAAATCGTTATAATACTTCTGTTATGACATTATTTAACTTTTCTTTTCAATTGGCACCATCTTCCTTTAATTTATAAAGTCCGATTTGCACAGATCTTATTTTGTGCCTTTGTGCTTTCCTTACAATATAATACAGTAGTCGTCGATTTATTCCACCGTCTCTGAAATATACGTCAACAATCTTCACATACATTTGACATTTGTCATACTTTTCTTGACATTTATCATTGAGAATGGGGACAATTTTTTTACTCAGCTTCAGATTGTATAAACAAGGATAGATCTACTTCTAACGATTCTCGCTCTCTATCGTCCTTTACTCGATATTATAACTTCTATATAAACTCTATTTATAAAGTTATTTTTGTAACATTCAGATTCATGCAATTATCAAATAACAAAGATAGGTTTGTGTGAAATATTTACGAACATCTCCGCGCCATGAACCCAGGTCATCTTTCTATGTCTAGTAGGATGTTTTAACATTACTGAGCTACGAACTGCCACAGATGTTTAGTGACTTCTGTTCTTGATTCGAGTTCTGGTAGAGCCCACAAATTTTTTATTTGATAATTGAATCGTTTGTAATTTTAAATTTTAAAAATATAATAGTATAAAATACTTTAGAATATAACTAGCCTAACCTCGGCTTCGCCGAGTTTACCCTAGGGCTCCGCCGATAGTGTTTTATAATAGTTTATACGTACATCCAATCTGTCTACGCACAATTTAAAACCAAAGTGGTAACGCCAACAGTCTTGTCAGATACCCAAGGTCCCCGTTCTATCAAACGAATTAGCGTTATGCATAAAACAGAAGCCAATCAACCTGTTATAAATTTCCACACTTGTGTCTAAAATTTCGTAACCAGACCTCTCATTTGATACCAAACACGACATATTTGTAGCACCTTTATACAGAAACAAAAGCCGACCGAGATATCTATTTGTTGACATTTCTATGTTATAGCCCTGCAGAAAAAAATTCACTTGATCCTAATCACGACATGGTTCTGACAACTTTATGTGAAAAACAAAAGCCGGTCAAGTTGATGTCAAAATTTTGAAAATTCTATTTAGCCATGCAGAAAAGTTTTCATTTAATACTAAACAGGATATACAGGTGTTTCACATAAGAGTGCAAGGCGTAGGAGTATGAATTCTGATACCAAAAGGGGGAAAAATCCCAATAAACATTGGTGCTACAACGCTGACTAACAGAGATACCCAGGATTTTATTTTTTTTAAAAAAACAGGAAATAGGTTAGTTTTATTTATTTTGTATTGGGTCATAAAAATACTACGGTAAATTATTAAAATATTACATTTTTATTAAATACAGAGAGCTTGGCAATACTTTTTACCTTCCGTCACCTTTAGGTAAGGAAGGTATTGTCTTTGGTCAAAAAATTCGGTGGTGAGTTTTTAATTAATAAGCACGTTTTAAGGTCCCTAGAATACGATTTTACTATTTTTACGATGTCTGTATGTGTGTGTGTATGTGTGTGTGTGTGTGTGTGTGTGTGTGTGTGTGTGTGTGTGTGTGTATGTGTGTGTGTGTAACAAAATTTTCGTCTACGATAACTTTAATACTACAATTCCAAAAATTATAATTCTTTCGTATTCCTCTACGTTGCATCCATATGAAGAGCTGATTAGATTTTGGTTATAATTGGTCAACCGGAAGTGCTCTCATTTGAAAATTTTAACAGTTTTTCTTGAAAAAACGATGTTAAATATCATTTTTTCACATTTAATGTTATTATAAATATTAAAGAACATTGTATTCTCTATTCGATTTGACTGCATTTTATACTTCATATTAAATGGACATAGAGTTATAAAATTATAAAAAAATTAAATTTCATAAATTAGCCAGCTATGCTAGAAACAGCTACTATATTAAGAAAATTCTGATTGAAAGATGTCAGTGTCAAGTGCAATTGACATATTCGTAGTATATTTGTATTAGGATCATTTTGCTCGAAATTTTCTGTATGGAATTAGTATAAAATACATACAACTGTCGAAAGGTAATGTACATACAAAAAATTTAGAATCTTTTGCAAGGAACTTTATGTATGGAGTTTATAGAAAATGCTTACGCATTTACGAAAATTCTACCGGTAGATACCGCATCTACCGACTGTGTTCGAAAGCATGAGTGGTAAAAAGTTACCGTGTTCGAAATTTGTTCTATATCTACCAGATACATCTACCGGATTCATGAAGAATCTAATATCAAAGTTAGTGATGCAAAGCGAAGCGCGCGCGGTAAAAGTGGAAATGTGTTCAAAGTAGGACTCTGCTCAGTTTGTTAACAACGTCAAATTTCTAACCTGTTTTAAATTTTCAGATTTTTTCATAGTTTATGGATCTACCCTGTTTACCAGTTGCGTTCTTAAAATATCGATTCCGGTAGATATAACCTGATAAATAGCTGTTTACTGGTAACAGTTCACCGGTAGAATTTTCGTAAATACGTCATATAACTGACGGAAGGTAATGTGCTGGCCACATCAGATTTTTTGTATTAGAAATATTATCAAAATATTAAATAACAGGTGTAATAATTAAATAATTATCGGATTGAAATGAGTAGAATTTTTAATTAATTAAATCTCACTTAAATTTTAAATGAATTAAACTAATGTCATCAGCCAACTATTTTCTATTTCAGTATTACGCTTCATTTAAGATAAATCCTCGGTATCTCTGTTATGAAGCGTTCTAGCACCAATGTTTATTGGATTTTTTTTCATGTTGGTGTCTAGAATTTATACTCCGAAGCCTTACATAGTTATTTGAAACACCCTGTATTTCTGACAAATTTATACGAAAAACAATAAATGTTGTTTCAGGGACTGTCATAGAGAATTGTCAAAAATACGACAGCTCGATCGGCTATTGTTTTTTTTTATAAAATTGTCAGTAATATTTCGGAAATGTAGTATCTATAGCTGTGTGCACGATGTAGAGGTGGGCGCGTGAGTAACTTTTTGTTCACGATCACGCACGCTCACGGAACTAAAAATGTAATCACGACCAATCACGCACGACTTTTTATGTTTGATTCACGATCACTCACGCTTACGATTTTATTTTTGCACTCACGCCCGATCACGCCCGGCGGTTCACGTTCGTGTCACGTAATTGTTTCTATGCATATTTAAACATGTTTAACACAGTCATAAGTTGTTATCAAATTGGTAATATGTTAGATAACAGATTGGTTTCATTGGAAACGAATGTTTACGGACAAATAGGTTTTCCTATTCCATCACAAATATCATTATAAATTTGGTAACAAATTAAAGATTTGTATATCTTTAGTGAAATCGGAGCAACTGTGTATACAATTTTGGGCACAACAATAACACTATTTTTATGCAAAAAAATACTGTTGATTACATATTTGCATATAATAATGATATCAAGAATGTAAGTAAAAGATGGAAATTGACAATTTGTAAAATAAAAAATAGAAGAAAACTTGTACTCACGCCCGAATAAATTTCAATCACGCCTGATCACGCACGATAATTTTTTAGTGTCTCACGCTCACGTCCAATCACGACGCAAAATTTAAATAATATTCACGATCACGCGGGTCACGTCGTGACCCATCGTGACCCGACAAAATCACGACCCGCGCCCACCTCTAGCACGATGTATAATGTATTACAAAGAATGGCTAAATAACCGGGTTAGTTCATATAGTATGCTGCTAGATGTCAGGTTTTTTGCGACCCGGTTTTTACAAATATTTAAAATAGTAAATTATTCCTATATAACGCACAATATTTTATATTTTCAATACATTACCTTTTATCTTTTGTCAGTTCTATGTATGTATTTTGGACAAATTCCATACAGAAGGCTTCTATATTTTCAGTAAAATTATAAAATAAACATTATGTCATGTACTTGACACTGACATCTTTCAATCAGAATTTTCTTAATCGTAGTACCTGTTTCTATTGTTATAGCATGGCTGGCTGCTACAAAATCGCACATTTTGGCACCTTAAAAAAAAGACTATGGCCCGTATTTTTACATCTTAAAGTAGCGCTACTTTCGAAAAATCGCTACTTCAACTGTTAAATGTCAACTTTAACATTAAAATTAGAGATATAAAAATAAATTAAATTGTAAAAAGCATTTATTTCAAATGTCATAAGTTTCATTTACAAAAATATGAAACCTATTCTTATCTATTCATAAAATAAAATAAATAAAAAATCGAAATAGCGCTACTTCTGAAGTAACGTTACTTCAAGAGGTGAAAATTCGGGTCTATATCTCTTTATTTGATCCATACCTTGTTGTGCATCCTATAGCACAACATTTTCTATTTAAACGCGAACTTATTTTAACCGCAACCGGCACACTGCGGCACACCAACTGCCAAACGCCTGTCAAATGGTAACGGGTCGCGTTGTACCAGCTAGTTATGTCAACGCATCTCGTGCTCTCACCTATAGATACTACACCGTGGTAGGACCTGATTAAAACATATAATGAAATGTGCATTTTATGCGAGCAAACAGGACAAAATGTCCCAATTACAGGATAAATATAAACATAATACAGGGTGCCCATTTTATATGTTCCCGCCTAAAATTTTAAAAAGAAGCAAAACCAAATACATGTCATAAGCCACTTGATTAATATTAGTACTTTAAATCGAATAATCACAGTAGGTATAAGAGCAAAACAAAATTTTAAAAACCAACTCACTTATGAAATGTATCATGGATTGCCTAAACATGAATTTTCAGGCGGGAACTTTTAAAATGCGCAGCCTGTATTAGTAACATGTATATGAGTACACAATACTAAATTTAAAGATAAAAATAAATCAAACAAAACTAAAAGATGTGATATTTTAATTCTAGAGTAAACAGTTTACAAACTGCAGAAAAGTAAGTACTTACATTACATTAGATCTGAACTTTTACAACGAATTTGAAAATATATCAATAAAGTTTGGATTGTTAATAAGGGGATAGAATGCAAAAATCATAAGATGACTTTCCTGGCACATGCTGTATGATTATGTAATTTAAAAGATTTTTTATTAGTACGATACAATAATTGGGAATAAATTTTTTTTAATATAGATAATTTTAACGTAATATAAGAAAATAAAATACAGATTAAATTCTGTACCGTTTTAAGATAGATATCGAATTATGTATAATCTGAAATAATTTTAAACGTAATGTAAGATAATGAATTACAAAAAAAAGAACAGATTAAAACATACTATCTAAAATTATTGAATTGTCTTGTTCCAGATTTTATGATTTTCCTGTAGTATTTAATTTTTATTCTTGCCTCTAAATACGTATTAGATATTGTACATGTGTTCTTTGTCGATTGTGATGTTTATTATGTCTTTCTCAGCCTGACATTGTTAAATCTATTTACAAAATAAAATATATAAATTAACAATAAACATACGTCTTAAAATAGGTAAAATAGGTATAGCCTTTCTTCATTGTGTACAGAGTTCCTTTATGGTGCGCTCATTCCTTATTTTTATTTTTTTATTCTGTAGTGTTTAATCCTTTGTCCTGTGTTTAGCACCAAATCTTTTTGGGTTCCATTTAAACACGTATATTCTGTTTTGCATGTTTACTTCCAGACTATGTTTTTAGTATTGATACGATATGCATAATTTGTCATTAATATATCAAATATGACATGACAATGTTTATCTTTTTAATTTTGTACATCGATTGTGATATTATTCCTACCTTTCTGATCATTTTCGACGTGTTTCCTTATACATTTTCCAAAATTCTATTTACAAAATAAAATATGTAACATAATAATAAACATGGCTTAAAATCATTACATACACCTACCTTGTTAAATTCATCATCTTTTCTTTAATTATTACATATTATTTAAACATTTTATTGTATTTAAAAGTAAGAAAACTGATAATTTGTCATCATTGACATTGACATAACAGCGTTTTTCGTCTTAAATTTTCAAGGAAAACTGTGATCGTTACTGTGAAAAATATTGTTTAGTTAGAAATATTTGTTTTTTACTTAGTTACTTATGACACATTTGGTAACACTGTCCAAGTACATATGAACCGTCAAATTTTATAATTTTTAATTAAAATGGTTTAGGCCTTTTTTACCTGTGCGGATATAATTGCCCATTCTCAAAATTTATAATTATGAATTAAACTTCTTTCAAATTGTCTCCATTTCATAAATATTTCCATTTAAAGGTTCAAAATGACATGACAAACATGGCGTTCTTCGTCTTAAATTTTCAAGGAAAACTGTGATCGTTACTGTGACCTATTGTTTCTGTCCCAATTTTCAATCTTTAATAATGTTTTACACAAAAACTATGCATCCTACAGAAATTCGGTCCATTAGAAGGGAGCTGAAGCCAATCATTTCCTACAACTTGGTACAAATTTTACGAAAATCGGTCGCTCCGTTTAAGCTGTAGCCTTGTCTAAAGTTTGGCGATTGGCTTTTTGATTAAAGAATATATAGAGAGTGAATCTGATCATTTAGTATTAGGACTAGCCTAAGCTCGGCTTCGCCGAGTTTACCCTAGGGCTCCGCCGATAGTGTTTTATAATAGTTTATACGTACATCCAATCTGTCTACGCACAATTTAAAACCAAAGTGGTAACGCCAACAGTCTTGTCAGATACCCAAGTCCCCCCTTCTATCAAACGAATTAACTTTATGCATAAAACAAAAGCCAATCAACCTGTCATAAATTTCCACACTTGTGTCTAAAAGTTCGTAACCAGACCTCTCATTTGATACCAAACACGACATATTTCTAGCACCTTTATACAAAAACAAAAGCCGACCGAGATGTCTATTTGTTGACACTTCTATGTTACAGCCCTGCAGAAAAAAATTCACATGATCCTAATCACTACATGGTTCTGACAACTTTATGTAAAAAACAAAAGCCGGTCAAGTTGATGTCAAAATGTTGAAAGTTCTATAGTTTAGCCATGCAGAAAACTTTTCATTTAATACCAAACAGGATATGCAGGTGTTTCATATAGGAGAGCAAGGCTTTAGAGTATGAATTCTGATACCAAAAGGGGGAAAAATCCCAATAAACATTGATGCTATAACGCTTTCTAACAGAGATAGGTACCCAGGATTTTATTAAAATAAAAATAAAAAAACAGGAAACAGGTTATTTTTATTTATTTTTGTATTGGGTCATAAATAATTATTTATAAAAAGAATCCCAGAGCAAGTGTTTAAAATGAAAGGCATTACATTCAATAAATAAATCAGTATTATTTAAAAATACTACGGTAAATTACTAAAATATTACATTTTCATTAAATACAGAAGGCTTGGCAATACTTTTTTTGTATTAGAAATATTAAATAACAGGTGTAATAATTAAATAATTATCGGATTAATTAATTAAATCTCATTTAAATTTTAAATGAATTAAACAAATGCCATCAGCCAACTATTTTCTGCTATTTCAGTATTATGCTTCATTTAAGATAAATCCTCGGTATCTCTGTTATGAAGCGTTCTAGCACCAATGTTTATTGGGATTTTTTTCATGTTGGTGTCTAGAATTCATACTCCGAAGCCTTACATAGTTACATGAATCAGCCTGTATTTCTGACCAATTTATACGAAAAACAAGAAATGTTTTCTCATGGACTGTCATAGGGAATTGTCAAAAATACGACAGCTCGATCGGCTATTCTTTTTTGCATAAAATTGTCAATAATATTTCGGAAGTGTAGTATCTATAGCTGAGTGCACGATGTATAATGTATTACAAAGAATGGCTAAATAACCGGGTTAGTTCATACAGTATGCCGCTAGATGTCAGGTTTTTTGCGACCCGGTTTTTACAAAAATAGTAAATTATTCCTATATATCGCACAATATTTTATATTTTCAATACATTACCTTTTATCTTTTGTCAGTTCTATGTATGTATTTTATACAAATTCCACACAACAGGCTTCTATAATTTCAGTCAAATTATAAAATAAACATAATGTCATGTACTTGACACTGACATCTTTCAATCAGAATTTTCTAAATCGTAGTACCTGTTTCTATGGTTATATCATGGCTGGCTGCTACAAAATCGCACATTTTGGCACCTTAAAAAGACTATGGTCCGTATTCTTACATCTTAAAGTAGCGCTACTTCCGAAAAATCACTACTTCAACTGTTAAATGTCAACTTTAACATTAAAATGAGAGATATAAAAATAAATTAAATTGTAAAAAGCATTTATTTCTAATGTCATAGGTTTCATTTACAAAAATATGAAACCTATTCTTATCTACTCATAAAATTATATAAATAAAAAATCGAAATAGCGCTACTTTCGAAGTAACGTTACTTCAAGAGGTGAAAATTCGGGTCTATATCTCTTTATTTGATCCATACCCTGTTGTACATCCTATATCACAACATTTTCTATTTAAACGCGAACTTATTTTAACCGCAACCGACACACTGCGGCACACCAACTGCCAAACGCCTGTCAAATGGTAACGGGTCGCGTTAGCTTCTTTTTTACCAGCTAGTTATGTCAACTCATCTCGTACTCTCACCTATAGATACTACACCGTGGTAGGAACTGTTGAAAACATATAATGAAATGAACAAATGCTGCGCATTTTATGCGAGCAAACAGGACAAAATTACAGGATAAATATAAACATAATACAAGGTGCCCATTTTATATGTTACCGCCTGAAATTTTAAGAGTAAGCAAAACCATATACATTTGATAAGCCACTTGGTGAATATTAGTACTTTAAATCGAATAATCACAGTAGGTATAAGAGCAAAACAAAATTTTAAAAACCAAGTCACTTATGAAATGTATCATGGATTGCCTAATCATGAATTTTCAGGCCGGAACTTTTAAAATGCGGACCCTGTATTAGTAACATGTATATGAGTACACAATACTAAATTTAAAGATAAAAATAAATCAAACAAAACTAAAAGATGTGTTATTTTAATTCTAGAGTAAACAGTTAGTTACAAACTACAGAAAAGTAAGTGCTTACATTACATTAGATCTGAACTTTTACAACGAATTTGAAAATATATCAATAAAGTTTGGATTGTTAAAAATGATAGGTATTAAAGATTACTTTTCTGGCTCATGCTGTATGATTATGTAATTTAAAATATTTTTTATTAGTACGATACAATAATTGGGAATAAAAGAATTTTAATATAGATAATTTTAACGTAATATAAGAAAATAAAATACAGATTAAATTCTGTACCGTTTTAAGATAGATATCGAATTATGTATAATCTGAAATAATTTTAAACGTAATGTAAGAAAATGAATTACAAAAAAAGAACAGATTAAAACATACTATCTAAAATTATTGAATTGTCTTGTTTCAGACTATGATTTTCCTGTACACGTCTTAAAATCATTACATAGATATACCTGTATATACAATCGGTTTATAACGTTGTACTATGTCTTCCGATGCGAATTCTCCACTGGTCTTGCCATAGATCTTTATTCTCTCTTATTTCTTCTTGGATTCCTGCTACCCAATTCCTTCTAGGTCTCCCTCTTTTCTTTTTGCCGCTAGGAGTTTACTGTGGTATGTGTTTTGCCATTACTCATTTGCTGTACGTGATCGTACCATCTTAATTGACTTGTTTTTATATCATCAATTATGGTATTTGATACATGCATAATTTGTCATTAACATATCAAATATGACATGACAATGTTTATCTTTTTAATTTTGTACATCGATTGTGATATTATTCCTACCTTTCTGATCCTTTTCGACGTGTTTCCTTATACATTTTCCAAAATTCTATTTACAAAATAAAATATGTAACATAATAATAAACATGGCTTAAAATAATTACATATACCTACCTTGTTAAATTCATCATCTTTTCTTTAATTATTACATATTATTTAAACATTTTATTGCATTTAAAAGGAAGAAAACTAATAATTTGTCATCACTGACATTGACATAACAGCGTTTATCGTCTTAAATTTTCAAGGAGAACTGTGAAAAATATTGTTTAGTTAGAAATATTTGTTTTTTACCTAGTTACTTATGACACATTTGGTAACACTGTCCAAATACATATGAACCGTCAAATTTTATAATTTTTAATTAAAATGGTTTAGGCCTTTTTTACCTGTGCGGATATAATTGCCCATTCTCAAAATGTATAATTATGAATTAAACTTCTTTCAAATTGTCTCTATTTCATAAATATTTTCATTTAAAGGTTCAAAATGACATGACAAACATGGCGTTCTTCGTTTTAAATTTTCAAGGAAAACTGTGATCGTTACTGTGAAAATTTTTGTTTCTGTCCCAATTTTTAATCTTTAATAATTTTTTACTCGAAAACTATGCATCCTACAGAAATTCGTCCCATTTCAAGGGCCCTGAAGCCAATCATTTCCTACAATTTGATACAAATTTCATGAAAATCGGTCGCACCGTTTAAGCTGTAGCCTTGTCTAAAGTTGGGCGATCGTCGTGATGAATTCAAATATATAAATATAGATAGTGAATCTGATCATTTAGTATTAGGACTAGCCTAAACTCGGCTTCGCCGAGTTCAGCCTAGGGCTCCGCCGATAGTGTTTTATGATAGACTATACGTACATCCAATATGACGGATGACATTGTTTATCTTTTTAATTTTGTATATGTACTCTGATCGATTGTGATATTAATTCTGCCTTTCTGATCCTTTTCGACGTGTTTCCTTATACATTCTCCAAAACTCTATTAAAAAAATAAAATATATAATAAATTAACATAAAACATGGCTTAAAATCATTACATATACCTACCTCGTTAAATTCATCATCTTTTCTTTAATGTTACATATTATTGAAACATTTTTTTGCATTTAAACGGATGAAAACCGATAATTTGTAATCATTGACATTGACATACCATATGACATGACAGCGTTTATCTTCTTAAATTTTTCAATGAGAACTGTGATCGTTACTGTGACCTATTGTTTTTGTCCCAATTTTCAATCTTTAATATATTTTTTCTCGAAAACTATGCATCTTACAGAAATTTGTGTTATTACGAGGGCACTCGAGACAATAATTTTCTACAACTTGGTACAAATTTCACGAAAATCGGTCGTACCATTCAGGCTGTAGAGGTGTTCAAAGGATGGCGATTGGCTTTTTGATTAAAGAATATGTAGATAGTGAATCTAATCGTTTAGTATTATAGATTATTAAGATGTGGTTTCGTAATTACCTTGTGCGCGCTGTCAGATGAAAATTCAATGCTCTGAATAGAAGGGTAAATGTAGTAGTGAAATGGCCGTTTGCACCAATGGGACCTACATTTTAAATATTCCTTAAATTGATAATATCGCATCGAAATTAAAAATTCACTGACTTCAATGAAACTTCGTAGCTCTAGTAGTAAAGTATTCTAATGGGTATTTGAAGGGCCTGGGTCTAAAAGTCTCTATTTAAAAATTTAATTTCTTTTGTTCGATTTTAGCCTGTGATACTGAGTAATGAATAAATATCGTTGATGATGTATTTATTAATATAGTAATATCGTGGTTGATGATTACAGTGTTTGCTGTCTGAAACTTTTAACCCATCTTTACGACATATAAAATTCAAAACATATTCATTAACTGAGCCAGCGTTGGGGCTTTATGCGTGTAAGTGAATTAAAAAACTTTCCAACATTGATTAATATTTTTAATTTAGCCGGAACTTTTGATTCTATAACGTTTAAACTGAAAACATATCACCGGAGTAATGAAATTATCCTTTACATTTCCCGTATCGGTTTTCCATCGTAATATTCCAACCGAATCGAAAAAAATATAATTCTGGGGTAGTTGTTTGAAGTCAAATGTTTGAAAACTGAACAGATGTCATTATTTTCGTATGGGTGATGTGTTTACGTGCACAAAGTTGTTTGAAATAAAAATCGAACGAACAACTGATGGCAAAGCACGGTACGGTAACGAGAGAGTTTTATTTTTGTTTCAGTTTATTGTTTGTTTTATTTTTCCTTTTGGGAAACGCCATCTGGATAATTGGTCAATGTCAATGGCATCAAGCGTCGATTTATGTTCATTGAAATTTTATCAGCTACAGCCAAAATACTCAATGATTTTATCTTTTATATAGTTCCTAAAGAGTAACAAAAGAATATCCAACACCAGCATTGAATCGCAGGAGTTTTTAATGAAAAAATAACACATTTTTTGAAACAAAATTTGGATGTGTATCTATTATTTTAATGAAATAATTTTAAAAATTGTACATAATGTCATTTGATTCTTAAAAAAGATATATAAAAAGTCATACTACTACATTAACTAAAGGTAACTACTCGTATTTGATAAAATTCAACTGTGTTCAAGTTTCAATAACTATAACAATGGGTCATTAATAATTAGTATATTATTCAATAAACTTGTTATGTACGCTATTATTCATGATAATAAGGCAAGTGATGTAAATCATTCGAATGAGTAATAGCCATTACATGTGAATAGAATACTATATTTTATTCACAACTATCAAATAATAACATATCAATGTCAATCAAAATAAGTAGAATTTTTTCAATGACAACCACAAACATTTTTTTGTTTACATAGACAAATCAAGTTATTGTTGCTATTATAACAAAATTATTAAGTGATTTGACCATTAGCTTAAGAAGAAAATAAAAGTATGAAAAATGACAAAACATTATTAAGTGATTTGACACTTAGCTTAAGAAGAAAATAAAAGTATGAAAAATGACAAAACCAGTGTAATTTTGACTTTTTGTGTGAAAAATTACATATTGAAAGTAATTTTGTTTGTACTCTTTGAAAATTAAGATTTAAATTTGACATAACGATTGAATAATATTATTTCATCGAACTGTAAATATTATTCAATTAGCAACAGTAACGAAGGTCATTAATTGATAAAAATTGGTTGAATTATGGGTATATTATTTGTCAGTTGTGGATAATAGAATATTATGTTATTAGGAGTAGAAAGCGGTCTTTTTGTGTTGAACCCAGCTATTGCGGCCTAGGTGCTAGCCGAGGCTAGGCAAGCTGGGTACTATTTTTTCTTCAAGTGTTTCAAAGATATTTTGCCTTTTTTTTGGAATTTTTTAATTGTGTAACACAATGGGGCGCCAAAGAAGATGATGCTACTAATACTTCTTAATGTTTACTTGATCCTTACTGATGATTACTGCTTACTCCAGCGATGATACACCCTATCTGACTGGTGGACGCCTCGGATGGTTGGCGACCACGACTTGGTGACAAGGATTTGGTGAGAAGGAAGGGATTTCGTGAGAAGGAAGAACACACATACTCTTTAACTGCACTTTACACTTTTACTTGATGAACACTACGGACATTACGGACCTGGACATTACTAACATAGGGTGCATAGGCTAGGGCTTTCAAAGGCACGCACGTATACACAATAATTTCTAAACATAATGATAAACAAACAAATGTCGTGACTATCATAATACGATAAGATTTTCTAAACTGAATTTTGACTAAAATAGATAAACAGAGTTAAAATGTGAATATTGAAACCATAATTTAGAAAAGTTTATAAAAAGTTATTTATCTATTATTGCTCTTACCCTCGCCTTGTCACAATTGTACTGTTTACAATTTCAGCCAAAGCTGGCTATGTACACTATAATACAAAAACGATTCTACTGTCAAATAACAATTTTCAATAAAATCTGTGTTGCTGTGACGATTGCTGCCGCCAGCGGTGAACTAAGACACTAACATTTTTTTACTAGTACAACAATAACAACATTTTTGTACTAGTAAGACAATGGATATCTTCTATAGTGTGTGTACAGTAGCATAATATGAATATTATAATACGCTTGAAGAAAAATTAATTTATTATATATTTAAAAAAAATTCCTAGGAACATTTTTATATCTTACATTAATGCTTAATACCATATAAAATAATTATTTGTTTTAACGCAAATGTATATATTTACGCTGGCGTCACTAAAAGAAGAAATAATTGAAATAAGTTGCTCTTCAAATTTGACGTATGCTTCGGTTTAGTATCACTTCTTATCAATAGAAAATGTCAGATGCGGTGACAAATGAGTGGAAAATTTTCTAATTGTTCTTCGTTATCAAGATATTGATAAAAAAAATCGATCAGATTTTGTGTGTTTAAAATGGAACGAAATGTGCGATGTGAAAAATATCATGTTTTCTAATACATACTTATTCACTGTTAATAAAGTTTCATTGTTAACTTTTTACTCACAACTTCATTAAAATTGTTTGCTTACACTTTCGTTACTATGAGGATAACTGAAAAATTAAACCTTGTGGTAACACATACGAGTGGTAAAGTAGAGTAATGGCTCAGATTTTGATAAAAATTATATCAGTTCTACTATACATTCACTAGCTTGCCTCCATGCTTGACCTTTAAAAAATTACATAACCAAATAGTAATGCTTATTATTTTGTGGCAAGGCCACCTGGCTAAGTAATATTTTTACATAGCAGCAAGCTTTAAGTATATTTAACAAATAATTTTAAAACATTTCATTTAATTGCAGTAGTGCCTAAATGGTTATACATATCTTAAGGCGAAAGAAGTTTACAACCTTGGACCAACAAAAGCCCGACGCGTAGCGGATGATTTCAAATATCGTCCGCTGCCGTAAATCTTTTCTTTTGACCGTCTATTAGTAAATAACTATTTTTATCAATAACTTGATTCTTAATTATCGATTTGTTTTAGATTTCTGATTCAAAGCTCAAAACCACGGGTATCACTTTCAAAACATTTGTATAAAAATCGAGTTTGTCAAATTATCGTGGAAATTTAATGCAGAAAATTCATCGTGAATATTCATTGCAGAAAATCAGGGTTGTATCTGTAATCTATGCAACGTAAAATACTTCATTGTCTATGAGTAGACAATGATGTTGTTTACGTGATTAAAATTTGTATTGTCTACGCGCATGTAGACTATGATTGTTTTATTTTTTTTTGCTTAAAAAGAGACAAAAAATATTACTATTACTGATTAATTTACATATGAATGACCCGTTAAAAGTAACATGCGGTGTCATTTTATTGACTACTGTAGCAAATTAGTATTTTACGTTGTACCAATAGATGACGTTTGGACTGGAAATCAGGGCCTCGCTTTTGCAACTTTAAATTCTATGATATTTATAATTCTGTTAGAATTTATATATTCCTCGCTCTTTCACGGTATAGATTTCAAATTTTACAGGTTTGGAGCAATAGAATTCGTAGTAGAGTAGACCCAATTGTGACAGAATTTGATATCAAAAATAAAATAATAAATACGCTAATTGAAAACAAAATATCTAATTTAAGACAATTAGAAAATAGTTTATTTACCTTTAGAATTCAGGTCAAGATACATTTGTATTTGATAAAAAAAATTAAACAAAGATTGTATGGTACTTTGTACTTATGTGCTTTAAGTAAAATTTAACTTTTTAAAATAATCATTCGCTTTTCTAACTTCCATTTAATCACTCATTCTCACTGAACTGTCATGTTCAGTCAGAAATCAAGTGTATTTCGCTAGTGCGTATGTGTAATATATATATATATATATATATATATATATATATATATATATATATATATATATATATCTATCAAATAGTTTACATTCTCTACGCATTGTCTACATTTGGCATCATTATTTACGTTGTTTACGCATGTAAGCAATCCATCATAGATTATGCGTAGGCGCACAACGCTGCAAGAAATTTATCGTGGATATTCAATGCAAAAAATTCATCGCAGAAAATTTATCATAACAAAATATTTTGCAGGAATATTCATTAGTTAGTTAAGTCAGGGTAAGTAAAGGAAGGTTAGGTCGGGTTAGTTTAGGGTAAATTACGTGAGATTAATATTTTTGCGATGAAATTGTTCCTTGATGAACTTTCTTACAATAAATTTACAGCAATAAATGTTTTATAAACTTATTACAAAAATTACCATCTTTATTTTATTACTAGGATATACTTGTTTACATTAAAAATTTACACACCGATGTAATATATAAAGTGCTTTACACCTAGAGAGATCTAACCTTATTTTGTACAATGCAAAGAAATTATCAAAAATACTAATTATTTTTCTCTGTGTTGGGAATAGAATAAAAAGAAATTAATATAAATTTTTTGCAGTCTTAATTTGTAATGAACTACCCAAGAGGTGATTTGTACCGAAAGAGTAATTACCCCAATTTAACCTAATTCTTAAAACACTGTTATCTTAACAATCATGCTAATCTTCACAATTAATTTTCCTGTAATATAATGAAGAAATATTTTCCTCTATATTTTTGGTCTTTTTCTAAAGGTTAATGTTCGAAATAAATTCCCTAATAACACGCTTTACTTTTATTATTTGCTAAGGTAAATGACATTGATACATACATACATTTATTTTTATTTATTATACTAATGAGACTAACTATATAACGGTAGTATTGTGTTCATTATTGATAAACAATCAAAATAATTGTAAGATGGTTACAATTTGCTTTTTTACGAGAACACGTTTCGTTGGTTTTATTACTTTGTTATGGAAAACAATATAAATTTTATTAAGCAGAAAACCATTTTCAATAAACCAGCCAATTGTATAATATGAATATTTTATGCTTATTTAAATATTGACAAATAGTTTTTGTGGATTAAAATTGAATGCAAACTTATTACTTAGTCGTTTTGTTGGCGTTATTATATTTTATTATTATTACAAATAATTTGTATATCCAATTATTTAGCAAAAACAACAGGTAACAATTTGTTTCGAAAATAGGAAAATACAGCTTAACTAATTTAAATTGTGAATTGTGCTCACTACTACTAATAAATATACAACCCGATCTAAATAATAGGTATTCTAGGCCGGAAAATACGAGGGGATTTTATGGTTATAAGTTGGCATTACAGTTCTGGTGAACTCTCACTTTTTCAGTATTTTCAGCGCAAAATGTTTACAAATATCAGGACTAAATCGTTAATTGTAAATAAAATGAATACATTTTAAGCAAAATTTAACCAGGTAATCCAAAACCGGTAAAAATGTTTGTTGATCTTTTGAGTTATGTTTATACATCCCATTTGAAATTCAAATCATCTATTTTTACCGACCAATCCAAAAAAATTCTAGTAGATATCTAATATTTGACCAATAAATCAAGTTAATTAAATTAATTAATTAATTTACTGATATAAATAGCTATTGATTATCTTGAAGTCTTGAAGGATCAAGTCATCGAGAATATTTCAAGGTTTGTGGTGAAAAAAGGCGTTACTGATCCAGTCGATAACGTTTATTATTTTTCAGGAGGATTCGGACCATAGTAGCCCATTCTCCTTTATACATGAAAGGAACATTATATGTCAATAATTATACAAAAAATAACAAAAAAAAGTTAATGAGCATATTTTCGTAACCACTCACCTATTTGAAAACGAAAAAATGATATTGTAGGTATACGTTTTTAATGATAACAATGTTATTTATTAAACTGAGTGAATCACATTATAAAAAAAATTTGACTACACTTAAACTTTGGATTTTTTTTTCAATTTTATAATATTCTTATATGATCCGAAACGTCCTAAAAAACAATAAGTGTTATTGACTGGATCAGTAATAGCTATTAATTAAATATTTTAATTTACTAGAAGGCCTATTAATAATTTTTCATAATGATGTTTCAAATAAATGATGTAGAGAATTAAATTCTTCATTCAATTCAATAATCACATTTATTTTCCATGTTTTTTAACGCTTTCTAAAGGTGTTAACAATTACTCGAAATCTCAAATAGCATTTATTCTTGCGACACCGACGTTTCAGTGCACACTTGCACAAGATCTTACTACCATAAAGATGGTGCACGTATGCACCAAAACATCGCTGTTGTAAGAATAAATGCTGTTTGACTGAGATTTCGAGTAATTGTTAACACGGTATCCACATCACAGTCGAGAAATTTCCCACAATTATTTTCTAAAATTAATAGGTAATTTTTGCGTCAGGAAAAACTGTTTTGCCATATGTTAAGCGTATATGGCCCACTTTTCATATTATACCCGGCACGCAATTTTCACTTTTAATACATTTTGATAAAATATTTATAAAACGAATTATTGATTATTGAAAGTGCGTACCAAGCAACATGTCATTGGTCCCTAAGTTGCCGTGGAGGGAGCATCACAGAATCACTAGTTAAAAATTGTATATAATTTTCAAGTTTGATAGTCGTCAGAATCACAACAATTCACACGTCGCATGTCATAAATTAAACAAAACTCTTGTCCTTGTTTTACATATAATTCCGTAAGTTATGGATTCCGTTATGAACTATGATTCTTTTTAAAAATCTCGTTTCTAAGGTTTTAAATAGAAAGCTTCTAACCCTATTGGAAAATATTTCCCCAACAACGTGCTCCTGTGTTCTCGGCGACAACTTTAACCCTGACCTGTCCTCCTCTACAAGGCACATAGAGCGGGCAAGCGTCGAGCTTAGCAAAGCACGAGGCATATTATGTAGCACCACAGCTTGCGTTGCTTGTTAGTCGCTATAGATTGTTAATGCGAGGACGCCAGGGTTTATTTTATTGGGATGAGTAAAGGAGAATAGGCGTGTTAATTGTAAGAGCTTTATGGCGATGTTCAGGCAATAAAACACAAATATAGCTCATGAAAAATGGGGAAATTATTTCATAAAATGATAAACAACAGCGCAGGCTGAATGAAAGCTAAGATTTTGTTTTATTATTCTCTGTTTTTATACTAAAAGAAGTAAATTAAAAATTTCTCTACTACGATCTAAGCTTCTGTTTCTGTTCTGAGATCTGATTAATTTCTGCTCAACCTTGTTTGTGTCCAAATAAAAATTGTTACAATTTGACATTTAGTTAATTCGGCATAAGCTGCTGTAACTAATTGTTTATTCATATGTAGTATTTTTTAAATAAAAGTTTAAATATCACGCACTAACTATTTGTACAGGTATTTCATTTTCCAAGATTTCTATTTTTTTTTTTGATAATTTTTTTTATTAACTGGCTTTTTGATACGTTTACTTGTAAATAAGCGTTGAGATTATATGGGAATGTGACAGTTTTTTCTTCAAATATTTAGATTGTTATACTTTTTATGCGCCGCTGATGAAAATGAACTGCTGCCAGACACACACAACAAACATACCTTATCCGGGATTCGAACCTAGGACCCTTAGAGCATAGAGCGATTGGCGACTCAAATCACCGTTAGCGGCGTTGATGTCGCACACGAAAATGGTGGACGAAAGACACACCCAATGAAAGTTAATGTTTTTTTTTTGTGATTATTTTATCAAATATGAAATATGAATAGAATCCGATTATAACATTTTTACGATGATGTCCGTATATATATATATATATATATATATATATATATATATATATATATATATATATATATATACATATATATATATATATATGTATGTGTGTGTGTGTGTGTGTGTGTGTGTGTGTGTGTGTGTGTGTGTGTGTGTGTGGATGTTGGAACCACGATTTCTCAAATTCTATAAGACTTAAGACATTTTTAACTACGGATTCCTCAATCTAACAATTATGGGAAGAGTTGATTAAGTTTTGGTAACAATTGGAAAACCGAAAGTAGTAGTTACAAAAAAAATCATCTAAATATTATTTATCGAAAATTTATGTAAATACTTATATTAAAGAACGTTAAATTCTTTATTCGATAAATATAAATTCATTATTATATCTTCTATAGGTTTGGAGATAAAGAAACGCATATAAAATAATTTGATGTAAAAATTCTCAGATCACACTACTTCAAGGCAAGAAATTCAAACGTTTGTAATTGATATATAAATGTCACTGTCAAAAATATTTGTATGCCACTGTCAAAAATATTTGTACATCATTATGAAGATTATGAAAATAAAAAAAAACCAACAACGCAAAAGATATACGTAAAAAAGAATATAAAAGGAATTTGCGAAAAAATGACGAATATAATGAAAAGGAAAGTAGAAAAAGAAAATTTCAGGATATTGAATATAAAGAAAATGTATGTATTGTACACAATTTATATTAAAATATCCCATAGATTTTGCAAATATATGTGAAAATTATTTTGTAGTAAAACTTGAATATATGTATTTGTATTTAAAAATATTTTTCGTTTAATGCGTACAACCAAGTAAAATATCTGGCGAAAGGTTATGTGCTGACCACATCAGATTTTTTTTTTTTAGAAATATAAACTTTGTTTTGCACCAAAAAGTGAATGATGAGTGGTTCTGAAAATTGTTAAAAACTTAAAAGCGACTGAAATAATCATTACCCATATTGTATACCAACGGTTGAAAGTAGCTCTTTGCAGACCGAGGCTAGAGATTACCGCCCGATCATAGCAGAGTCTAGAACTAGTTGAGGTCTGCAAAAATACCCTCAACTAGAGGTATAGGTCCACGATTAAAAACATTAATCGATTTTTAAATGTAAATTATAAAAATTCTCTAAATTTTCGCATAAATCATCCCTTCTATGATAACGAAACTTTTGAATGTATATAATTAAGAAAACAATACAATAGTTTCGAAAGAGCTTTGGTCTGCAATTATTATTCACCTTCTGTAAACAAAAAAAGTTCGATAAGTCTACTTAAATTAATTTAATTAAAATATACGAGTAAATAATAGAAACTATTGAATAAAATAAAAAGATCATACTTTATATAATTTTAATTGTGCCCTGAATATTTATTCTTTTGTGCTCTCGTTTAGTTTTTTAATTACAGAATATAAAATTTAAAAATTTGCTTCATTTCATATGAGTTTTAAAACTGTGAGTAACCTAGTAATACATTATCTCCAGTTTTTGTATATTTGTTTTATTGAGATCTACTAGTATTTACCATATTAATAGAATATGAACAAATGAAAATGCAACAGATGATTTATGGCATTTTTTAGTCCAAATTTCAACTTAGTCCCGCAAGAAGATGGAATATAG
Organism: Harpalus rubripes; assembly: GCA_963082715.1. Taxonomy (NCBI): domain Eukaryota; kingdom Metazoa; phylum Arthropoda; class Insecta; order Coleoptera; family Carabidae; genus Harpalus; species Harpalus rubripes. The sequence goes on along the minus strand of OY720449.1, from coordinate 28,441,534 downwards.
TATAAAATAGACAGAGAAAACATGAGAAGTTGAAGTTTCCTTGACAAATATAGCGTAGAAGTATCGACTCTACCGCTTCTTACATAAAGGTTACTAATATATACTGCAGTTTTCGTAGAGAATTTTGCTTCCTTATTTGCAAGATTAACTTTAAATAGTGCTTTAAAGTTTATGATTTGTGACTTCCTTGAAAAAATGAGTAGATAACATAAATGGATTTCATATACTTCATTTCCCACAAAACTGATTTTAATATTCTCTTCATTTACAGAAAGAAAAAAAAAACACAGTGGGCCGTGCTTTTGCACAATTTTTTCGTTTTCTTCTGATTGTCCAGAGCAGTGTTGAAAATGGCGTCCTTCTTTAACATTTACACCACTACACAGCATCTTATACCATTTTATTGGAAAATTTAATGGAGATTTTTTTGTCTCGTTATTTCGTTTTATGAAATATATTTAAAAACCGCTAAGACTCAGCACTATTTCGAATATTTTAACATATAATAATTTATAATTTATTTCATATCTTCAGCAATATTTTCTTGGAATTCTTGGAGAATATGTACTCCCGGTATCTTCGTATCTTGCTGAGACTGCATGAAGTCTGCGTACAGACATATGTGTAGAGAAAGGTCTGTTCACGAATCATCGATCCACTTTATGTGCTTTTAAATAGTTTCCGATAAGCGATATCTGCAGTAGCACGCAGGGAAATGAACGGAACGGAAACGGAAATGTTTGTGTTGACTTCGTTATGGGATACTTCGTGGCACGAATGAAACACTAGATTTTCCCACAGAAAATTTTACTAAGTATATAACCGTAGTTGCCGACCCCGGTGGAGTAGCGGTAGCGCTTTCGCTTCACGCTCCAAGGGTCCTGGGTTCGAATCCCGGATAAGGCATGGTTGTTGTGTGCGTCTTTCATAATTTCATCTACATCAGCCTCGAATTACAAATGTAAATTTATGAAAAGTAATGAGAAAAACTGTTTCATCGCCATATTATCACCACTTATATACATGCAATGTATCAAAAAGTGTGTAACAATAAATAAAAAAAATAAAATAAATATAACCGTAGTTAATGCAATTCACGCCGTAGTAAGTAGAAATTAAATAAATAGTTTCTTGTTCAAAGGCTTTCTATAATAAGAGAAAAGAATGCAAAGGAGAATTAGGAAAAAAGCCAGACGCGATTTAATTAGAAAATTCTGCTGGTAAAAAGAGGGAAAAACGAAAACTATTATGTATTTGATGAATCTACATATTGTTGTAACATGATTGAGTACAGTAAAAAAATACACATTTTTGCTAAGGGAGATAACCCGTCAAAAATCATAGTCTATTTGGTCGTTGGAATTTTATTGTTTTCTGAAAGAAATTAAACCGTTGAATTCGACATTTTGTAAAAAAATTATTATGTTTTTCAAATAGGCTAGTTATCTTTTGTGGTCGCCATGGTTTCAAATTTTATAAATGGAATTATCGGCTCCTTTTTTCACTCTAGGCAGAGAATTTTTAGAAATTTAGGTTGATGGCAAGTGGAAATACTTTAGCTATTCGTAATTGTAAAAATTAACACAAAAACATTTAAAATTTTGCACATTGGTCATAATGTATAAAAAATTTACAGTGGTAAATAATGCAATTTATAATAATATTACATTATATAATATATTCTACTAGAATAGACACTACAATAATAATTATTAAAATACTTTGACCTGTGTGTTCTTTAGTGATTCGTTTTTACATGTGCCTATTAAAACACGTTCAAAGTAGCGTGATAATACAAATGAATTAGTTTCTTATATTGTAATGGACTGGATAGACGTATATGCATATATCTGTGATTTAAGTGATAATTTCTGAACTAATACAGTGAAGAACGAAGATCTTTCATTTATATAAATGTGTGTTTTTAAATGGAGGCATCAGGTATCTACATTTTCTATTAAAAGGTGAGATCCACCATTTATTCTATATAAAAATAATTCTATAGATGAAATGTTTATGAGGTCTTGCCTTAAAATGTTATAACATGGCCACAAAATATTGTTATACCTGGCCTTAAGAATATGTAAATCGCCAAAATCATACCAAGATTAAAAACAAAACAAAAAGTAACAAAGTAAGTACTAATGTGTTGGAGATCTTTATAGAGGCAGTCGATGGACAACGTGTACCTACCAATGGAAGTAAAAATGATATTGTATCCGCGTATGATCCACATAGAGATTAGAGGTCTAATTATCATTATCAATATATAAATGCATAAAATATAGAAAATAGTTATTTATGATGTAAGTGTTAAAGTGTGAATTTATTTTGCGAGAAGAGAGTTTGGAATAGGTTGCGAAGTAGAGTGGTTCAGACCTTCGAACAAAATAAAATCATTTCTAACACATATATCATACACTATATTTTCTACAAATACTATTATACAAAAGTGTAACAGACCCCTAAATACAACCTTGTCAGGGACTGCTAGGCCAGTAACAAGCAGACAGCAAGTCGGTCGCGAAAACACAGACAACATGGTTCAGTATTAAAGAAGTACCCACATTATAATTATTTGTACTGTGATACAGAATAGTGTTGTGTCTGTTTAGATATGACAATATAGTAATAGTTATATCAAGTTACGTGTTTTATTAAACTGAATAATCCCAACACTACTGTCTACAAAAGCAATTTTTGTAAATAATAATATTACGATGCGACCTACGAGTAGTCTTGTAAAGTTGTATAGAATTTTTGAAGTATTTTGAAAAAAGCAGCGGTCGGTTTACATACAAAAAGTTCCGGGATGAGTAATAGGATCTGTATAATGTAAACAGAAAAAAATATTCCGAATATAGACTTCAGAATTACAAGAAAGATCGACAAATGGTAAGACTAGAAATAAAAGAAAAGTATTTTATTATTAATTACCTTATATGGATGAAGGTAATGTAGTTTTTTATTAATTAATTTTAGAATGTCACACGATAAAAAATATTAAACGCTGATATAAAACCTGTGTACTAAAATCTGTTCGAAACAATTGGAGAGACCCATTATTATTATTATTACATGTATTATTTTCAAGAATACTCTTTTTTCAACACCTTATTAAAAGCTCGTTTGTAATGAAACATTCTAAAGTATAAACAAATCATCTTTAATTTTAATCAAAAATTTGTATTCCACTCGAGAGTAAAGACATTTTGTTCATTCGGGGAAACTTGCTTCTTATGGATAAAATATATCCTTACACACTTTTACTATAAATAATTATTAGTTGAAAATAGTATTGATAATTACTTTCTCCAATTTATAGTAATATCTGTGAAAGTCCTTCGAGATTATATTAAATTTAACTATTTATACCATTAATTAGGTAATTAGATCAAGTTTATAACCTTCGACCTCAGGAACACTGGCTTACTAAGCTAATTGAACTACCGTTTCTCGTTAAAATTTAATACTTTACTGCCAAATTATTTATGAGGACAATGGTCTAAATTTAGCGGCTTGTTAAATGGTAATAGGTCACTGTGCTACAAGAAAATAATTGTTTGGATTAAGACGTAGACACGGGTCAGTCGATAAGGAGACAAGTAGCAGTATTTTAAATATTTTCTAAAGTAAATAGTACATAAAATTTACAGGAATCTACGTGCAAAAATTCTTAGTGTCAATTTAAAAGGCTTCATTTTATTTTTGATTCTTATTAATAAAACAAAATATTTTTTGTGGACAATTGAACTTACGAGTATATATACTTTCTATAATAGTTTTAAAAAATTCATTTACTCATATTTGAAATAAAAGTAAAAAAAAAAAACTTTACTTCATTATAAAACATATTGATATTTCTTTCCAAAACAACCTTTTAATGATAATGATATTTTTGTTAATCCTTTATATGTTTATCAATAATGTAAGCTGTTTATTAATGTCAATATTTTAAATGTCAAATATTACTAATATAATTTTTTTAATAGGATAAAATTTAATTTTCTCCAATTTAATAAGGTAGGTACGATTAATGGAAAAATATTCTAAGTATCGTGTGTGTTATTTGGCGTTTAATAATCTCAAAAATCTCAGAATGCCGCCATTATTCATCACAATTATTAATATGCACTTAACAGTTATTTAAGTTGCAGTTTGTAGATAAAATGTAATATCTTTATCACTTGTATCACACATAACTAAATATTGTACAATATTATATAAATAAGACTACATTTAAAATATAATTTTATTTTTAGCAATAATTTGTGATAATTATTTCGATTTATTTCAAAGAGCCACTTCTATATTGCTTGCCAATCAGAGCGATCTATTCAAGCTCAATTGCTGACATTTCAAAAATAATTGAAAACTATAATAGAAATAAACTGATAAATTAATTTTAGCGTTTTGAATAACTTGCATATTTTCGGCGTCATAATTTTTGCATGTGTACAATATTTTTTTTTGTTTTTAATTAATTAACAACTGGTATATAAAGAATCGGTAACCCTACATATATAAAAAATGAAAATATAGGAAATTAACAAATTTAAATTTAGAAAATGAATTCTGTATTTTTTGGTTGCAACTTCTCTAAACATAACTTAAAATAACATAATCTAATATACAAAATTTGCATCCGGAAAACTGTGGGAGATAGACTGCTACTGATTTTACAATTAGGCTCACAACTTTTTATAAACGCAACCTAAGCTTAAAAAACTCAAACTCACGAAATTTTTTTACCTTTTGTCACGTTTAGGTAAGGAAGATATTGTCTTTAGTCAAAAAATTAGATGAGTTTTTAATGAATAGGCATGTTCTTGGGACCCTAGAATACGATTTTACTATTTTTACGGTGATGTCTGTATGTATGTATGTATGTATGTATATATAAGGATGAATGTATATATATGGATGAATGTATGGATGGATGGTTGTATGTATGGATGTATGCATGGATGTATGTTTATGTGTGTGACGATTCTTTCGAATTGCATAACCCCAATACCATCTTTCCAAAAAAAAAAAAAATGCGTATTCCTTTTCTTTATGCCTATATGAAGAGCTGATTAGATTTTGATTATAATTGGTCGACCGGAAGTACCCTCATTTAAAGACTAGCAGTTTTTCTTGAAAAAATGCTGTTCAGTGTAATTTTTTCACATATAATGTTATTATAAATATTAAAAAAATATTTTATTCTCTATACGATTTGATTACGTTTTATACTTTATATTCAACGGATATAGAGATGCTATGAACAAAAAAATTACATTTCAAGATCAATTTTAATAACTTGTCTTTTGAATTAAATAATCATCAGACATACGTTTTTCTATTCATAGACTTCTCCGAATTAGGTTTTTTAACACACTGTACTATATTAAGAAAATACTGATGCCAGTGTCTTTGTGCAATTGACATAGTTTGTTTCTATTATAATTTTACTGATAATATATAGAATCTCTCTCAAGAAACTTTTAGTGTGGAATTTGTAAAAAAATAAAAGAACTGACTGAAGGTAATGTACTGGACACATCTATTTTATTTTTTTTGCATTGACAATGGAATTATGATAATTATTTTCTATACAGGTGTCCCAAAACGTACCGGCAATATTTCAGGGATGAATTCCAGAACTTATTTAGAGTGGAAAAATTTATATAAACATGGTCTAAACGTAACCTTTAACGAGTTATTGTCATTTCATAATTTTTGTGACTAAAATTTGAGATTAACGTTTTTCTAAAATACTGATCTAGTTACCATGATCACGTCTTTTTTTGGTAACATTTGAACATCGTTCGCCGAACCTGAGTCCATTAGATTTTGTCTTCGGGGTTTTGGGATCATATAAAACAGATTGTTTATGCAACTGAGATGCACACGGTAGAAGAATTACGCCAAAGAATACAGCAGGGTGCCAATATTATCAGGAATGTAGCGATGATGAGATATAATTGGAGATGCAGTCATGGCAAACATTGTTTATTAAATAGTATTAATTAACTTTCTTTTCAGCCACGCCGTTTTTTAATACATTGTCTCATTTGTCTCTGGATGACGCTGAATCTACTTCCCGGATTGTCAGAAATATTCTTGTATGTAACTGTTTTCTTTTTGGTATTGCCTGCTATTAATGTATACTTTTTTTACCAAGAAGTGCCCAAAAGTCATCAATCAATCGCGCCTGAGAAATATTTCGAGGATTAAACTCCTTCCCTGTTTTCTGTAAAATGTTGGGTTCTTATTGCTTTACAGCATCTGGAGATTCGCTCAAGCTGAACGGGCTGGGCTGCAGTGACTATTTGGTTACTTTTTTATTTCTAAAAATTTTAAATAATTTTTAACCGAATTTCTGCCAAGAATCATTATAAAATTCTAAATTGTCAAGTTAATTTCGTGATGATGTTCTGACTTTGTCTTGAGCACTTTGATTCGATTTGGGAGCAAAAGTTCGGATCGCTCACTTTTTGGTAAATTATTACTGCACTTTCTTCACATTCCCGTATTGTTCGATAAATGTCGTCTGTCAAATAATTTGATCCCCAAAAACGTTAACAACTTCACGTTTCGGCTATCTGTCCAACTAACCTATAAATAAATTTGCGTATTTCAAGTTTGTATAACTTCTTTCAAAACATTTTCTGGCAATCTTAACTTGCTTTTTAATAAGCAACCATTATGCATTTATTATTTCCAGTGACAAATAAAGTAGACCTCATTTGGTAATAAAATTTAGACAGTAAAATTATCCGAAAACTTTTATTACATATGCTATATAACGTTTATTTTGTCTTCACCTATATAAAATTTATTTGAATATAGTATTTCGTATATTGTTAATTTTTATTATCGAACTCTCTTTTACAGATATAAATTTGTAAAATCAATTGTTATCTATTGGTAATTAGAAGACACATTACACATTAGTGTACCTAACTGATAATACAAATACCACTTTATGGTTTTGAAAGTGGCACACTGATTTAATTAATTTCTCATTTGTTGTTTTTCTGTTTCGTTTCTGAATAACCTACTTGAATTGCAGCATTGGGACCCTTTGATCATTAGTTGTTAATCGTTCAATTCTAAAAACGATGCAAAGCACTTGGAGCGTCAATTTATCAAATGAATAGAGAGAATTTAAATTTTCTGTGATTTTTCCAATTATCCCGGGTACGTAATGTCGATTCCAGATTTAATTAAAAAGGTTATTGTACATTGATGAGTTTGTGGTATGAGACTATTTGAATGAGTGTGGAGTTAATGGATGGATATAATTGATAATTGATGGTTTGTTGTGTAAAAAAATCATCGCGGGGAGATGAAAGCACGTTGGAACAGCACAGCTCGTGTCGACAGATATAATTGCTCTGTTATATTGTAATCAACTAATGGGGGATGAGGATACTACACTAAAAATTATTCACTCGACACTTGTTTCAAAAGTGTGTCACCAGGATTAATAACATAACAAAGACGAACAAATATTCTCACTTTCATTTTGGCCGAAGTTATAATGAAAAACTTTGATAATTATTCATTTTTCGACATTGATATTTAGCAGTCAATTTCAAATATCTTAACTGTGTTTCATTGGATAGCAGATATTTTAAGATTTAGGATCGCCGTAATACTTTAGACAATTCAGAAATTGCCCACGGGCGGTTGCGGTCCAGATGGGTGCAAATATCAAAAATAAAATATCTAAGTATTACATTATATGACCTATATGTATATCATATTTGGGAGTGGCAATGTGGCAATCGCCCAAAGGGAGCATGTATTCCATCACTTACTTTATATATATATATATATATATATATATATATATATATATATATATATATATATATATATATCAATAAATATAAAATATTTTGTTGTTAGTTAAGTACTCCATCTTATTAATAATAATAATAAAACAGAAGCCCTAGAAAAGACTGTATATGTGAAATATGTTAATAGCATGTTTTATTAGGACAAATAGTTCCCTGCAATATAAAATATTAAACAGTTTCTATTAACATATAAAGAAAAATGAATTTATTGCACATCGAAAGTAATAATCATAATTTACTATATATTATTCGGATAATGGTATTTATAATACACAAGGTAAACACTAGTGGGACTAATATGTCCTGATACAATAATTACTTTTGCATTCACGAATAAATAATTTCTATTAAAAATTATAATTTAGCATTGTTAGTAACAATTAAATAAGTTCTGTTCTACTTATACTGTACACGTCGCGAAAACAGTGATACATCACTGTACTATATTAATTTTCAATCTCTATAACTGCATCTGTTGGCGCGAATTGCCTATGTGCCTGGTTGATACAAGTATAAACTACAACAATGTACAAATTGCCAGCAGTTTTAGAACGATTTAGTACCAGCAGAACATGCATGTGGCTTGGACTCATAAGTCCTCACCATAGCAAAAGGATTAATAGATTAATAACAGACATAGTAAGTTTAGTAAGAATTTATTATTTTATTTGAATGTAACTGTGTACTCAAAAAAAGCCTTGGTCCTTGATTGCACTTGTACGAAGTAGTCATTAGATAAAAATCTTGTTATTGGAATTTGGCTCTACAAAGACTAGTAAATAAAAGCACTTGTGAGCAATTGAGAGATAAATTAGAAAAACGACGGAAATAAAGGACTCAAAAATAAGGATTAAAAAATTCGGTTGTCGTATAGTCTGAACGTAATAACATTGACTTGGAAACAAACTTATTGAAACACATCATGGCGAAAACAATAAAATTGTAATTCACTTTTTCCTACAACTGCACGAATTCTTCGCTGTATTATTGCCAAGGTTACCACTGAAAAGGAGGCAACTACATAACAAGTACTTATTATTCAACGTAAAGAAAAAGTGCGTTTCCTTTATCTAACTTTTAAAAACAAAGGGCATAGTTCGTATTTTAGCTACTAACCTCAATTTATATTTCAACTGCAGTAAAGATGGCAGGAAAACAGTGCATAAATGTAGACAATTATGAAGAAACTAGCTTGAAATAGTTAAATATTTATAAATAACCTAAAAAATTAAATCCACACACAAACCATAGCAACGTTATAAAACATCATTATAATGTAATATTGCCCAAAATCATAAATACTGATATTTTAGAGATTTTTGAAATAATCAGTTGTTTGTATGTAGTACGTGTCGAAAACTTTTAAGACTTTTTTTCGACACTTGGTATAATCAGAACTATTAAAGTGCATTTTTTAAATTAAACTAGAAACATATATCACTTTCTGACTTTGCATCATCCGGTGATGACCACGTCGTCGCAGCTTGCAGAAACCTACGGCGCACAAATATAACAGTTTGTGAAAATTGGTAAAAAGTGTTAGCAAACATATTTTGTTGTATTTTAGATACTATTGTTTAGATGTGAACTAATTAATTTTACTACTATGTACACCACATAGGTTCATTCCCCGATGATAAATACAATGGTGATAAATTTCTTGTGCTTATTTTAATAAAAGGTTGCCTCGTCAAGGGTTTGTTTCTCAAGGGCTGAAAATACAGGGGACGATTTTAACTTCCCGAGTCAACCTGTTGGAAAGAATGAGACATTAAAGTTTTAGTAGCTAAACAATGCAGGTTTATAAAGTTGTCGAGTGCCGCTTGCAGACGGCGAGGGAGAGAGATTCTTTACAACAACAAAGCAGCCCCTCATGAATCTTAATACATGCGCAGTGATTAAGATATATAAATATGGCTTTCTTCAAATATTCATACGGAAAACTTCTGCAATATGGAAAAGTTACCGCGGTAGAAAGAAAACTATGATGCATACGATTATTTAATTTTCCCAACTATAATATAAAGTTTTATATATTCCATAATCATCAAAGTAACACAAATAAAGTTAAACAAAAATTTTATATAATCCAACAGCTTTTTTATACATTTATTTTGATAACTAAATTAGAAAATTGGCTGCATGGTAGTCGAGCGGATTAGCGTACAACTCAGCGGCGGCTCGTGTCTTTACAACCGGAGGGGCGTAGCAATTGAGAAAGAGTATTTTTTTTTACCTAAACTGGGAAAGTAGATCAAGAAATTTAATCACAAATCACTTCTTAAAAGTGTAGTCAACTTTTCTGTTTTTCGTAGATGTAAATTGAAAAATGGGGAGTATATTCTGTTTCGGGCTTTTCCTTCACTAATTTGTGTTAATTTTAAATGAGGCAATGACCTATCAAATTTTATAATTATTAATTTATTTTCTAAAGAATGTCTATTATATATTGTTTTTAACAAAACATTAACACGGGCTGCAGTACACTGATCGGCCAAGGCTTCAACGCAGTGGCACGTCTCACGCCTAGTTTAATTGTTTTATATTTAACTATTAACTACTTATGTTAAAGTAGAAACGCTTTAAGCGTTCTTATATGATTAAATTATAATTTAATTTAATTTATGGAGTCTCGTGGCCGCGTGCCTGAGTGTTTGGTCGCGAATATGGGGAACCGGGTTCGATTCCGACCGACGCCAAATATTTAGAATTTTAAATGGCACAAAATGACCCCTGTGGTGCACTCTCCACGCCAGCAATGAGTGCCCGTGAGGTGACGCCTATTAAACGCCCGCACGGTACAAATATGTCATCATCATTACCGATATCTGCGTACAAAGCAGATTGGCACATCCAGCAATGAATAATATGCCGAGATGATATATTTATTTATTTATTTATAATTTTAATTTATTTTACCAAATAAGAAGTTATTTTTACCATTTTTTAAAAAAAAGCGCGCGGCCATGCGGTCTCATTAACGGCAGCGCCTGGTACGTTCCGTTCCGTGTATTCGTACACCGCCAACGGACAATTTATCGTAAAAAATACATACAACTACCTACGTATTATTTATTATAGTTATAAACAAATATAGCAATGGCTGAAATCCAACCGGCAGTACACAGTGGTAAATCACTGCGGCTCGGTGAGTCAGGTTGGAATGGGTAAACGGCTTAAACTTTATACCTATGAGCTCTATGTAAGTTGAAATTAGGAACTTAGCAATGAACATATTCGAAATATTATCTTTAACTGATATAAGAATTATTCGACTGGGAGAAACGGAGAGAAACATTTGCATCAATTTTCAAAACTGTTTGTCTCCGTTTCTCCCAATCTTTATCTTTAATAGTGGTTTTCAATATTTGTTTTATTGCAACAACCATTGGTTTTAATCTACAAATTTAATAATTGTTGTATTTGCTGTTTGTAACAAATGAATATAAATAAATTACACAACATTGGAAAGCTTAAAAATTTCGTTTCTATGCTATAACTTTCCTATAAGGCGTCCATATAAAAACTAAAACTTTGACATCACAACTAGAAATCCTATATTGATAAACAATGGCTTTCTTAAAATATTTTTATTCAACTCCTTCAATACAGAAAAGTTATCCCGGTAAGAAAAAAACTATTATGCATACGATTATTTAATTATCTCAACTTTAATATAAAGTTTTATACACTTCCATCAACATTAAAGTTACACATATAAAAAAAATAATATAATCCAACAACAGTTTTTTCGTTCTGTGATGTAAACATTCCTAACCTAACATAATATTTTCGTTTCGTCTACACTTTCAATATTATCTTTTTCCTACTGTGAGATTTATCTCTTTTTGTAGTAGATATAATATTCATATCCTCGAAAAATGAAAAGCGAATGGACGAATTGGCAAGGGTGGAATTATTTTCACTACGCCGCTTGCGATGATGGAGAATGGAGTGAAATATAAATAAGTATTTTCAGATACTTGCAAATCGATTGGGAATTAGGTTGTAAAATATAAATATCACACCTAGCATCCAGGCCAGAATTGTGCTTTTTCCACGTACACATTTTTACGATGTAAGAGAAGGCTTCGCAGTAACTTCACGCCTTAGATTTTTTCGTACTTTTTGCAATGCTTTTGCAGACATTAATGGCTATAGCGTTTTCATTGTTTTTCTAAGTATACTGATTTGGATAAAAATAATTTTTGTCCCATGTTCTATCAAAGAGTGAGGTATGAGGCAAATAAATCTTATTGTGTTATATTAAAATTATTTATTCGATCTTGATATTTTAAATTGTCATTATTAACTCCACAGCAACAACTATAGGTAAATATTGCTAGTGAATTAATAGTTATTTACAAGTACGTAAAACTAAACTTTAGTCAGAAATGGGAGCCTGGGTTTTAAGAACCGTGAGTGACTAAAGATGCTTTAGGTATATGTATCGTACAATATTATATCTACAATATAAACTAATAAACTAATAAATATAAAAAATACTTTTATGTATGTATTATTATCATCACAATGCAAAATGAAAAGTTTGCCATGATAACAAAATATTCAATATAATAAGATCTTGTTACTAAACAACCTTTTTACAAATTTAAAACTGATAACTAAACGCCAGTTTTACGCACTATCCTAGATAAAAAAAATTAAACCAATCTCACTGAATTAAGTCGCACTTACGGTCTAAAACGTCAAAATTTAATAATTACAACGACAATTCTCATACACGGACTACTAATAGATCAGTATTTTTATTTTGTCAAAATTAAATTAATATATATTTCGTATGGCCAAAAAATAAATACAACATAACATATAAAGAACAAAAATAAAGTAACAAAAATGTCCTGATGTTTTTACTTTTGGGTTAATATCTTAATTATATAGCAGTGCCCTCGAGGCGATGTAACTTATGTAATGTGCCTGGAAAGTAATCGGTTTTAGATCTGGTCTTTCTTTTTACATTAATCTGTATAATATTTAAATAATATCACCAAGGTATTTTGTAAATTAATAATGGTTATTATTATTATTATTATTATTATTATTATTATTATTTCGTAAAAATTAAATAAAATATTGTACAAACCACGTGAATTAAAAATGTTTATTTCCTCGAAGAAATTAACCCAGTCGCTCACGGGCACGTCGACTAAACTTTCTTCTCAATAATAAACATTATATTCTCACTTGGTATATAAATATCTAGTAAAAAATCAATATTTGTTCAATAGTCGGTTTAATAATGTCCTGTCAAGTTGCTGATGAAGCGGCTTCTAATTTTTTAAATATTCACAGTTTGTCAATAAAAATATTTAAAAAGATATATCAACCTGCAGATAAAGACGGACTAGCAGACGAGAAAAATAGGCAAAGAAAACAAACGACAATGACAAGTAACTGCGCGAACTGTTTGTCGTATCACACACAATTATCATAATTAAAAGTCAATCATATGTTAGGCTAGTAGTAACACATCACGATATTCACAATTTTAATTGAAAATGCTAAAACGAAATGTTATCATAAATTTCCATTAAACTTTTAATTAAATATTTACTATACTCCGCTTTTTAACTAAAATAAATAAATTAATTTTTTTTCTAATACGAGACTGATCTCAACTGCTGATTAGCTAGTTTTCAATTTTGTTAATACCCAAACTAAAATTGACGAGCAATGAGTGCCCGTCAGGTGCATAATACTTTTATTGTTATGTCAGATGTATGTATAATTATGACGTCTTACTTTACTTGTCTGAGTTTAAAAACGGAGCGTGGTATAATTCGTTTCTTATAAGAAAATAGAACCTTAATCCAATTGATAAAAATTAGCCTTTTGGAACGTCATTTGGTTACTGTAGAATTAGAATTCTTTATTAAATGTCAACTCTATACATGTCAAATATCAAAACATAATAATAATATAATAACAACAGATATCCTAAGTTAACTATATATTTCCCTACATCCCTCTTTCTATTTCAAGCCATAGAGCTCTGGATTCTCTTCAGTTTGACAGGGTAATTTTTTCAGGAATCTTCTGTTTCTTCTAATTACTTGTTTGTCAGTTTCTATTAGATACGACCGAGGTTCTTCTGTTTTCTTTATTATTGTTCCCTCCTTTCTTTTATCAACAATCCAAACTCTTTCCCCTTTTATTAATTCAGGTAAATACTTGGTTCCATGCCTTTTGTCATAATTTCTTTTTTGTTTATTTTGATCTTCTCGGATATTTTGGCGTATTTCGTCGTGATTAGGTAATTTTGGCTTCAAGTGGGCTCTTGTTGAAGGTAAAATATCCCTTAAATTTCTTCCCATTAACCTTTTGGCTGGGGAATCACCTGTTCTTAAAGGTGTATTTCTGTAAATTAATAAGGCTGCATAAAAATTTTGTCTATTCTTCTTTAATAAGTTTTTCATTACAGCTACATTGTTTTCGATTTTTCCATTTGATTGTGAATGAAATGGACTACTAGTTGTCAACGTTATGTCGTAACTTTTACAAAATTTCTTAAATTCTGCGCAGTTGTACTGTGGTCCATTGTCACATCTGATTTGTTCCGGTATTCCATGTCGGGCAAATGTTTCTTTCATTTTAAATATAATGTCACTACTTCTTTTTCTACTTATTTTAAATATTTCTGGATAGCTGGAATAATAATCAGTAATTAATAAGTATGTCTCTCCTTCAAATTCAAAAATATCTGTAGCAACTATTTCCCATGGTCGAGATGGTATAGGACTTGGTAACAATGGCTCAACATTTATTTTCGAATTTTTTATACAAGTTTCACAATTTTTTATCATTTCTTCGATATGTAAATTTATATTAGGCCACCAAACACATTCATTCGCTCTAACTCTAGATTTTGTAATGCCTTGATGACCAGTATGTATTTTTTCCAAAACAGTTCTTCTGTCATGCTGAGGTATAATAATTTTGTCTTTATAACAAATTATTCCATCTATTTCACTTATATAATCTTTATATTTAAAATAAGGATAAACTATCTCCGAACATTTTTGCTTTTCTGGCCAGCCAAATTTTATATATTGTCTTAGGATTTGAAATGTGTCATCTTTGTCTTGATAAATTGATTTGTATATTTCACTTACATTAATTTGGTGATACAGGACATCCTCATCATTAATTCCAATATTCATTGGCGCTCTGCTTAATGCGTCTGCTACATAAAATTCTTTTCCTGGTACATGTATAATTTCATAATCAAAACATAACATACGCATGCGAAACCTTTGTAACCTTGCGCTGAGTTCTTCAATTGGTTTATTCTGAAGGATTTTGATTAGTGGCAAATGATCTGTTCGAATTTGAAATTTTTTACCAATTAAATATTGCCTTAATCTTTCACATACCCATACGATCGCTAAAGTTTCTTTTTCGATTTGAGCATACATTCTTTCTGTATTACTGAGGGATTTTGAACAATAAAGAACTGGTCTCCAAATTCCATCCTCTTGAAGTTGTTCTAAGTATCCACCAATACCGAAAGACGATGCATCTGCTGAAATTCTTAACTGTTTTTTCACATCATATGAAATTAATACTGGGATACTCGTCAATGTTTTCTTCATTGAATTAAAACATTTCTGATGTTGTTCATTCCAATTCCAATCTTGATTCTTTTTTAAAAGTTCTCTTAAACCATGTGATAATGTTGACGAGTGTGGAATGAATTTAGTTAAATAATTAAACATGCCCAAAAATCTTTGTACGTCTTTAATATTTTTTGGTTCAGGATATTCCATTAATGCTTTTATTCTTTCTGGATCAGCTACTATATTACCATTCTCTTCAATCTTCTCTTTCGAAAGAAAATCTCTCAGGAATTGGTGCCGAAACTGTCTGTGATTGTAGTGAAGTCCCCATCTGACCCTGCACTTGCATATTTACAACAAGTGTTTGTAAATTGTGAACCAATTGTTCCAATTCTTCCACTCTATTTTCTGCCATTATATCAATTTTTTACACCTGACACCATGTAGAATTAGAATTCTTTATTAAATGTCAATTATCGGAATCATTACAATTAAATAACAATCTCACATTACAAGTTACTATTGACAAAATTTTACAGTCAGAATTAATAAAAAGTCAAAATAAAGAAATAAGACAAGTTAATCAGAAAGAAATTGACAATATAAGAAAAAATAAAAAGCCTTATGTAAATAACAAAAACCGTAATAATTGGAATAAAAGTCAAGAAATAGACAAAAATATGTGTACACGATGTGGAATCAAACCAAAACATGATTATCAAAATTGTAATGCCAGAAATGTAAAATGTTACCGATGTTCCTTAAAGGGTCATTATGGAAGAATGTGCAGAACAAGGGATGTAAATGAAATAGAATGGAATAGTAAGAAAATATCAATGACAGCATACGTTTTGAAAACAAAAGAAAATTTATTAGGAAGACCAGATATAATAAAATTGGGAATACTTAAATTTAGCAACGATTATTTATCAGTAAATGAAGTTGAAAATGAAACATTAAAAAACAAAATATTAAGACAATATCCAGAATTATTCGAAGGTCTTGGTAAAATCAAAAATGAAGAATATAATATAAAGGTTAAGGAAGAAAGAC
The DNA here is from genome assembly GCA_963082715.1 of Harpalus rubripes. NCBI lineage: Eukaryota > Metazoa > Arthropoda > Insecta > Coleoptera > Carabidae > Harpalus > Harpalus rubripes. Next base: position 28,425,048 of record OY720449.1, on the reverse strand, counting down.
CAGCAAGTATAACAACTCCTAGAAGAATACCCTTTGCATTAATGGAGCCAGCAAAGAAAGAAATTGAAGGCATGAAAAAGGAAGGAGTTATAGAAGAAATAATAGAGGCAACTGAATATTGCGCACCAATGGTTTTAGCTGTGAAAGGCGAAGGAGATAAAAAGAAAATAAGAATTTGTACAGATTTTACAGAATTAAACAAACAAGTAATTCGAGAAAGATTTCAGTTACCAAGTGTAGAAGAAACTTTAACAGATATGAGAGGAGCGAAGATATTCTCTAAATTAGATTTGAAACATGGATATTGGCAGCTACCTATAAGTTTGGAATCTAGAAAATATACTTGTTTTATTACGCCATTTGGAAGATTCGTTTATAAAAGATTACCTCAAGGATTATCATCATCGCCAGAAGTATACCAGCGAACCATGCAAAAAATATTGAAAAACATAGAAGGAGTTAAGGTACATATCGATGACATAGTCATTTATGGAAAGAATGAGGAAGAACATGAAGCAAGATTGATGAAAGTATTATCTCTTGGGGAGTGTATAAAAAATTAAGTCATTTATGTAATATTGAAAAAACAAGAGAAATTTTAGTAGGACCTGGACAAAATAAATTAGATGTACTAGGAAAAGTAAAGTTACCTGTAGAATTAGAATTCTTTATTAAATGTCAACTCTATACATGTCAAATATCAAAACATAATAATAATATAATAACAACAGATATCCTAAGTTAACTATATATTTCCCTACAGTTACAGGACATGAATAATATTGCAGTCTTAAGATCTTTATTAATAATAACGGTCTACAAAGAAAGTACTTTGCAGACCAGTTTATTCCTTCCCTGGTTACATACGAGTACATTCTAAATTTTCGCTTTTATAGTTGTAATGGTCTAAATTGAAAATTACAAATTTTTTATATTTAAAAATCTATTCTTTCAGTTCGTAGACAAAATGTTGTGCTAGCTGAAAATATCTTTGCAGGCTTCAACTAACCTCGGCCTGCAAAGAACTGCTTTAAACCGTTGGTATTCGAATAACTATAATTTAGACAGATATAAATTATACCGTCTGATTGGTTAGAATGTACAAAGCGAAAAAATTATCAGCTCGACACTAATACGTGATTTTAGATTTTGTTCTTTTCCATAATCAGATATTGAATATTTATAGATAAAAATATTTAGTCATGCGCTGTTTATTATTTTTCACTTTACACGCGATAGAAAATACATATTTCTTTTTTTCAGTCTCATTTACTCATCATACTATTGCTGGCTCCATTTTAGTCTTTTAAAAAAGATTTAGCAGAACTGTTTTGTAATTTTATTTGTTTTCATCCTTCGTCATGATTGAAACACTAATTCAACCCTACAATAAATCATTATGGTTGTAAATAAAAACATAAATGAAGCTAACATATCACCGTGATTGGCATCATATGCGTTTGATTTGCTCTGGTGTTCAATCAGTGTCAGAGTACTTGCTCCGGTGTCCGGTATTCCAACGGCTCGGGGCTCAGCGTCCCCTCTCGCATTGTGTATTCAATGTGGTCCGGGCATTATCCCATTCCCGGTCCCTAACCTTCGAACCTTAATCTCGTTTCCCTTTTTATTATCGATATAAAACCTTTATATGGAAGCAATAGAAACACTGGAGGAAATAATGTTCGCATAGCACTTCAATGTACGAATATTTCTGACTTCTATTAGTGTAAAGGGATGAGTTACGTTCGTGTTGAGGTGCTATTTAGGTTTTATATCCGAGAATTCTTTCCATTCTAACTTGTTTGCAAATATTGGAAATAAACTTTTCCACAAGACAATTGAATCTTCTAGGTTTTGTAGATTGGGAGTAAATTTGAAAGATACTAACTTTCGAATAGTTCGCAACAAAGTTTTATACAGTAGAATTTTATAAAACTGCACATTCTACAACGATATTTTTATCGCTACATGTATGTGAATTCCCTTAACTCCGTTACTTATTGAAGTATTTAGAATGAAAACTTCTTTCTCGGCTACGTGATCGAGTTTACTAAGTGACCGATTAGGGTTCTGATAACCTGAGTTTGAATTCGGTCAAAGTCAATTATTTTAAAATAGTTTTCGTAGTAGTGACCGGTTGTGGTTCTAAATACTCCGTTTGAATTCTGATAATGTACTCGAATACTCAATACTTTCGGCGAATAATTAAATGGCGCCATTACTAAAACGTATGTATATTAAAACACCTAACCATAGGGACCCGTCAAATTAAAATTGTCTAAAATCATTATCTCAATAGTTATTGTTTGTCACGTCTGATAAATAATTGCTAAGAACGCTAAATATAAGGGTGTTAATACTAAGTTGTAAAACCCGAAAACGGCAGTTAGATCTCATTAAAACAAACAACTTTTCTTAGTTCAATTTTTTGATTTGGAGCTCCAGTTCATAGTTATTAGCATTCCTTTGTTTTTCGAAAAATCGTCGTTACTCTCTTATTATCAAAAATTTCAAAACAAGATATTTTGAAAACCACTCGATCGATTTTTGAAAATAAAACATTTATAAAATCCTTGAACTATCTACTATAACATTTGTCTGAAACATTTTTTTTCGATCTGTCCAAAAAAAGTATTTATTCAAATTGAATTACAAGATAAATTTTAAAAAACTGCAAAAATCATTTAAAACAAAGTAGGCTTGTTGCCATTAAACAAGAAAATTAAACAAGAAACAAACAAACAAACAAACAAACAAGCAAAATAAAACAATGAACAACGAAACAACAAGGGAGGGACTAAATTTGATTTTCAAAATGGCCACCATTTGCAGCAACGCAAGCCAGACAGCGTGTTTTAAAATTAGAAGAGACACTTGCAAGAGTTGCCTGCTTGTCTTTAATATCTTCTGCTGCAGCTACTATTCTAGCCACCAGTTTTAATTCGGTGTTTAGTGGTCTCTCATATACAGAGGTCTTCATCTGACCCCAGAACAAGACATCTAGGGGAGTTAGGTCGAGGCTCCGGGCTGACCACGCAACAGCACCTCCTCCCCCAAACCTCTTATTCGGATATTCTCTATTTAGTAGTGCTATGACTTCTCGGGTTGTGTGAGTCGGTGCTCCATCATGTTGAAACCAAAGTCTTCGTCTGATGTTTAGCGATAAGTCATCAAGAAGCTCTGGCAGAACGTTATTTAAGTAAAATAATTTTCATCAATCAATCGTTTGTTTCATTGTTTATTGTTTTATTTTCTTGTTTGTTTGTTTGTCTCTTATTTCTCTTGCTTAATTTTTTTGTTTAATGGCAGCAAGCCTACTTTGGTTTAAATGATTGTAGCAGTTTGTTAAAATTTATCTTGGAATTCAATTTGAATAAAAACTTTTTTGGACAGAGCGAAAAAAATGTTTCAGACAAATGTTATAGTAGATAGTTTAAAGATTTAATAAATGTTTTATTTACAAAAATCGATCGAGTAGTTTTCAAAATATCTTATTTTGAAATTTTTGATCGGTCGCCATTTTGTTATTTGATAAAATAGAAAATAATTGGAAATAAAAATGTTTTAGAGAACCAAATGCAGAAAAACAAAAGAACGCCAATAACTATGAACTGGGGCTATAAATCTAAAAATTGAACAAAGAAAAGTTGCTTGTTTCAATGAGTTCTAACTCCCGTTTTCGAGTTTTACAACTTAGTATTAACACCCTGTATATATATATATATATATATATATATATATATATATATATATATATTCCCATTACTGACATCTACGTGAAACACATTGGCAGATTTAGAAAATATTATGCCGGGGTTTGGATAGATGTACGCCGAGTTACATAGCGGTGAATGAAATGAAAATAACAAAACTAAGACAGAGACTGGAATATCAACAAAAAAATATACTGAAAAAACGGTTACTCTACAAATATATAGAATAGGACAAAATGAAGAGAGAGTGTGGAATTCGTTACGACAAAGAAGCTGAGAGAACCAGATGCATCTTCAAGGATGCAAAATTAAGGGGAATCCTCATATAATGCAAGGTATAAGAAAATAACATCAATAGGTACATCAATATACATATATCTTACATGAAAAAAAAAATAATAACAAATTTCCGCTGTGGCAATGAAAAAAATACGAATAAATACTAACTTAACCGGGAAGAACGCAGGTTACGTGAAAGAAAGAAGGCAGCGATGCAATGAATGGGAATATTATGAAGAAAGCTAGAAAGATTAGAAGGAATACAGAAAATTTATTTGGATGAAGAAGAAACAGGGAAAACTGATTCCAACGAATACGAAAAAGGAGGGAAGAAGCAGAAGGCAATGAGCACTATGAAATACGAGTATTGTAATATAGTCGTACATACATATAAAAATAAATTTTAAAAAAACGTTCCATTACAATAACTAAACCTGTTACATGCCCTAGAACAACTTTAAGTGTCCGTGAGATGATGATGTTTGGTAAATAAAAATCTTCGGTAGACATTTGTAAGTAGGTACCATAATTTGTGATTAACAGATTTGCAGACCCAGCATTTAGTAAACACCGTATTTGGTGTTGACATATATGTTTATCGTTAAAAACTTTATGTAATAAATAAATGGGATATGCCAATTTGAATTATTTTGGCATGTTTTGAAAACTACGATAACCACAAACCACTCATATTATTTGAAAATGATTTTAGTTTACTCCAATCAGATTAAAACCCGGGCCTCCTGAACCACAAACGTTCTTAACGGACTGATCCCTTCGACAACATACCTAATTAAATTGAATTAAATTGTTTTATTAATTAAGTACAAAACTTTCTGATGATGAATTATATTATTAATCATGTTCTACTATTCTTTGATGCTTAAACAATAGAAAATTTATAAAACAGATTATTATAAATTTAATGACTGCCAACTCTTGCTCGATAAAATTTTAACGTATTTCCCGGGAGATTTATGTTATGTTTATGGATGTTTTTATTCCATTAGCTAACGCCATTTACGCTAGAGTACAGCACTATATATTAAATCTACTTCCACATGTTGCGGATTTTGTTTAAATTCATTTCTGTCCGGATGCATACAAAAAATTTTGTTTACAACCCGCTGATTAAAGTCCTAACAGACATATTTTTAAACTTATACAAACATCAATAAATAAATATCACTACATTTTTTTTTATTATTGTTGCCAATCTGATTAATTTATGTATTTCTTGATAATGATAATATTATTTGTATATTATTATTGTCCCTATTAAATAATTAATGTAATGAACATGTTCTGTGATCATTTCTGACTCATCGCGCCAATATAATTTGTAATTACAATCATTTGTACATTGTACTATGCATGTAACCAGTACCGTTCTGCGGGTAAAATGCGCCTTTGTGCAAAGTTATATTTCGGCGCCCCCCATAATGTATAATTTGTAATTAAATACACGCTTTAAAGTTTAAACTATAATTTTGATTCTTCGAAAAATGGTAGATTTAAAATATTGATGAAGTTTTCTTTGTTAGATTAATTCTTATAATGTTATAATCAATATTATTAGATTTTAATCACGGCATACAACCGGTTTAGAAAACCTGGTAACCGATATTTTGAACAAAAAATAGCAAACGTTAACCGTTATTTTAAAAATTATTAAAGCTAAAAATAAAGATGACCTTTAACAAAATATTCAAACTGGTTTTACTGAAAAATAAACTTTATTTTTATAAAATTTAGTTCTGCAAAAAAAATATTCCTTATTCCTTTCGTTCCCTTTGTTTATTAGTTGGACCAGAATTTTTTTAATATTATACTTGACAGTCGGTACTGACCTCATTTATCTTCTATGTTTGTTGGCAGCTGCGTTATCTTCCAACATCAAAGACATAACCAAACGCCAAACGAAGAAGAACCTAAATTTTAATAAATGTTTTATCGTGACGATTTTTGAAGAAGTTCCGTCGTTATTATTATGTTCTTGATATTGGTTAACTATTAACTAGTATTTTTTCGGTTACATATTTTGGTTATAATCAAAATCGTTTGTTGTAATCAACAATTTCACAATACCAGAAAATTATGCAATATCCGCTCGGCCAAAAAAAAAATTAAAAAAATTATTATAAATCATAACCATATGATCCTTCGCAAAATGGTAGTAGTCTGTTTAAATATTAGATTAATTGTCAGATTCATTCTTCTAATCAATATTCTTGAACTAATCAAAATATTCTATATTGTAATCAACACCTTCACGGTTATTATTTCAATATGATAGAAAAATATTCCTTAGTTGTGATAATTAGGTATTTTACTTATAACAAGAGCCGTAATGTAAAGAAATCACCTGTAAATTTAATATTATTTTTTTTACGACTAAAAGCATTTTATAAAAATTTACTCTTATTTACTGTCTTAAAATGGCACCTCTTATAGTCAGGTGCCCACCCGCACGGAAAGACCCAGCATGTTACATCACAATACAAAATAAATAAATGTAAAATTGTCGCATATGTGCACCGTATAGCAGAGCGTTATGTTTCCGAAGTCTGATCAGGTTTTGGGAAAAAGCTGCACACGTAGTTATGTAAGTCGATCTGACATCTAATCCTTTAAGAATCAGGAGTTAAAATTCCGAGTACGTACCATGATTAAAGTCCCCGAGAACTGATATCCCGTTCGATTCCAAGTTGCGCACTCTTCTCCCTTGAAACAAAAGAGATTATTTAGCAAAAAACAGATTATAGTAAGTTCCGAAACATAAGTACAACAGTATTTTTACAATGGTCTTACATATAAATGTCAGAAGGATTTGTGTGAGGAATGATTTGTTGAGAGAGTAGAGTAGGTTAGTTGAGATAGTTCAGCCATCTGAAGAGTATGACGATTGGAATAAATATTCTGTAAATGGTATTATGTTAGAGAGGTTGTAATAGTCTGCGTAGAGCATATAGACGTTTGATATGTAAGTGAATAAAAAAATTCGCCGAGTACAGAATTTTTGAAGTAACTTATTGTTTTTTTACCTTCCGTCACCTTTAAGGAAGGAAAATATTGCGTGCGCATGCGTGCGTTCGTGCCTGCGTGTGTGTGTGTGTGTATGAAACAAAATTTTCGTCTACGATAACTTCCACACCACAATTCTAAAAATTATAATTCTTTCGTATTTCTCTTTGTTACATCCTTGTGAAGAGCTGATTAGATTTTGGTTAGAATTAGACAACCGGAAGTACCTTCATTTGAAGATTTTAACAGTTTTTCTTGAAAAAACTATGTTAAATATCATTTTTTCACATTTAATGTTATTATAAATATTAAAGAATATTTTATTCTCTATACGATTTGACTACATTTTATACTTAATATTAAATGGATATAGAGTTAAAAAAATATAAAGAAACTAAATTTCATAAAGTAGCCATAGCTATGGAAACAGCTGCTATATTAAAAAAAAATTGATTGAAAGATGTCAGTGTCAAGTGAAATTGACATAGTGTGTTTCTCTTATAATTTTGCTGGAAATGTAGGATCTTTTGCTATAAATTTTCTGTATGGAATTTGCATAAAATACATGCAACTGCCGGAAGGTAAAGTACAAGAAATCTTTAGCAAGGAACTTTCAGTATGAAATTTGTACAAAATACATAGAACTGACGGAAGGTAATGTGCTGGCCACATCAGATTTTTTAATGTTTATTATGAGGTTACGCACTAATTATCAACATGTGTTTATGTATTTAATCTTCGAGATATTGCCAAAAAAGAATTCAATGATTTCAAAACTTTTAAGTATGGAGAAAATTGAGTTTATGCGGTTGTGATTAAGTTAGTTAGTTAACGAAAAATCCCCTGAGATCATTTTTAAAGGAGTGTCAGCAGTTTGCAGGGACACATCCTGGGAGAACTCTGATTTATAAGTGGCATAATCTTTTTAAAAAGAGCATGGCTAGAGTCCCGACCGCGGATCCGTCTTCAAAAAGTTAAAGTTCCGAAGAGGCGTGGCGGACCAACTAAATCACGATGAAACGTAGTTTAGTAACGCAAGCTCGTTGTTGAACACCTTACTTAGCTCGGCATTTTTCTTTAAAGACAACAACAAAAACCTATACCTAACGCACAAAATTAGGCCTTAGTTTTTCAAGCAAGAATTTTGTTTGTTAGGTTAGATAATGTTAAAATTGCGTAAACCACGCTTAATCGGGACTTGATTTTTGGAACACGGTCCAGTGGTCAGAACTGTACACACTTTCTTTTAAAAAGCAAGAGAGCTTATTGAAGACTAACTATGTCTAGGACGGCATTGAGGCTACTTCCTCAAAATTTATCAAAAAAGTAGAAAATATTTTGGTGGAAATCGCCCGACTGAAAAAAAACAGCTTGCAGAATTGGTTGCCGTATCGCCTACAACCATTTTGAATATCTGTTTTTCGACTTGTGCATAGATAAAGACGAATTTCTAGGGGTTACTGTGAATGATCATCACGGATGAATCATCCAAAGTGAAATCATCATTGAATTCATTTTTACATATTTACAATTTCCTGCGAAAGAGAAATAATCAATTCGTTAGAAAATGACGCTAAATAATATTGCAGACAATTGTAGTACAGGTTTAATTTGAAATTGTTTGTGATAATTTGTTAGTTGAATGTGAAAATTTTCTGGTGAAAAAAGATGCATAGGAAAAAAAGGCGTTGGTGGACGAAACCATGAATACTTCGGATAAATACTTTAGTAGCACTAGTGAGACTGCTAAATAAAATCTAATAGAAATGCTAAACTATAGAAAGATTGAACTGAAGAAAAAGTTTAATATATATTTGGATACGAACTTTACATCGATATAGAAATATATTTGCTACACACTTGCTACACAAAAAAATAGCCAACAGTGACAGTTTTAGGGAGTGAGATTTGTGGGTGAATACTGCAGTGAACCTATATTTTGATGTTATGACTTCATTTGCTAGGATTTTAGGATTTAATGTCATTCACTGTTCATCTTACATGTTTACATTCGATGAATTATTGATCATCGTGCATTTACACAGTTCACTTTAGATTATTGATCCGCGATGATCACTGAAAATATCTCGGGGAAATTCGGCTTAACAAAAATGAAGTTTTGATTCGGATTATCATTGAAGATTAAACTTAGGTTCTTCATTGTGGGCAGGAGTCGAAATAGGAGTTCATGCAGTGACACAAAAACGGAACCCCACATTCTATTTCTTGTACATTACCTTCTGGCAGTTGTATGTATTTTATACATATTCCATACAGAAAATTTCTAGCAAAAGATCCTATATTTCCAGTAAAATTATAAGACAAATACACTGTCAATTTCACTTGACACTGACATATTTCATTCAGAATTTTCTTAATATAGTAGCTGTTTCCATAGCTATGGCTACTTTATGAAATTAATAGGTCGAATCTGCTCACATCTGTAAGTCTTACAGATCTGTAATTCTGGAAATAATGAACAAAATCGCAACGAAAGATGCCACTCTTATGTATAATTTTATATTAATCAACAAGAATAGATGTGCTTTTGTCACTTTTTTACAGATTTACAGATCTGTAAGACTTACAGATGTAAACAGAATCGATCCATTAATTTCTTTATAATTTTTTAAGTCTATATCCGTATAATATCAAGTATAAATCAGTGAAAAAATTATATTTATCATAGTTTTTTCAAAAAAAAAACTGTTAAAATCTTCAAACGAGGGTATTTCCGGGAAAAGGACAAAGAAGCTGCTTTTGCACGAAAACGTAGTCGAGAACAACGACAACTATGTTGCGTTAGTGTTCATCTAGACCTGGTTCATATCGGCTATTATTTATTCCCAAACTTAAAAAGAACAGCTTCAAAATTAGGGACAATTAAAAAACAATCCTTTTTTTCCGAAAATATATATATTTTTTTTTTAATAAATGAAAAAGTGTATTACGGTTAAGAGTAATGCATTGAAAATAAAAAATAATAACTTGGTTAAATTTACACGTCTTCCCTTTATTAAATTAAATTGATTAAAGTGTTATGTATATAATAAATTAATTCCTTTCAAACTTCAGTGCCTAGCGATATATGTATAATTAATATTGGGAAAAACGAAATTTGTTTGAAGTATTGAAGAACTAGTATTAAAAATTGAGTGTAGCAAACTGTAAAAGAGAAAAACGAGGAACAGAACATATTGATGGTTTTATAAAATCATATTCCATTTCATGGCTAAGTTGTTGCCTTGTGACTGATATTTTTCAGTGGTATCTTACATCATGAAACAGTGCTGACCCTACTAGAAATGCAGGACTACGGGCAAAGAAGACGTGAGCTAACGTAGAGAAAAATTCCCGAGTGCAAGGAATAAGAGAGCTTGTAAAAATACGAACGAGAAAGAGAAATGTATTTCAATAGAAAAGTGAAGATCATGATGACTGCTGGTCGATTGATTCATGAATTTGCACAATATCACATTATGGGAAATACGATATTTGAGTTTGCATTATAATTGAGACAATCAAATACATTATCTATGCAACACTTGTGCGTTCCCATATTATAAATGAACTTTAGGTATCTCACTTCGAATTTACCAGGCTGCTAAGAATCTTAGCCACAAAAACGACCTAATAACAGATAATAGATCTCACTCGGGCGTAATAACTTTTCGAGTACATAACGGGGTCGTTTTATTTACAAAAAATAATAAAATTTTATTCATTATGTTAATATTTGGAACAAAAATGTCATGATTTAGGTGATATCTGACCCCATGTGCAATTTTTGTATAAAATTTTACGCCTATTAGTGAAAAGCAGTTTGGAACGTTGTGGTTATTACTGAATATAAAAATATTAGAATGGGCCCCTTCAACAAAAAAGGTTTGGTACGATTAAACTATCGAATTTTTAAATAAGCTTAATTTTTAAAATAATCCAGTTATTTTTTATCAAAAGTTTAACAATAATAACTTTGCGAAAAGCTATTATTTCCTTTGTCAATTTAATTAGCTTGCAATAAAATATTAATAATACTTTTATTCAAAATATTTAAGACAAAAATTCCGAAATGGCCATATGTAATTCACAAAAAGTTCCAGAACGTCATTCGAGCTCTAACATACAATAGAGTATAAAATTTACTGAAGATGAAAAGATAATAGAACGAACATAGCCGAAGAGCTTCATACAAAGAAAAAACCTAAAAAGCACTTCAAATGTCCAATAAATCAAAGAAGCAAACTAGTATGTATTGCTATAAAAGCAAAGATCCATTAAAAAAACTTTGCTGCTTCTGTTGCAGTTGGTAACAAATACTGTTTTCAATAAAGTTAATCATTTGTTATTTTATGTCTGCCATTAATATAAATAACACTTACAATATCGATGGAATTATAAAGATTCCATTTAACACGATGTGTTACAAAAATGTTTCTGCTAGGGAATATTATAATCGACTAATATCACTAGTATTTCAAGTATCGGTTCTATACCGTTTCTAGTATTTTCATCCATATTCAGCAAACTTTGATTTCTATGAAAATCAGAGCGACTTCAAAGAAGTTCTTGTCCTACTTGACAGGTTCCAACCAAGGAAGTTTCCAGCAACAACTAAAACTGGCCTGCTCTTGTATATTCCAAAGCGTATTGCACTCAAAAGTCACGACGTCGTCCAAAGAATGTTTCCATCAGCTTGTGAATAAAAATTATTTAGCTAGTCATGGCACATTCTCCGCTGCATTGAATCTGAATGTTCAACAAGGGACTGGCAGTCCCTACTGGACATGTGAAGAAAGAAAGCAGCATATCTACAGATGGAAATCGCCGGGTATGGCGTGGCACGTCGTTTAGCTGAATGCGATCTGCTGGCTGGCGATCTCTTATCGCGCGGATCGATCCAACTTCAATGCAAGAATATTACACTATACGACGCTTTATTTTCTTCCAGATAAATCAACAAACACTAAACTCGATAACACGGCGTAAACTCAACAATTTACGTTCTATGAAATAACTCAATATCGCTATATTCGGCTGGTGTATGAAGCACTATCCAGATAGCACAAATGTTCTCAAAATATTTTGACAAAGTCCTACATGTCTTCTATATTCCAAATTTCCCAGGTATGTCCTGAGAATATTAAGAATATATTGATATATTATTTTAATATTTGAGCTAGAATATTCTGTGATTATTTATTTTAATTTGAGCAAGATATTCTTATATTATTCTAGAATATATGGAAATACTTCAAGTAAATATATATCATTAAGAAAATTGTCCGCATAATATATTAAAATCAACGTTGGAGAGAGTATTCATTTCGGAGCTATTTTTGCGTTCGTAACGCGAAATAAGCTTAGTATTTATATACAACTAATGTGTTACATTTCACATTCTTTACGTTAATAGTGTTTTATCTATCACAATGCTGACTTGTTCTTCGGCTTTGGTTTGAAATAGTGGCGCTAAACCAAATAAAGCTATGTTGGAATTACAATAAATTGTTAAGCTGAGTGCGTTTTTAAACAATAACCAAATATAAAATTTTTATTATTCATTTTCACGGTAATTTTATAAATATTAGTGCAACTACCATAAATAATTTTTATACTATTTCTTTTATGTTTATTTCCTCATATTTGCATTTCTACGATACGGTTTATTTGTATCATTCGTCATTGCTAAGGTAAGAAACGTTAGTAACTTTTGTTTATTAATCAGCTAAAATTAGAAGGGTTTCAATAATTTGGGATAAGAAACAAGTAAGTAGGTATATTACATTCACATATTATGCTACATAAACTGCATCACTATTTGGTATTTATATAATTTGCTGATTAGATATATCCAAATATAAAAATTTTAGTATTCATTTTCACGGTAATTTAAAAAATATTTGCGTAACTACTATAAATAAATGTTCTATTTATTTAATGTATATTTCATCATATTTAAATTGGTTCCATTTGTTTGTATCGTTCGTTGTTGCTAAGATCCATTGTTTGTAGTCTCCAGCTTCTACATCTCATCTGCAGCCCGCCCGAGCCACAGCGTTTGCTAATTACTCAGCATAAATCAAAAATTTAGTCACTAAAAGTCTGAGTAATCAGTAAAAATTTGGGATAAAAAAACAAGTACATTGCGTTTATATATGCTGTATAAACTGCATAACTGTTCGTATAATTTGTTGATTAGGTACTGTATACATTATCTAAATATGGAAAGAAACGGTTTATGTCTGCAAGATAGCTTAAAACTGAATAAACAAGAGAAACTGAAGTACGTAATTTTCATATATATATATATATATATATATATATATATATATATATATATATATATATATATATATATATATAGCCCTTGGCGATTTTATTATGACAATAAATAAATGCACTAACATTTATATCTTTATTTTAGACGAGCGACCACCTTGGCTTCACCCGAGTGCAAAAACTGAATGCCTATCAATATTAGCGACATACCTAATCATGAGAAATTAATCTTTCAAGAAGGTGAAGTTGTATATTTTCTGTAATTATATACAAATTCATATTAACAAATTTTTCAATTTTATATATCAATATAGGTGTTTAGATAGTGACACTATTGCTCCAGAAAAAAATATGTACTTCATAAGAATAATACGTAAGCAATGTCAACCATATCTGCGACTTAAAAATTGAAAATATGTGTGTATATTTATTAGCCACAAAAACATTGAACTTAGATGTCTGAATATAATTTTTATTTTTAATGAATATATTAGGTATAGTATCTATAAATGTGTAAAGACTATTTATTATCTCCCATATATTATCCTAGAATATATTATGTAGTAATGAGGAATATGTTTGTTTATTTCCCAGAGGATATTGTGTGGATCATCAGGGAATATTTTTTTTTCGAGACATCAACATATTCCTGGAACATTCTCTATATATTCCAGTACATAAATAGGTAAATCCCATATTCATAGCATATTCATATTATATTTTTGTGCTATCTGGATATGTACGAATATGTTTTATAATTTTTATTTCTATATGCAATAATATAAAATTAACTACTTTCTGGAAGAATAATCACTGTTCGGGATGTATATTAACACGAAGTTTGTTTACGGGTGTGATAAAACCGGACTACCCACTTACATTTGCGAAACAACTCATACTTAGTTATTTTAACAGGCACAATAATTCAAAAGGTTAAGATATTTTCTAAGAGTAGGTGTACACTTTGGCGAATCTGAATCACAGAGCAAATTGAATTTGAGATTCTGAGATCATTACTATTATTATTATCCCCTGCCTGTAGACATTTTCCAATTATGATTGTGGTGATTCTATTTGCTACGATAAAAATACAATTCTACAAAAATTCTAATTTTGGTTTTCAATATCTCTATATTTTCTTGAAATATTGTTAATTTGTAGTTTTATTTTGTTATACTGGATGTTAGTAAAATATTATACCTTTTAGAAACGTATAATTCGTTACCGTAAAAAAGGATGATAATTGTTCTGACACATTTTAATAAAACACTAACTGTTCTTACTATTTGTCATAAAAAAAATTAAACTATAATAAGTTAACTTAAATAAAGCTTGAATAACTGACTTTAAACATGAAATGTTATTGCCTACATGATATTTAAAAAAGTGCAGAAGTAAACATTGTCTAAATAAAACAAAATGTACTGCTTTAACAAAAAAAATTCTATATCTGTATGAATATTATGTTAATTACAATTAAAGTTTGCATTGTTCTGAAATAGTATGAGTAATGTCTGCGCCGAATGAAAATGAAGTCACATTGGCATAAGTATAAAGAAACGCCGTTTGATGGCGAAGCAGTAATGTACATGAATAGTAGTTTCAAACTTTACAATTAAAATTATATTCTAATATAATATCCGAACACAAAAAACTAGAAATGTTTAAAAATAAGAACTTGAGATATATGAGTAAGTTTATTCTTTGTTTCATTTTCATAGGTAGGCATAGTATTGTATAACCTTAGTTTTTTTCTAATTAACATTTTTATTTTAGTATGATGATGCATGAAGCTCGTGAGAGCTAAAATATATACAACTCCCTCAAAGAAATTAGTTCTAGTCTGAACGGAGAATCAGTAGTTACACAATTTCTATTCGTAACGTAAGTCAATACAAGAGAGCTTTGCCACAAATCCCTCAATCGAAAACTGATAGCGAAAAAATCCACCAAAAGCGTGTGAGTAGTTACATAAGCTACTTCCGGAAACGCGAATAAAAATGCTACCGCTCCATACACTTCCAGCAAATTTTTAAACATACTTAAAATACTTATAAATTCATGAGTCTTCTGTTCTTGTGAAGTATTTCAAACTTACTGTATAAGTTCATAATCATAATTCATTTAAGATATTTCTTCTTGTAAAGTTCTTTAAAAGTATATTGAGTACACCAAATTAATAACGGTAAATATAAATTTTAATTAATTTGGTTTTTGATGCTAGATTCCTTTGAACTGATCGAAGTTTGGAAACTGCTTCCTGCTGTTCAGAAAGTTGGACAGTTTACTCCTAAATGTATAACTGACTATATAAGAAACCAGTTATACAACTATTCTGATGTACTGTAGTTTGAGTTGGCTATATTGGAAAGTGAATATAAACGGTATGTAGCTGACCACAATACGTAGAATAAATTGTATTGCCACCGAAAGTAAGACAGGTATTGGGATCGTGCTAAACTTACATATCAAAATTTGTATAAATAAATATAAAAATTCCTAGAATACAATTTTATCATTTTTACGATAAAGTCTGTAAGTGTGGATTCGGTTACCGTTCTCCCTCAAATTTAATTATTCAGACAATTTTAAAATATTTCATTCGTACGCTATTCTAATATGAACTAACCTGAAGTTACTTTAATTGAAGTTCTATTGCTCACTTGCACCAGAAATGCAAATTAATTCAACTAACAATATTGTAAATTTAAGAAAAGCTTAAAATCTGTTACTACTTTGCTCCAACCGGAAATAGATTTTCTTAAAAAAATATTAATTTTTTCGCGATTTTTGTACTAATTAATTTTTTTTTTGGATTATTAAATTTTCTACAAATTTGTGTTAATATATTTTCTATACATTTTGTGGATAAATTTATAAAATGAATTATTTTATAATCCAGTTTAGGTCACGCAGCGGAGAGACCCAATGCTTCAAACAAAATAATGGACAATTATAAAGTAATTTATACTACTTTTTCTATTTTCCGCCTTTTATGCCATTGTGAATTAAAAAATCTGATGTGGCCAACACAACACCTCCCGCCATTTAATTTTTGTTAATTTAAATATAGATACTTACATATTTAGTTATGCTGGAAACTGTATTAAGTTCCACTCCGCATAACTGTGGTACTGTTTCCTATTTTCTTTTTAAAACGTTACTATTATTAATTTAAAATGATTAGTTCTTTGACAATGACCTTTTTCTGTCTGTTACTTACATTTGAGATATAAACTGTGTAACCAAGGAGTTGCGTATGTTTGAAGCGTAGGCTCCGAGATTTAAATTATAGATAATTTTATAAATTTATCCATAAAATATGTAGAAAAAGTTTTAATACAATCGTGTAGAAAATTTAATAACCTTTAATTTTTATAATAGCACAAATTTCGAAAAAATAACATTTAAGTGTATTTTTATAAGAAAAACTTTTTGAGCTTCAAGTAAAGTACCATTTCCGGTTATCCGATTTACATTACAATCTAATGGCTTCTTCCCAAATTGGAATAAGGTAGAAATGCAAGGTTTAAAATATTCTGAATGATAGTATTTGAGTTAAAGTGAAGGATCCACACTCACACACACGCACACACAAACACACACTCACCCACACACACACATACACATACACAGACATCATCGTGAAAATGTTAAAATTGGATTCTAGGGATCTTAAAACGTGTTCATTTACCAAAATCTCGATATGCGATTTTTAGCACGATCCCTATACCTGCCTTACCAAGGAAGAATTTATGGAGAAGTCGGTACATAAAATCTTGTGCACCACACGCCCAGAAACTGTTTTGCGAGATCTCATATTTGCAAGCCACGCTTTCAGCTCGGTCTGTCAAAATAAACTCGGTCTCGCAAATGTCAGTTTCTGGCCTAGTGATACAAATAACTATTCATATGTTTGTAACTTGAAAGAAATTAACATGTGAATAACAAAATAAATTTCAATTGATTAAACGGTAAAATTCTGGAGAAGAAAATATTGATATATATATATATATATATATATATATATATATATATATATATATATATATATATATATATATATATATATATATGATTTGATGTTTATTAATATTACCGAAATTGAAATAATAATAATAATGTGTATAGCATTAATATGTAGGTATGCAAGTAAGTTTTTAAAAACTGACGGGAGGTATTTTTCTGACCAAATTAGGTTTGTTAAAATAAAATGATTATTAAAATAAATGAATTAAATTAATATAATTTTTATATATTAATCAGATTGAATGTTTAATTAATAAATTGCAATGGCTCAAATCAGTATCATTTAATTAAATAATGAAAGCTGTATAAACAAAATAAGCTCATTTGATTATTAAACATATACAATAAATTCATTAGTGGATAATGAATTCATAAACCAAATATCATCATATGCGTTTTTCCATTTAACTCATCTTTCTCTATATAAATAAATTTCATTTGGTGCCCGTGAACCCGTATACATATATGCATGTATGAGTGTACGTATTCATATGTGAAAGCACATTACGCTTGCAGGTATTAATTTTAATCAACCAAAATTTGTACTATTTTTCTTAAGGGCTCTTTTAAATTCCTTGTTGATATATCTATTATATAACGAGAGCTGTTCACAATGTTGAGCCTAAGAAGTAGGCCGTAGTTTTTTGACATACATTTTATTGTGAAATGTTAGCTTCATCGTCATTATATCGATAATAAAAAATGTATTTTTTTAGCGTTTGATGTTTATTAATTGAACACCTCTGCGGAAAAAACAATGATATTATTTAACAACGAACATTATCGAGGTGTAATTTTATACAATTTCAAAGGTGGATCGCGAAGAATTTTTTGATGAACCGAAAACGGTATTTGGGTGTGTTTATCACCTACTGTAATGCTCTGGTACAATGAATCTAGTTTTAGCCCTCCCTGGATCTTCAAATGATGATCTTCGCACACGCGCCAAAAACATTTTTAATTTTAATCTTATAAATTTCCAAATTATCTATGACGTCAACTGTCCATCAAACATTTATTTTTTATTTCAATTTTCAAGTGTGTTATGTTTTTATGTGCTTAAATACTTTTTTATTATACCTGCATCATAATCACTGATCATCGTACTAAAAAGCGTGCTTAATCTCAAGATTAAAACACGCCGTGCTTTAAAGTCGCTAAGCAACAACAAACGTTAACAATTTGTTTATTTATAATTGTCAATGAAAATAAGCAATACCTACTGATTTACTTCAATTATTCATATAAATGTGTGATGAATTTTAAATAATATATTTTCTATTCCACCATTTGTACACTATTAAAATGTAACACATTTCACATCATATGCTTGGCACATGCGCAGTATTTTTGAACAAAATTCACCAGGCGTGAAGCCACTGTTTGTAGGTTAGAATATAATTAATCATGTATAACACCTACAAAGGAAATTGTCTTCATAAATTGGAATAATTATTCATTTATTGGTAACATAGGAATAACCACGTTCTATTTTGGCCTGATTTAGCATCGTGCCTCTTTGCCAGAATCACTCAACAATGGCTACGGGACATATGAGAATGAGAACAAGACAATACAAGAAATATTCCATCGCCCAAATGAACAATTTTGGGATTTATTAATGGGGAAAGTATACGATGAAGAATAGGAAGCCACTAGCAGAAAGTTCTTTGGTATTTCGCTAACAGTACATCATTTTACATATGGAGTTATAGACAGCATAGAAATATGTTTGTAAGTTTTTTATTTATGGTATTTAATACTCTTTTAAATAAAAATTGAAAGTACAATTTGTGTTATTAGATATTTTTATATTCGGCAGTTGAAGTTCATTGCTTTCATTTAGTGTTTGTACATTCGCAACATTTACTGTTTGCATATTCGTCCATCCAATCTTAATTCAGCTTGTTCAGCCAATTCTTGTATACTAGATGAATGCTTCTCCATTTTATCCTTGTTTTCCGTCTAAATTAAGAAGGATCTTGATAGTTTTGATGTTTATAATCTTGTTTATAATAAATAAACAACAAATTGCGAAATGGCAAATCCGCATAGTAACGTAAACAACAAATGCTAAACAATCTCCGTGTAAACGATGTTATGTCATATATCATAAACAATTATAAAACGTCAAAATCAAAATTTTAGATTCTTTTTTCCAACATATTGTGCAGGTATAATAAAAAATAGCGTATGATACATGTGTATAAGAGCCATTAAAGCACTCGTGCCTTTAAAAGCGCTCCGCTTCGCGTCGCGCTTTTAAACTTGTCACGCGTGCTTTAATGGCCGGCTTATACGCTTATATCATAATATACTATTTTGCACGATTATGATAAAGTATATTAATTACATGTTATAAACAATAATGATCTAACTAAATGCCATTTCGTTCTTTTTCATGAAACGTTTTGAGATTATGGTAATGTTTATTAGTAAATTGGTGAAAAAATACATAAATATTTCAACATATTATGGTGTACTCTAATAACATTTGTAAGTTCTTTTTGAATAAACCAGTATTTTATTCCTTATCGAAGTCACAATATTTGCCTGTTATTGACAATACTTACAAAAACAGTTAAATATCAAATCGCTAGTGTCTCTGAAACAGACACAATACTCGGCGCGCTATTCTTAAATCATATTCGGACAGATGACGTCATAAAATATAACTAAAGAAGCTTATCTAAAAATATCAATATAAAGACAGATATTGATGCATTAATAATAAAAAGATACAAGATATTTTATAAGAAATGGTCGCGAGAAGTATTATGGTAACCAAAACAGATTTTACCTTCCGTCACCTTTCAGTAAGGAAGGTATTGTCTTTGATCGAAAAATAATAATAAATTCGATGGTGAGTTTTTGATGAATAAGCACGTTTTAGGGTCGCTTGAATACGTTTTTTCTATTTTTACGATGTCTGTATGTATATATGCGTTTGTGTTTGTGTGTGTGTGTGTGTGTATGTGTGTGTGCATGTATGTATGGTATGTATGTATGTATGTATGTATGTATGTATGTATGTATGTATGTGTGTGTGTGTGTGTGTGTGTGTGTGTGTGTGTGTGTCTGTGTGTGACAAAAATTTCGTCTGCTATAACTCTAATACTAGAATTCAAAAAATTATTATTCTTTCGTATTCTTCTTCGTTATATCCAAAAGAAGAGCTGATTTGATTTTGGTTATAATTGGTCAACCGGAAGAACCCTTGTTTGAAGATTTTACAGTATTTATTGAAAAAACCATGTTAAATATAATTTTTTCACATTTCATGTTATTATAAATATTAAAGAATATGATATTCTCTATACGATATGTACTGACATAGAACTAACGGAAGGTAATGTGCTGGCTTCATCAGCCTTTTTAACTCTATATTCGTTTAATATGAAGTATAAAATGCATTAAAATCGTATAGAGAATAAAATGTTCTTTAAAATTTATAATAACTTTAAATGTGAAAAAATGATATTTAATATCGCTTTTTCAAGAAAAATTGTAAAAATCTTAAAATTAAGGTACTTGCGGTTCACCAATTATAATCAATCTAATCAGCTCTTCATATGGATGTAACGAAGAAGAGTACAAAAGAATTATAATTTTTGGAATTGTAGTATTAGAGTTATCGCAGACTAAAATTTTGTCACACAGAAACACGCACACACACACACACACTCACACACACACATACACATACACATACACACACACACACACACACGCACGCACACACACACACATACACATACACAATCATCGTAAAAATAGTAAAATTGTGTTCTAGTACCCTGAAACGTGCTTATTCATCAAAAATTTACCATCGAATTTTTTGACCAGATACAATACCTGCCTTACCTAAAGGTGACGGAAGGTAAAAGTTATAAAGAAATTAAATTTCATAAATTAGCCAGCTATGCTATAACTTTGGAAACAGCTGCTTGGCTGCTATATTAAAAAAAATTCTGGAATGGTGTCAGTGTCAAGTGCAATTGACATAGTATGTTTGTGTTATAATTTTACTGGATAGGATCTGCCAGAAGGTAATGTATGAAATGTAAGAAATAGAATCTTTTGCAAGGAACTTTCTGTGTGAAATTTGTACACAATACATACAAGTGACGGAAGAGATAATGTGCTGGTTACATCAGATTTTTTTGAGTTATGACCACTAGTAAACGCTGTTTACAGTGCAAATATATCGTAATAAGTAAAAGGTAAACGAGCACAGCTCGCCATGGGCACAGAAAATATGCAAGCAATTTTGCATATTTTCTGTGGCCATGGGTAAAAAGTAGAGGTGATACGTTTACTTATTTATTTATCCAGTAAAAAATACTAATGAACAGTGCTGAGTTCGAATTAATGACATATTATTTGTTGACATACGAGTAGTCACGAATGTAGGGATTTAATTTTGTTATAAATTGGAATATAAATATGAACATCCACTCACTTTTAAATTCAAAGACGACATAAAATTATAATAATAATTATAGTTATTAACGTCATAAGGCTGATATGAAGCAAATGACAGAGGTGGTTGAATATTGTAAAATCGAGACGATAGCCGAGCTTTTACAATAAACCGTGTTTGTTATTTGCATATCGGCTGTGTGACGTTCAGTATTTTTCGTAATAACATGAAACATCTTCTGAAAATTATACTTTCTATTATTACAGCTTTTCATAGCACACTTCATGATGCGATTTTTTTAGATACACTTGTTTTTTAATAATTGTACTGTTATAAAAAATAACGGTCCTGGTAGTTTTGACGCATATATTAGTTGAGCATAGAGTGTTATTAAAGCAGACTTAACAGTTAAGAAAAAATAAATAAGCAACCTAGACATTTAAATCCTTAATATTTTACGTTAAAGACAATCTTTAGTCTCCATGTAAATGAGAATTGGGCTCCTGTTTTATGAAACTAAGTGATAATATTTTTATATTTGTAATACAGAAATTGTATATGTTGTTTGTCCATTTATGTGTTCCGGCTCGGCTTTTCATTATAATCTGCCTCTGTAGATTTAGTGTGTATATTTTCAACATTTTAAATTAGCTGTGCGAAAAAGCATTCCATCTTCTATTATTTATAAACTTATTTTGTTCTTGTCCTCCTACTGTATGGGAAGCATATTTCATTGCCTGAAATTAGGATTACTGGCAAGCCCACGTATGGCATTATTATTTTAGTAATGTTGTTTTTAAATTTAGATAGCATGTCTGTGTATTTTGTCTAGCAAAACACAACCCTTCTTGCGCTATTCTCTTTTTTGCAGAAACCCAAACACACCCTTTAAAATTGTTATTTTCTATAAAAAAACGTATAAAAATATTTTGTTTTTCATTGCGCGAAGAGGCTTAATTTTTTAGTCTACTTTTTTGTTAAGTACGTGTAAACATTGTTATATTTAATACGAAAATCTTATAGGGATACTAAATGGATTAAAGGGGATAGCTTAGATATTGTAGATATATCGCCTGTTTATAATAATAGTGTATTAAGGCCAATAATTATACAAACTTTACAGGGAAGACAATTTTGTGAGGCGAAGTCATCTTTTCAACAAACGTATGTAATTAATATTTCTTTAATTTTTTTAATTTGATTGTTACTAAGAAAAATTGTTAAATTACAACGGCATTAGACAGATTAGAAGAAATGCATAAATTTATAATATGGATATTATAGAAAATACTGTTTTATAATGCAAACTTGGAAGTTCACATTTTTTATTCTCGAAAAATTTGACCATGTTATTTAAGATCTATGATAATTTTACTAGCTGCACAACACGAAATAAGGTATTTAACAAATTAAACTACATGGGAACATTAACTTTAAATGCCAAGGAATATTTTTCTATAAAATTTCATTAAATATATTTTTGCCATGTTTAATATAACAAACATAAAATGAATTTAAAATTAATTTAATTGTTTGCAATATTCCTGACGTTAGCACACTAAACAAAAACCAATAATATTGTTCAAATAACAAGCAAATAATTAAATATATTATTATCAGGTCACGTACAATGCAACAATAATATGTATAAATATTGAAAAGAAAAACCGACAGGATTTTTTTCAAAGATGTCCGATCAAGGTATAGTCTTTATTATGAGCGAATTAACAAATTAGCATACATTTATCTCTCTAATTTGCGATGACTAGAAGCGTGTGCGATAAAGATAGATATAACATGCTTGTCTTTCAAAAATCCATATTGTTTCGACAAAGTTAGGACATTAAATTTTAAAATAATGCTCGTTGTTGCCAATAGTTTTGCTGTAACGTAAATTCAATTATTAATTCAGAAAAATTACCTTGATTCTTAGCCGTATATATAGCGTTATTATCTGTCAGTGTCACTGACAATGTGTCAGCATCTTTTCACATGTTTGATTTGCTAATAAACTTACCGTTGAATTAGTTTCTTGATACGGTACTTGTATGGCCATAAGTCAGTATCAAGAAATGTTGTATTATCAAACAAATTAAATTAAATATAAAATGTAATTTAAAATACCATCAGGCACTAAATGATTAACGTGGGCAAAAATATATGAAATTTATTAATTGTATATTATATAGTATAAAATTGTACTCGAACCCAAAGTCAGAGTTGAAAAATTCATAGCCTTGGATCAAAAGATTTACCATCCCGATAATACAGTGACGGAAAAATTTACCCCTATTGCACCCGCATAAATCATTTATACCAATATTTAAAACTAAAAATATTAGTAAATCTAAGTTAAGGCACTAACTTTCTTAGAAAACGGCCATTTTTTGCAATATATATGAACAATTTAGTATTCATATAAATATATTAAATTTAGTCCCAAGATGTCCACACTACGCCCGCACCATAACTGCGCTGGGTCTTTGATATAATTAAAATTTAAAAAGTCCGTGTATACATTTTTCTTATATTTTTGTATTTTGTAGATTTGGATTAAGTAGTCAAACAAAAACTGCAAATTCCGAAAAATAAAATGTATGTTTCTTTTAAATTCATTTTGTGGTTTACATTTCAAACCCTAAAGAACACTGCAGTGAGTCAACGATTAGGTAAAATGGGAGATAGAAACGCGAACAAACATTTTATAAAGTTAAGGAAGGTATTGTCTTTGGTCAAAAAATTCGGTTGTGAGATTTCAATAAATAAATAATACGATTTTACTATAACTTTCCGCCACCTTTAGGTAAGGAAGGTATTGTCTTTGGTCAAAAAATTCGGTGGTGAGTTTTTAATGAATAAGCACGTTTTAAGGTCCCTAGAATACGATTTTACTATTTTTACGATGATGTCTGTATGTGTGTGTGTGTGTGTGTGTGTGTGTGTGTGTGTGTGTGTGTGTGTGTGTGTGGATGTGTGTGTGGATGTGTGTGTGTGTGTGTGTGTGTGTGTGTGTGTGTGTGTGTGTGTGTGTGTAACAAAATTTTCGTCTACGATAACTCTAATACTACAATTCCAAAAATTATAATTCTTTCGTATTCTTCTTCGTTGCATCCAAATGAAGATCTGATTAGATTTTGGTTATAATTGGTCAACCGGAAGTACCCTCATTTGCAGATTTTAACAGTTTTTCTTGAAAAAACTATGTTGAATATCATTTTTTGACATTTAATGTTATTATAAATATTAAAGAACATTGTATTCTCTATACGATTTGACTGCATTTTATACTTCATATACAATGGATATAAGAGTTATAAAATTATAAAGAAATTAAATTTCATAAATTAGCCAGCTATGCTAGAAACAGTTACTATATTAAGAAAATTCTGATTGAAAGATGTCAGTGTCAAGTGCGATTGACATATTCGTAGTACATTTGTGTTAGGATCTTTTTGCTCGAAACTTTCTGTATGGAATTAGTATAAAATACATTCAACTGTCGAAAGGTAATGTACATACAAGAAATTTAGAACCTTTTGAAAGGAACTTTCTGTTTGGATTTTATAGAAAATACATACGCATTTACGAAAATTCTACCGGTAGATACCGTATCTACTGACTGTGTTCGAAAACACGAGCGGTAACAAGTTACCGTGTTCAAAAATTGTTCAATATCTACCAGATCCATCTAGCGGATTTATGAAAAATCTAATCTCAAAAAAGGTAGTGATGCAAAGCGAAGCACGCGCGTTAAAAGTGGAAATGTGTTCAAAGTAGGACTCTGCTCAGTTTGTTAACTACGTCAAATTTCTAACCTATTTTAAATTTTCAAATTTTTTCGTAGGTTATGGATTTACCCTGTTTACCACTTGCGTTCTTAAAATATCGATTCCGGTAGCTATAACCTGATAAAAAGCTGTTTCCCGGTAATAGTTCACCGGTAGAATTTTCGTAAATACCTCATATAACTGACGGAAGGTAATGTGCGGAACTGGAACGGAACTGATTCGCAGTTCAATAACTAGTGTCTTCTGTTGGCTACAATACAACGTGAAATACTAACTTGTTTTATTATTTCAATAAAATGATAATGTATGCTACTTTCAACGGCATTCATATACTTTGCAAATTAATCACTAATAGTAATATTTTTTGTCCCTTTTTAAGCAAAAATAATAAAATTATTATAATCTACTTGCGCGTAGACAATATACAAAGTTTAATCACGTAAACATCATTTTCTACGCGTGGACAATGACGTATTTTACGTAATATAGATTACATATACAACCCTGGATATGTTACCACGCTCTATTTGATAGTGAATTTCGAACCATTTAGACACACGGCCAACAAGGATATTTTTTTCGTTGACCCTCTAAAGAAAAATGTGTAAAGTGTGTAAATTGTTAATTCCGCCTTGAACGTTCTCCGCTCTCCCTTATCGCCGGGCAATGGCAGTTTCCGAACAAAATTCTTGCTGTAGAAACAGGCCAAGCCGTATTTATATATCGCTGTGTTTTACAACTGCTTGTTATCAGCAACGCAGCCATTTGAACCCGGGCCAAGTGCTCAATACTCGGCGCTGAGAGCACCAAGTCAGCACGGCCACAGAACGCGCATGATATATCTGCACTCCAGTAAGTAATGAATGTTGGGTTTAGGCATTCATTATGGAACATATTGTTGCTATATTTTCTGGATAAATATCTTCTAATATATCAAACATGAAGGAGTACCTGACATAGGATTTAATATACGACAGACGGAAAACGCATACGTAAACAAATAGTGAAATCTTAAAAAAAATGCACAACAAGATAAATAAATAAATATATCACCGCTGCTTTTTACCCAGGGATGTCTGTATATGTTTACCTTACATGGATTACGGTAGATTTGCACTGTAGACAGCGTTTACCAGTCGTCATAACTCATAAAAAATCTGTTGTGCCTAGCACTATCGCCAATTTTATTGTATCGTATAAAAATAATTTTTTCTACTCCTACTTGAAAAACTAATCATTTCTTCACAATCTGCAAAATGGATATGTAGGCAATACTAGTTAACTGAACGGATATAATTTCATATCCATTCTAGTATGGATATGAAATCCACGAATCACGATATGAAATGTCACATTTGACAAATCAATGTTATCCTTTTTAGATTTGGCAATAACTTCAGAATATAGAAAACGAGTGTGAAAGTTTTAATAATATTCAAATGAAGTGTAATCATAGAAAAATTATGTCATTAAAAAAGCCTAGGAAAACAAGTACATAAAATGACATTTATTAATAAAGTTCAATAATATTTCAAATTTCTATAGTTCGTATTTTCGTTTTTTACGTTAGTCGTAGAAAAAGTATGCTGTACTTGAGTGGAATGTCCATATCGCATTCGGATTATTGTGCTTAAACTTCATCCTCATGCGCTACGTATATCATATCCACTCAAACAAACTACTATTCTCACCGTATTACTTTTTTATTTCAGTAAAATTATCACGTGAATCTTAGTATATTTTAAACCCTTTTTGATTTTTAATGCTAAAAGTAAGTTGTCAATTATAAAACATTTGAATTTCTCAACATGTTTTCTTGTGGTAGTATGAACAGATTATTTTAAATATTATATTCATTTCTAAATATTCAGAACATATAATGAAAAATGTTGTAATACTAGACACAGAATTTATTGATCCCTAATACCAATAGTTATATTAGTTCCACGGATACGCGGCTGTATTTTTACCTCCCGTCATACCATAGGTAAGGCAGGTAATGTTATTGGTCCAAAAATTCGGTATGTGTGTGTGTGTGTGTGTGTGTGTGTGAGTGTGTGTGTGTGTGTGTGTGTGTGAGCGTGTTTGTGTGTGTGCGCGACGATTTTTTCCTCCACGATAACTCTTATAACAAACTTCCGAAAATTTCTATTTCCCGAATTTAAGCTTTCTACAGACAACCGAAAGTGATACTTCAGTTTTTAATGAAAAATTATATTTAAATATAATCCAAAACTTTTCAATTCTAGTATTTAAGACTTTCATATCAGGGAGAACAACATACTAGATTTTGGCTTAAATTAATAAACCGGAAGTGATACTTTACTTGACGCTCTGAACAGATTTTCGTAAAAAATATATTGATATATATCAAAACGTTAAATTTGGTATTTAAGACTTTTAGATTTATAAGAACGACTTGTTAGATTTTTTCTAAAATTGATAAATCGGAAATGATATTTTACTTGAAACTCTTAACAGATTTTCGTGAAAAATATTTTGATATATACTAAAAAATTTCAAATTTGGTATTTAAAACTTTTACGTTAATAAGAAAGGCATATTACAGATTTTCGTGAAATATATATATATATATATATATATATATATATATATATATATATATATATATTTATAAATTTGGTATTTAAGTCTTTTATATAAAGAGAGTAACATATCATATTAGATTTTGGCTAAAATTGATAAACCGGAAGTGATACTTTTAAAGTTCTGAACATATTTTCGTGAAAAATATTTTGATAAAATTCAAAACTTTTCAAATTTGGTATTCAAAACTTTTATATTAATAAAACCGACATATAATATTTTTTTCTAAAATCGATAAACTGGAAGTAGTACTTTATAGAAAGCTATTAACAGATTTTTTTGAAAAAATATACTAATACATGATCCAAAACTTATCAAATTTGGTATTTAAAACTCGATTTTGACTATATTTATATAATAAACCAGAAGTGGTACTTAATTTGGAGCTCTTAACAGATTTTTCAGGAAAAACATAATAAAATATAATCTAAAATTTCGTATTACAGACTTTTCTATTTATTGGAACGAGAAACTAGATTTTGTTTACAAGCGATCATTCAGAAGTGATACTTTACTTAAAGCTCATTGCTATTTCAAACATGGAATTGACGGGAGGTTATGTGCTGGTCACATCAGATTTTTTTATTTATTTAATGAATCCTTGAACCTCTATGTGAAATCTATATTCAGGGCATCCTTTAGTTTAGTAGTATTACAAGCTTTTCTATTCTAGCATTTAAAGATAAAATGGTAGTTTTTTTCAAGAAGCTTTCAACAGATAAATGTAACAAAGTACACTTGTGGTTTAGATTAAATGGATTAAATAATACTAGACGTCTGTCATACAGCATTTGTTATTGCAAAACCGACGTTTCGGTGTTCACTTAAACATTCGAGAAGGTAAGATCTTACATTTTTATAAACATAAATTCATAAACACATTCCTTTAAACATTGAGTTGAACAAATATTATATAAAAATTCGCAGTTTCCCAAAAAGTTATTTAGCACGAAACCGAAAGTAACTATGCAAAAAAATTAGGAAGATATGCATTTCGCCACATAATTTAAATTCATTAAATTGAATACTTAATTACGTAATTATTTGCAAAATAATTGGAGAAAATAATTCCGAGATATTTGGGAAAAATAGTTCCGGAACCCGTTTCAGCTCAGGACAAATGTACCGGAACAGCATTCTGGACCTTTCCGGTCCCTATATACACCACTGGATACAAGTTATCAATCACACTCTATGCGAAGGACATAGAGATTATAGTGGATACAGAAAACACTATATATTTTATCCTACAGTTTCTACTTATATGGAAACTATCTGGAATGACAATTGTTCCTTAATAAGCTTTTCCTGTATTTATTGATGCAAATTATCAACATTTAGTCTTTACGAATAACCTACAATTTCTAGCGAATTCTATAGAAATGCATACGGTATTTTCAAATCATAATATGTATACAAAAATTTTAATAATAATATTTCATTTTTTAGGTTATTTCAGTCTTCAATTAATTATAATAATAATCATCCAAAGTTAAAAGTTCTCCGAAATAAATGTTTTTGTTTTTAATTCACATGTTTGATAACATGAACTCCTTTAACACATATCGTTCTACATTTCGTGAGTGGGACATATTCATGTAAATGTACACATTTGTCGCGTGTGGTACTTACACTTAATTACGTGAGAAACACTTGGAGCCGCTGGGTATTGAGTCCGCGTATAATGTCGTGACACACGAGAGACTATGATTAAATAAGCTATTTTGATTTCATCTACGCAACCCGTATATGTATGAATTAATCTGCTTTAACTTCCAGTTTGATTTACACGTGTAGCTGTTGTAGGGATTACCATTAGTCAGAGCTAATTCAATTTCCACAGCCATAGTGGCTCATTAGGCCATATTATTCAAAATGATCATAAGATAAAAAGTTATAGGGACACATATTGTAAATTTTGATTTTTCTCAGTATACGTAGGTACTTCTTAATTTCTTATTTTAAAATATTGAAACTGCTGGTCGATCACTTTTCGTTTATGATATAATTTATTTTTAAAGTTTTCCAGTTTTACACTCATTACCCAAAAATGGATTCATATAGCATAAAGGAGACAAACTCATTCAATTCTAGGGAAAAAAATATGTACCTACATATACGAATTGTCAAAAACTATCAAATGGATTTAAAAAAATATATAAATATATTTTTAATTTTTGTAATATTTAGTTTGTAAATTAGATTAAAGGCTGTATTATACAGGTCAAGTTAAATTTAGTTCCAGAGTAAATTTACTTTAAATGAACAAATGCAACGGAACTTTTGACTGCAATGATTTAAATGTCATAAGAACAGAGAAATTAATTTGAATTTGTTCATTTTATTAAATTTACATGTTTGGTGGCCGTGTGCCTGAGTATCTGGTCGCAAATCTGGCAAGCCGGGTTCGATCCCGACCGATAAGAAAAATTATTTAGAATTTTAATTGACACAAAAGTGACCCATATGGTGCAGTCTGTACGCCAGCAAAGAGTGCCCGTGAGTGGACGCCTGGTAAGCGCCCCCACGTTACGGATATGCCATCATCATTACTGATATCTGCATACAAAGCACCAGCAGGTAATATGTCATGATATACAGGCTGTTTCCTTTAAAACAACCAACCCTTTTTTGGCGAACTAATGACTTTAGAAAAAAAATGTTATATTCAAGAAATGATCAAGAATGAAGGGCTAATTTATTAATAATAACAAACCGAAAATTCGACCAGTGGTTCTCAAACGGCAGCACAAAATTATATTTTTTTAAATAGTATCCTACATAATTTTTTAGCCCATTAGATAGAAAGTTTTTTTTCTGATTTCAACGATATAAACATGATATAGGGTTATATAACAATTATTTCGAGAAAAATGGTATTAAAAATAATGTTATATTACAATAGGCTATGCAATACACAGGTACATAGACGTCTGTTGCCTAGTTACGTTAGTAGTAAACCCATTTTTTATTACATTATTTCTAGTTTTTAATGTCATTTTTCTCGAAATAATTGTTATACAACCCTATGCCATATTTATATCGTTGAAATCAGAAAATAATATTCTATTTAAAGGGCTAAAAAATTATAAAGGGTGCCATTAAAAATAAATTGTTCTACCGTTTGAGAACCACTGGATAAATATTCGGTTTGTTACTATTGATATATTATCCCCTTATTCTTGATCATTTTTGGTATAAAACATTTTTCTCTAAAGTTGTTAGTTCGCCCAAAAAAGCGCTGGTTGTTTTAAAGGAAACACCCTGTATATTTTTTTATTAATTTAATTTACAGTGGAAAATTTCTCTGGGCAGAGATTTAAAATTGACAATATAAATCACATAAATATGCGTATATTCGCATCAAAGAGAGCGTTTACTAGGTGTCACCTCACGGGCTCTCAAAGCTGTCGTGCAAAGAGTAGCAGAAGGGTCACATTTGTGGTATATATAATTTTAAATAATTTTTATTGAGAGACGTTGATTGGAAACGAATCTGGGGCGTCCAAATCACAACCGGTCATTTAACGCCCACAGCCACGCGTACTCAAATGGCAATATGTTTATTATTCGGGGGGAAAATTGTCACATTTTTTGCATGTGCATATTATGTGATAAAATAATAAAAGGAATTTGAGTTTTAATAAAAAATTTCCGTCAATGTGTAACAAGCAGGGAATTATGACATAAATAATTCACACAAAATATTGATTTTGAACTCATTACTAATTTATTGCCCACAGGGTAAAAATATTTTGGATTTACAAATGAATATGAAAAAGGAATTGAAAATTTAAATGTAATGATACAAAATAATAAGAGGCAGCAAATTCAATATTTATAATTTTATTCTACACTAAATAAGTATAACTTTAGTTATAAATGAGTTGAAAATGTCTACTAATTGAGTTTGTTCTATCACGACTTTTTAGATGCGTTCTGTTACGTCTTCATTAACCCTTTTATGCGCATGTTTTATTCATTTACTGCCAAATTATCTAAAATCAAATATTAATTATTTATCATATTACATTCCTAAATAATTACTGTCCTATTCGAGGTTGGCCAAATACAAAATACATTCCTACATAAAATGAATCAAATAATAAATTCCAAATCACTCGTTACGCTCACTTATAAAAACAGGATATGTTTGGATATTTTCCTCACACCGCGCGAAAATTGTCGTGCGTATGTGCTGACAATTGGTACATATCACAGACCAGAGAATGAATCTGACAGTCCGCGGATGCGTTCATGTACGCGTCCGAAGTCTGTTGGAACAAAAATACCGATGGACTGTACGACACTCGGTTGGAATGATATTTTTGAAATGCACATGCGTCTGACGTATATTTGATAATCCGGACTAGCCATAAGAACAAATGTAATGTAACACGTTCATACTGGATAGAATTCAGAGATTGTAATATAATCTGCTTGATTCCAAGGAAATTTATATTTAAGATAATTAAATTTTAATATAAACAGATTGAATCAGTGAATGCCAAAAATATTATTAATAATAATTAATGAATTTAATTTAATTGTAAAGTTTCTGAAGCTGTGAATTTTACTAATTGGAAGGTTTTATTGGATAAAAAGCTTCAAATGTTGTTTAAAGTTGTTTATTATTATAACAACCAAAAGACGACGTTTCGGCACATGGTTATGGTCATTTTCAAGTCTGATACAAAAAGGAAAATATAAATATTATGAAATAATGTTATTAGAAATATAAACTTACCACATAAAGTGAAATTTATATTCATTCAAATTTTATTGAAATTTGAGTTACATTACAAAACGACTTTACAACCCATAATTGAGTTTGATATTTTTGACAACCACCTGCGCAGGTCGGTGAGTCAACAGCGACTAAATATAATTTTTTTACAATTCTGTACACGAAAGTTAACAAAAGAACAACTCATGACATCTAATGTGAAAACAAGAAACTGAATGACAACACGAAATACAAAAATTATCTAAATTTTAGGGGTATTGAAAAGTTATAAGCTAAATTTAAATTTAATTCATCTGTAATGGCTTCAAGTGGTTGGTGAAGGTGTTTGTATTTCTTTGATATTTGGTTACCTGCCGGAATACCAGATATATTTAAAGAGTTTGAGTTATTATTTTAATTCTATCGGAAATAGTTTGTTCGAATAATTTAAGGGGGTAGTTGTTGTTACGTAATGTTTGAATAATTAAGTTAATATTATCCGTATGAAAAGACCTATTAAATTTAAAATGAACAATTTTTAATGTGCTAGTGAAGGAACAAGCGATTGGTTCCAGTGGTGAAATTCAAAACATTTAACAACCGATGCGTTACAATTGCTATTATTTCTTGAGTAAAAAAAACTACATAGTAAGTAAATACAGTTTTAAGTAACCAATACTTTTTAAAATTGTTCGCTCGAACTGACAAAACAAACAATTGGGTATTCTACTGATTTTTTTAATAATTTTTGTCTGATAATTTAGCTCTAGGGTAATGGTCAAAACGCGTTGTTTAAATTCAAAATAGTAAGCGAGATTTGTGATGTTAAACATTTAAATTATTAATTATTAAATGTTATCAGCAATTTTAGATTCAGAAGCCCAGTCAAAATATAATTCTGTCTCTAGAAAGTAAAACTTTCTGTCAACGTCGTAAGCTAAACTTTACACTTGTTGATAAATATGTTTTTACTTGTATCGTAAATAACTGTCTATTATTTATTGGATTAATATATCAGATAAATGATCAGTATTAAATGGTAACTTATTAAAAATGTAACTTGAACTAATCTATCCTAACCAATTAGGTATAGTTATACCATAATATGCTCAACCTGAAAAAAATTATATTTACTAACCATTTATTTTACAAAATACTGACCAAATAAATAGAAGTAAATAACGTGCTGCACTATCAATATATATCGGTATTACAGAAATTTATGCGAAGCACATTCCCAAAAAACAACAAACTTACATGAAGACGCGGTTTCAGTTATATATCCTCCTGAGACCCGAACTTTAGAAAATGATAAATTGATGTTTTTTTTAATGGATTGTAGTTACAAATATGTACTAAAACACACTGTAATTTTTTGAAATTTTTATTCAAATTTTTTAAACAAAAAAAATGGTGTCCATTTAATTGGACATTAGGTCTTTATCAGTTAATTTATTTTTTTATGAAAATTATAAAAACAGTTATGTTTGCCAGTGATACAAAAAAATTGATTACATTTTTCACATAAAAATTTTGTTTTTTTGTCGCATTTGGGATTTGAACACCTGGGAGAGTTCTTAAGCTCAGATTTCAAAAGTGGGAGGTGTTGCCTTTTCCTCATACTTGCATTGTTGCTGTTTGGTAAGGGTGGTGTCGATCGAGGGGTTGATAGTGGCGAAAGTAAAAATCCTTTTGGGTTTTTCCTGGTATGAATAGTTCTCGGTGTACCAATTTCATCGCCGCTTTCCTCACCGTCTTTCGTTTCTAAAAGCGATGTAGCAATTTTGAGTTTAAAGTCGAAAAGTTGCATGATGTTTTTACGTCTATCACCAAATTTTTGGCGATCACTTCGATACAAAATCCATGAATTTGCTATAGCCAAATCAAAAAAATGGAAAATTGTTTTAACAGTCCATTTATTGGTTCTCGCATTTATGCGATAGTACGCAATCATACGATCTACCAAATCGATTCCTCCCATGGAATCGTTGTATTTAGCCACCATGTTAGGCCTCTTTACCTGAATAAATTTCTTTTCAGTTTTAGACCATCTCTTACATTCATCTGCAGGTTCTTCTTGTAGACAGTTAGAAGCCAGTAAAACTGCTTTCATATCGTACCATTGAAGGACGTTTATTTTATTGTCGGATCTAACATTTTGTTCTGTGGTTCCTCTACCTAATCTTTGTAAAACTTTTTCGTTAGTGAGGTGGACAGAGGCTGGTATTCTTGATTTCATAATTGTCCCTGTACCATGAAGTTTCCTTTCCAATAAAAATTCCAGTAAAGTAATTGTGGTAAAATACCTGTCCATGTAAACATGTGATCCTTCCTTTAACGTCTGAATGAGTCTAATTACTGCGGAAGGACCCAACCCCATTTCTTTAGTTGCATCGTCTGGAAAAGTATTTTTTCCTTGGTACACTTCGAAATCAAGGACAAGTCCTGATGGAGCCGCGCATACAAAATTTTTCAGACCTTCGGGATTCGGTTTTCCACGAACAAATTGTTTGACTCCACAGACACCTGTAAATGGAATCATTTGCTCATCGATGGCAACCGTATTTTCTCTTGGCAGAGATAAACACGTCTGTTTAACTTTATCCAAAATCGGTCTTACTCGCCACAATTTGTCTTTCTGGCGATAATTTTCTGAAACTTGTCCGTCAATTACTACCTTTAAATGACTTCTAATAGCAAAGAATCTGTCTCTTGTCATTGTTGATGCAATTGTATACACTCTTGTGGTTTTTGCCCAGTACATTTTAATCCGGGGATACTTTAACACTGACATCAAAATGACTATGCCAAAAAATCTTTTTGTTTCTTCCACTGTTAAATTCAAAGCTTTGTTGTGGATCAGCATGTATTTCACATTTGTAGCTTCACAAATATTATTGAAATCCCTCTCGCCAAAGTACATAGTAAAGTAATCGAAAGCCGTGAAATTTATTCTTTCATTGCTGGTGTCATCTATTACTGAAGTTTCGAATTTAGTTCCTGAGAAATGATCACATTTATTCCATGTATACTTTGACTTACAAGTCTTCTTATTTGCTTTCTTTGGCAATTCTTTTGGAGCTTTTCTAGGTTCGTTTGCTTTTTTTGAAAGCAGATTACCATCTTGAGCTTTTTTAAAATTGTTTAATTTTTTACTTAATAAACTTAACGGTATGTCATCATCTTCGTCATCGTCAGTCTGCTGAATTGGAGTATCTTCGTTTTCTTCCCCTACATTATTCATGTCTTCAGTTTCGTGTTCATTTAGTTCTAATTCTTCCTTGTTTCCTTCTGTTTCATCCTGATTCACCTCTGATTCTAGCTTACTTTCTTCCTCTTCATTAACTTTCAGATAATCTTCTTCCAGCTCATTTTCTTCCACAAGATTTTCGTTCAAATCATCATTAGCGTCTTCTTCGGAGTCATCGGACAAGATTTCTAGATCAGATGTATCGGCTTCTAGTAATTTTAATAACTTATCATCGTCTTCACCAGGTACCAAATACTTTTTTTCGCCAAAAATAGCTACAAGAATAAACATAGTTAACAGATTTTTGAAACATGAGGTTAGGATTATTTTGCAAAAAAAATCGTCATTGAATCCTAATGTCCATTTTAATGGATAGTGTTAAATAGTGTTAATAAATAAATATAAAGCATATCTCTTATAAATTTCAGTAAAAATTCTGGTAACAAAACAACAATACACACATTTATGTACTTAACAATTAATAAAAGTGCTTAAAATAATTTAAAATTAGTTCTAACCTTCAAGAGTATTTTTCCTAAAAGCAGTCATGGTAAAACTAACAAATAACTGGCATGAACACATGTGAACTTAGCTTTTACCTACTAGATGGTGTCGCTGTAGTGTCCATTGAGATGTACAATCAGTGCAACTTGGTATATTTTCGATATCACATTCAGAAAAAATTATAAACTGGATGTCCATTTTAATGGACAGAGGGTCTTAGGAGGATATGTAACATTTTTGCGGAAATCTATTTTCCAGAGAGAACAGAATAATAATAACATTCTCATTTCCTCTGACACTTATCTTCGTATAATTTTTCATAACTACATTAAGTTTTAATTGTATTTCCTTACTATTTTACCTATACTCCCCGAAAGTCAGTGCTTGTCCACTACTTCTATTTCTCTACCCTAAGTATGTTATAAAAGTTTAGTATGGCTCTCCTGACATACATTACCGCATATGGTGAGTAGTTAGACTGGTTGGTGAAAACTCTAACGCCGTGTGTGCATTAAACTCGGAGTTTAGTGCGAATACCCAGGAAATTAATTGGTTTGGTAGCGACTGGATTTGAATGCGGTTAGTGTAACTAGCTGATAATTATGGCTACTGTATTCCAAGTATGTACAACTTGTATGTAAGTGAACTATTCTAAACCGAGAAATACTTAATACAGTCCGGAGAATTTGCAAAACTATAATTAGATCTTGCAAGTATTCCAGCATATTATGAAAATTTTAACC
The DNA here is from genome assembly GCA_963082715.1 of Harpalus rubripes. Classification (NCBI taxonomy): domain Eukaryota; kingdom Metazoa; phylum Arthropoda; class Insecta; order Coleoptera; family Carabidae; genus Harpalus; species Harpalus rubripes. The sequence goes on along the minus strand of OY720449.1, from coordinate 28,387,680 downwards.
ACCACGTCATGAAGTCTAATTTTACAAGAAAATATTAGCAACATTGGTGAAATTTTATTTATTGTTGTGAAGGATTATAAAAATTAATGTAAGTATTATAATGTAATGTTAGAGTATTTAAATTTAAATATGTTAAAAATAGACAACATTTGTTTTACCTTCTACTCAATGCTCATAACGGTGCTGAAAAACTTTCCCAATATAAATATATCATCACGGCATATTAACTATTGCTGGGTGTGCCAGTCTATTTTAACAAATAATGACATGTTCGTTCAGTGTGGACGTTTACCACGGAAACTTAATACTCAAGACGATATGTTCCTTACCTAAAGGTGACGGACGGCAAGAAGAAGATTAAAGTTCACAGTAAAATAGAAAACTCATTTCGATATAAAATTTTTACTGCACTTTTAAAAGTACAAGAGATTTTTATATCGATTTCGTTTATTATTTGAAATGTACATACAAGTGTTAACTTTCTTTTAATTGTTGTTGTAATATCAATAACAATAGGCAGAGCGACAATTGAAGCTAATATTCGCATCATGCATTTAATATACAGGTGTTCGAAAAATAGGGGACTAAATTTGGAAAATATATTAATCAAACCAAAACAAGAAAATAATCCTAATATACCCATGTCCGGAAACGAACCATTTCGGAATAAAACAGAGGTGGTCCAATAGGACTTGAATCCGCTTGATTTTTATTTTTGGGGTCATTTAAAGAGCTTAGTTTATTCGCCGCCCATTAATAACGTAGAGGATTTGCGGCAAGAATCATAGACTGTTGCAATAGTACAAGACTAAAACCAGGAATATTCGAACGCGTTCGACAATCCATGAGAAGGCGTCTAGAATGTTGCATGCAAGTTCAAGGAGGACATTTCGAACAACTATTGTAATTTTGAGAGTAAAAAACATTACTAAAAATAAAATTTAAACAAAAGAGTGTTTTATTCCGAAATGGTTCGTTTCCGGACATGGGTATATTAAGATTATTTTCTTGTTTTGGTTTGATTAATGTATTTTCCAAATTTGGTTCCCTTTTTTTCGAACATCTGTATGATACGCAATCCTACAGCAGGCATTTTTAGCTACCGGATAGTGCACTATGGTAATTATTTTTGTATGTTAGTTGTCAGAAACACACGTAGAACTAAAATATATGTAAGAAAACTCTTCCCAGAAAAAAATTCCGTTTTAGAGAAGTCTCTGTAGAAATCTCCCTAATTTCCATTTTTAATTAGTGCAGAACTGACTTCGCAATTTCATAAATTATAAATTTAAAGTGACATATTTCCTTGTAACAGTTGTTGACATGAACACCAATGGTTTCTATCGGAATATAATCTCTGGCTTTTCGATTGAATGTTGCCGATAACTTAGTGAAAAGTCGGAAAACTCCAGCCTCTGGAAATGTTAATTCGAAGGAGGAGACTTGATGAATAGCCTCGGGAAATAATAAAATTAATTTAGCACTGTAGGCTGAAGAAAAATACTGTATTTTATGTAAATGAGTCCGTGTCATTTGACATCTCACTTGGGATGCATGAAATTTATTAAGGATGCTGGTACGTGCAGAATGCTGTGATATTAGCTTTTTAAATATATGGTAGATTCGAGCAGGATATGAAAAAAGCGCAGGAATCACACGTGATTTATTATATTCCAATCTTGAAGAGTAAATCATCATTTTAGTAATAAAGAATGATTCATTAAATATCTAGTGCTTTATGTATACTATAATAGAGTAATTCCGGGAAAGATGCCGCGACCTGAGAGATTACACAGAGCTAGAAGTTTTCCTACAAGATTATGAGATCATAGTATATGACGCTTATGACAATGTATAAATGTCAATGAATCGTACTTTTGCAATTTTATCGATAAAATTATAGAAGTTATTACAATTTGTTTTTTTTTTGTATACGAAAGTTTTTTTTTTTTGTATTTCATATACGAGTATTTAGTTGTAACGTTAATGTACGTTGGTTTTTATATTAAGAGTCTTATGTTGTTTATTTGACTAATCGGTATATTTGCGGATTATGAGCTATTTATGCATTTTGCTTGCACTACTGCAAAATTTGAAAGCGTGTAATATCACCCACAAAATCGGGGGGGATGACACGAACACGAATTTTTTTATACAAACGACAAAGTTTTGTTAAATTATTCTGTTTGTTTTAACGAAAAATTAGTACAAATATGATGTAATTTGCTGTTTCTTCATTTTTACCTTCCGTCACCTTTAGGTAAGGAAGGTATTGTCTTTGGTCAAAAAATTCGGTGGTGAGTTTTTGATGAATAAGCACGTTTTAGGGTCCCTACAATACGATTTTACTATTTTTTCGATGATGTCTGTATGTGTGTGTGTGTGTGTGTGTGTGTGTGTGTGTGTGTGTGTGTGTGTGTGTGTGTGTGTGTGTGTGTGTGTGTGTGTGTGTGTGTGTGTGTGTGTGTGTGTGTGTGTGTGTGTGTGTGTGTGTGTGTGTGTGTGTGTGTGTGTGTGTGTGTGTGTGTGTGTGTGTGTGTGTGTGTGTGTGTGTGTGTGTGTATGTATGTATGTATGTGTGTCCGTGTGTGTGTGTGTGCTGAGAGCTGATTAGATTTTGGTTAGAATTGGACAACCGGAAGTACCCTCATTTGAAGATTTTAACAGTTTTTCTTGAAAAAACTATGTTAAATATCATTTTTTCACATTTAATGTTATTATAAGTATTAAAGAATATTTTATTTTCTATACGGTTTGACTGCATTTTATACCTAATATTAAATGGATATAGAGTTAAAAAATTATAAAGAAATTAAATTTCATAAAATAGCCATAGCTGTGGAAACAGCTACTATATTAAGAAAATTTTGATTGAAAGATGTCAGTGTCAAGTGAAATTGACATAGTGTGTTTGTCTTATAATTTTACGGGAAATAGGTATAGGATCTTTTGCTTTCTGTATGGAATTTGTATAAAATACATACAACAGCTTTAAGGTAATGTACAAGAAATAATAATAATAAATATTTTATTTCTGCAGATACATTACACTGTATATAGAAAACGTCACAAAATAATAATTTTCTGTATGAAATTTGCATAAAATACATGCAACTGCCGGAAGGTAATGTACAAGAAATAGAATATTTAATTTAGCAAGGAACTTTCCGTATGAAATTTGTACAAAATACATAGAACTGACGGAAGGTAATGTGCTGGCCACATCAGATTTTTTATAAAATAAGCGGGAATCAGAAATTGCGGTGGAGGCTGAGAGGTTATTGGTTAGCGAAAGACACAGGAAAAAGTAATAGAGAGATTGAAAAATAGACGGCAGATAAATATAAGCATAGTAGAATTATAGAAGAAGTGGTAGTTTGAGGCCATATGGGACCACTGGAAGCAGAAAGCAGTAAAAAACCAACGAGTGGGTGAAGTGAACGTGAAAGCCGTGGAAGTGCAGGCGAAGAATGTGCAAGATACATAACCAGACCGTCCAAACCACCTTATTTATAAGATAAGTTATTTCAGATTATACTATTCTCTAAACATGTTCATTTTATTTAAGATGCTTGTGATTTAATTGTGTTGCTATTAACTTAACAAAAACCGGTTTGCTCTAATGTTACACCCTGAATCATATAAAATTACATTTCTTGGTGTAAACAAATAATCCTTTTTATTTGCTCTTTTGGCATAGTGTGTTACATTTTTATGCTATGTATTTTTGTTGACTTTTCATAATTTTTTTGTAATTTAACTGTACCGTTTGGGTGGAAGAACAGCATTTGGCTGAACCCCGCTGTAGACTCTGGCCAATAAAGTTAATTAATTATTTAAGAATGAATTTATTTTTAAGTTTTTATTCATACTTCATAAAAATATATCTATATACAAAATAAAGTTAGAAATGTGTGGCGAAGGACGATTGTGTACGAATGCATTTATTCCATTTTTATTTTCACTCTGCGGTAACAACATAAAATATTAATTTTAACTGTATATAAAAAAAAAGTTTTATATTAATAACATAACAAAATTAAGTTAAACATTACGGCACAGTTTACTCCGGACTAAACATTGTAAACAACACATGTTATGTAATGTTATTTACAATTTTTAAATATATAGGCACACAAAATATTAATAACTTTTGTAAACAATTTGTGTTGAAAATATTTGATAGCAGCATTTTTAAAAGTTATTAGAAAAGTTAATAACATTTGTTATTAACTTCTGTAAAAATATTCGTTATTAACATTTGTTACTTTTTTCAAACATGGTGATTAGATTGTTACTAATTTTGTTAATAAAAGAAATTTTGTGATCGCTTTAGGGGCGGCCCAGATTAAAAAATGTTGGTAACAAATGCTACTAACACATTATTTTTAGTGTCAACTGTGCTATTAGCATTCTATTTCCCGCCGAATTGGAGAAACTGCCAATAATAAAATTAGTAACTTCATTAATAACTTTTAAATTTTTATAAAATTTTGTTAATTAATTTGTTGTAGTTTTCTATAAATTTGTTAATAATATTTTTTGTTACATCTAATGTTATTAACATTTTGTTATTAATTTATCAAGACGATCAACTTGCAAATTGCTAATTTACGTTGTATATTTCGACGTCGGCTTCACTACCCGATTCTGAGCATCGGTTCCAATAGCCGGATCCAACGTACAGTATCCCTACCCGATTCCGAAGAATGGTTTTACTTTCCGGATTTGAATACAGATTCCATTACCCGGTTTCAAAGACCGATTCCAGTTATCCAGGTAGACGGATAGTTTTGAACAGAATTCACGATAGCTTGTATAAAATTTCTATTCACTAACAACGTAGGTGTGTTTACGGTATTAAACGTCAATGTGCATGTTTCATCTACTGTGCAGTGTAAGCAGAAAACAGTGTTTTGGTTGGTTAAATGATCGATGACGTAAAATGTCGACCTGTGTTATTTCGGTCTGACGATTACACCTGTGAATAATGTGCACCTAAAAGTTTAGCCTTATATTTTTGTTGAGTAAAAAGCATATTATTACTTATATAAAATATTAATATATGTATTCAACTCTCTTTTTTAAGTAGTCCGATAAAGATTCTGTATCATGAATGAATTATTAACAAGTTGGTATACATGTATCTCTCTCAAATTTTTATTGAAAAGAAGTGCCCTATATGGCTGAATATAACACGCTAATAGCCGAGAGAGACAAAAATATTAATAATCACTAGAATAATTACTAATTTACCTTAATTCATAATAATAAAAATACCTGACACACGATATATAAATTTAATTTGATGCACATGCGCAGATTAGTTTAATTTGCGTTTTATAGGTTATCACGCTTTACATTTTGGACTTCACTGTTGTCACATCATCAATTGCCATTTGATAAGTTTGAGGGTACAACAAATTATGACAAGATTTCGACAGTTTCATGATTATTACCGAATTCTTCCGATTACCTTCTGAAAAGATGAACGTAACTTAATGATAGCTACAATTGAAATTATGTTTGTAATGATCATTAATATAATTGAAATATGACATACGAAATGTTAAATTAAGAATTAGAGTTTAATTATCAATAGCATTCGTCGTCTGTCTCGGCTATACCTTATTCCATTTAAGCCATTCAGTATTGCAGAGAATAGGGAATAGTTTTGACCTCTCTGATTGGCTGATATTGGAAAGAAACTGGTGTACCCAATGTAATTTCGGCTACTAGAAACTGGCGCTGATGCGAGCGCCATCCGCTGAATGGCTTAAATGGCGTATAGTATAGTTTCGGAACTTGATATTGTTTCGATTAAGTTGTGACATGCATCTTAAATCGTTGCTCGTTATTGACAATACTGTCGCTGCAACGTTTATTTGTTATATTAATTGGATTTATAGACGTGCGTATAGCATTATTTTCTGTTGGTGTCATATCTTATTTTTCACGTTTGGTTTCACATTTGCTAATAAACTTATCAGCTGACTTATTTTTTGTAATTTGGATGCTTTTTTTACAGTGAAATATTTTTATAACAAAATAAAAGCAGTTTCATACTTAATCAAAAAAAAAAAAACTAAGTAAACAACACTAATCAATTTCACAAAGTAGTAAGAGTTAAAATCTTAATTCAGATAATTTGAAATTGATCTTGATCAAAAATTTTTAAAAATTGTACTAGCTTTTTGTAAGGATTAATAATATATTTTTTTCAGAAACGAGACACGCCTTCTTCTGGAGACTGCTTTAGGAGAACTGTAAGTCCAAGCTAATTTTTGTCAGACATTTATAATTTAATTCTGATAAAGAGTCATTTAGTTAATAGGAAATATATCTTGATGCAGTTCATAATATTTTCATTATGTAAAAGTGCTGTGTGAAGTGAATTATGGAAGCAGGATCGACGGAGCACAGTCGGTATTCGTATAATTACTAGATGCACTTAGCGAGACATTGCGAATCCGTCTCGTAAAAGAAAATAACCTAAATACATAATTTATATTCATTACATTAGTAACTTGAATCTGAGCAGAAAGCATCTTCGACATTTTGACGCTGCAGAAAGAGGACATTACTTATGCACGCCTTTTAGCGGATTACTCGATAAACACTGCATTGATAGAACCTAAGACAACTATGAGTACAAACCCCTCAGCCAAAACATATTACATTCTAAAACACTGCAAACAAATTAAACAATAAATATTACAAATGATATTATATATTTGGATTGTCATACATAACTTACAACAGATAATTCACAAGTGTCTCACTTTTTAATTTTCTGGAGTATTGATTAACTTTGATTTAAAATAAGTTAGAAAAGCAATTTGATGGCAAAAACTAAATTAAAAATTTATTCCTTTTCAAATAATTAATTAAATACGCCGTTTAAGTGTTTATAATTGACGTTATTTTTATCGTAAATCTTTGATAAAAAATGACAGATATTATAATACAATTGCTACATTTATATTTTAAATGGTAAAATGTACACATATAGGCTAAAAATGAATGTATATTATAGTTTTTTTAAGACTTAAACGATAACTAGGGTCTAAATTTCAATATCACAACAAATACTATGAAGTACTATCTGCCTAAGGCTTTGGCCGTAAGACGTAAAGGATAAAGGCGAAACTGCCGGTCGCGATGCTTTGCTAGTAAACGGTTGCTACCAGTCAGTATCCAAAAATAGTATTTTAAATAACAAGTGGCTAAACAGTGCTCATTTCATGAGCGAGCAGTTTAAAGAACGGGCGATAGCGAGTGCTTTAAAGCTTACAAATGAAAAAAAGCACCCTCTAGTCACGAGTTATATACATCATTCTTTGCAACACCACAATCTTCAGTTATACAAATTTAAAATAAATTTTAAAAGAAATATGTCATTTTGATGAAAAATGCAAGATACTTTAATTTATTCACTATTCGCTCTTTACACTTTATTTACTCAACAAAACAATTAAATACTTACAACTTTTTAAACTTCAACCTTGAATACAACAATGCACTTAGCAAGTAAAAAAAAAACATATAGTCTGAAATCACATTGTGACGACAGATGTCACTAATGGTACTATTTCAACACAAACTTAACCAAAAGGAAAGGAAATCCCACACCCGATTATGGGTAACAGGGATTTGGAGAAGAAGAAGTTAGGGATAGATAATAGCAAAATATATTTTGATATTAAGTTCTTAAAAAAGATAGAAAATGAGCAAAAATGAGAGTATTAGTGATATTGGCGATTTTTTATTTCATAGTTATTTTTTTATGTTACAGTTATTTTTTATTTCACACTTTTCTATAATGACACATTTTAGCCATTGAAAAGTGTGAAATAAAAACAACTAGAAGGTGGTGTTGCAAAAAATAAATTAATGTGAAACAAAAATGTCCAATTTAGTCATAATAGAACTATTTGTCTTTCATAATATTATAGAGTATCACAAATCCAGAAACTACTTTGCGAATGCTCTAATTTAAAGTCTTCAAAAGATTGGTAAGATCATCGGTACATTTGCATATATTAACTAATTAGATTTAAACCATCCAAACTGTGAACACGAAATAATTCTATGAGCATTTAGCTTTGTTCGTCACCTGTTTTTAATATAAATTGCGTAGAAAAGTAATTTCGTGATTACATACTACACAAAATATTTATGAATTATTGACCTAGTTTCCTTCTAACAATTCTGAATCGTGTGTTAAACTAACCATAAATAATTATAGTAATCATAGCAAATTCTAGTTCCTTACAAATATAAATAACTGTTAAACGTTGCTACAACAAATAACGAATTGAAATCAACGAATTAAACAGCAGGAAGTTGTAGATATATTCAGATGTATTTCGTTGTCTGCCAAGTTCTCGTGCTCACAATCACGGCGTAAAAAATGAGCCGCTATTTTTTGCAGTCACAGACAAAAACTGTGGAATGACTTAGAATGCCGGGGATATTGTACTGATTTCCATTTCTGGGGGAGATGACGAAATATATTGAAGCTTTTGCTTGAAACCACCCCAACGCAAAAGTTTAGATTTGAATTGTAACTATTGAACAAATTTTCACCATTTCTCAGTTTTCTTTTTGTTATTTCTTCATCATTATAGATATTCGATATCAAAATTATTACCTAGAAAACTAACGTCTAGTGATCCATAGAATATATATATATATATATATATATATATATATATATATATATATATATATATATATATATATATCTGATTGGTGCAACAGTAGGAATAAAAATAATAATAATAATTATTATTATTATTAATATTGCCTGTGGGATTTTTATATATCAATATGTAGCAAAAACCACATTTTTAATATGCTTATTATTTATTTGTCCTAGATAAATAATTTTTAAATAACGTAAATTAAAGAAAAAAATTGTATATCTTATGCGGAGTAAAACTGACTTTTTGCGGCTCGTCTCTACAGGATGTCCCATGACGAGCTTACGCTATCGTTATTTTAAAAACCATTTAATATTATTTTACGAAATTTGATATCTAGATGTTTTCCGACATACCCATTTTAGCTAAAATGTTCTCAAAACAGTAGCACTTCCGGTTTAACCGGAATGTTGAAGTTAACAAAATTCAAAAAACCTCAATTTTTAAATGGAGCACCCCATTTTTATTATGTAAATGAATTGTTCGTTAAAAATAAGGGTAGTTTGTGTAACATGTCCTATTTTGAAGGTTGAAAGATTTTTAGTAAAATGGAAAATATTTAGATTATATTTATTTACATTAGTTATTAAATTTATTTTAAGTGGGCCATGCTAGTAAAAGCAGAAAATTATGTTTACTACCTATTTATTATTCATTTTAATGAATTTTTATGAATTACTATCATAGTAAATGTAAAATACGCAGTAAACAGATATAGAAAATATAACTAAAGCTAAAACAAAATGGTCATAGCTAAACTAAACTAGACTTGTAAACAAATACTAACGCATGCAATTTAAATATTTTCATTTTACTAAAAATCTTTCAACATTCAACCTAGGACATGCTATACAAACTACCCTTATTTTTTAACGAAGAATTCATCTAAATAATAAAAAATGGGGTGTTCCATTAAAAGATTGCGTTTTTTGATTTTGTTAACCTCAAAATTACGTTCTTGTAGAAATTACAATTTTCAAAAATTGTTATTTAATAATTGATATTATTGTAAACAAAAGCATTCTTTATAAAACTGTTTTTTCAGATTATAAAAATTCTTTTCCATTTTTGAGATATAAAGTGATAAATAGTAGCCTTATTAGTGAAAAAATCAAAAAAGTCTAATTACAACTGAAGTGGTTAATTATGAGCAAATTTTTTATGGTTTCATATGTAAAATTTTCTGTTGAAATCAATGGTGAAATAAAAATATAGCATTCTATTTAAAAAAGAAAGTAAGCATCTACTTCCGGTAAAACCAGAAAATATTTTAGCTGAAACGAGAATGTCGGAAAATCCCTAGATACCAAATTTCGTAAAATTATATTAAATAGTTGATGTATAGTTGTTGGCCTTTGCTAAACGCACGTTCTACAGACTTATTCAGATTCGTCACGAAAAGTATCACACATTAGGTCCATATAAATATAATATATCTACTATTTTTTAAATTAAGGAAAAAAGATATTTTTTTGAAAGACATCATTTCTGTAGATCATTTTGACAAGTTACATAATTGTAATGGCAGTAGCATAATCATTAAAATAGATTTAAATAATTTTCTATGTACACGAAAAGTGAAATTTTTATTTATTCTTTCTTTATGATGAATTTTTTGTAGATAGATTCAAATTTATGTAGTCGTTGGCGTTTGAATCCTAACGAACGTGCTTGTAATTATTCCTTCATTAAATATTGAAAATGTAAAACGTATCTCGGTGCAGTATAATTCTTTCCGTTTAATGAAATTGTTTCCGAGCGCTATGCCGTACAGTATGAAGTTTATTGAACGCGAGACGTTAAACGAAAAGTCCAGTAAACCTGCGAACTTTGTGTTTGCATACATAGAAGCCGAAGCCGTATCTTCACTACAATTTAATATGCAGCCATTTTCTCTCTTTCCGCATAAGAAAACAATGCCTCTAACTTGATTAGAAGCCCATGAATATAGAGATAATTGTTATAAACTAGTTTCACGTACGGGATATAATTCAAACGGAGAATAGATATTCCGAAACTGTTCATACTTATGGAAATGCGGAATCGAATCTGAATGGGAATACGTTCACATCTTTATAATATTTTATACCAAGACTAACGTGTTCGACCATATATCGTAGATTGTATTACACAATTTTAATATAAAGCTGTTATAGTCAATCGCACGTTTCAGTAGACATAGTGGTAGTAATGGCTCAATAAAAAGAGCCATTTCAAGATACTGCAAGTGAAGATGGCAAAGCAGGGCAAAGAAATCAATCTATTGGATTGTTTCATAATCGAGAGCGTTTGATTGATCTTTGTAAATTTTAGAAACAAAAGAATAATTTCGAAAGAGACCGTTTAATTTTGTAAAATGTAATTTCGCAAAATTATTCCATCTAGTGACCTTGCATATGAAACAAAACGTTTTTTAAATTTGAAAATTATAGAACAGTAAATATACGGCAGATACCGCGTTTCTGTAATATATTATTTGTCTTCTGTTTTGTAGAGAGCAAAATTTGAAATTTTCTAAGGATACCTTCTATGTTAAGGAATAAATATAATACAAATTATACAATATGGCCAACTTTACTACAGCGTATAGCTTAAGTAAATCAATATTGTATTCAATTTTTTTTGTCATCGATCCGAACAAAAATAAATCGGTTTAATTTGTAATATGTGCATTGTAAAAGCAATCGTCAGCAATATATAGATGAAATATTAAATGTGATAACGGCTTTATTTGTCATGTGTGTGTAAGAATAACTCCATTACCTACTATAGTTCCATCAATAATTACAATATTTCGATTTCCTGGTTTGTACCGACAAGTGATTCGAGTTAGTTTTGCCGCCATGTTTTGTGACGTCACAATGCGGTCTAGCCAAGTGACAGATGGACAGTTGTATGTATGAACAGCTATGTTTAAAAGAGCCAATGGCTGAGCCTCGAAATTATAGTGAGGGAGAAGAAATTATTGATTTCGGACACATAATTACAAATGATCAAAAATTGGTTGAAGGAGATAAAAATGAAATAAATATTTTTGCTTTGAAAACACATTTTAACAACTTTTAAAGCAGAATTACTCAAATTGACGTTTACGTGTTACAGTAACATCGTCCCTACTATACGCTGGCCGCATTGTGACGTCATTTTTAAGAGCTTCATGAGTTGGCGAGCATTTTTCTTGAATCGCGAATATTCATATGAAGTCAAAAGTTCTTTTTCACTTTGAAGCTTTTAATGTTTTTTCTTGAAAAACGCAATTATATATTGTTATTTTAAATATTAAAGGATTTTATTCTCTATGCGGTTTGGCTGCATTCTTTCTTCGTATTTAATATATTAAAAAATTATAAAGAAATTAAGTTTATTAAATCGTGCAACCTTCGCAGCAGTTACGATGTTAAAATATTACTAATTGAAAGAATGTCAGTACCAAGTATTTTCAAAGGTGTTTTTTATTATTCAGAGTGCTTACCTACGGTTACATGGTAACCGCATTTTATTGAGCACTCCGAGGACGGTTACATACCGGTTAAGCCGCTTCCTTTTTACCAAGTATATCAACTCCGAGTAGCCTGCCTCCGCGATGCACCACCTTTAAACAGGATCAAATAAATTCTCAACTGATCCGAATGTCAAGTCAATGTGACTGCTATGTATTTTATCTTGTTTGTAAGCATTTGATATTAATCTGAGAGAAATATAAAAAATTAATTAGTTTGAAACGTTATATGTTTCATTACCTCAGGAAATATATCCATATTTCTACACCCAAATGTAAAATAATTTATTGTGTCAAAAAACAAATCACCATGGGCGTCCGCAGACTTTTTTACAAGGTGGGTCGAAATTTTTGTAGGAAGAAAAAATGCGCCGCAGGCGAATTTTTAATAATTTTCAAGGTCATACGTGTTTTAATGCAAAGTAAGATAATATAGAGTTCTTTACAATGAAGCAAATTTAACAAATTCTTAAAAAATTAAAATCAATATTTTATGACGAAAATGCGTATGTACGCTCTAAAAGCGTAGAATTTCCCCTTCTACTAGGCTTTATGATGCGAGATGCGAGCATAAGCAATATCTACAGAAACAGACAATCTGAAAATACAATGTTGCATTAAATTAAAATATTATATTACTGAGTAACAATATAATTATTCTATTGAACTGCTCAAAATAAAATGTATAATAATTAAATGTTAATTAAATCGCGCTCCTCACAAAATACGGCAACCCTAATCATACGTAGGTACTTTTAATATAAAAAAATATGCAATGTCTATTCAGTATTTAATTTTCTATTTCTTTATTTCTATATAACAGTAAAATCGATAATTGTGAAAGTTTTGAGAAGAACGTGATCATAAAATGATTAGAATAAACTACGGCATATTAAAGAAAATACAACACCGAAAATAATGTAATATAATAACAGTACCTAACATAATTTACTCATTCTGACACTTCAGCTATTTCGTACTTAGTAATAGATAGTCTGTAATAAATTTTTGATTAAAATATAAGAAAATATTACCAATAATTATTAAAAAATATAATGATACATTGAAATGAAAAAATAAAATTATAATTTTATTTTTAAAAATGGATACAGTCCATAAATGAAAGGGGGGTCAGTCGACCCTTTCGACCCCCCCCCCCTGTGGGTGCCTATGCAAATCACATATACAACAGATTGTAGCTACAAGCGAATTTTTCATATTATTATGTTATAAATATAATGCTGTACCTATATGTTTTATTTTCTACTTCTTGTTTTTAAAAACATTGTTCTTTTTATCAGTAATTCAGTTCAGTTCAGTACGAGGTAAAATCAGTTCATTTTCCCCCTAAAAAGAAAGCGCCTTAATTTATCTTTTCTTGCTGTCATTTTGACAGTCGGACACTTTTCAATAAATGTAAATATGGAATATGTGAAATTTGTTTTTAAAGTATCTTGTATTACGGCTATACGCCTTAAATCAAATATATCAATACAAATAAGAAAAATATTTGACAAAGGTCAAATAATTAATTTGACAGTAACGTCTATAGTAACCGGGCAAATGTATTTTATTCACACCGGCTATCTAGCTTACTGCGCGGTTAACCATATGTAATACGGCTGCTTGAATAATAAAAAACGCCTGTTCGCGAAATAATCTTATTGGAAACATATAGGCCAGTTGCATAAAACATTATCAGCTAATCATGTGTTTAACTGCACATTATAACCCTGTATAAATATTAAAAATACATTGGAAAATAAGTTTTGTCATCGTTAACAACGTGATTAAAATTAACAATGTTTTATGCGACTGGGCCATAGATTGGTACTCTGAGCACCCCATTAGGCAAACAACTATATACTAATATACTGTAGTCGAATGACTAGTTACTCACTTTCTTAGTCGGGTATTTAGTTTTGCACGACTTAATCCGCATGTCATCAATTGTAAGCATATGGTTTATAAATCGCAATACAAATCGAAACCTGCAACTTACAGTATATAATATAACTTATACCGTGTGAATATTATTGTTCATTAAAATTCGAAGTAAGACATTTATTTCGCAATAATAAATCAATTGAATAATTGAAACGTTGAGATGTACAAGAAAAAGATTCCACGTATTGGGCATTTTGAACTAAGATAGCCATTGTATATTACTCTTAAAGCCACGTCAAATGACTTCTAAAAGAAAAATATTCCTACATGGCAAATGTCTATAACCAAGCCAAATTTAGACAGGTGCCCGCAACTCGATTGCCATAGCTTAAGGATGTGTTCCTTAGGTAATTTTAAGTCGAAAATGCCATATACACTTATATTCGAATCTCAAAATTACATGAGTTATGAGCGATATTATATTGAGGAGCTCTTTGCAAAAACAACATTAGTCCAATTTTAAAATTTGGAATAATCAAAGACATAACTTTTTAGCTTCCTTACTGTTATTGATAAACACATTATATAATAGGACAGTTTTTTTCAGTCGTCGTACTAGTTTAGTTGTAAAAGAAAAATATTGCCCCAACTTTCTACTTATTGCTAAAACGGTGTAAGGATGTGTTTACCTCACTTAGATTTACATATTTCTCAAACACTACCATTAACGGAACCTTTCCCTTGTACATCTCACCGCTTCAATTATGATATGTATTCTCAACACTGACAGTTAAAACTTATATTGTGTCAATTTGTTATTCATCAAAAAGCGTAGTATAAATAATTATTGAGCAATAATAAACGAAATAAATAAATACGATATAAGTACAATGGATGAAATATGACTCCTTTTATAGTCCAAAAGCGATATGTTGCAATAATTGTCGGCAATCTTAGAAACACAGTCTTTGCAATAACAAAATGCACAATATAATACCAAGAATTAACAAAAGTACCAATACACAATAAAACACAAATTATGGACGCCAAAATCATCTCAATCACATGATTGATAGAATGACGAATATCGTTTCTATTTCATTTTTGCCGTTGGTTGAACGGAGATAACATGTACCTCTCTGTGGCACGCACTATAATGAAAAGCGAATAAAGGTCTCATATATGCCATGTGTGTACGACAAATATGCTAGATAAAAGTAATTATTGCATTAGAAATTGCTGACGTGGAGATCAACTCGGAGATATAGTGTATGTAGAATTTTTGTTATTCTTATTAGAAAAAAATAAACACGTATTATTCCTTTTTCTCAAATGAAAATAATTCTAAAAAACGCGATTTTTTATTTATATGAAAGGAAATAGAAGTAATAAAATCTAATGTTCGTACAAAAGAGATGAAAAATATTTCACGAGGTTGCGATGGTGCAACAAACCAATAAACTTTTCTCAATTAACTTGTAGACAATAACACCTGCGAAAGAGGTATTAATTTCGTTTTATATTCATCAATCTACATATGCTATTTGAGAAACAACAGGATATGTGAACACTATCATTAACACATTCTGTGAACTTATAGTAAGTTTCAAAGTGGAACATATGAATCCAAACTAAATTTCGTAGAAATTGGATTGTGTGCGACGGAGTATATCCCCTGATTACCCTTAATTGCATTATAGACTGAGAGTTTCTTTATTGAAATAATCTGTGAATGATCGCCCACCTGTCATTTTGGTTATGAGTTCCAGTTGGGCGATCAACTAAAATCGGTGCAGTAAAATAGCGATTCCTTTCTTCCTGATCCTTTTGTTTCGCCGTAACAATTCCACATTGAAGCTCTCAGCTCCTCGCTCGAGGTCTGTTTGATTGATCTGCCGTCTTACTTACGTGACCCAGCGCGGGATGTTCGCTAAATCTCCCCGTGGCGTTTGCATCAGTTTTTCACGTCGTAAGCCACATTAGATTCGTTAGAGCGGCTGCGAATCGTGGATTCGACAGGCTTAGCGCCAACGACCAGAGGACGAGGAGTTAGACTGGAGTTGTTATTCCTCTTATCACAAGGCTATCGGGGCCGCGTGGCGCAAACCCTACCTCGCACACAATTAGATACACAAGATATCGATGCAAATTTCAACCAGGTGATAAGAAACCGTCATTTCTGGATCCTCGTTAGGGGAGATCAAGATAAAGTGAAGCAATCCGTGAGGCCTACGGTTTTTCTCCTAATTATTCGATTCCTTCGAGGAGTCATCGCACCAGATTTCTCTCAATTTCTTTAAGGCAACAGACGTTGCTAAAGATATGTTGACTCTGGTGCACGATCAATATTCGGCGCTTAGTAAAATTACTAGACAGTTAAGGTATAAGTTAATCATATAACTATTTATCAAAATTACAAGTTATTTGCTACTGTTTTAGGTCATTCATATAGACTGATTTCAGACAACAATATCAGCTCTAGAAAAAATTGCGGACAGACGCCTTGTTAAGTTCACAGTGTGTATGGCCGCATCACAGCCGCACGTCATTTTGGTGAACAAATTCGACCGCACGTAATATTACGTACAAAGTACGGCTGCATCACGGCCGCACCAGGGTATGACAGAATGTACAAATTAAAAAGTGTATATTCACGGCTGCACAGTGCAGGAATGCGGTGCGGTCGTGTATAAAAATTTATTTTTACTCCGGAAAAAATGAGATAATAATTTATAGAGGTGCTGCTGCAAAAAAATAAACAAATGAAAACTACAAGACTGGTCTATTTTTTCTCTTTTGTATTTATTATTTACGATATTTTATACATTAATAATTAATTATTGTTTAAAACATCTATTCTGTGCTTTTTATTATTTTATACTGTAATTTTAAATGTTAGTGCTTTTATCTTATAATTATTTAATATGTACTCGTATATGTATAACATGTTTATTTAATGTTCCATATGATGAAGAGTTTAAATATTAAACAGTGCTTTTTATCTTTAACTTTTAGAAGCAGTAATTTTCAAAAAGGCTAACACGAATAACTGCTGAAATTCAACATGGTAAAATATCTTATTCATAATTATTTATTATTTCATATTATTATATTCATAAATTTTTTCAATTTAGAAACTCTAATATTATGAATATTTTAATAATGTACTATTTAATTTTCACTGATAAATCCTTTGTTAATTGCACATTTTACGTCCAGCTCTCACTGAATAGATTTCTAACGGATGAATTCATAATGGAGAGTGTCATACCTTTTGCCTCTTGCTAACTTGTGAATATGTTGGCGGAATAACCAAAGATTATCCTCTGAACATGATGAGGTTGGTATGCATTGATTCGACATTCCAAGGAAGCAATGCGCGACGATGCGATCGGTAATGTTCTCTCTTAGCTGGAAATTCTAATTTGCTCTAGTCGGCTGCTACAGCTTGGACCAAGCCAACCGATTCGTACCAATGAAACATTAATTTTATTTTACTGCACGGGCATTGCAATGGAATGTTTACTGTGTTTTTAAATTAGGAATTTCCATCCGAGAAGAACACACTAAGAAAACAAAGTTAAGAATATTAGCAAAGAACAATTAAGTGGTTTAAATAAACGGATACTGCCAAAACCAACCAAGATGGCGTTTCATCTCAGGTTCAAAGTTTCGCTAGGGTATGAGCATCTAAAATTGTCCTAGCTTATTTCGGCCACTACAAATGGTGTTGGTAATACAGCAAACTGTAAATATGTCAACATTTATTGTGAATTGTGTAAAATATAGCGTATCTAATCTAACCAAACCCAACCAAACCTAACCTAACCTTAGCGATTCGGGCGAAGCGCTTTTAGGCGAATTTTATATATTAAAATATAATTGTCTTTCAGTGCATATTCGTCATTTACATTACATACCTGTGATGTGTTCGTAAAATATTGTACAGTATTTATTTGGTTAACTGTTGTTAACTACTTTAGTACCTACGTACAAGCACTGTGACGCTGTATTAACTAATAAACAAACTCGCTATCTGCTGCATAATTCAAAACAAATCTTAACATATTTACAGTTTACTGTATTATCAATACCACTTGTAGTGGCTGAAATAACCCAGAACAAATTTAGACGCTATGACAATTGGTGGTGACGCTGTAAAATTTGGGTGCTGTGAAATTTAGACGCTGTGGAATTGTTCGGTCAACGTCACGTTCAAACTCAACTTAATAGCTTGGCTGCGCATTTTACCGTTAATGATTTAGTGTCTCCCTTTATTCGCTTGGCAAAAACGTTTTATGAAACTAAACTGTATTTCAAACGATATGATAAACATAATAGTGTTATTCACAATTATGGTGTTTTATGTGTAATTTTTTAACAATTAAACTCTTTCTAATAAGACTTTCTATTTATAATATAAATTTTATATAGTAGCTTTCACTATACAATTATTTCTATCCTGCGTTCTTTTCATGTTCAATCAAAACTGTTGAATAAACGATATCATGATAAATGCTTTGTCAACCTTTTACTCATTTATTACTCCTTCTTAATTCTAACATTCTTCACGCAGATCCCATGCAAATCCTTATCATTCAGGAACTTTATGTATTAAATCATAAACCAACGTTTGATTTAATATATAGCGTAATAAATTCGCCAATATTGTGTTTAGTCGTTTTGAACTAGGTCGAGGTGAAAGGTCAGGAACCGGACATATCTATTTTAGTGTGAAATATTTGTCTTACTATTGTATTCCGCAAAGGTAAGTCCATTAGACTCCGTGTGTGGATATTAAGGGATTCACGGACTAAAACACTACCAAATAAATTTTAAACTTCCCCGTCTGTTTACTGGAAAATTACTAAAACTTTGCAGTTTAACTGTTAATTTTAAGCCGAGAGTGGCAAGGTTTACTATTATACTATTATTCCATGAATAAATTCTCTTTAACTGCTTAGTTCCTGCCTCACATCATTATAGTCTTATAAATCCATGCTGAAATTTAATTTTCAATGAAATTTTATTTACGGCATAAATATTGCAAAGAATGAGAATACATTCCTTCATTCTGTGATTCAGATTTAGATAAGATTGCATGAGGCATAAAATGTTATTGTTTTAGAATGTTATCCTGTAGGATTTTAATTAGTATTGTAGTAGTGCTTGGGTTGTTTTATGCAAATAAACATCGATTAATTTCATGCCTTATATTTTATGCAAGATCGATTCATTCTGGTGCAATCAGCTTCATCAGTTCAGTCGTTTTCGATACTATTACATTTATATTTTAACGAGAACAAGTAGTTCATTTTAATAGACATGGCAGATTCATAGAAACTAAGTACTGGTTTTATTGGAGCACGGGGTATCCCAAATCATATGCCCTACATGTGAATTTCGAGAACTATAAAAAATACGAAGTTGGTTAAATTAGACAAAAGTTGCCCCATTAGAGAATTATTTTATAGATGTATTGTTTTTATTTCTATATTTCTTAATAATACTAGATTATAATTTGTACCTCTTTTACGCAATCTTTTATTCACTTTTGAATGGCAATTCTTAATTTTCTGTTTATTATTGTAGGATTTCAAGCTGTGGTATCCAAGTTTTAGTTTTTAGTTTAACGCCTTAGTGGAAAATTACAACGATAAAAACATTTTTTGAAACGATATATAACTTATCTATGTCATTTGTGTCAAACAGAAAATATTTGCGATAACTATTGAATGTATAGGTTAAAAAAGTAAAGTACATGAGGATTTACAGAAATAAGTCTTCCTTTACGCTATTTTTTAAAAATTTTAAGTACCGTTTTCGAGCATTTAAATGCTCATCGTCAAGTACCGGCGAAAATAAAAACAAAAGTACACGCACAGGTTTTTTTTAAAGCTAGCGCGCGTTAAGTTGACGCAGGAACTGCGCACTTGTGAGTGAAACCCCTTCCCCTTTAAATTAATTTTAGATGTTGACGGAGTGTTCTCCTCGTTATAATATTAACATATAATAATTAATAGGAGTATTAAATTTCCATGCATACAAAGACAGTTTTAACGTAACGCGCGGCAGTTATACTGTGGTGTTGAATTGTTACAGAAAAGATGGGTACATGAGCCTTGATTTAAAACCATTATGCAAAATGGATCAGAATTACATAGACAGAGCAGTAAAATACTTATTTCATCTGAAAACTGATAACAAATTCAGACATAAATACTATAATGACAAAAAATTTCAAATTTAACTATGGTGCAATTACATATACAATTAGGATAATAAAATACAAAGTCAACGCTAAAATAAGTAAGACCTGAAACTTTATAATAGTTTCCAATTTTCAAATAATTCTTTCCTCTAGTTAACATACAATAATACTGGTACCAATAAGGAAATTAAAACACATATTTAAGAGTCAAAATGAGTATCAACGCAGAGAACGAATTAACAAAAACAAGAACTCATAAAAGGTTTTCCAAAATTTACGTGTTCAAACTCTCGCTTCATCTACTTTCTACCTCTTGCTAAAACGAGCCCTGCATCCAAATAGCTGAAATACCTAGTTGTCACAGCTTACTATCCGAGAGTTAAATTCTGTAATTGAGTCGTTGCACTTGTGGTAATATGGCGCTTGGCTTCTAAAACTTTCACAGAAGCTACTAGTCTTCATAGCTTAGAAGCTCAGATGATAAGACCACTACCTTGGAAAGACGGAGATCTAGATTCGAATTGTTCACAGTATCACAGTAACATTTCTAATGATTACTTACCATGATGTATTTGTCAGTTCATATCATATATATGAAGTTGCCAGATGTCTGAGCATTTAAGGTGAGAAATGATCCCGGCACTTAATTGTCATTTGAATTAAAATGAATATTGAATTGTGTTTATTTTATTCTTATTATTGGTTAGCATTGCACACATCTTCAGAAGTTTAAGGGGGTATTACACGTACGTAGGTATCTGCAACTGATTTAAAGAACTATTCAAAATACTCAACTCTTATTATGACACATGCGCTGAGTTAGATTTGGTTTGGTAACGTTTTTCTACACTTCTCATACCCCATTGTGGAACATCTCTCATTAAATTTATCTTCGTTTCCAAATATAAAATATGTATCCAATTGATTCTCCGTGGAATACATTTTAAACTTCACATCAAAACATACTCGTAAACGTGTGTATTTAGGGACTTTTAAGTTATATCGCGTATGCGTGCATAGTTTGCACGCACGTATCTGTAACTTGTGTACGAAGTATTCAAATATATTCGTAAACTAGTTCCATGAAACCAGTCTCTTTACCATACGCAAAAAGTTGCATGAAATAGGCAAAGTTGCAGAAAATCTGACAAGTTGCGCGTATGTGCTTACGTAAGATACCCAATTATCATAAGAATTGTTCCAGGCGTTTGTTATTATAGTCTAGGGCTACCTAGAAAACGGTACAAAATTTGTCAAAACAAGTTTTCTCTAACTATCATAATAAATAAAATATGCGATCTTTTCGAAATAAGCGAAACCGGGTTTTTGCCTGTAGCTCAAAAACAAAAGAAGATCAAAAATTCCTGTGGTGATTATTAAACTTATCCCGAAAAGTTGATTCAGTATTGTGCAAACAGTTTTGGTCTATCGAAAATATTATCTTTAAGAAAATATCGAAAATGAAACTCCTGTACAGAGATATTTTAAAGAACTTAATCTTGGATTGCAAAACAGCCGAAGGTGACCTTATTTCCCTGCAGTACAATGCAGCGTGTCATACGGCAAAAATTATTCAAACGATCCCAGGAGCATAAGAGCCCATTATTAAAATATATATCTTCTAGTCCAGATTTATTTTCTATCGAAACATTGTGGCACAATATGAAAAAAAAGAACAACCTTGTAAAAATCCAGCGCGCACAAAACTTCAATTAAAAGCTATCTTGAAGGACATGTGAGTTAATAATCTTCCAGTAGAATGTGCAGAATTTGTCGATACAATCCCTAGTAGAATTAAAGCTGTTACTACTAATAAAGTCGATATGATCCAATATTAAATACCGGGTGAACTTTTATGACTATTTCTTATTAGGTTATTTGAATAAATTTTTTTTTTTGTAAATTTGAAGTTTATATTAAAGTAAAAAAAAGAATGAATATGTAAACCCGCCGAATTTTTATGAAACTAAGCTCGTACTTTGAAAATCCGAGTCATAAGACAATAACTTCAACTTTGATATTCGATTTCTGGAGGATTCGAATTGAGGGTCTTTTCTAAATCTACAACACCCTTGTTTTCCAAATAAAAATGCATGCGTCTTATCGCCAGTGTCGGGAATTGTATCTAGAGAGAAAGCTCCCCTATCTAGTGGCAAATATACAAAACAACTTTAATAGAATAACATAAATTGTGCGCTTGGCAGTGCGGCGACCCTAGTAAAAAGGGAAAGCTAACTGAGACGAACGCATTTCCTACAAAGAGCCACTGCCCTTTCTGTCGTCGTTTACGCCGTAAAGCCGTCCATACACTCCAGCAGTTGCCAAAATAGGAGTCGGGATAGTATTTATTATTGTCCAATATGTGTACAAACGTGACAAAAAACACAAATAAGAAAAATTAAACAGAAGCACTACATGTCACGATCGTAGGAATAATGCTTGCCAAAATGTAAGTTTATTGACTTTTTCAACCCTTGTTGCTATTATCATGTAAGCAGATAGGAGTAAGAAACAGAATTTAATTTAACATTTTAAGAACACTTACATACAAAATAATTCTGTTAATATGTAATGGAATAAAAATTTATATAATGAGTTATTTATTGAGAGAAGTTACATACGAGAAAAGCTGTGAGGTTGCACGGTAACCGCATTTTATTGAGCATCATAAGATAACTCGGTTAGTTGCGGTTACATCAAATATCTAACTATGGTATGCAGAACGATTACTCGTGTGGTTAGTAAAAGTTTGCCTGCTTTAGTGTTTGATATAACTGACACTTTAAAATATAAACTTTCGAATTGATAATATTCATTAAATCCTGTGTCATTTAATCCTTTAGTGTTCCACACCACAGTACTTCAAAGTGTATTTTATATTTAATTTAATTTGTTTAAAATTACATTTTTTACCGAGTTTTGCTTCTAGACACTTACAGGTCGATGCGTTGAATTTATATTATTGTAGCATAGAAGATAAACATATAATTATATATTTGCTTTCTATAATATAATTTAGACAATATTACTTGTAAAATAATTGGTGTACATTTTAGAGATACGAATTTGATTAAATGAGCAAAATTGTACCATTTTATGTTACAAAAATAAATTTATAACAGCGGTTCCCAAAACATAAGATCCAACTTATTTATAGCATCATATAAGAAATATATTTTAATTTT
This sequence comes from Harpalus rubripes, assembly GCA_963082715.1. Classification (NCBI taxonomy): domain Eukaryota; kingdom Metazoa; phylum Arthropoda; class Insecta; order Coleoptera; family Carabidae; genus Harpalus; species Harpalus rubripes. The sequence goes on along the minus strand of OY720449.1, from coordinate 28,364,193 downwards.
TTTATTTGCTCGAGAATTTAATTCTGAATTCAACGATATAATTGTTTTATATCGCATAACGATTTTTTTAATAAACCCTATTAAGTTTTATATTAATTTTATTTATTTAAATATATTTATAAAAAGAGTGCCAAGTATGGAAAAAATTAAATCATGTTATATTTTACGTAGAATTAGAATGCCATGAATAAAGAAATGAATGTATTTTGCATGTGTTGACATTTAATAAAAAAAAGTATGAACAAGTGACAAAACACAATATTCACTAATTTCATTCATGGCATTCTAATTCTACGTAAAAAAGTAACATGTATTAATTTTTTTCCATTCGTGATAAACTTATTATAGTTATATTTAAATCAAATTAATATAAATTTTAATAGGGACCTTTCTCAAAAAATTCGTTATGAAACGATTACATCGATGAATTCAGAATTAAATTCTCTAGCGAATAAGCAAATAAAAAATATATGTTCCTATATAAAATAAAAAAGTTAGGTCTCATATTTTAAGAACCGCTGATATAAATTTATGTTTGCTGATATCAATAGCTTTGTAGTGCAAAATGGCACAATTTTGCCCATTTAACCAAACTCGCATATCTTCAAATAAAAAAGTTACCAATAGTGAGCAAGCTTATTGAGACACCTGTATATGTATATATATATATATATATATAATTTAAGTAATTATAAATTTGTAATTCTATATTTTAGTATATTACTCTGGAATAAATAGATATACTTGTAGCAAATTTTCGGTAATCCCATTCAATCATAGAGATTAAATTTCTTCACTGTTGGTATGCGCCGACTAATACACAGTTAAGCGCAGTAATAGCGTATCGAAATGAAAATCTGTATCTTAATGAGTATCATTCAAGTACAGATAACATACACATAATAGTCATATTAAAGCGTAGGAGTAGAAAAAGTTTCTTATAGTTTATTTTTCTTCTGGTACGTGTATTTGCATTATTTACTAAAATGAAGGCATTTGTCTAACCAATGCATCTCTGGTATTATAGCGGTAGAACTATTACTATTTCTTGTCTTGATTTCATTTAATTAAAGATTTTGCATGGATTAGAGGCTTCAACAGCACTAGAACGATTAAGGCAATAAAACAGATATAATTTCTGTCCCAAACTCTACATAGAAGTTAAGAGACGTCATAAATATTTCACTACTTCATGTGAGTAGTTCTTAATAATCGCTCTATAGTGACATTTTGTACTGAATTACCTATTTCTTTCCGAATCAGATACTGGTGCAATAGAATCTTTAAAACAAGCCAAACAAACTTTTGAACATTATTGTTACCGAGGAAACAATAAAAAAAGTTCCATGCAACACAGATCTTACGAATAAGTACAAGTAACATTACAAGTACCTACATTTTAGAATATAACATGAAGTGTACCGTTGCTCATGAATTGGCCGATTTATGATTACTATATGAAAACTGACGAGTATAAGTATTGAAAAGATATGAAGATAGAAGGTAAAAGAATAGTAAAAGTGACATTATGTAGAATCCCATGCGTGTTGCATGACATTTGCATGCGAGGTAGCTTCGGTCTCGGTCATATCAGCAAGATATCGACGCGCGTATTTTTAACTTTGTTAACCCTTCGAACATCAAGCGGAAAATATGGATATTACCCTGTGGAGAATATACCCGTTCGATCTGTTATTGAAGTTTTATTCTGATTTATATTCTTACCAACTTACACCAACGACAGATATTTTTCTTTATTTTCTAAATCATTTGACTGGATAAAGAACTGCGATAAATTAGCCCCAAACCGTAATGAAAGAGATTCTGAGAATGATTGCCTCGGAACTTATCAGGATTTAAATTGCCAACTTTTCATTTTCTATTTATAGGTAGTTTGGTTTCTATTTGCGTCAGTGAGGAAAAGAAAAAAAATGCGTTATTCACGTCAAAATCCTTATTGTATTATATACGTTTGCAGCGGAAATTAATTTATTCGTCCTTTATACTAAACATGTCTTCCATATTAATTATTCATTGCTGGTTTGTGTATTCAGCATTTCAAGAAAGGTTCATTTTCATTTCTACATTGTTTAAACCTATCTGCGCGACTCTGTATATAATAAAGGAAATTCCTTATTTCCTATACAATTAATATTTCAATATGTTTACTCTACTATATTACAAGATTAAAAATAAATCTTCTATAGAATTAACTATGAAACATTGATTTTTAGAACTTAAAAATTGGACGTCCAAATTGTCTTTGAACATAACTGAACTAGGTATCATATTATATATTTCTTTATTTTTTTATGAATTTGTAATTCACAGTAAATCATACTGCTACTGAATTAATGTTTAGAAAAATGATTTTTCAAGAATGTAAATCCATATAAAATTATTCTTTTTAAATTTTTCAGTAGTCTGTATTTTTCTCTAAATTTATATAAAAAGGGAACTATATACAACTGAAAAAATAAATTATAATACAGATAAATAAACCTCATCACCGCTATGATATAAGCATTTAACATGCACTTATTCCACCCAAACAACAAAACAGGCACGTTAAAAACGAGTTTTGTGCGTTAGGTAATTGATATATTTAGAAAATATACGATTTTAGCATATAAATTAACAAGCATGGTGTAAATTTTGTACACAATCATAAAGATACATGTCAAATGCCTAAGTTATAAGCGATGATGATGTTTTAGCGTGTATCCACAATTCATATTAGATACTTCACATTAAAGTGTCCGTAGATACAGCCTTTTAAAAAATAAATGGTACTTAAATAAGTCAAACCAAGAATAAGGGACGCCAGTTAACTCGATGTTCATATTTAAATTTTCAAATAATCGCATGCTAGGTTTATGTTTACCATGATTTAAATTAAGTTCATTCGGTTATCATTAACATACATATACTCAAAAATTTGGTCCTAAAAACTTAAGAATTTTATATACAGTAAACTTCGCATTTAACGTACATGGGATGTAACGTACTTTCGGTTATAATGTACTCGTTTACCTATCCCGTTTCCAGCTCTATTTACATTAATGCTATTTTTTCTGTTATAACGTACCGGCTTATAAGGTACAATCCTTATATAACGTACTATTTTGTGTATCTTTACATCGGTTCAACATCGGCTATTACGTACAACCGCACGTGTAAAAGGCGTAAACAATCTCATTGCGCAGTTGCTAGGTCAGTAACGCAGTAACAGTCGTTGAAGTTAGAAGTCGTATCAAAAATGTCTCAAACAAAAAAAAATGCAAGGCACTTATGCCCGGTTGCAGAAAACGAACAAATGCAACGCGATTTTTTGACAGCAATGATTTAAATGTCATAAGAACAAGGAAACTGATTCGAATTTGTTCGAATTGATGAACCGTTAATCGAACAATGCGTTGATGAACGTTTGTGCAACCGGGCATTAATCTTCAAGAAAAAATAAACATAATTAGAAAACTCGAAAGTGGTATGCAACAAACAGTATTATGTAAAGAATTAAACTTGTTGAAAACAACTATCTCAGGCATATGGACTTCTAAGCAGAAAATATTTCAAGTAGCTGTACGTAAATCTCTACCAATTAAAAAAAATTAGAAAGCCATTTTGCCAGGGTGTAGATACGTTATCAGTTGAATGGTTTAAAACTAAGAAATCATTGCACATGACATAAGCGATCGAATGTTTCAAGAAAAGGCTGAACACTTTAAAAGCGTCAGTGATGAAATATTAAATACAATGCTTGGAGTTGACAAACTTTTGTCATGATATGTATTTTATTGTAATAAATTTAATAAACCCATAAATTGCTTATAAAACCTTATTTCTTTTTTTAACGTACCCTCGGATATAACGTACCTACACTGAGAGTCCGTTCGAGTCCGTTATAACCGGGGTTTACTATATATATATATATATATATATATATATATATATATATATATATATATATATATATATATACGTTTTACGTGTTGCTTCCTAAGCGTACATTTTTATACCCGAATTTATTTTCCACGATGAATATGAGGAGGTACATTCTTTTGAATTTTAATTTGAATAATTTTAAAAATTTTATCTGCCGATAAATTAATTTCAAAAACTAAAATTTTTGACCGTTTTGTTATATGTACTCACTATAATCGCAGTTATGCAAAAATACATAGTTTAGCTAATAGTTTCCGTGTGCCTTTAACGAGCTAGGGATCAGAATATTATAGGCCGGAGGTACGGTAACCCAAATATGTTGCGGAAAATGAAATTAGCGGTAGTCCCTCCCGAGACAGCATGTTTGCATATATGTAACGTACGCAATGCGTGACAGAGGTCCTGCAGTTACACAGGTCCTGCTAAACAAATTCCTGTAACTATGTTTACATAAACAGCTAAACACGTGCAGGGGACTCTATGTAAACGAATTATATTAGCGAAATGAAATTTATTAAGCGTGCAAGACGCACGTGCTTACACTGTAAAACGCTTAAAAATAACAACGGATAAACAATCAGCACGAAGAGCGTCCATTCCGTTTCCAAGATACGGAACGCCATTTTGATTCAGAGAAAAGTCTGATACAGCAGAGTCCATTCAGGAAATTGTTATTGTTTTATTAAAAAATTCAATATTTTCCAAAAGAAAAGTGTGCTGAATTTTTCTTAATACTTCTATATTATTTCCAACTCACTACATTCCAGAAAGTATTGGAAAACTTCAGTATTATATATATTGTTTCAGGAAATTTACTTGCTAATCTTCTTTTATCCTTTTATATAAAAGAACCCAGCCCAATCCATTTACAATAATATATTCTATATTTAATACAATACTGACCCGATTCTATCATCTCTGCACTAGAGGCTAACCAATAAGAATTAAACTGAACGTTAGAAGCGATGCGAACAACAGTTTTAACTTCCAGTAAGCTCTAACCAAAAGGTGGTGAGAACAATTTTGCAACATTACCGTTGGTTATCGTTAACTGTAACTTTAACTAAGGATGTTAGGAACGGGCCTCATTGTACTAAAATATTTACGGAATAATTCAGCTTGAAAATTTATCCATATGATCTATATGATTATGATTTTAACAAAGGCAGCGTAAGAGACATTGTTAAAATCCATAGCAAGAAATATAAAATTAAACAATACAAAGGAAGATACCAACTGGTTTTTAATGTGAGACAGTGCAAGACGTAAGCAACAACGTAAGCAGATGATGCCCTGGTTTCATCATTCTGCATTGCTACAACTGCATTTTTCCATTCGACATTCAATATTGACCATACTGACGTAAAGTTCATTATTCACTATATTGTTTGTTGACATATGTATTGTTTTGCGACTGATATTCTCTCTTATTTTCTTGCTATTTTTCAAATTGGACGCTGTTGACATAATGTCTGGTCGGAAAACTGGAAATATTGTACGGGGAAATAAATAAACGAACTGAAAATACATGAGAATTAAGTAAATACATAGTACCAATTAAACACAAAAATAACACGATAACTGATAAAAATCTATAGTATGTACGTAAAATCACACAAAATTTTTTGTTTTACTTCCGAAGTATTACTGGAGTTACAATTTGGCATTAATTCTTTCGTTTTATGTTATACTTTTTTTACTAAAATCTAGCTTTAATATTGAGCATTTATTTTAGTCAAAAAGGATAAAATGCAAGTTTCATAATAAAAACATTTCTGATTTTAAACTAGCTCCTACGTTATTTTGCATCCATGTTTCTAATTAGACCTACTAACTGGACACAATACAGTAATGCCTATGTCTGATTGATTCGTGAAGTTAACTTAAATAATTAGTCTAAGTGTCAAACACAGATCTATCATTTTAGTTCTTTTTCCTCATGTTAAATTAATAATTTTTTATAATAAAATAATTATCAGGTATATTCTTGGGATCCTAATTATTTTTGAGTGTGATAGTGTAGGGCTTTGGTAATAATCCTTGGAAATATTTTTCACATTTTATTTGTCGAAGTTAAAATTGAGTTAAACACAGTTATAATACTTTTAGTGCTCGCGTTCAACCGGTCTAGCGCTAAACTAGCAAACTAATTGAACGATTTGCTTGAAGCTAGCGCTGATTTTGCTTTAAAAAAAATAGCTAGCGACAAATATTTTGCTAAGACATTTAGCAAAATTGTTGGAAGCTGCAACTTGAGTTTCTAAAAAGAATTCTAAAAATCAGGATAGATTTTAACCAAAGTATAGGTAATACAGGCTTTATGTTATAAATTCCGTTTACTGTTTACCTCTAAGCAGGTTTCGCACATTAATCAGTATGCAAAGTATATCAAATCTCAGAGTCACTCTTTATATATGTTTGTTTACTAATTTAGAGATATAAATTTCGTGAAAAACAATTAAAATTTCTTCCTAATCCAGAATTCAACTGCGTAAGAGTTTATCTACATAAAGAAAATATATGGACGCAGATTTACGGTTGTAAACTCATTAATTGTTGGTAATTAACTAAAGAAAGTTAAACGGAAAGTCCATTTAATTGACGCTACTTCTTAAAGGATTGTTCAACAACAAATTTATTGAGTTAGTAACAAGAGTTAGTTAAATGAGTCATCTAATACAATTATTTTCATGGTGTACTTTGGTTTCTATTTTTGTCTATGTAAAAAATATTAACTTGTGAATAGTGAGTGTTCCCGTCTTCTTGAACGGAATGGCGAAACGTCGCCCGACAATTTTTTACCAGTTTCCTCAGAAAATTGAAATTTAAAAGTTCTATTATATTAAAATGACTTCCCATTCATGTGTATATGACTGTAAAATAAAATCAAGCGATATTTTACAAACTCTTTTGCATACAATAATCAATAAACGCCAACATAGTCACCTACTACTAACTAAATAGAATCCTCCAACAATTATAATTAGTAGTAAGAGTGTGTGGGTAAACAAGTCCGATAGAGATACAAGGTTTGAGTTTAGAGCCTCGTTATTGGCACAATTACAATATAATAATCAGACGCTTTGGACGTTTCTTCGCCATAATTGTGAGGTATTAGCGAACAATGTACAGTCATTATACTAATAGAGCATGAGGGGCGGATTGCATTCACTTGATTACAAGGTAATGGCTCTTACACTTGAGATGTTCGAGCTAGTCGTACTTCAAATTCTGTTTCACAAAAGGATGAATCTTACCTATTCGCAAAACGAACACAAAGGGAAATGCATTAGAACAAAAATTATAACATACGATCAGGTGTATAAAAGTTTTATATAACTTATTTGTACATAAATAGGTCTGTTATAGATTCGAAATCAGATTTAGAATCAAACTTCTATTAGTTACTAATACTTGAAAGTGATGTCAAAAATGCTATCACATCAAAAGACATGAGTGCCTATTATATTGTCAGGTGTCAGGTACGAGGGAAATTTATAAAGAAATCTACCTATAGCTATGAAAGAAGACACATTGAACTTGAATAATACTTTATTTGTCAACATAACTTCCTTCAACACTAACACACTTTGCCCAAGGTTTCATAAACTGTGCCATTCCGTCAAAAAAAAAAAATTCTTGGGTGATCTGCAAAATAACTGTCAAACGAATATATTAATAACTCGAATTTGTTTTATATTTAAAAAAAATAAGTCACTTGGTACTAAATCGGGGCTATAAGGTGGATGGCATAGTTCTGTAAAACCGCAGTCCCTGATAATGTCTGCAACTTTACGCGCTTTGTGAACCAGTCTGGGTATCCACGGTGAAGACACCTTCCTCATGCCCAAATCATCATGCAAAATTTTCCGAACACTGGTTTTAGTTAAAGACAGTTTCTTGGCAATAACAGAAACCTTCAACCGTCGATCTGCAAGCACCAATTTTTCAACTTATTAAACATTTTTTGCAGTTCGTGCTTCAAGTGGTCGACCAAATTTTGGATCACCCTGTATCGAATCCCTTCCCCATCGAAACTATTTACACCAAAATTTTACTTTAAAATAACTTGAGGCATATTACGCAAACACGGCCACCATTCACTCGTGAATAATTTTAAGGCCATTGCCTTTTTTTGACAAGATTTTTATCACACTCCGATGCTCCAATTTAGATTCACTCATTTGTCAACCCGAAATTCTACGCTAAACTGTATTAAATAATATGTTTTGAATGCAACTTACTGTATGAACTTAAAAATGTCACACAAATCTCACAACAAAAACTTGTTATCGTTCGTCTTTTGTTTCATGGCTAGGTAGATTTCTTTGTAAACTGCCCTCATATATGCCCAAAGGAACAAATGTTTATTTTACTAGTTTTGATATAAATGCGTTTTCATATTCACACGAGTATAAGAAATATGTATATGAACTGTTACGTATGTGTGTATATAAAATTAATTTGGCCATATTCGCGCATCATAGTAAATTAATTTTCTGTAGTATTGTTCCAAAATAACTCGAATGCTGTTTGTGGTATAATATTACATTTTAGAATAATACACATTTGTAGTTTAAGTTTTATAAATTTCAAGGTTCATCTTACTTACTCGTATAACATATTCGTGCCTCTACCGGATAAAAATAAAAATTTAAAATCGCTAAATTTGCAAATTTCTGCCTTTGGCATATAACTAACGATATAAAGCCTTAATAAACGCTAAATAAACTTTAAAAAAAAGTTGATTTGATTTGACAATTTTCATATTTCAAGCTGATCTTTCCCCTGCTAAGGCTCAAAATCTCAATTTTTTAAATTTTCCGTTTTTATGCATCATGAAGTTTTAACAAGGTTTTCAAAGTTTATCAAGCTTTGTAAATCTCATACGAAAACTCATTTATACATATGCATACGACAGAGTTTATTTTATTTTATAAATTTTCAGGGCTTACAGTAGTATAAAATATAAATAATATAGCATGTTAGGATTGTTAATTACTGTAAATAATGTTAAGGGCCGTCCACATATGATCAAAGAATATTTATAAAACAGACCTGTTTGTAACATGTCTATACTTAAAAACATTGTTTAATAGATAACATTTTTATAAAGTCTGGTTGTTCGTATGCGTGGTTGTACAGTTTCTTTACTTATACCTGCAAAGTACCCAGATTTCAAGAATCGCCAGCGCAACCATGATATTTGGTGCGATATTCTAGGGAGCAATGTTGGACGTATCCAAATCCTCTTATATTTGCGTTTTCCTTTTTTATTTATTTACTTTCACTTTTATTTAAAATATTCATACAAGATATCTTTTATCTGTAGAAGAAGATGTAGACGTCCAAAAGTTGTTTTACGATCACGCCGTAGTGTTATTTACAGGTCTTTCCTCACAGCCGTAACTGATTTTGTTAGTTTTCTAGTAATGCACTAAACATAAAACTAATCATTACAAATATTGAAAAAACGTAGCTAAAGAAAACCGACTTTGAAGTTAATATTGCATAATCTCAAATTTAAATTTAACATATTACAAATAATACAAAATTAAAATTACGGATTATAATAAATTATTAAAAAAATTACGACATATATCACTGGTGGACACGCTGGATCTGACTAAAGTACGTCGTGTACCATCGGTGGTACACGTCAGCAAATACGTTCTAACAATGTTAAAAAACTGTATTATTTAGCATGTATTACATGTTATACTGTGTGGATGGGTCTTTAAGCCACCGTCAGTTCATCGTTGTTTTGTTACTTCATTAATTGGGCAGTAATATCTCAATTTATTGGTATCATTTACAAATAATGTTGAATATAGTGATTTAAAATGAAATATGTAGTTGCGTTATTGTGATAATTTCCTATTCTGCGTGTACGTGTACCAACATTTTCATTTTACTAACGTATACGTGTATGTACATATATGTCCTATGAGTTTCTACTTTTGACTACTGTGGTACTATCTCGACATCAGCTTAGAATGTCTGAGAAGTGACATCTGGTACACGTTTCTGCGACAAAAATATATTGTCATTACGTACCATTCAAGCTTCAAATAAAGCCCGTAAATCTCTAGATATTGGATATTTAATAAATGCAGGATTTGATATTTCAGCATACAGATTTTCTATATTTCGCCTACGTTGGCTACGGTAAAAAAATAGTATAATCACACATAAGAGTGCACATAAAGTATGTGTCCGGCGACAACCTAATTTTTATATTTCAAGGAAAATATTTGTCCTTGTGAATGTGTATGAATATTGGAGACATAATTTGCCACATACCTACTAAGAGACTCAATATTATTTATGATATTTAATATAATAATTAAATAAATCTAGCAATGGCTGAAATCTAATCGGCAGTACGGCCGAAAGGGTAAAAGGCGATGCCAAACTAGATAGATAATATAATAATTAAATATTAATAATTTATTGATTCTTGCAATATTCATATCATAAAGTTACTTATATGAGGGTAGTAAAATCTTAAGAAGGTGCTAGTATGCACTGAAACATCGGTGTTGTATGAATAAATGCTGTTTGATCGAGTTTTCGAGTAATGACGTATTGAACTATTGCAAAAAAATAGTAAACTTCAGTAATTATAAGGTAGCATGCATTAAACTAAGAATGTTAGTAAAATGAAAATGACGTAATATTATTTCGTTGTAATAAAAATGATTAATTATTATAAACGCAACGTTACAGTCACTAATTGTTTATTATCGTAAAATTTCGGATGAAGTCGGGACCTGCTATTTGTTGTTTCTGTTTGAAGAACCATAACAACACTATTGTCATCCTAATGACATTCTCAAAATGTTTCATGAAATAGATTGAAATAACATTTAATTTAAAGATTTTATTTATTTTAAACATTTTTCTTTGTTTCTGTATTCATTACTAATTTATTTGACAAGAAATAGATTTTTAATAAAAATAAATAAAAATAAAGGTACCTATGCCTAATTCAAATAATGCTGATACCCTTCGAAATAACTGTTTGAGAAGCATAATCAACTCGGGCCTATGACGTCACAAATAAATTCAGACATTCAAAAATTCATATCTCGCTTACTAATTCGAATTTTTATATCACGTTATGACCAATATTCTTGAATTTTCATATATAAGCAGATTTTTTTTTTAAATTGGTAGATTACCCCATTGTTAATAACTTATCTACAACACAGTCGAGAAATTTCCCACGTTTTTACTTATATAAATTTTGAGTTAAATATTTATATAATAAGATTTTATTTTTGAAAGACCCCGCGGTAAAATCTTGCACATGTTCCCGTCCCCGCGATAAAATCTTACACATGGCCCCCGAAAATGATTAGATTGTGGGAGAAACAATGAAATGCTACTGTTTATTTTCGAACCTTCGGATTGTTGATTGTTGTGGATGCATACAAAAATTACAATGACATTCCTCTTATGATCTCTCATCCAATAAAATCGGCGTATTTTGCTGTTCCTAGCCAATAACAGTCATATTTTAATGGTAATATTATCAAGTGGTAGTATTGCTCCGACAATATTTTGATATTTGTTTTGCTTAGATACAATGTTAGAAAATTATTATTTTTTAAAAACTGATAAATTATTATTTGTTATGCCAGATTCCATTTGTGATAGATGTACCTTAGACATTATTTACGAATTACTCGTGCTTGTTTCTATATCGTGCTGTCGCACTGGTAATTTTCGTCGCAACAATCAGTCGTGATCTTGCTTACAAAAACTGCCTAAAATATGACAGGCACTAGCGGTATTTACTACACCTTATAGTTCCCCCTCCCCAAACCTCTCCCTAGAGAGAAGTTCCTAAGGGGGCAATGAAGAATGCAGTAGATTTTATAAAAAAAAAACTATATATCTTGTGCAAAGTTTATTATATTGTATGACAAGTAACCTGAGTGACAACTTTTTTTTTGTTAATAAAAAATAATATAAAATTAAATTTTCTTGCGGGAAACAGAGTACCTGTCATACTATACAGAATGTCCGGATTTCGAAGGCCATAGGTTACTAGAAAATGGCGGAAAACTGAATTTGGTCGATGTTTCCATTTTAAAATTATTTACATTACCAGCAATCGAGAAAAATGTTTCATATAAAAAAAGTTAGATATTATTATTATTATCTATGCAGTGGCGTACGAAAATAATTTTTCTATCGATAAATTTTCATGATATTAACACAAACTTACATATTTTAAAAGGGAGCCATATTTGATTTTTACTCTAAAAATAGGCTTATTTTTTCTCTTTCAATTGGTATAAGGGCTATTGTGCTTTAAATTTATTTTGCCCTCAAAATCTTACATTATTTGTTTGGCAGTAGTTTTTAAAATAGTATTTTATTTTATTTAAATAACTTGTTTCATAACTACTCTATTTCATAATTTTATTTTAACTCTATATTTTCAAATTCACGTAAGTAGGTAACAGAGGTATGATTTAAAAAAACACAAAAACCCTTGCACCAATCGTAAGAGAATAAAATGAGCATTTTTTGCAGCAAAAATCAAATATGGATTCCATTTAAGAAAATAAAATTTTGTATTATATCTCAAAAATTTATCAATAGAATAGCTATTTGTGTATTAAGAGCGCAAAATAGGACATTGTCAATTGAGAGGTTATTGCCGCGCGACACAGGAGCGAGGCATTTTCTCGAAATCGACAATGTCCATTTGCGCTCGAAACACACACAAGATTTTTTCTACAGTCCCCACAATGGGGTCCTCCACCAAAACAAAAATTTATTTTTTATTTATTTTTACTTATTGGTATATTCCATTCTTCTTGAGCTATTGCTTCAATCTAATGTAAGCATTTTATACTTTCGTTTTTGTAAATGAATGCCCCATTTTATTTTCACAGCAGTGCGGCATTTTGTTTGGTTATGTAAGTGGGTAATGTGTAACTACAGTGTCATTAATTCCTGACTAAACGGTTCCATTAAGAATGTAACCAAGTAACATTTCTCAACATTGTATAGTTAGAAATTTGAGGAGCGAGCGTTTTCTCTACTTTGTCGCTCTAGAGCGGCAAAGTGACATTTTGCGTTGACAAAAGAGATCGCAAATGGCTACTTTGTATATAAACTGTAGAAAAAAATTATTTTCGTACGCCGCTGGATTGACAATGAAAATGTCTAATTTTTTATATAAAACATTTTTCTCGATTACATGATATTTCAAAATGCAAATATCGACCAAATTCAGTTTTCCACCATTTTCTAGTAACCTATGATAATTTTTGTCAAAACAAAAGCACATCTAAGATGGCCCACCAAAGGCGCATTACATGTCCTATTTAACCGAAGTCGCATCTCTTTTAGTTTCCAATATTGCAATTATATAATATATACTTAATTAAATAATAATTTATAACCGTACGTTTTTTCATGTCATTTTATTTTTATTTTATTTTTTAACAATGCGTTCGAGATTTATATAAAGAATATATAAATATGTTCGCAAGCGTTTCTAGATAGGATAATTATTTGTATAATTAGAATTGGCAGGATGTAGTTTACTAGTTACATCAGATTTTTCATGAAAGTTATATGACGCTGCTTTTGTGAAGTAAATTTTGCTCCTAGTGTTGTAGTATAAACAAATGTTGTAGTTTGTAACTCATTGTATTATTTAGTTGAGAAATGCATTAATATTTAACGTACAATAAGAGAAGAATATAAGAGCATAAAACCTACATTACTTACGTTATATAATTCGACCACAAAGCGTCTCTGAAATTTTACGTAGGTGCACTATTTTCCTTTATATATTTTGTATGAAACGTAGCATATTTTTCTTTTTTCATTTAGAAAAACAAATATCTTTCGTAATCTATTTCCAGCTGTCGTTCTAAATAATACATTGAGTAAACTGTTGAAACATGTGCGAGTATATCAGATTTAAATTCTCCGGGCAAATCTGAAAATAATAAATAATAAAGTTTGCACGTTGCAGCGTTATAGCCGAGCTCATGTTTAAATGATTAGGCAGCGAGCGAGCAGTGGAAGTTGAAGCTGCAGCCAACACTGTTGCGAACAACGTCTTGTTGCCTGCCGTATGATAATGCCGTGTTTTTACTGTAGTGATATTTGTTAGTTGCTGGCCGGGAACAATGCATCTCAACGAGTATAATTTGTCAGGGAATGCAAGACATGTAGGTTTACAACTTCGATATAGAAGGAGCGGGATTCTGCTGAACGCGCTTGAAAACTGGGAATACAACAAACGGTAGTTTCCACATACATGGTTGCGCAAATTAATTGCACATTCAGGGGATTATTTCAATTATTGCAACACTGATATATATGAATCTCTAGAAATGCAATCACTACAAAGAATTTTTCAGGCAATTGCTTATAGTTTCCACGCAGATTCAACTTTACGTTACGATTTAAGATTCCTCGTCTCTACAATGTAAAATGTATTTGGTATAAATTATTTACTGGTAATAATTTATAAGCTTGCACGTGTGGTCCTGGTTTTGGAAGCCGGTAAATGTATCACTGCGTACAAATGGTTTAAAATGCGTTATAAGTTATGAGCTATGCCCTTTCAGGAATTGTATACTGACAACCAGATAACCACTAAAATGCAAGTAAAACTGTCAACGAAACAAATTGAATTCCTATACCAAGCTGCAAAAAAGGAACGAATTACGAAATTTCCGAAATTTGGTACCTTTTTATTAATAAGTAATACTTTTTCAGTCTAACTCATCCGTGAAGTACAACAAGAGTTGATATTCCCACCAAAATTTTCTGTCCGGCAATACTTATTCGTACCTTTGATACAGTTTGATTTTTGAACTGATGGCATTATCCGCACTCAAAAATTAGGGAATTTCGAAGTAGATATCCTGTATTATCATTATTCATATCATAGTTTTATAAATATTTACTTTTGCAGGGTCAAAAAAATGTGAATTTAACTAGTTCTTTACTAGGTTGGTTTAGGTAGTAATTGAGTTACTTTTTTTAATGCCGCATGCGTATGATGCTCAAACTTGTCCGGGATCGCTACCGCGAACAAACCTATTATATGTTCAGATATATATGTATAGGATATGAATGATGAAACTTAATTTTTTTTACTGTCGACTTTTAAATGAGCTTTGCTATCCTAGCAACATTTAAGTAGTGCGAAAGTGAAACATGCTAGGTTCCTTGTTGATAAAGTGTAGGTGATATGTATGCCACCAAAGACACAAAATAAGTTGACCGCTTGATTATCATGAAAATAGATAAATTAATTATTCATAGTTTTATTCTTTTTATGTTCCCGAAACCATAATAATTAAGATTCGCTAACGATTTTAAATGTCAAAAATAATTTATCTATACTCATACATGGATAATTTAAACAAATATGTTTCGTTTATTTATTTATCATTTGGCATCAACACTCAATCACAATAGTGTCAAATTTAAAAAAATTATTTTCACCATATTTTTAATGAAAGTGTCAAGAGTCGAAGCAGTTTAATGGAATATGGAATATAATAACCGCCTTAAACACCTTTACTAATCTAGCTGCAAGGAAACTACCCCATGTACAGAAATTATCCCTAGAGCAAAAACTAACAATAGGTTTATTTCAACATACAATCAAATCAGTACGGACCTGTCCAACGCTTGCGCAGTATTAAAATGGGAACGTTGTTTTAATACTGGGCATGCGTCGGACAGTTCCGTACTGATTTGATTGAATGTTGGAACAAACCTTATATCTCGCCAATCACTCAAAGGCTTGCTGCATACCCATATTCTACTCGTACGGTCTCTAGAATACAAAAATTAGAAAATGTTCATAAAGGTGTTTTAGAATAGTTATGTGTAACAAGGCAAAAAAGCAGAAGATTCACTGTTGCGGCACTGTTTCATGAACGCTTAGCGTAGCCGAGTCTTGCAATATAGCCTAGAGAGTATATATGCATTTTTGCCGTGTTCTCGCCGACTGTATAGAATTAACATGAATTTTTATTATTATTTTAATTATTTAAAAATATAATAATTACAATCAGAGCTGTTTTGTAAAAACAAATTTGAT
The DNA here is from genome assembly GCA_963082715.1 of Harpalus rubripes. Lineage (NCBI taxonomy): Eukaryota > Metazoa > Arthropoda > Insecta > Coleoptera > Carabidae > Harpalus > Harpalus rubripes. The sequence goes on along the minus strand of OY720449.1, from coordinate 28,348,151 downwards.
TGATTTTATTGCCGCCAGCAGGAAAAGTAAACTATGTTATCTAGTAATTATCAATAAAATCATGCTCTGAATGCCAATGAAAGGCTAGCTGTTCCGTGAAATTTGGTTAAAATATTTAAATGTTTTAATTGGTAGACCGATAAATGTGGTTATCAAAATATATGTGATTTATATTTATATACTTGTGAAATATTAATTTCTTGGAAATATTCCTTGCCTTTTATCAAGAAGCTATATATAATCTAATACGATATTTGCAAAAAATAAGGACAAAACTGGAGAAAGGTAATGTGTCGTCGACGTCAAACTTTTCTTTCCATGTTTCGTAAAACAATAAAGAGGATAACATATATTTAATTGTAATGCAAAAACACGTAAAATAAAAAGCCTCTGATAAAGTGGTTGAGATAAGCGCCGCTTGCAACTTTATTCTGGAGTGGATTATACAGGGATAAATTAAAGGTGCACCGCAAAAAAGTAATGACGTTTCTCGGTATTGGCAACTAGCTGTAAATATCCCCATTGTTCGCCTTGCAATTCTTTCCGTATTCAGAATTTTTAATCAAATCACATGGGGTAGGAGTGGCCATTAGCCGTCATATCAGATTGTAATGGAACGAGCATCACACCGAGAAATGAAATGAGAATGGAAAAAAGTGATAAGATTGTTCTTCCTCCGCCTGGCATTCATAAGAAAATATTTGCTCCGCGTTTATTACGAAATCTTTCCGTCTCTAATGTCCGCGACGAATAATAAAGGAATAAAAATTTGTCTACATTCTACATAAAAGAAAAACGCTGAAATTAGGTTTGTTCCATTAATTATTTTTATATTTTTCCACTTGAGAATTTTACAAGATTGCACGTTATAAAACTAATGGAAACTTCCTATTCGTATAATGTGCATACGCAGTTGCAAATTGGTATTTCTTTTAGGAAATATAAATTTAAAAACTATTCATGAAATAAACACAATACGAGTAATATTTTACAAATTCTTTGTTTAGACTAATAAACTGGTATTCTGAGCTTCGGAGAAGCTAGTCACCCGACTAAAGAATATACTATTACATTGTGATAAACTGGTGACCAGATAGTTGCATGCTTAGTTGAGAGCTTGAATACTACATTTATTACATAGGTACATTTATTCCTTGAGAAGTAATGTTATTCATAACTCACTAACATTATTCTGTTGAATTTTAATTCATTACTCGCTGTTCTGTAACCAGTCATAAACTTCTCAACATATCAAAACTCCTTAGTGACTCGATAAAAACATTGTTGCTGTGAAATGTCAAAATGCGTAGATCTTTAAAGAAAAGACCAAATGTTTATTTTTTTATTGAATAATCTTAACGTTTGGGGTTAAGTAAATTAGTATTCCATCCTTTATTAGTTCGAATTTCTTTAACTGCTCTATTTGTGTTGCAAATTATTTTGCTTGTGTCAATTTTATTAAAATCTTTTTTAAATGTTGAATTTTGTAATTCTTGAGCTGCCAAAAGTCCACGACATTCTTCGTTTTTCGAGTATGACTTAATATTGTTTATAAATTTTGAATCATTACAAATTATGAGGTTTGACAATAAAATAATAAAACTTGTTCCATAAAATTTCTGTTTATATATTTTACCTGTTTACAATCTAATCAGCTTCAAAGTAGTTCCCTTAAGTTTGCATAGACTAACTCCAAATGTAGTAACATTAAGTAATCGTATTATCTCCGTAACACGTCTTTTGAAATGTCGTTTAATGTTTGTCTTACACTAACGATATATTTTGGAAATAAAAAAAGTCGTTCGGAGCGAAATCAGATGAGTACGAGGAAGGAAACTGGAAGCACTGGAAAGTCTTTGGACGTCAAAAACTGCTCTACAGACATCGTTGCATGGGAAGGCGCAT